>JANZLQ010000055.1:10964589-11030903 GCA_026212715.1 Elanus axillaris | reverse complement strand
CTTTTCTAGCTCTGAAACTTTTACTAGGAAAGAAAGGTAACAATCTGAGGATGTTTGTGTGATTTTAGGCTACTAATAAAAATATGTGACAAATTAAGTGCAGATTATTAGCCACAGTGTTTATGTGAGATAGCCATTAAAAGACATTGATAAAAGAGGAAAACTAGAAAAAATTTTTAAAACTTTTTTCTGGTTTTATTTTGTTTACTTTTAAAATTGTTATTTCCAATTAAAAAAATTCCATCAGCAACAAAGCCAAGTTGGACCACACAGACCGCATTTCTGCAAGCTTCATATAAACTGTTCTGTCTCCTGTTCTGAAATCCAAAAAGCTGACGAATTCCTCTTATATCCCTACTCTTGATTCTTAATAGTCTCACCATGATGCAGGTGTGAACTAAGAAGGTGTTTGATGTAACCAGGCTTATGAGGCCATGATTAATATGCCAGGCAATACTGTAGGACCTAGGAATGCTTCCTAGCTCCCATGTCTAGGTGTAAATACTGGCAAAGCTCCAGTGCTGTGATGGGACCAAGTCTTGACCCTGCTCAACCCTTTCCTGCACTTCAGTTTCCACACGAAGAAACCCAAGCCTGTAAGCCAGTAATGCTCTAGACTGTGCCTGAACAGGCCCCTGGGGAGGCCAAGAAGTGTGGTTTATTGCAGGGCACCAAACAGATGCAGCTATACGGTGACATAATCAGGGTATAAGTGACATTAACACTGTTTCCTCGGGTCTGTGTTTCAACACTTCCTCTTCCATCTGAAACAATGCATAAAAGGCAGTGCATTAGCACCAGGGAAACCTGGGGGAGAGGTGAGGGCAGGCTGTCTAGACTCAAATTAGCACATGCTCACGGCTCTACCTCAGTGGCACAGACTTGTACGTACTTTCCTACTCTTGCAGAAAATACGGGCCAAGAAAGACAGCATGAGTCAGATGCCGATCTCAGTCATGTCATTTCTCACCCAAATGATCAGGGATCTCTGTGCAGGTCCTGGTTTGGTGCATGACAGGAATTTGAGCTCTGGAGTCATTGGTGGCTCTGATGTGTGGCTGACAACAGGTGACAAAGAGGAGTTCTTGCTTGGTACCTTGTCGTAGTTTAACCCCAGTCAGCAGCTAAGCACCACACAGCTGCTTGCTCACTCACCCCCAGTGGGATGGGGGAGAAAATCAGAAGACTAAAAGTGCGAAAACTCATGGGTTGAGATAAAGACAGTTTAATAAGTAAGGCAAAAGCTGCACATGCAAGCAAAGCAAAACAAGGAATTCGTTCACCACTTCCCATGGGCAGGCAGGTGTTCAGCCATCTCCGGGAAAGCAGGGCTCCATCATGCATAACGGTGACTTGGGAAGACAAACACCACCACTCCAAATGTCCCCCCTTCCTTCATCTTCCCCCAGCTCCATATGCTGAGCATGGTGTCCTATGGTCTGGAATATTCCTTGGGTCAGTTGGGGTCAGCTGTTCCAGCTGTGTCCCCTCCCAACTTCTTGTGCATCCCCAGCATCCTCGCTGGTGGGGTGAGGAGCAGAAAAGGCCTTGATTCTGTGTGAGCACTGCTCAGCAGTAATGAAAACATCCCTGTATTATCAACAGTGTTTTCAGCACAAACCCAAAGCATAGCTCCATATAAGCTACTATGTAGAAAATTAACTATCCCAGCCAAAATCAGCACATACCCACTGCCTGGATAATTACCCAATTGCTAGGGTAGAAAAAGCCAAACATTTCCCACCTTCTTTTATAGAAATCTCTTGCTCGGGGGTCATACATTTTCTATAATAGGTACTGAAAACATTTTGGCTCTATCCACTTTAGTAGCCAATGTGTTTTCAATCCCACATGAGGGGGGAAGACTTACTTTTGACAAGTCTTGTTAAAAATGAGTCATTTTCTAGCACAGACAGTCTCCTGGGTTTTAACCTATAGCTTTTTTCTTCACCCCACTTAGTTCTTCCCACATGCAAAGTAATTTGGCTTTGTAGAGGACCTGTCATGGTTATTTATGTGTTCTGGACCTCTGTTTGTTCCCCATCTCTCTCCCATCGCAACTTGGTTCTGCATGGGAGTATCTCTAGGCAGAAAAAAAAACACTTCAAAGAAAAGACACCATTGTCTTCCTTCTCCTCCTCCTGTATGAGCTCCCTAGGTGGACTTTGTAAAGTCTGCACAGTTTTTGGCAAAGTACCAGGTCAGTAGGAATGTAAAAAACCCCACTGACTGCATATTTACTACATCTTTGTGACATGAAAGCACTTTATTTCAGTGTCACATTTCCTCTTTATATTTTCATTATCCTGCTTGTGCATAAAGAATTCAGGCATAGAGGAGGATCTAAAACTTGTGTCATCTATAGCTGCTGTGAGAAATATAGTGCTTTCTGGCAACTGTGCACATTCATACCCTACATCCCACAGCCAAGTACAAATATCTCTGCAGAACATGCAGTTGGTTTGGTGCCCTCACACAGAGCATTCCCAGCAGATAGGTCACTGCCCTAATATGTAAGGCAAATGGATGATATTCATTCTCCCATTCCAAGCACACCTCAGGTCTTAAGGCTGTCTTATTTAAGGTTGTGTGTCAAGACAAAGGCTGTGTTAGACACTTTGAGTGGGTATGGGGCCTAAAACAACAGAGCTGCAATTTCTGATGGGATTTAGGTGTTACTATGCTATAAATAATGAATAGCAATTATAACAGAGACACTTGTAGAAATATATACCCAGATATATATACTTTGCTTCCTCTAGAATTAATTATTTGCTATAATCGGGCATTCAACTCGGCAATGAAAAGCACACTTAGATATGCCCTGTATTTTGCCAAAAATATCAAAGTGTAATGAGTTTCTTTGTATATATGGGCTATTTCACTGCTGTTCCTTACTGAATTAAGTTACTTGCCTGATATTTTTTCATCAGTTCTTACAGGCAAAGCTAGTGCTTTCACTCTCTGAGTAGCACTTGTATTTTAAGAGTTGGAAGACTCAAATCATGTTTCCGACATTAGGTATGAGCCGCCCATCTGTGGTTAGGTGCCTGTGGGTTGAAGCAACATAATTCCTTCTGTTTCTGAATGAAATATCTGTGACTGCCACAGTCTGCACTGTGATTCAGTTATATCTTCTACAGAAGACAGAGAACAGCACTATACTCATACCTGCTACAGGCAAGCAGAGCACTGAAGAACAAACAACACTCACCTAGAGCAGATACCATGGTTCCTGCTTTTTTGCATTACGTGACATGGTCCCAGTGAAACTGGGAGCGGACTATGCCACGCTGAAGAGAGCTCACCATTCAGAAATGGCTGCAGCTTCGAACAGGGTCTCCCCTGCTGTCTAGTGTTTGAAGACCACAGTGTAAATGGATGCAGGTCAGTGTGTCAGTTGCTTAAATTTCTTTGATTAACCAGTTATGGGGATGCCCATATGTAGCTGCTTCACCTTTCAGACTTTCCCTTTTAAAAATGCAGAAGAACTTGCCTTCCACACTAATGGTGGTGTAGATGCAACTATGAAGATGATATTTTTCTGCACTTCACAGTGCCCTCCAACAACAGGAGACACCATAGAGCGTGGCTACCTCTTACACTTTGGAAACATGAGACAAAAGGACATTAGTGCTGTACATCCCCATTCTGGAGATGAGGTTTTCTTTTGAAACTTTGTTATAAACCTCTAGCCCCGGGAAAGGATCCATAGCCTGTCCTATGGACGCCTGTGTTCAAAATTCTCCTAGTCTGCTTTTATGGTGTCCTTTGTATAGGCACTGAACTCAGTCCTGCACCATGTTGAGTGCCTCCTCGGAGGTGCCGATAGCTCCCCTGTTTCACTGTCTGCAGTGGGAGGGAAATGGTGCAGCCAAATGTTTATGGTGCCATAAAAACCAACAACAGTAATGAGGTGGTGAAATGAGCAATGCAGTATCTGCACAGCTCCCAAGCTCTGCCTCTGTCCAGCTGATCCATCGTCACTACCTCTCTGACATGGCACTCCCCCCACTCTCTTGAAGGAAACCCTCGACAATCATTTATTAATAAGGAAGCAAGTACCAGCTTAGAGATGAAGGTGCTAATTGTGGCACATCAACAGCCAGAAGAAACAATTCCTCTAGGATCACACACATTAATCTCCTGTGGCTGCTGGTCAGAGTGAGAGGCATTCCCTTAGTGGTGTTGACAGCTACTAATAAGATGGCAAAACACTCTGCAAGCATGACCATTAATGCTGCCAGCCAGGAAGCTGGGGATTCACATCTCTGGCAGATCTCAGTCTCCAACATTTGCTTATTGGATAAGCATACTGGAGTCCCTTGTAGGCAGGAAAAGGGATAAAATGGCTTTCCATGCATGAATTTCTACACTGGTGAAAGGAAGGCTTGGTTAAGCAGCACAGCTCTGAATGGGTCATACTTCCTGGCCCAAAGCAACTCTGTGATGCTGTCTTCAGGTCTATTGACACTGCTGTTGAAGAGAAAAGGTAAGGAGTAACCATCACTATTTTTGTGATCAGATTGCTGGAACAGGGATATGCCTCAGTTTGGTATTTCAGTAGTGAATATTTTCAAGGAAAGAGCTCTGCCTACTTGTGTTTACATCTTACCCTCGCTAACTGGCATCTGAACATCACAGAATCACAGAAGTGGTGGTTGGAAAAGATTTCTGGAGGCTTCTAGTCCAATCGCCCATTCAGCTCTTGGACTATTGCCAACAGTAGATCAAGGCAGCAGAGGCTAAGAGCCCCTGGGGATAGTGATGGCACACTATCTTCCTAGTGAAGATGTTTTCCCCCATGCCCAATATGAATATCCTACACCACAACTTGTGGCTGTAGCACACTTACAAAGAAATAACCAAAGAAAGCAGATTTGGTCCCCCAACTGTGCACATGTATTTCCTTGAAACTAAGGACATCAGACCCAGTTCCCAGGTACTCATCCCTGCACCTCTAGTGCTTCCACATTCACAGCAATCACAGCAAAAAAAAAGGTAAATTGGAGACTTAATCCTACATGCTGGCAGAAATTTGTGCCTTGGAGAACAGAAGTTTCCAATTCCATCCAAATTTCATGAGTGTTTCTAGGGACAAATACCTCCCCTCCTCCACATCTCAGGGCCTGCTATTGTTTCTTAAACTCATGACAATGTTTGGGACTGTGTCAGTGCTTTTCCAAACTCTACCAGCAAAACTGAAACTGTGGCTACTCTCTTCCTTTGCAAAACTTCCAGTTAGGGATGTTCTGTCACAAGGAGCTGGTATTAAGTGAGGTAAAAAACCAGACTGCTATACCAGGTGCTGGGGTGCATTTGGGATGCAACGATAGTTCAGCCACTGTGTGCACAAATACAGCTACATGTCTGGCTGGAATCAAAACACATTCCTTCCCTAAGCTGGCAGCTTACCTCCGTCTCCTTCTGCAAGACCCTGAGTGACCCCAATACCAAACAAGCCCCCATCCCATCTCCCTCATTGGCTCTATCCATCTATTATTTTGAGACAGAAATAGGCTGTCTTGGGAATTAGAGATTCCAAAAAGAAGAGAAACTTGCTGCATCAGTCGAATTCCTGCACTTTTCTTTTTCTGAGTTGTAGCTGGGCAAACATCCACAGAGTCCAGTAGCTAGACAGCAAAAAAAAAACCAAACAGGGAAGGAAGAAAAGGGAGGGGGTGACAACACACAGAAAAGTTATGAATTAAAATTATGAAATGGAGAATAAAGGGCAAAGTGGGGAAGTGGAGAAGGGAATAGGAATAAAAAGGGAAGATAAGGGGACAAGGAGAAACTTTTCTCAAAGTGGCACATAGTCTCTGCCTGGAGAGTTACCATAGACTTAGATTTCACTATTAAAAGAGGGAATCAATGGCTGGCCCCGAGCCTCACACTGGCAGCCTCTGCTGTACTGATCTCAGGACCAGCATCTGTCAGCAATTTTCAAGAGGAACCATTAGAAATCACAATGTTTAACAGTTTATCTTGGCCCCCTGGAATTTTACCACCCCCATCAGCTACTGAAAAAAAAGCAGGGGGTTGGAAGGAGGACAGTAGAGGAGGATGGAAGAGAAGAAGGAAGGGAAGACAAAATGGTACTTGTAAGATTTAATGTGCGCCTCCCCCTTTTCCCCTGCTTATATGCCACATCCGCAGAGGTGATATATAGATGGTGGGTTTGGCCTTGTTCCTATATAGTCTAACAACACGGATGCTAGTTGAGAGGAGAGCTGGCTGGAAATTCCCCATGAGTGGGCTCCAGGCGTCTCTGCTGAGGACCCTTCCCAGAAGCACAACAGACTCGGAGATTTACAGTGCTTTGCAAAGCAAATTGTTCCTGACACTCCTGACACAAGAGTGACTTCTGGGCATCTCACATATAAATCCAACAGAAAGAGAGATGTAGCATTTCCCAGAAGTGGTTCAGTCACTTGGCTACCACCAGACGATTTATTCCTCTGTTCTTCTATCCAGATCTCTAAACAACGAACCACAAAAGGCAGTATGGGGAGTGGAGAAAGGGAAGAGCACTTTCTCAGAGTATTTTGGCAAGCCTGGCCATGTGCAGTGCTTGGTGGTCAGCTCCGGAGGGGGCACCCGACAGTCACAATAAAAAGGTTTTTAAATAAAGTGTTCAAAGGGCTGGTTCTGCTTGGCACCAATAGAACTGGTGAAACAAAACTGAATGAAGGAAAACAAATCGTTGCAGTGAAGTTTGAATGCATTTTCTACAGTGCCAGTAGCATGAATCGAAACCACTATGCTGAAGGTGAGACTTACATGGACTGTCACAGTGGTAAGCAACGCCATGCTGACTGACTTATAAGGACCATAATCTGGTCTCTGGTCCATTTTTCTCCAAGTTCTCCCTAAATCCAGCCCCAAAGCACGAAGTGCTACAGGGACGTAAAAGTATACTGAAGACTGAGTGAGATTGCAGGTCCAGATTTGAACTTTGATGCTGCCTCAACTTCTACATGAGCTCAGTATAAGTTGTATACTTCCAAGGAGGTGAGATCTGTTTGTATCCATCAGGTTTATGCAGTATGAACCTCACACTTCGTTTTTTCTGTTAGGTATATAGTGTAGCTAGGAAGCATTTCCCTTCTGCACCTTCTGCTTTATACTGAACTCACCCTTTCTCTGCACTGCTGGAGCCAGCCATACCTAGAGACAGGCTGTACAAAACACACATCAATAATCCTGGCCTCATACACATCCTGAGATGCCCATTTTATCTACCCTACAACCAGAGTTGGAGGTAGGATGGATTTTTTTTTACTCTAAGACAGATTATCAGGGAGGGAGTACTGGGGATGTTTTACTTTCTTCAGTGACATGGGACAAAGCCAAGCCTTGGGGCTATGTAGAGATTTTATCTGACAAATTCCCTGAAGCATTAGGGCCCTTGATCTTAATCCCTTGTGCTCTCACCTGTGCCATGGTCTGGTTATCATTATGGGTCTTTAACTATGTGATTTATTTTTCACAGCTTTGGGAGATATTTTGTGGTTTATACAGACTCAAAGACCATTTGGTCCTTGCCAGTCCTGTACCTTGCCAGACTGTGGAGAGAGCAGACTTGTAAGAGTTAAGCTGAGCCTTAATGGTTGGACGCCATGATCTTAAAGGTCCTTTCCAACTTAAATGATTCTATGACACATTAGCTGTGAGCAATGGAGGAGAATCTGGATTTTGACTTGGCAGCCCCAGAGAACAGGGAAGTGTACCTTGAGTTTCTGTTCCACTCTAGCAATGAAATTTGCTCACAGACCCCCTGACTTCTCAGTGGTATTTTGTTAGAAAATGGTTTGTGTTAAATACAGAGATTTGAAAAGTTACTCCTGGGCAGAAGGCCACATTATCAGTGTAATAATTTGATTTACTCCTACTGCACAGAGTCTTACTGCAGGTTTCAGACTAACCCCAGGAACCCTGTCTAGCATCTCTCCTGACCTCAGAAGACGTGAATATTTTTATCAGCTAGATGGGCAGATTGAGCAAGAAGTGAAAGAAAGACTCAGGGGAGAGATGTCTTTTAGCCTATGCTTAGTTTACAGTGACTTAAAAACCTTCCAAACAGAAATGCCAAATAGTTATTAAAACCTTCCAAACAGAGAAGAGCTAAATGAGTTTTTCAGATCCCCTGGACACTTGAAGCATGTGCAAACACAATGTGACTTGCAACATTTTGTGGCCTGAATTCTAGCAACAGCATATAATAAAATGCAGTTTATATAATTTTTTTCACACCAGTGACAGGGTGACAGACAAATGACATGGGCAGATAAGTTTAATAAGATTAATATTAAGCAGTCAGCACGGTCTTGGATATCAGATCTTAATTTGTCTACACATGGTGTTTGGAGTCTAGCCAAGTTTTAGATAAATATCTATGGTGAGCTAAACTAAGCTTGGCTACCTTTAACCTTGGACTAGATGATCACACAGAAAGCGGAAGCTGTAGGTACCAGCCTGGTTTAGATTACTGAATAGATAACCCCCTATTTTAAACATTTGATTCATGTTTGAAAGATTCTGCCAAGCTTTATTACTTGGTTCTGTCTCTATTTTCATAGACAATTAGCTAAACAAGTTCTCTTTTAATCAATTTTGGGTTTTTTTCACTGAAAGAAAAAATGTTTCCTGGTTAATGTGACATGATTCAGGGTGTTAGAAAGAAGCAGAGGAATCTTAGCATCTGTTTTCACACTGCCTTGACAGCGACAGACCTCAAATAAGCATCTTATTAAAAGTGTCTCCTCCTGCATTATATCAAGTCTCGGTGCTTTTGCTGAAGGTTAAAAGTGTGCACACACGCTAACCGCAGACTTGTAGTCCAAAGGTGACGCAGCTGTCAATAAAGTAGTACATACTAGATTAGCTGCAAAGGAGACAGATCATGGAAACTAAAGACTGTGGCAGCTTGGCTAGTGTCTAGGAACACTTTACATCCAAGTATATTTGGACATTTACTGGGGAAGCTATCTAGTACAAAGTATTCTTGATCAGAGCCAACAGCTTTTAAATCCATTTGATGCTTTTTCCATGTTTAATTTGCCATTAACTGCCTCGATTGATGATGCCCTTTTGGTTCTCTTGTGGGTATCATCTCTGACATCCCAGGTTCTTCCCACTGCTATGGTTAGAATAGTTTAAGTTACCCTCCAGAATCCATCAGCCTATTTGGACACATACAAAATCCAAGAATTAAAAAATTAAATAATAAAACCAATCTTGAATTTTCCAGCATAATTTTGTCTCCTCAAAAATGTTTGAAAATATTTGCAAAAGATTTGTATGAACAGAGAGCTTGTTTTTCTAGACCAGGTCCCTGTATCTGCTACAGCCTGTTCACTGATTGCCCTTGAACCAAGACCCTCAGCCACCACAAACCAGCTTGCACTAAGGAAGTCAAGTGAAGGAACACTGCTTTACACCAGGCAAAAACTTTGTCCATCACATCCTTCCTGTACAAACTTTGTGTTTGTTCAGTTTGTTTATACATCATAAATGCCTGCCTTCTCTGTCAGAAGTACGCAATACCTGAAACATTTACAGTTTCTTACCATGTATAAACTTCTCTTTCCCTTTGGAGCTGTAAATGTTTGATACCTTCCAGCAACTCTGTAGTCAACTCAAGAACATTTCTGGATAATGTTGTCATATTTCCTAAAGCAAAACAAGTAATTCAGAGCAGCTGATAAATTAATTCACTTTAGAAGTTTAAGTGTGTCTTGATTTCAACACAGCAATATGTGCCAGTGTGAGCCCAGGGATTAAGTGACTACATCTAGCATTCTTTGCTAGGAATAACCAAGAGATTTTGGGGGGATTTCTTTAACTTTCCTTCCTCAGAACCACTTACTGAAAATTTTATGATGAAGCACATCTTTCTCTGGCTCTGTGAGTTTGAAAAAGAGACCTTAAAGAACAGAAACAAACTTCAACTAGAAGTCAGCAGATGGAAGATGTATTTTCACACATGTGCCGAGTCACTGAGAGGAGTCCAGGAAAAGCAGGTGTATCTCTTTTCATAAGCATTCAAGTAAATTATAACCATGCTCTGGAACAAAAAGAGCGCTCCACATGGCTGCAACTGATGCCTGCAGAGTGTCATGAGCTGAGGTTTTGACCTCCCTGTATGATTAAGACCAAACATTTATTTAAGCTTATGGAAATTAAGCTCCAGAATATCACCAGAAATCAGGGATATTGGTTAAGTCTAATGTGATATTTCTATCCCATTTAAACTTCTATGAATTCCTGGCTGTATAAGGTAACCTGTTTGCTTATTGCTTCAAATTGTGTGTACTGCTAAAGGTTTCAAAGAGCATATTCCTTCTTCCACCCCAGAGATAATAAATTGCAGTGGGAAGATCCTCTCTTTTCACATCTCATGTAGAGGAGGGTGAAAAGAGCAGGATAGACACTTAGCACTGTTGGGACCACTGGGTAAGGAGGTGGGAACTTGCTCTTTACCCACAAAATGTGTGCAGCAGTGGCAGTTGTTTGGCACGTTTCGGTCTTGCTTCAACTCTGTGTTTTAGCCGTTTGGGAGAACTAAGGCAAAGCTAGTTCAAGCTCTGAGTATTCTTTTCTGCACCTCATCTGTTGGTGAATGGTGCCAATACCACTGGTGGGCTTTAGGGAGAGATTTTGGCATATATCCACTAAAACCTAGCTCAGAAAGGATGGTTCCACATTACTGAAAACAGCTGGAGTGCTAACTGCTATATGCTCCTCACAGCTGGCTCCAGCAGCTGGTCACCAAAACAGACCCTTCAAATCCTTCCTGATCCACGTCAGTGCAGCGCCAGCTGTGAGCAGTGGCTCAAGTGGTCTGAAGCACAGCAGAAGCATCCATGGGCCACTGCAAAACTCCAGCCATAGGGGTAGTATCCTGTGGATGTATCATTAGATGCAAATGAGGAATGTTAAGAGACTGGGGGGGGGGGCGGCAGGGAAAGACCTGTAGCTGTACTTCAGACACAATGTTCTCAGGCATTTCCAACCATTTTGCAAGTGGTTTGTAACCAGGGTAAGTAAGCAGACTCAGATATCCAGAATGGTCAATGGCTGAGACTCTATGCTGAATGGTGAGGATGCTTGCATGCTTTTATTTATGATCCAGAAGCAAAAATGAAAGTCACTGACAATCAAAATTTCCAGGCAACAGAGTTTGTGAAAGTGCCATAGGACTGCAGTGTAAGGTGTATCATATGGGAAGTTAGCCATATTCAACAGAAATATTTTGATGAGGACATTTCATCCAAGGCCAAGCTCAGAATAGCAGAACATCAGTGTGCCAGACAGTGGTGACAGGCAAAGGCTGCAGAGACCTTGAAGAAACCTCTAGATTACCACATGACCTTTAAGGATCTTTCAGAAGATTTTTTTTAATAGGGAATACAAAAATGTGCTCACCTGTACAGACATACCTTCATTGTGTGGTTAACATAGGTGAGCAGCACCAAGGTTAATTAAGCTTTGGTAAGAAGAGTTACCCTGACAAGCAGCTTATGCATCCCCACTCGTGTTGCTGGGATAACTGGAGGCATTTCCTGGTGGTCTCCACCTTGCAGCCAGCTGGTACTCCTAGATTCCTTCCCTACAGGCCTTAATGCTGCTGTGCAGATACAACTAAATACCATAGTTAGGCTAAAGTCTCACTGAACAACAGCCAGTCACAGCATTGCATTAAGGGACATTTGGAAAATATCCCTTTCAGATCACACGGCTTTACAGTGCCCTAGTCTCTCTCTTACAGATGAAACTGCTTCTGCAAGTGTGTTGAATCACCAAGTGACATTACATAAGAGGAAAGAAAGCATCTCAGCACTCTGAACCACAGTTTAAGTTACTCCTTTTCCCTGGAAATTATGGGTCAGATCCTGTCTCCCAGACTGGTGTAAAATTGTGCACTTCATGGCAGTTACGATCTTGCTCTTCACAAAACCACAATGTGGTCCTCCTTAGAGCAGAGACTTGCAATGTGCATTAAAGCATAAGCAGAGCCAGCAAGAGGGAGAAGGCAGTGCAGTAAAGCAGCATCTCTCTCCTCATGGGACCAGTCCCATACTCAGTTGCACAGTCTGTACCACACAGTTCTCTTAGTCCTGCCCTGCAGCATATGATGGTCACATCCTGTGGTCTCTGTTCATTAAGCTCTGTTTAAAAAGTACCAGCTGAAAAAGCTATTTTGCACAAAGACCTTTTAAAACTCATCTCCTTTTGCCTCATTCCCTGCAAACCCCATGAAACTGCCTGTCCCCTCATCTCTATGAAAGCAAGCTGCTGTAGAAATAGAAACTCTGTGTCATAAACACAGCTGATGTCAATTAATATAGACCCACTGACTTCTATGGAGCTGCACTAACTTACAATAGCTAAGGGTGCAAAGCTATTGACATTCAACGATTATATAAATTTTTAACAGAGTATCTGGCCTTCAACCTAAGAGTAGTCCAAAGAGATTGCAAAACTCTGTTTAGAGGACAAGTGTGGGTCATACTATAATGCAATTATTCCCATTAGACAGGGGTCTTCTGGATGAGGAGCAGATGCCCAAGAGCTCCTTGGGTGTGGGAGACTGCATGGAAAATTTTCTTTTCCTACTCCATTGCAGGTGATGGAAGCATACTTGTTAGATCTGAAGTAACCTGAGGTTTGAAAAATGTTGAAATTTGCACTTTTATGCATCTGCTATGAGATCATGAGAGACTGTTGATTAACAGATAATGAAGCTGTCTCATATGTGCTCCTGTAGGAGAGTATCCCTGGGAAAATCCAGAAAGGAGAGAGAGAGGAAAAGGCAGCCCTACAGCTGGTGCTTTGGGTGTCTCCCCTGACGCAGTGGCGGTGTCACCTGGTAGTCCATGTGTTTCATGTCATCAGTTCTCACTGCTACATAATGGTGGTATAAAAAGCAGAGCAAGCAAAACAAAAATCACACCCCATTTGTACAATTCTTGCATCTACTTTAACTTAATGTGCAGCTCCTCAGCCGCAGGACACAGACAGGTCTCCTGCCCCATGGCATTTTCCTTCTGTTATGTAAGAAATCAGAGCTCTGTTCTGGCAAGAGCCAAGGACATCCCTTGGTTTGGGAGGCAACATCAGTATGCATGACTACACATTGTGATCTGCAGGAGGAAAACAGAGTCATGTCATAACTTGTGTTGGTCAGCAAAAAATGCAATTCCAATATAATTTTGAAATCAAATGCACCAAGTGGTTAAAAGGAAATTGAATTAACAGGGGAATGTTCTTTGAATTTGTGACAATGTGATAAAATGTTTCTAATCAAAGTATTTTATTTGGGTTTCAATACTATTTTGTTCAAACCTAAACTAGTCACTATACTCTTCACTTTCTGAACCAAACCAAAAGACCCAAAAGACTCTAGTTGCCTTTAATGTCAGTTTTGAGGGTAAATAGCACGGATTAATGATTCCCAAGCCATGATCAAAAATGAACCAATCTGTCTTGTTATTGGGAAAATAACCCAAAAAGTGGCTGGAGGGGATGTGCTTAAGTTCTTCTCCTGGTATGACTTTAGTGCCCTCCATTTCTCCACAATCACTCCCTGCCCACCATCTGTCCAAGCCTTTACTATATTGGTGTGTCTAAAAACATAGACAGGAATAGTTTGATTCTTATTATTTAAATGGAGGTCATGATTGTGACCCTGTTGTGGTCACAAATATAAGCATCTCTAAGAAAACGTTTACAGCTCTATCTTCAGACTTAAGTCTGAACTGAATTAACTGGGAGTGCAGAGAGGTCCTGGCCAAAGTCAACCAAGACAAGAGGGAGAGAAGGAATGCAAGAGAGTCTGGAAAAGTTTAGTTGGATAGACATTAGAGTCCAGAAAGTGCTGGGGATGCAAAAGACTGGGATCATTTATACATTTGAGAGATGACAGTTAAAGCTTCAATTCTATCCTTTAAACCATTTTTGCTCATTTAATGACAAACATTAGCACTGAACAAGTCTAAATGAATAACCTTATTTTGAAGCTGCCCTAAAGAATATGTCTCACACCAGTGCCCAGACCGAGTTGCTCTGTTTCTGAGAACTGCCCAATGTGTAGGCCACAATGGCACAGAGAAAGGGGAGGGACACTGCCTTGTCAGTGTACCCTCACCTCTGAGACGTTGCCAGCACCTATACACAGCATTTCTTGGAAGCAGAGAATGCTGCAGCAGAACTGCATGTACCCAAGACTATCATTAAAGAAATCCACCAGCACCCTGCTGGCAGCTAAGAACACAAACCAAAAATCACAGGCTTTAATTTGGTTCAGAGTGTTTTGATGAAACATGAAAACAGACTGATTTCTGCAGAGGTGAAAGCTAAAGATAGATCTGACCAAACTGACAAAATCAGCAGCACGCTGGGTTAGACAGCCTAGCAGTGTGGAGAAGGGTTTTAATGATGGGGAAAAGTCCTTCCAAAGAGAGACAGAAAAGCAGTTGTGTAGGACCTCTCAATCACTTCACATCTATCTCTCTCAGAAGTCCCACACTCCATATGCCTCTAAGAAAAACTTTCTGTGAAATGCTTTGCACTTTGGTGCTAAAGGATCTCATAACACCACTGGTTCCAGACAAATGCTTCAGAGAGCCGCAGTTCTTGTGAAAGGGAGTTTCAGCAGCAGCTCCTTCCCAAGGAAGAAGTGGAAGAGAGCAGTGGAAAAAGTTGCCTATAGAAGGACTAAAATAGACTAAAATAGTAACAGTTTTACTGTAAAGAGAATGGAAAGGAAAATGTGCAAGTCAATGAGGGAATTCACACGTATAAATAGAAAAAGACAGATGTTAATGAGTCATTGCTCGCTCAGAGAAATAAGCCATTTGCCTTTTCTTTGAGTCACTGGCACATCCTGCAGCAGCAGCAGCAACCTCTTGACATAAACCATTTTTAACAATTCATTACTCACACAGTCTTCCAGCTGTTTAAAAGCTCCATGAAGGATTGAAAAACATGACATCACCTTTTGTCCATGCTGTTCTTTACCTGAAATGCACACTGGCTGCTGGAGGGTTAGCCCTTGTGTATGAGCAGGAAGAAACAGCCTCTAAGAGGACAGGTTTTGGGCTCACAAGCAGACAAGGATTCCCCCACTTGCAGTCTTTGGTGGGTGCTCTGGGACTGTAGTTCTTTATGCTCAGTATAGACCCTACAGCATTCATCAGTCATCAGCAAAAAATTGCCTTGGCTAGAAATCCTCAAAAAAAGTGTGAGGTTATTGTCAGCTCCACCAGCTCCTCACTTTAAGTCTACTGCAGTAGTTCTCAATAAAGCTATGAAAAATGTGTTTCTCAGTGGTATGCAAGCAGGCATCCAGAGGTGCTCTGGGGTCCAGATGTGAAGCTAAAGAGATGACTTAACAGGGGAGGAGAGAAGCACTAGGAGATAACATGCAACTTCACAAAGTGCTTACTAACTTCCAGGCATAGTGGTCTGGCCTAGCAGTTTGGTGCTAAGCCCTTAATCTACAGACTGAAGTTTTACATCTGTAGAGTGTTTTGGGGTGCTTTTTTTTTTCAGGATTATTTCAGGCTGCAGGATAAGTTATGTATAGCATGTGGAGCATAGAACACATTGTATATAGCGTTGAATAAACAGGCATTTAAAGAATGCAGCTAGGAGAAGTAACTTACTGAAATCATGTTATTTTTAGACTGTATATTTTAATACCAGCTTCCATTGGCTCCACTCCCTTATTTTTCAGTCTGGTTATCACAGGCTATCTCAAGGTTCCTCTGTCTGCCAGATTTCTGCATGAGCATTCCCCTCAATGGCTTGCTATAAAGGACAGTCAGTCCTAGGGCATCTTTGGGCTACAACCATGGATTTAACCTCAAACCAATGTAATCTTTCTCTCAGTACTTTTTTTTTTTCTACCCTGCAATCATGCTTAGCTTCTTTCCCAAGGACCATGATGCAGTGATGTCAGAGAGAGGAGCAATTTCCGATTCACAAGGGCAGGTGGCAGCAGTGGTACCTACTAGTTCTCGTACTGCCGTCTATAAGTTAAGTCAGAACCAGGATCAGAACCTGAATACAGATCCCCAATTTAGAACTGTCTCTATCCCAGAAGTCACTATAATGCTTGTGAGAAATGAGCAGTGCATGTCATAGGAAATTAGGATGGGAGAGACAATTGTTCAATTATGGATTTCATATTGATTTCAAGAATAAAGATCTATGAGAGAGAGACAAAAGATGTTTTGTTGCTAGTATGTGGGTTGGATATGTGCTTTGAAAAGGAGAGGGTTTGCATCTCAAAGCTTGCTGAAATGGGCCATTTCTGGCATGAATTGGTCAGTGTTGCTTTGTACAATGAAGCAGTAAAAGCTCTTTTCTGTAATACAGTAGGGTCTGCTTAGGGAGAAGAAATACTGGGAGAAAGAAAAGGTGACTTTAAAAAGTGAAATGGGAAGGCCAGTAGAAGTTATGAATTGTTTCTGTACACACTTTCAATCTGTCTAGCCATCCAAAACCAGATATGGCTGTCAAACACATTACCCAAATGACTCCTAAAATTAAGAGATGATAATGTATTCTTTTTTTCCTCAACTTGAAACAGAATTATAAATTTAGGAATACTGCTATCTGCCTAGTGACGAGGATGAAGGTCGCTTGTGGGACATCTTGGGCAAAGATGTTGTTTGGACACATCACAATGCAATGCTATTTCAATGCACTGCAGATTGCTATTTCAGAAAAGGGTGTATCTAAGGTCAGGTAGAAATTTATGAGGAAGATCTGGATCTTCTGTGAGAGACTCTAGAATAAGAAAACATGAGAGAGAAGTTGGGCAAAACAGGTTCTTTCCATCTCAGAACTGCACCCAAACTGGTTCTGGCACTTATATGAACAATTTAACACAGAGAAAAGGGTCTTCTCCCAACAGACTCTTTCAGGCAGAGAAAGTGAATTGTTTTTGAATGTTAGCACTTAGTTACTCCCTCCTACAAACTGACAAACATCAGCCCAGACTTGTAATTGCTTTCAAACTTTAGCCAGCTGCCATGGGGAAGAAGTTGGAACACCATAAATAATGGCTGACAAAACAATGGAATGGATTCAAGCTCCTACGCAAAGGAACATGTTGGGTAAGATCTCCCTGTGACTTGGTTCTGACTAGAAATTAGTTTTATTCTGATTATTCAAGCTATTCACATCCTTGGGTACTGAAAGAAAACAAAATAGGTTAGAAATCTTGCAAATAATCAAAAGGCAAACATCTCCGAAGGTCTCTGGGGAATCAGGCACATTTGCCCAGTCAGCTTGCTCAGAATTTACAGACTCAGCCTTTGTAAACTTTACAGCTGGCTGAACATGGGCATTCACTGTATGCAGCAGGAGCCAGAAACTCAGTTAAGACCAAGCCTCACTGTAGTAGATAGTATATAACAGATGTGACAGTCAAATACCTGCATTTAAACATCTAACAATCTAAACATGAAACAAACACACAAATGAGACAAAAAAGAAGGGGTGGAGGAAGGAATGAAAGGCAAATGAAGCTGAGATAGAAACAATTTCCCCAAAAGTACAAAGGATAGGAGCTTTAGTTAGGTCTTCATCCTAAGTCGACTCTGCCTCCATTCTCATGAAGTACAATTTTGCATGGAAATGTGGAGATGAAACTATGTGACCCATACAATAAAGCCTTGCATAAGTCATTGGTATTATCAGCCTTACTAAGCTGAAACCAGAAAGTATTCTACCAGACCACATCATCTTCTAAATTGAATCAGCATCTAGAAGTTACATGTTTCACCACAGGTCAAACCACTTTTGAAGCTGGATATTTTGAACATTGAAATATAAGCATAAGCAAACAAGAAAGGTTTTGCATGTAAATGTGGTTGGAATACCTGGTTATAAAAGCAGCTGTGCAAACATCATGGTTGTGATTTGGAAATCAGTATGTGCTTGTTAAAGTACGCTCTGGAGACAAAATTCTCCATGACAGTCTTATCTCCAACAAACACATATTTTTTGTGGAAGGAATAGATTGCAAGAAGAACAAGTAGTAAAACACAATTTTCACTTCTAGCTGACTGCACAGACTATATATTTGAAAAAAAATTATTTGCTAAACAGGAACAAGCCAAAGCTCTATATTGTGCTGTTTGTGTGAAAATGTCCAAGTCAGCTCAAACACCTTAGTAACAGTCTCAGAAAAGAGTATTATTTTTTATTAATTGCTACAGAAGAGGTTACCTCTAGGTCAGCATGGAACTGAGCCTCCTGGGCTGGGCAATCTTTTATTAATACTTAGTGACCTACCCCTTCTGCAAACAGGCAGAGCTTTTGGTCTCCAGGACTAGTCTGGCAACTTAGAGGTTACCTGAGTGCAAAGCCAACAAAATACTTTCCTGGATTTGCTGCTGTTGCTTTGCCCTTGAACAAGGGAGTGTCTGAGGCTACTAAATGGTAAACCACAGATGTGGCTGGAAGCAATGATGGTCATCACTAGTCTGCCCACAACTCAATTGTTATTTTAGTTAAAGCAGATCTGTGAAAAACAAGTAAGTTTGATTTAAGGTTATCTGTGAGATAATCAACCACAGTAACTGGTAAGTTGTTAAATAGATTAATTGCTTCATTTTTAGAACAATGCACAAAATTTTTAGTCCGTTCTTGCCTAATTGTGATTCCTATTGACTGGCAGGTTTAAGACCAACAATAAAGCGGTTCCCTGAAGATCTCTTCAGGCTCTGCTCTCCCACCCTTCAAGTGTTTTCCTTTCAGTCAGTTTCCATGGCCATCACTATCTCTTAAAATAATTGTGACTGACATTGCTTTCCCAGACAGGATTCAAAACTCCAGGAGAGCCAAACACTGAGGAAAGTGGCAGGTTACTCTTCGGTTTAGAGGCCCAGGAATAAAAAAATCCAAAGAATAGACAGCAAAGTAACATGGGAGTATAATTGTAGAGTAAGGAGCGTGGCTGGCAAGATATATGGAACCAGACATTTCAAGATGCAGAACCATAGTCAGTATTTTTACCTTTCTGCCTGTTTTGTTTTGATATTCAAAGTCTGCAAACTGAATACTGAAATAACTCATAGTACCCCTTGCTGGTTAAGAATAAGACAGAAAACTCAAAGAAGCTTATTCATATGCCACTTGAAAGTGGACACTTAAACAAGTATTAGTTCAAACTTCTGAGAATATTCTTAAAGTGGATGACCAACACAACCACTTCAGTACATACAGTCCTTCCTCAGGAAGCCTCAGGCTTACTTTTTTCCACTGACATCTTTGCAGAAGAAAGAATGTTTGGAATACATTGGTAATACTTGAAGCAAAACCTGCAGATCTGACTTCTTACAATAAATGCAACTGAGCATAGTGATTAGGAATAGACTTTTTAAGCCATCTTAAAGAGAAATAGCCTTTTCAGCTCATCTGCATATGGTTTCTGTGTCCTACATTTAGATCAAAAAATTAAACCATGAGAAAATAGACAACATGCAAAGGTAGTTATGAGAAATTTTATAGGCACATTTCTTATCCATAATCCTTTGCATATAAAGGGAGTTGCTTTGCCTGCCTTTACCAATCTTCTGGTTGACTGTCCATGTATCTAGCCATCCTTTCTAGAGCAAGATCTTAAAACTACTACAGAAGGAATGAGCAAAATACCTCCTCTGAGAAAGTTTCTGGACTTGAATAACCGGCTGTCATTGTGAATTTTGTCAATGCCACCTGAAGGCTTCCTTGTCCTCAGTGAAAAATTTCCATCTCTTCTTAAGGCATTTGGTGGAAGGAACTAGCTGGACACACAGCCAAGAAAACAGATAACTGCAAAAGCTGATATACACTGGCCTTTGCTTTTCTGTCTCTCTGGGAAGATGATAAAAGGTCTAGTAAATGTCTCCAGAGCCCTACATCTCTAAGCATTGATGAGCCCTGCCCCAAGAAAGGAAGCTTTCTTGTTGCTTCTAGTGAGGAAAGACTGCAAATGGGGGTCTCTTGAAGCTTTTTCAAGGAGCATGGGGGAAAAAGCCTACAGTCTGCAGAACAGTAGTCACAAGGCAAAGATGCCAGGACAGTCTCTGGAGTCCAGGGCAAACACAGGGCAGTACAGTAGGAGCCATAACAGGCCTTCTTGTGTATGAATATCAGAGATGACCACTCCAGATCCCTTTTGAGTTTCCACCCCTCAGGAAGCAGACAGATTAGGAATAAGTAATATATTTCTAAGACAGACATGATAGAAGAAAACCAGCATTAAGGAGGCAGATTTGAGTTTAAGACATGTTTTGTCCCTTCCTCTCAGCAACTCCTACTAAAAAGATGCATCTGTCCGATTCCTATGCTTAACCAGGTTACCTCCTTCAAATCTGCTGACTTTCTTCTAGCTCTGCCATGACCACACACTATCCTTCTCTACTCTAAGTTACTTAATTTTGGTGAAAAAAATAGCAGATATGTCCTGCACTGAATTAGTGCTGTATAACAATAGAAACTTTAAGACTCCTACTTCATTTCTAGGAAGACTCACATGCTACACAAGGAAGGATTTGCTGGAAAAGATGATCTCATAACTCTGGCAATTGGATACAGATTTAGACTGGATATCAGCTTCTACCACCAAGTACCCCACCATACTAAGCTAAGTCTTTTCAGCCAGGTGGCCACTTATTTTGTGTTCCCTGTTTGACTTTGGCCCCAGGAGCCTGATGTTCTGAAGAACTAAGTACTCATAGCTGCAGCTGAACTCAGTGGGAGCTGGGAACAAAGAAAATGCTCTATACTGCTAAGTGCTCAAAAAAAAGAATCAGCCATTGGGGATCTCTCGATAAGCACCCAAAAGTTAGAGGTTACTTAAATCCTGTGTCCCTATTTCTCCATCAGTCCCATCATATCCAAGCATAATGGAAATCAATATAAGAGTGTTTTGTAAATGCTAAAATGCTGCAGTAATGAGCATAATAGAAAAAAAACCCCAAACCACAAACAGAAAAAACTCAGAATGGACTTGAATATTATCTAGTAAATAAAGCATGTGACTGATCTAAACAATAAGAAGAGTAGTTCCTCATCCTCATCATGAGAAGTACTGAGTGACATGGGGAAAAAAGTAATCATATTTTTTTGAAACTGTACCATAGTGTACATATATAAAGAGATCAAATTCAGATTACTTAGGAACTATGATTCTGACTTTTCCCGATTTCAGAAAGTTTGGCCTTGCAACTTTAAATGCACTTAAATAAAAATAACTCAAAAGATACATGTGGTGGCAGAGGACTTTGCCATTGAAGTTAATGGCTATAGCTATAGTGTAGCTAAATCTCTTAGACAACTCTTAAAGCTTCTGGCTTTAACATATTATGAAAACAAGGAAATGTATCTCAACTGTCCTTTGTAGCTTTTAAAAGAAGTTTTTCTTAAACAAAAAAAAAAAGAAAAAAATTTTCTTCAGGCTTAGTGGAAAGAAGAGAAAGATGCCAATCAGGGGACTGAGGGTAGCTAAGTGGATTTTAAGCCAGGAGGCTGTGGTTTGATTCACTACTCTATCATAGATTTCATGTTCAGCCTTCTGAAAGCTAGAATATCAAATGCACAAAAGGGATTCAAATGACAAAGCTCGAGGTGCACGTGGTCTTTGCTCTATCAGAGCTCTATAACACCCACCTCCTCTCCCTCTCCACAGCTTAGTTTATTGGTCAGCATCATTGTAAGACAGTATTCCTCTCCTCAGGTTTTGAAGTGGTAACCATCTTTGGAAAGCCCCTTCATCCAGGACAAAACAAGGCAAGCAACCCTGATATGGATGTTTTTGAAGCATGGAATATGTGACTATTTCTAGTCAACAGAGAACTCCAAGATGTAAAACAGCTCAGTGCCATGCCTGGAGAGTGTCAAGACCATATTTCCCATCACTCTGCAGAGACTGTAACCTCAGTGGTTAGGACACATAAGAGCTTAATATACATTCTCTCTTTCTGATGAATCTGGAACCTAGGCTGACACCTTGTCACACAGTCTATGAAGAGATGAAGAAAATTTGAGGACCCTTAGGCTTTTAAGTGAAATATGGATCTGTAGCAAAACTGAGAGCCAATACAATCCACATACCCATGCAATGCATGTTCTTCTGGCATGCCTTCATAATAAATTTATAAACACTTTTCTGTTTATTAAACTTTGTTTGACTAATCACTTAAATTCTAGCCTTTCACATATTCATGCACATCATCTGAAATAACCAGCTGTAAGCATATGAAGACAAGCATATTAATTCTAATTATTTCTGATAACACTTTCATTTAAAATAGATGTTAATACCTAGCCAGCTCCAGTTAGCTTTCCTAAAGCAAACCTCCAAAACACTTCCTTACCAAAATCAGCCCTTCTGACCTCAGACCACTGCAGTCCCAGACAACTTCCATGATATCAGTGCAAGCAAGTCTTCTTAAGTGGACTCCAGGGAACGATTCCTAGATTGGTACTTTCCATTGGAAGTACTCTGTGTTTTCTCTAAAGATCTAGGGAAAACACATCTTTGCTTTCTCTCTCACTCGGAGTTAAGAAAGCTCATTAAAACATTAAATGAAGCTCAAGAAGTTTGTTGGTCACATTACTTGCCAATTGTTTTTTTAATTTGTTGTTTTGTATGCAAAAATAAAATAAAGTATAAAGCCCGAATGCAATCACACTCATTTTCTATGCTGGCAGAGTTACATTCTCATGCTTGTGACAGCTGAGTGACCTACTTTTATTTGCTCATGTCTCAGTGCCTTTGTGGTAGGAGGTACAACTGGGATGTTAGCACTGTTTAGAAAGGGTGGTTGTCTGAATGACTAAATTAACCTGTGTAATCTGTGAACAGCTGTGATTCAGAAGCCAACAAATATTTTAGTTAAAGGCAACTGATAGATGACAGGGCAAAGCCTTAGTTCAGAAGATGGATCTGGGAAGGTAAGTAAAGGTACCACTTTAACCAGGGTCTGCATCATCTTGATTATCTGTTACTGGTATTTTAAAAAAACCTGAATGTCAAAAAGACCTACAACTTCACTACGGTAGGAATTGAATCTTCACAGCAGTCACCCATATGAAGTGTTCTACTCCGTGGTTCCAGAGGCTACCCATTTTTAGTTTGAAAGAGTGAAGAACACAGCATTTCAGGTATATCCAATACTCGTTTGGAAGTACTTTAAGAAAGGCTGGCCAGCTTAGCTGCTATATTGCTCCCCTCATGTTTGCAGAATCCCTGTAGGCCTTAAGCATGTCTTAAATTACTCCAAATTCTGAACTTTGAATAGAACAATCATAAGAATAGCCATATGTATGGAAAACCTATCTTTCCACCCTTTGGAGAGATATCACACAAGGTAAGTATTAACTAATAAGGAGCAAATGGAGATGTAGAAAGACAACATGATTAATAATATGGTAGATGGTGCTAAAAAGGAAACTTAGGAAGTAAAAAAATGGGCAAATCTGTCAGGTGGACTCTATCTTTAGTGGTCACATCCTGATCTTTCTCATACACTCTCCTACTTGTAGGCAATTTTCTCACAGCCTTGTGAAGAACAAAGAGACCATTTTCTTTGTTGGCAACATAATTTCATGGTCTTACGTGGATTTATGCAGGCAGTGAATTTGGATCACTCTGTGGAAAACACTGTGGAAAACACACTGCTTCCCCTGAGTAAATATTATAATAAAAGGTTGGCAGGAAGGAATCCTCTCTGAAAGGCACTGGAAACATGGTGCAACTAGGAAGAGGATTTTAAACTTGGCAGAATAACCTACAGTAAACACTTACTTGTGCCAGACTTTATGCAATTAATTCAGTAAGACAAACAAAAGTTAGTTGGATTTGTTTTCCTTGTATCTTTAGTTCCATCTTGAGAAGACCAGTATGTCTAACAAGAAAATGCAACAAGGTACGTCCCACTCCCTGTTTCAAGAAAAATTCCAGGGCTAGTGAAATTTTCACAGGTTGCAGCTGAAGGTTTCTGTAGAAAGCAGAATTTCTCTGTCCTTACTGCATTTTGCAGTTACCATCAATGTCCCTGGGAGTGCTACTGGCAATTACCTATCCCTTAGCCTTTACTACAGGGTGGGCTATTCCTGGTTTATGCAAATTATCCAGACCAGAAAATGTCATCCTTGCGAGAGTGGAATCAAGGGGCGTGCTGATCAGGACCCATAATACAGTGAAATATTTCTAAATGAGACCTTCATAATCCTATTTTAGATTTTTCTTCAAAGACATCTTTCATATGTGTATATGTCTTTGAAAGGTATATGAATTTATAATGAGGTCTTCTTGCATATTGGCTTTGTGACTTGACATACAGCTCAGCTATAGTTGTGCATTAAGCAGTTGGTATCAACTGTGGATGATATCAAAGCCCTTCCTCATATCAGCCATTTGGTATGTAATCTGCAAAATGCCAAAAGATCTAAGGTCCTCTTGATATGAAAAATCAACCCATTACACTTTGATAGGAGTCTGTTAACAATTAGGCTGCCAAATGAACATCTATCATGTTAGAAACCAGTTTGAGTTTACTGCTTTCTGGCGTCACAGCTTTATCAAAAGTTTTAAATATAACAAAGAACTTTAAAGAGTGTACGACACAGCTTGTGGTAGCTAAACCCCATACAGGTGAACACCAGAAAAATGTGGTACAGCACAGAGGTAGTCCTAAAATCCTTTAAGTCTTACTGTAGCTGCAAGACCCTCATATAATATTCTGGGATAGGGAAACAGACACTTGATTTGCTGAGTTACTGCATGCATGCCAAGCAATTGCTACAAGCACCTAGAAAATTTGACATTCTTAGATTTCCAGATGACTGCAAAATTGCAATAGATACCTTTTCAGTGACCTTCATAACCACCAAAGCTAGAAAGACAGAAGCTTACTGGGTAGTATGATTTGATTATGATGATTATTTTATGATAAAAGAAAAAAAGAATAGGTATAGCTCAGATAGAAGTACTGAAGCTTTGAAATCCTTTTAATTTTTGGAGGGGATAAGGGGTGAAAACTTCAGCCATTCAGGTAAAATACAAATAGGCTGCCAAATTTTGTCTTGTAACATAATCCATTGCTAAAGAAAGAGATTTTTTTCTTCCTATCTGTATTTCCTTTCCCCATTTTTCTTGAGACCAGAGAATCCTGCAGTAGCAAGATTTAAAAAAAGAGACTTCCATCTCTTTCAGAATGTTTCAACTACCATTTTTTAATAGATGACTGAAAAGACTTTTTATTAAGCTTTTATAATTTGTCCTAGTTACTCCTCTGTTTAAGGATTTTTAAGATGCTTCCCACTGCACTGTTCAAGCAATATGAATAGCATTAGAGTGCTCTTCAGTGAATTAGATAAGACCACATACATTTGCACTGGGGACCCAATAGTTACCTTTGGTATTTCTCTGCTTGTATTGATCACTTACTAAGTTTTAACGTCTCCTTCATGATTTTCAATTCTTGGTGAGCGGACAAGTATGAGTGCCATTTTTGTACGCAGAGCTGCTTACAATTTTTCAATGGAGAAAGAAGGTACTTTTAAAAAGAATTTCAGCTGCTTTCATCTTGAAGAGTATTCATTTTTAAATAAAAGATATTTAGAACTTCTGGCTAAATATTTAATGAATATTTTGGCAGGTTACAGCTGAAAAAAACCTCTTTAGGTATTTATATCACTTGCTGATGTGTCTTCCTCAAAGGAAAACTTTTCCTCTAGAACATTCAGGTTTACATGAAAACACATCCCCTTCTTCCTGCTCATTAATTAGGCATCATTGCTAATGTCATCTTGTTATGGAGGAAGAGTTTTGTAAACCAATGGTTTTGTCACATTGCTTAAAGATGATGGATTCACATCATCTCCCATGGAAGTCTGTTTCCCAGCTGGCTCTTGGCAGTCAAGGACATGTTTTCCTGAACTGTCACATACATTGTCCTAGATTTCATGATCTTTGAAATTTTCTATTGTGTGCTAGTCCGCCCACACATTTTTCCCTTTTCTTCTTTTTTTTCATTTTGTAACCGAGCTTTGACAAGGACATACTTGTTTGCAGGAAAACAACTGGCCAGTGAACTGCCTCCCTTTAGACAAAAATTTCTTTACTCTATAAACTTGTTTCCTTGTGCTTTATTAATTTTTCTGTATCTTGACAATGATCTGCTAACCTAAGTGACAAAGGGGGCTTTCGTGCACACACACACACTTACAGTCTTCTACAACAAAGAGTTACCAGTTGAAGTGTCGTGTTTACATACACAGGCTCAGCTTCCTTCCGGAGAAACATGCTGACTTTATTTCTCTTCTGTCTGGCATAAAGTAAGGCACGTTCCAGTTGAAGTCAAATAATCCCAGAAAATCCATGAAACTTTAGACTTTCTGGAAGAGTTTTGGAACATTCCCAAAGGCAAATAGAGGGATTCTGTGAAGCATTCCAATACTCATATGAAAATGATTTGGGGGAAATACACACAATGCAAACCACCCTAGGGATTATGAGTCTTCCAGCAAAGAATTCCTTCAGCTTTGCATTTCTTGGATAAAAGATTTCAAAACCAAGAAAGTATTATAATCTCATTTTAGGGTTATTTGGTCCAACTGATAGGAGTTTTGATGCAGTGAGAGGTGAGGTAAGTGCTATGTGGTCTGTTCACAAGTACATAATAGAGTATTAGCTTCTACATTTCTGTAAGTGTATATTCATGCCTCTTTCTTCTTCCTCCATGTGTCTCTATTTAGCTAGCTAAATATCAACCATCTTGATTCACCCCTCAAAAATAACAGGATAAATCAGGAATAATCCTAGTCAATTCACTAACTTAAGCCAGTTTAAGCAGAGAATCAGGCCTCAAAAAACCAGTAGTGAGTGAATTTTCCTTCCTTGTCACAAGGCAAATACAAAGGGCATGTGATACACTACTGGACCAGCGGGGTCTGAAAGTGTCTTTTCACTGCAAGTAATTAATATGCAGAAAAATCAGACCCCAACTTTTTCACAAAGAAGAGGAATATCTTAATTTGGCCTTTTAAGAATCTTCCTGTCCAACCAGAGAGCTCTGTACACACATTAAAACAGAAGTATTAACAAAATGAGGCATGTTCTTAGTGAATTTGTCACAGGCAAACAACATATGAACATCGAAGTGAGCCAACAATACTTTGGTGGCCTATTTGAAATGAATTGTTGGTTTCACTCAATTTTCTAAGTAGATACATGTCCACATTAAGAATGTGCAAAATATTCATACAGAAATGGGTGTAGGCCCGTAATTCCAGGATTTTTCTTTTTATTTTGGTTGTGAATCTGAAAAATAGTCCAGTTTGGCAAAAACAATTCATTCTGTATAAAAATCTGTTTAGCAGAAATGGATTTGTTTTACAGAAAAACCTGTGACTCTCACACAGTCCAACTACGTATCACAAAGTGACCCTCAGCACTAGGCTAACTGGCTTTATTCATAATTTACTAGAAAGCTAGAATTTTTGAATAGTATTTGGGAGATAACTGAGACTATATAATGACATTCTTCCTAGATTAGACCCTGCTTCATCTTTCTGCCAAGTGCCTTATCCAAAATAATTATTCTTTTGGGGGGAAACACAACACATCATGTTTTTTAGTTTCTAATCTATTGTTTGTCTCATTCCTTTCTGCATACTAAATAATGAAGACTTGCTCTATTCTGTAGTGAAAGGAGAAAACTTCGTGATTTTAATCTCACTTCTGTTCCCAAATTTCATTTCTCTACTTCAGCAATCTGAATGTCAGAGCTCTTGCTCCTTAGGACAGTGCCTGAAACAGGAGGCTGCTCCACAGTGGAGGGGCAAAGAATTTTTATTTTCCTTCTGCTTGAAGGTGTTGCACTTTGCAGACAACATTTAGAGTTCTTTGATTACACAAATGAGGGGGTAAGGATGAGCTGTTGCCTTGTGGCTAGAGAAGGAAATCAGATCTTGATTCCACTGTCTAGTCTAAGGACACTTTCATTTAAGAAGAGAACAAGATAATAAAAGAATAACAGCTCACTTTCACTGGAAAATACCTTTTTTTCAAGATATTGAAGGGAGTGAGATGTAAAACACAGCCTGTTCCCAGTATTTTCTGACTTATTGGAGGTAATAACTCCCTGCTGAGAGCTTTTTCCCCCCCTTCTCAATCCTGAAGCATCAAAACCTTTCCATGCAGTGTATATACAGTAAGCAACACTTAATTCTGCATTCCCCAGTACCTTCTGGTACTTGGGTCATGGTACCTACCAACAGAAATTACACAGCTGGCAGAAACAACTAGTAAGAGGCAGAGGTAAGCTGCCTTTAAATTGTAACCAGAGTTCTTATGATGTAACTAAAAATCTGCTCTGGCTTCTGAAACTCATGAAACACTTCATTCTCACGTGTTGAGACATGACACACATTATCCAAAGCCTCATTTAATCAGCTTAGGAACCTGAATAAGGCTAACAGTAAAAACAGCTCCTACCAATCCGCACTCCAGAGTTTTTGCTTTCTAGGCAAACCAGAAAAGTTATTCCCAAATACCCCATAATCTCACAAGAAGAATTTATCAAACACACACTTCTAAAGGTGTACTTCTCAGTGGTAAGCACAATATAGCTAGTCCCCTCATTTCACTGGGCATTTCTTTAGGACATTCTAGGTCATTCAGAATTTACCTTCCATAGATCTACATCCTGTTCATTTTAGCAGCATGCAGCTAGGAGGAATCAGCTGGGTCATCAAGGCTGATTCCCTGCTACTGCAAACAAACTGGTAATGGAGGCTCTTTCATAAGTTCATGTCCAACAAGCTCATGGGCATGCTGGCATAGATAACCAAATGCTTTCATAGTCCCCTCTGTCAGGGCACAGTAGCATCAGCTGCTTCCAAAGGGATAGGGCGCCAGGAGTGACCCTGGGGCCAGCAGACCAGGAGCTTCACCAGCCCCTGAGCAAGCTGAGCAGGAGAGGCCAGGGGGTGGTGGCCAACTTCAACCAAGAGTCCCAATAACCAGACAAATCCATAGTGATGGATCAGGTTCAAGGTGAAACCAGGATCAAGTACAAGTCAGGATAAGGTTCAGTGATAGCAAAGAGGGTCAGACACAGCCCAGTGATAGCAGACAGGTCCATAGTGACAACACAGGTTTGATGCCAAACAAAGAAGTCAATTCATGGGTCAGTGTCCAGATCAATGAGGTCCATGGCTGAGCTAGAGACCACCAATCCTACAGCATAGTTTGAACTAGGAGCAAAGTCCCAGGACTGAGCTTAAATCACCTTCTGAGCCCATGGGCAGGGTGGAGGCGTCAGGTGAGGCTGGTCAGGGCCATCAAGGCTATTAGTGCCCTCAGGGCTCTCACACTCTCACAATTCACATACATATTTCTTCCACTTTATTTGTCTTCTTTTTTTCTTTTTCTTTGCTGCAGTAGTCCACAGTGTTTGTGGAGGGGACATTGCTCTGGTGAGACCTTCTCAAACTAGTGGGTGGATCTTGCATTGAGAGCTGAAAGGGGCCAAAAGTAGATATTAGCTGATCTCTGCAGGGAATAGCCTCAGTGCTGGTGGCCTGACACCATCACACTTTGCTCCCTGGGCTCAAGTCAAAGCTATTCAGTGGAGCACAGCTGCAGGCTGCTGGGTTGCCTGCAGCCTTTGAGGCAACCCAGGCCCAGGCTTTAAATATCTTAGTTCAAGAATAGGAAAGCTCACAGAGTCTGCTGAGTATCAGCTGTAGCATTGCTGAGTTAGTCTGCTCAGTAAGCAGGTTACAGTTTGCCTCATAAGCAACAGTTTCCCGTGGTCAGTGACTATGAGGCAGCCTGCCTGCTTTTGCTACAGCATTGCTGTTGTGCGGGGTACTGGAAGAAAGTTAAGTAAGGTACAGTAATGTGAAAGGAGCACAACAGTGTAGCTTTTCTCAGCTTGTGTGAGAAATAACTTAAAATTCTTGTGGGATTAGTATATTGATAACACATCACTATGCAATTCATACACTCAATCCAACACAACAAGCTTTCATGCTATGCCAGAGCAGAAGTCAAGTATCCACATCTGTACCACCAGATCATGTTTCCTCAGCATTAACAAGAGAAGACTGTGTGTGTGTGCTGAAGAGTGAAGGTGACTGTAAAGGGTTTTGTTTACAAAACAGCGCATGGAAGCAGTGTAACCAAGTCCCAGTGAATCCTCATGGAATTTAGGTGCCTAATTCCCTTATGCTTTTTTGATGACACCAAACATTAACAAATTATACGAGATGACAGCAACAATGTTGTTAACCAGTGAGTATTCCCACTGTGTTTTTCTACTCTCCCAGATAACTTTCATCTAGAATGTTACCTGTGCTGTAATTCACTCATGGATTTCCCTCTGGAGCAAAATACTTCATTAACATTTTGTATTCTTAAAAAATCCAAAATAAACATTTAGATATTTTAAAGCTGGTTCCTAAAACAAAACAGAAAGACCGCAAAGACAGGACATTCGTAACCAGGGTTTACAAAGCAGATTATCTGAAGATAATAAAGCCAGATATCTGCTGGCTCAAGCTATTCTAGTGATCCTCCACTCTCTGGGACAAGCTGATACTTTTCCTTGATGATATAGCACTCTGTAAATGTATTTCTTCTTTTCAAGGAGATGGTTTAATGGTTATTCCAGTACTACTAAACATGTATAAAGAAATCACAATGCCATCCTTAGTTTTTACACTGGAGATCTAGCTGAACATACCTCTCCAGCCTATGTCACTATTAAAGGTAGAACTTTCCAGGATAAGGAAAATGAAGATGTCACAATTGCAAACACAAATTGTGGTCTGCTGTGTTATGATAAGTTTCTGAGAATCACTTGCTCAGCGTTGCCTAAGAATTATAAGGTTACAGTGTTGTCTGATGATGTGTTTTTTCTGGACAGTTTAGGAAGGTCTTGTGTGCACCCAGCCTGCTGCTGCCCCATCCCATTCCCTTTGTGTCTGTACAACGCCTTCTGAAGCCACACACTGACCTGGCTAAAAAAACTCCTTAAACAAAAATAAGTTATTTTTAGCCAAGATCACTTCAGCAATCTTGTTCAGAACCGTGTGTGGACAGTTGCCTCGGAGTTACTGAAGGCAAGTAAGCTGCAGTATGCAATTTGAAATTTCTTCAGTGACCGTTGCTGCTGGAGAAGACATGTCTGATTATTTCTTTGTTTTCCAGAAATGAATGGGGAACGGTGTTGTTTTTCTGCCCTGATCTCTCCTTACTGTTTTTTTTCAAAGCATTAAATAAATTACACACTTTTCCTATTGAAAATCAGAATGAAAAATACAAATGCTAATGAATTTTTTGAACTTGCAGTCTGACAAACCCCAGTGTGTTAGGTCAATCAACTTTTTAATATGTCAGGTGCTGTTCTGGATTCATTTAATATGTTGGGTATATATTCAAAAGCTGAGAAAAGAGGATTAAAAAACCCATAGTGAAGTACTATACTTAAACTTTAAAAATTTGGGGGTAGGGTGATTTTCTGTTCTTTCAAAGCTGGCTTTTGTCCACAAACTCCATGAAAATTTATTCTGCATTACCTGATAATACATGATGGTTTATAAGCACTTCTACCACAGGCCAGTTCTTTTGTTATGACTCAAGTTCCAGTCAGACTCAAAAGAGAACTTAGTTAACCCAGAGGAGATTTTTAGGGACACTAGGGCACACTCAGCACTTGTACAATTTCATCTTGGCTCCATCTTAACCTGACCTTGTGCACATAAAGGCTCTACATATCAGATGACAGATGGTCCACAGGCCTTGTCAAACCTTATGCATCATTCACAACCCATTATTTCTGAAGTGGTGATAGCAAGCAAACTCAAACAATGTTTTTCCCAAGCTGCACTTTCACCCATGGCCTTGGCAAGCTTTAAGTGCAGAGCAATCTAAAAGTCTCTTCAGTTAAAATGACATGTTCCATATTCAACTGTTTATTTCAGTGTGAAGACTCCCTTCTCCTGGATCTTATTTTGGATCTTTTTTCTGATAAAATTTGTGGTGCCCAGGTGATTTCTAAATTGAAACATATTTCCTCCCCCTGCTCTGTCTCCCTTTAATTCTCCCCTCCTTTTGAACATACTGAGATAGTTGCAAGTGATAGCTAAGACAAGGAAACAGCAGTCTCATGGATGGAAATGAGCATGAGCCAAAGCACCCAGTTTACTTCTGGGAGACTGACCTCTGCAGTCAGACACCAGGATGATGCCAGATAATGAAGTCAGAAGTTGTACAGATGCCTTGGGTTTGCAGCAATGCTCAACATATCAAATCTAACTAGAAGGTTTTTTTTAAGCTCCTCAGAAGTGGATTGAATGGTGCTTACTGTACTGTCTAGATACAATTATTGCTATATCTTTCTGACCAGACTGGCATACTGCCTGTCAGTTTTGAGACTGTTACTATTGTTACAGCAAAAATTTTCCTTTCCACAATGACTTTCACTGATTTTTATGGTTGTTTTCAATAAAGAATAGTTATTTCACCACTGGATTCCAGGAGCAAAAGATGGTCCATCTATCCCTAAACCACCACATTTCTCTTCCCAAAACACTTCTTTCAGGGAGGGAAGTATTAACCCACTTGCTGAATAATCACAAAGGTTATTCCTGTTCTGAAGCTGCTTAGCCAGGGTCACACAAGAAGTCATTGTCTGAACTAGGAATTTAACACTGTGCTCTTGGGTTGCAGTCTAGCATCCATCCACTTCAACTGTTTTCTTTGTTCTGGTGAAATGGAGTATCTCCTACTCATTTCTAAGAAGTCCAGTCTTAGGGATTAAAAGAAATAGAGTTTGACCTTTTTATTATCCATATTAAAACATCATTATTGACCACTGGAACTTCTGAGAGCTAAGCTGGCAAAGTTACCTTCTCTAGATGTGAAGTAAACCTAAGACTGAGGCTCCTCAGATGCACAAGACTGAGGGAAATTTTTCAAGGCAGGAAAATTTGCAGTCCCACCCTGAGGCTAAACAATTAGAGGTAGACCTCTAGCAGCTTGGATTTATAGCATCAAGTCATGCAAGAAGAAATCTGCATCCTCCAGGTTTTTTCTGAAGGGTTAAATCTGTATAAGACTCATGGGGACTACTTTTTCACAAGATGAATTTTAAAGGAAACTTTGAAAGTTCCAGTTCAGTTCAGTTCAGTTCCAATTACTTCAGTAGTTAACTTCACATTATGACCATGTAAGAAAGACTCTCTCACAAATACTTACGTTGCATTTCACTATAAGGAAAAGGTACTGCCTATTTACAGAGCCGCTACTTTCCCTAATGCTGATACAAGCAAAACTGTGATGAGAGATTCATACAATTTTGCTAAATGTAGTCCTGATTTGCTTTCATGATTTTTGAGACTGAATTACATCTCATGCTTTCAGGCTGCTGCTGCTTGCCTCTAGGAGTCTGGGAGACAGTGTGACCTCTGCTCCTGATATCTAGCAGCTCAGGCACAGTTTTGTTTCCTTCTGCTCCATCACAGATGCTCTATTTCTAGCTTTTTCCAACTGGTCAGAGTAGAAGAGTTGTCAAGGCTGGTACTGTCTTTACTATTTGTTTTAACATATCAGCTGTGGTCTTGATCATATGTCCAGGTTTAGGACTGGAAAAAGGTTTTCTTTTGAGGTACAAACGTGGCAACGTTCTCCTGCTGAAGGAAGTGCAGACTTCCTTCAGACTTCCTACCCCGTACCACTGTGCAAGTTGTTAGTACTGCTGGTGCCTGTTCCTCTCTGGTTCTGCAACACACAGCAGGTTAATTTCTAGCTTAAGAGTAGTGCAAAAAGACAGGCAATCAGGAGCAGTATAAATTTGTGAACTGATGGAATGTCCTATTAAAGGATAATAAGCCACTGAGCACATTCTTCCGTTTCTCTAGCCAATTTCAATTTGAAACATTAAATGTTATTGGCATACACAAAGGGACGGTCAAAGTAAATAGTACAGTGTATGCTTTGGTTAATTAACTCCCTGAAGTACCACCCATGAAGCAGATAGATCAGACTATTCTTCTGAGTCCTGACTGAAACAAGGTTACAGGAGTATTTTTATCACCATAACCTAATATGTGAACAAATGTACAGATACCGCATTCAAGAGAGCTGTAACAAAATAACTGTACTGCTATGAGGAGGTTGACTGGATAAATGCCAACATGTTCACTGCCCTGAAATAGAAGACTAGAAAATACATATATCGAGTTAAGCTAATGATTTATGTGTCCCAGAGGCAGGTATCAGGAGAAGGAACCCCTAGAAGGCACAAATAATGAATACATTGCCTGTAAGAGAAGTGTTTATTTCTCCTGGTAGGAGGCTATTTCATAACAGAAGGCATGAGAATTTGGTATTTCTTCCAACATTTTGAGAGGCTTACTGATGCTCCCCAGAGGACTGTCTGTCTACAAGGAAGCTACTCAGTGAGGGTGGCAGGTACTCCCAAATGCAGCTGCATTTGTAAGTGGGTGGGCTGTCTATGAGCAAAAATCAGTTGAGAAAATGGTGACTGGAAGCATGTACTGGAAAGCAGAGCAGTCTAGGGAAAAATATTTCTGGAGAGAGATGGGAATAAGGTGACTCGATAGAGAAAGGTCTCAGCAAAGTACACAAGAAAAGTTTTCAGGAAGTACAGAAGAGAGAAAGAATTTAGCACTGTGCTGACTAACGAGTGGATTTTTCTATGCAACACAATGCATCCTTCCCAAGCAAAACATACTGGCTAGCTTAATACAGCTGTGTCAGTCAGCCCTCATGAAGGAAAGGAAAGTAACACAAGTGGAATTATATACTAGTTTAGCAATCTCTTACTAAGATCAGGGCTAATATCTTTGCATGCCACTGCACTATGCCATTTAGATAGCCAGCATTTTCTTTTGCTCATAAACCTAGAGTACCTCAATGCACAACGTAACTCCAGCCTCAGGAAATTCCCCTGTGGTCACACAGATTGTGGCTATACTGCTAAATGGAATAGGGTAAGTTCAGGGACTCAGGTATGGTGGTTAGAGTCAATACCACACACAACTGTTAGCTCTCTCCCATGCACAATCATGTTCTGTGCCAACCAGCAGTCTTCAGGGGGACCCCCAGACTCAGTTCTGGGAAAAACAAGTTCCAAGGCTTATTAGGTAATGTAGGCAGGAGTCCACCAGGTTGGTTTCCTTACTTTATGCTGCTCCAGGAGACTGCACTCTCAGGAATTCCCAGTATGTGTTCATGGCACATGCCAAGGAATGCAGCACCTTTATGCTCATACTGTCAAAACACCATTTTGATGAGCTACAACAGAGTTCTTGAATTACTTCCAGCACCTTGAACTGAAAAGAAAAAACATGCAAAAACTAATAACTATGTGTTAAGAGTCACATGCATACTACAGAAACCCCAGCTGTACTGTGTGAATGTAGCCAGCCTGTGTCCTTTGGCATCTGGATGAGCAAGCTGCCCATGATTTGTTTAGCAAGGAAGAACAGTCCCAAAATCCAGGAACTTACACTCCTACAGGCTGTATCCTGAATCTGTGGTCTGGTGGTACCGCAAGGTTTTCAGGACCCCAGATCAATAGACAAGACTTTGTCCATGTGTCCAGCCCCTATGCCATGGTGCTTCCTAGAAAGGCTTGTTCAAACAGTATTCTAATCATAAAAAAAAAATAATAGAGCGTCATCCGATTTTCAGCTGTGATTGTGTGACTTTAGGGAGACCATGGTCATGGACCATTCTCACCCCATCCCTAGTTCATCTCTCTGTTCTCACCCCATCCCTAATTTGTTCCTCCATTTAAACAACTGCCCAGAAGGAAAGACTCTGCCCACCAGCAAGTTTCTTGCCTAGAATGCCTGCAGAGAATGGTTTCAACAGAGGTTTCAACCTCTGTTTCACAGAAACTTGGAACCTAACTTTAAATTTACATTGGTGGCATGTGCTCATGCCTAAAAATGCACTCAGAATATCCAACAGCCTATAGCTGTCAACAGAGTTCTTAATAGAGACCTATGACTAGCATATCCCCAAGTAGACACATCCCAGACTCACATGATGACCCTGAAATTCCATTAGGAGCAGCTCAATGCATTGACAAGAACCACAGGGAGAGTGACGTTCTTTATACATGTAAAATAGATGATGGAAGACCAGCATGTATGTGGGATGAAAATAGGAGAGAAAAATGAAAGAACTCTTTGGATAGATTTGAACCCACTAATAATAGCAGTATTAGTTCACAGGAAAGAAAACTTATGATATCAGAAACCACCAAAACATCTGTTTATTTTAATATTAAAGAAGATCATCCCTAAAGGACATGTGAATATGCTGCAAGGACTCCCAGACCAACTTCAGCCAGAAAGGCAGATGGCAGCAAGACACAGTTACTCAACCACAGATTGCCTGCAGATAATGAATCAGACTATGCAGAGATCCCCACTCAGCAACCCATGGCAAAATGAGTGTCAGATCCAATAGCTACAGTCTAACTGTGCATATGGGAAACATTTGGGGTCACCACAGACGGGGTAGGTCTGAGCTGTGACCTAGGCAGAGCATGGAGCCATGCACACTAGTTCTGACACCAGAATCTTTGTTGCTCATGCTAAATGAGGAAAAATTGTTGATAATTGTGGATTATTCTGCTGCAAACTGGCCTGTGGTGATAATTGCTACTGGTACCCACATGGATCTATGTGATACTGTAGTCTGAAGTACTGAGTTAAATTTAGAGTGATCAGAAGGGATCTGGCAGGGTGTATAGTCATACCTAAGCTTATGGTACTATAACATCCATAGTGTGAGGTGCACCCTTGCTCTCCTCGCTAGTCTGAAGGACAAAGCTTCTCACTGCTTTTGTGGTCTCTTGCTTACCCGTTCTGGGTAAGAGCTCTTCTGTTTCGTTGGAAGAGTCAGAGGCAGCTCCTGAACTGGAGCCTTCTGGCAGGTTTCCAGGAAGAAGCTCCTGCCCTTCTCAGACATCTGCCAGAGGATCGCTTGGGGGCACATGAAGGACACTGTGACATCAGGGAACAGCCAGCACAGCTTCACCAAGGACAACCTCACCATGGGACCAACATGAGCTTTGCTTTGAGGAGGTGACTGTCATAGCGGGACAAGGGGAGAGCTGTGATTGCCATTTACTCTGACTTTAGCAAGGCCTGTGATCATGGCCTCCCACAGTATCCAGACGGTTGAGGCATGGAGAGGAGGAGGGAACTCCTATATGGTGTGAGGACCACTGCCTTGTGCTCCGCAGGACAAATCCCACCTGTGGGGCAGCTGAACATTTTTGTTCTCTGAAAATAGTGAAAACTTACTTTTGGAAGAAGAGACAAAAAGATGATAGAACACCACACAAGAGATGTTAGTCAAGTTGGTTCATATGCTTGGATACTATGACTATGAGCATGATATAGGAAAGTCTGTAATTTCCAGGCTAAGTTCATTAGCTTTTTATGCCTCCCCAGGGCAACTGAGCAGAATCAGACTCCCTGCTGATGCAACTTGATTTCAGGTTGTTAATCTTTTTGATTCTGGAAAGATACTTATTTTCATATAAAAGAATACACATACCATGGCCAGCTGTAGTGAGATGTGCAAGGTTGAAGTTTCCAAAAAGTACTTTTAAATTAAAGAAATGTTGTCAAGATCCTCAGAAATTCCCGGTAGAGTACATTAAATAAACAGAGTCATAGTTCTCTGGCAAATGCCTCAGAATTTTTATATCCCTTTTTAATTAACCAGCATCCAGGATTGGCATTATTTTACAGACAGGACTTTTTTTGTCACATACTTCTTATATTTATGGCACTTCAAAACACCCTGTAATTTGCAGAGAGCAAGTCAGGTCACAAATGAAGCAGGTGTTCTCATGACCCCTTAGTGTGTATCCGGTTTTCCCTTGTGCAGAAACAATCAAACTGTTTTTTTGCTTTCCATAGGCCAAACTTCCAAGTTTTCCCACTTGGTCAGCTTAAATAAGCAGCTTTGTTTCATTTGGGTTTTTTTATGTTTTGGTTTGGTTTGGTTTTTTGGTGTTTTTTTTTTTTTTCCCCAGAAGTGTGGCGAACCTGATTTCAAAGGACGGACACCTTCAGATGCCTGCATATTTTGAATACAAAAGTTGTATTAATTTATCTCTGCCAATCCCCTACAGTCTCTTTTTGTGCTGTGGGAGCTCAACTGTATTCTTTTAGCCTAGGGTTTTAAGTTCACATATATGGCACTGACTCAAGTGGGTTAGGTACTGGGAGCTGGGTTGCTGTATGGGACTGGGGTAATGGGCTGGGAAGAAAGCCTTGGCCAGCCTGCTGCTGGTTCTGAGCAAGCTTGATCAAAGCCAGTTTAATTGCTGGCACTTTGTAATGTGCTGTGCAGTGCAGATATATCTGCTGAGAGTTTCCAGTATGCTTTTTACTTTTTATGGTGTGTCTTCTCTAAAGTTAGCAATGGTGGGAGAATCTTGAGGAGTTTGTTTGACTTTAAAAGTCAAAGTCATCATTTTTATTGTGGCTTGTAGGCCATCTAGCCTACAGCACTTCTTCCTGAAGAACACAGGTGTAACCATTTTACACCTGAATGTCTCACTCTGTACATGCAGATTCCAGGTACAACATCCCACAGAGGTCTGCCAAAGCCAACAGTTGTTTTCAAACATAAAAGTATCATTCCCATTTACTATTAAACTAAAACTTTGCAGTGTCAGTCTGGTCAATACAGGTCATCCTCTTCTGTAACGGGAGTAACAGCTCAGATTCTAGAGACATGTTAATATCTTGTTTATTTTATATCAGCCTTGTTCCCAGGTGAATGCTAATCTCCCTCGTATTCTAACAGACTTTACCAAGACAATCTCTGGACTCAGGGGAAACAACTTATTTCCAGGATGGCAGAAACATGTCCCAGGACTGTAAAAAAATAAACCCACTCATCCACCTCAAAAAAAAAACCCAAAACAAAAAACAAAACAGGTGGAACATGTTTTACTTTAAACTGGGATACTTAAGGCGCGAGTGAAATTACTATGCACAGGGCTGAGAGTGCTCAGTATGTTTCCATTTCATGAAAGACGCAGTAACATTTTTATTTGCTGAAATAAGCTAGAAGATCAAACCCCTCATTGAATTCACAGATCTATGATAGATGACCTGCTAGGACAGCACTGAACTCTCTGATAGTGAAGACTTACAAACAGCACATCATTAAAATTCAAGAGGAAGCCACTGTGGAGCATATCAGTCCATCACATAATAATATCCTGAGAAAGTTCTATTTGTTATCTTAGAGTCTAGAATCACCCAAAATAAAGGTATGTATGCCAAAAGCATTCAGATACGGAATTATGTCACAGCATTTTTTAGAAGCCCTATTAACACATTGAGCCTATCCTCATTTTCATTGATAAAAAATATCAGATGTATTGTGAAGGCTAAAAAGCCTTGTCTTGCAAGGCCAAAAGTTATGGTAACTGTAATAAAGGCTTGGGAATGAAGGCTGCTTTGAACTTTCTGGGAAAAAAGTCAAACAAGAAAATTTGTTGATAAAGTATTGGATAAGAAATGGCATGAGAAGGAGACAGCCTAGGGGGAAAAAAACCCTGTAAGGAAGTATCTCCACATAAACTTTATAGAGGGTTTTAACTAGTAGAAAATGTGAATTGGTTTTGCTCTCAAGCATAAATGAGCACAGCTCCTCTGACTTCAGGGAGTCTTGACATACTACCTGGGTTTAATAAATGGAAACAAGATGAAAATGCTTGAAATTCTGGCTTCATTCATGTCAATAGAATTTTTAACATTGCCTTTTCCTTGGATCCAGAATTTCACTTGAAAGTTTCTTGTATTTGCAATCACCAACAGAAAGCGAAAACTGGCAGCAGAATACATGATTTAAGTATCCTATAGCCAGGTACAAATCATTCACTTCCTTTACAGTTTTGACAGACAAGCCTGGAGAGGACATTGTGGAATAGATGTAATGAGGACAATATTTTAGTCATTGGTTAAGCAGGTAATGGATTCTTTGGAACTTGTTGAAGATGTTGCCACATAGAGCACAATAAACATAATCTTCAGAGGCTGGTCAAGATGCTGCTCTGAAAAGAAGCATAGGCTGTTCTGAGTGGTACATCTACCAAGTGTGAAAACAGCACAGAGACATACTGTAAATAAAACTCACAGTGAAATAAATTTCAGCTGTGGAATATATATCCAGGGTACCAGGTAGGATGTTATGGCTGCAGCTGTTACAGCTACTTAGCTCGGATACCACTAACTAATTGGATTACAGCTAGGTTAATTACATTTGTCTGTTCATGCTGCTGTTGAATCTCCCAGCTGCCACATCATACAACTGAAATTACACTGGCTTCATGACTGCAGGAGCAGAAGAGGCTCATAAAGCTTTGGCCATAAAAATATCACTTTCCATTGAAAATGGGCTTATTATAACAGGAATTAAAAGAAAACAACTGAACAAGAATGTAGTAAACAAGCAAGAGCACACAGTGAGTTTGCCATAGCAATCTGAAGCAACCCAGAGTGAGCACTAAGCTGGGCTCACATGCAGTGCTCTGGAACGCAAAGCTGCAAAAGCACAACGAATAGAAAAGCAGGGTGATTTTCTAAAGACACATAAAGAAACATTGCCTTTTGTTTGGCTGCCAGCTTTACTAACTTCACAAAGGCACTCCTTTGCTAGCCTGGCTTGACCAAATGTTTCCCAGCATAAAACAGTACCTCTCTAGACAGATGGATCATCCAAGACCTCATGCACAAAATGAGGATAATATCTCGTAGAACTATCACAAGCCTAAAAAAATTAATGATTGTTTATAATACTACAGTGAAAGGGAATGCAAAGGAAAAGTTCCGTAGGCAAATCTCCCACTTCCCAGTCCTAGTAAATTTTCGCAGACATGCATCCTGTGTCTCATTCACCTCAGAGTGCTTTGCTTTACAGGTTCTTATAAAAAAAATCTTCTGCAGAGGCTATTCAGGATGCTGCCCTAAAAAGCAGAGCAAGTGCCCATGCTGCTTCTCGATATGTGATACTGCCTAGCACAACAGGGCTGCTGTGAGTGACCACTATATCAGATTTAATTAAAAACTCCAGGCTAGCACACAAAAACAGTGGTGAAGAATGCTCCCAACTGCAGACACCAAGTTTGGCATGTCAAGCTTTGTTACCGAATCTTTTAATCTTTCTAGGCTGGTAAATAGCTTCATTTCCAACCTATATTTGGGAATTACTGCAGGGAATTCAAAGACAAGGAGGAAGTAGAGAGATGGTGTGAGAAAAGGGGATGGCAAGTAGTTTTGTGTTAAATAAGAGTGTGTTTTGAATTGCTATCTTGAGTACAAAACCAAATGGCCTTCAGATGTGGCTTTACAAATTACATTATCAGTAGAAAACAGAGTCTCTTAAATGTTAAATTTTCCCTCAAGATTCAAGTAAGTATTCATGCTGGCTGCTTCACTTCATTCCTTCCCCTAACTTCCAAGCTGAAATGTCAGCTCAAACTCTATTTACAGTCCCTCACTTTAGAATTTCCTATGGCACTGTCAAAGTAACATAGTAATTTCCATTTCATCAACTCAAAGAAAAACAACCCCAAACTTTGGATATATTGGAAATGGGGATTAAAACTGTGTACTGCTTACATGTCCCCTAGTAGTTTTGTCTAAAACAAAGGGATTGGTTCTGCATGTGATTCTGATGTGTGTAGTATCTAAGCTATAAAGTAACACTAATGGGACTAGAGCACACTGAGAAAAGTTTATCAAGGGTATTTTTCTGTAGGATATTCAACTAGAGTATTAGCACTGCCCTTACATGCTCTACTCCTTTCTTATTATGGTGTAAGTCACTTAGTAAGGCTAAAGCACCAAAAGAAACATTTTATGCCTCCTTTGCACAAATGTTCAAGGTACATACATTCATCTTCAACAGCACTAACAATGTTTTAAGAGGTTGTGACCCTCTTAGACCCCCTAGCAGTGCATATTCCTCCTCTTCCCAGTTGTTGCACTAACAGTTAGGTTATGGCAGTCATGTGTGCTCTAAAGAAAATAAATGAAATTATCTGGGTTAAGAGCATTTTAATAGCTCTTATTTAAAGTCTGATCACTTCCCTGATCCACTTTAGAGAACTTCTCCCATATCCTGTAGCAATGGCACATCTGAAAGGTGGCAAACCCTGAACTCCAAACTTTGAGTTGATATACCCATAGATGTCTGAGATAGTTATAAAAATAAGCACAAAGATTCCTGGGTAACTCTAGTTTCTTTGGAAAGCAGACCACTACTCTTAGGATGCCTCTGTTTAAATGCAGAGCAGTCCAACTCTACCTTGAAAATGTATCCAAACTTTTATCACATGGAGTTATTCTGATGGTCCTAAGATATTACATGATATGAGTAGCAATAAGGACTGCCAGCCTGGATTAAAAGGGACTCAGTCTTGTCTTCTGCTGCACCTTCCAGTGTAGGAAGTGGGGATGACACTAAGAAAACTGTAAAAAAGCCTGTGTCAACCTATATGCCAATGGATTTTAAGTTACTTCAGAGACTGTATTTATACTGCTGAATAGGGAGGATCAGGAACAAATATCCAGTTCTAACATCAGATTTTGCTTACTGGCTCATACTCCACACTACCTACAGCCAGCCCTCTGTAAAACAGCCTTATCTTAGAGCTTGCTGAAGTGATCCAAAACAGAGTCCTTGCTTGATTGCCCTCCTTCATTTCCCAGACCTCCTTTGTTTAGCAGTACAGATGTACCAATAGTACATGGTACTTAGACAATTTCAGGTGTGTTACTGGACCATCAGTTAGCAGCCAGCTCTTCTTGCAGAACAGCTTCTAGCCACTGCTGGAAGGTTTTGTTGGGATTGATTTGACTGGGATAGTGTAACATCAAATCTCTAGCACTAGCCATCTTAGGCTTAGTCTTGTTACTGCTGAGTCTAAAACATGCTGTCTGCAAGTATTTAAGAACAGCGAAAATTCAAGTATTACTTGCAAGCTCAAGTATTTCAGAACAGGCAACAGAGTCACAAAGCAAAATCAGCTGGATTTAATGTCTTCTCCTGAAGAGAACAGTGTCCTATTTTCTTTCTTTGCTGAGCTCAGATTACTTTTGTGACTTTTGGGCTTCCCTCATAGACTGAATGATCAGACATCATACCTTGATCCATTTATCTGTTCTTTCCTGTATTTTACTGTCATTTTGTATCAAGTGGAGGCAGAGAGAGAGGAAAGAAGGGAAACTAGAAAGATCATTTCCTTACATTGCCTGGAGTCTCCGCCTTTTTTTCTGTCCTTCCCTTGCCTCTGTTAGCACAAGCCTAAATTCTCCCCAGTGAAGAGTTAGGGACCCTTTGAGGATCTGTGATGAGCTCTGCAGAGCTGGGAAGCAGGTACCATCACAATCAGACTGTGTTGCAGCAAGAAAAATATTTAGCAGAGAGACCTGACATATTGTTATACCTGGCTTGTCACTGCACCTGGATTGTCAAGATACAGAACTCCAAAACCCTATGAAAGTCAATACATGTTGTTGTGTGGACACAGTGCTACAGAGGACAGACCTCTCAACACTATTTCAGGTCAGCTTAAACAGCCATCAAAGAGCTGCTTCTCATTGCAGACACGGAGGACCAATGCTTGACCAAAATGATGTTTTTTTCCACCCCTGCTGTTTCCTTCCTCTGCCTTCAGATCTGTGGTCTTATCTGTAACAGTGCACTTGCACCATACTGTGATAAAAGGTTAACATAATAAGTGACTGGCAAACCCACATCACTGGCAACTTCTGATGAGTGAGTCATTCTTGCTATAGGAGCCATGTCCTTTAAAGTGGAAAGAAAAAGAATATAGAAATAAGGAACCAGGCACTGAACTTCCCATAAATAATGTTTCCTCCTCATTTTCTTTCACCAATTGACTTGCACTCCTTGCTTTCTCCCTTTGCAGGCTAGTTCCCAGCTCCTGGTTCTAGTAATTTGTCAATGAACTGCAAAAGGACCAGCATGAATCATACCAAGCCCAGACAAGCAGCAGCCTGTGGGGAACCTTCTCCCACTCCAGAAGGGAAGATTTTATTCCCTGGCTTTAAAAACTCAGTGCAATTAGAAGGGGAAAGGGGAAAAAAGCTGTTCCAAACATGATGTCACTCTTTCCACTACTTCATAGGCAAACCATGTCCTGCTCTTGTTTTAAAGATGGTATATTAGTGCTTATTTTCCTGTCAGTTGTGTGTGAGGAAAGGGGAGGCAAAAGGGATAAGGATTTGCTGGCTTCTTTTACCTAAATATGAAAATATTAAGAGCCTGCATCAGCTGAGAAGTGGGAAGCAGTTGGAATATATCTGGAGAGAACAGAGCAGCCAAGCAAGCTCCATAACGGAAAGCTCCCTGCACTGAAGAAATCCTGAGGTGGCTCAAACTCCACAGTTGTCAGGGAGCCCTTCTAACTTCCTGAAGTGTGATGTCAAATGATGCTGTATTCAGAGGTTAGTCGAGGGTTAAAAGAAGAAAATTACTTAGGTGCAGAATGACTATCAGTACAGGTATTCAGCATTAAAAAACAAGGATATTTTCCATGCCCCCAAGTATGATAAAAGCAGGTGTCAAGAGTGTGATTAAGATGTAGGGCACGTACCTGCACTGATAAATCTGAACACCTTGTTTCTCAGTCACCAAGTATACCTTATAGCACCACTCCTGTCCTCTAATTAAAAGAGTTTGCTTACATTTGCTCCCTATTATCTGTGTATGATGTACTGGAATATTTAGCACAGATCTATGCATGAAAATGCATGACAAAATACAAGCTGTCCTATAACAAAAGTTTGTAGAGCAGGATGATGGTAAATAATACAGCCCCAGGTGCACCAAAGCACTGCAGCATCTTCAGTCCTCCCTGGCTGTTAATGCTATGGGGAACCACAAAAGCCAAGGCTGATGGAACAAGAGGATCCAACAGGTTTACAAACATTCAAACACCAAATTTTGGGCTTCTCTTGAGTCTGAGGTTACTGATTATTTGCCCTTTTGTTTCCAGAGGCATCAATATGTTTGCCAAGAGCAATTGGTATGCCAAATCCAAAATCTCTTCTGAGTTCCAGCTTTGTAAGTCTCCAAATGCCACTCCTTGTCACCACTGCCTTAAGCCACACGCTGCTTTTTCCACCACTTCTCTCATGCTGTGCCTCCAGAGCAGCTCCCCACCACATCACACTTTTGCATGTGCTACTGTGTTTTACAGCATCTGCCTTGTGACTGGCAGTTTGGCTATGTCCAAGGGGAAGCAGTGAGATTTGTGGATAATTCCCTCTGCACTGTTTCTATGTGGTGTGCATATGCGATGCGCAAAGTGTAATACTGCAAATATACATTAGTTACATTACTGCCCAGGCAAAGGCAGAAATGCCTGCAAGTAGTATGACATTTGTGAACATTTTCATTCCTTTTTTTGTAAGCAGAGTGTAATGCTTAAATTCCTGGCCCCATCTCTTCCCTCTCATCATGCAAAGTTCAGCAAGAAATGTGATTTTGTTTATACAGGTAAGGAATTAAATCCGTGTCTCAGCTTGACCCCGTCTGCCCCATTCCATTAAATACCATTCCTCAGACATTAGAAACAAAGAATAGAGGGATAAAGTCTCTCTCAAACACACAGCCCCCCACACCCCAAAGAGCAACTCATGTTTAGCATTTTTTGCACGTGTAGATTGCTTTTCCTCATTTTGATAGTGACTGTGCTTCTTTCCATACAAACAATACTCAGTAATCCTTTCTTTCTTTTCAAAATGGGCTTCTGAAATTAGAGATGATGTCCTGTCTCCCAGGGCAGCAGCTGTATTGCTTTGCCCACTGCAGGAAGAGTAACTGCAATGTATGATTTTCACTTTATTATGCTATAAATTATGAAGTCATTGAAGACTGTCAGAGAATGAGACACACGTCCTTGCAATGTAATACTGCCTCCACAGCCATCCCAGTGGACACTATGCTACAGGAAAAGACTTGGGAAGAGGGGAAAAATGCCTTTCCCATCAGCAGCTGGATTCAGACACTACCTGTGATTCAGCTTTCTCTTGTGGTTATAGTGAAGTAACCCTGGCTAAAATAGTGCACAAGGGACTTCAAGCCATTTGCTCAAACCGTTTAATCATGAACAATATGATCCATTGTCCTCTGCTTGCTTTATATTAAGGAAAATCAAAACCAGCTTATAGCAGAGGTTAAAGAATAGGCATCTTGCTCATGCACATAGTTATCATCATCTGTCAACAAAATGTAACAGCCACATGGAGAATGGAAGAATAACTTTGGAAAATATTTGCAGTTCTAGTTTTGTAGCGAAGGGAAGCATCTGTTTGTGGGATATAGGTTACTTCTACCATGCTGAGATACCATGCCACTTAGCCTTCGCAGGCTAAACCTGTCTCTATGAAGAGAGCCAAGCTCAGGAGTTTCAAACTCTTCAAATAGGAAATCATATCTTACAGGGGACAAAGCTTGTACTAGTTGATTGCCTAGCTGATTGCTCATTTACTATCAACAGACATCCCAGGGCAACTACTGTAGTGCCACAGTCATATTAAGACAGTTTTCCATACATATTTATCTCTCCTCGTATAGATTAGCATATCATGAAGAGAAAACAAATCTTAAATACGTTCTAACACATCTGCCAGAAAGGCCACTAAATGTACAAGACTAAGCAGAAAAAACAGGAGGACTTGCTGGCATTTGAACAGTGGAGTTTGGGTGTGGGGCAAGGGAGCTCTTCCAGGCTGTGGGGAGTACAGTGGAAGTAGTAAAAAAAGAGGATGAAGAAGAAACAGAAAAGGAAGAAGAGAATCTTAGACCTAGGAGAGAAAGAAAAAAGGAGACATAGGGTGGATAGTGGAAATACTCATGAATTCCAAACACCTTGTGTTCTCCCCCTTCCAACAAATTAGCCAGAAATCATGTATTTCATTCACCTTTTTGTGTTTACTGCTACTCGCAATTTATGTTCCAAACAATGGCTTTTACTACAGCTGCAGAGTCATAAAATGGAACACTACAGGAAATCCAGTTATTTTATTCCATTCCATTTGTTATCCAGGACAAATTAGATGGTTTTTTCCTGTTATTTTACTTCCAGAAGACCTGCAATTTGAAAGAACAACTTACAGAATATAGGAACTGGTAAGGCACAGAGGATGGGCATTAAAATTCTGCAGGGTCTAAATGCTTAAGCATGTGCTCAGTTCAAATTCTCTGATCATAGTGTGGGAACTATTTTATTCCCAATTCCTAAGGAACATAATTCAGATTTTTTTTTCTCCAGGAAATCTATTTTCTGTCACATACACACACATATACATATGTTTGCTTGTGACTGCTGCCTCTGATACTCCATCCTTCCAGTCCTCTGTGTTACATCCACCATGTTCTTGAGAGCACTCCAAGTCTCTGTGACCCGTTAAAAGCTGAAGTCTGCAAACTGATCTGTGGGAAGCTGTTCATGCGTAAGGGCAAACATGCTCACTAGGAAAACTCTTGTTGAACCATTAATGCCAGACCAGTTCCATGCAGAAGTGTGTAATTAGTCTGGATAACTAATACTGGAAGCTATTTCCCTGGCAGTCTGGGAGGTTTTGAAAGCCATAACAAACTTATGAAGCATGAAAAGACAAAGATGAAATGCTGTTTCAAATTATCAAATTCACTCTCCTTGAGGTTGCATACAAGAGAATGGGAACCCATTAAGAAACAAGAACCAGCTGAGTTTAAACAAAACTCAAATCATGTGACTTTTCACTTAACAGTGGTGATTACACAATTGTTGTTCTGTTATATAAGTAGGCAGACTATATTGCCTGCAAATAATCAAGTTAAAATCTTGAATGTTCAGAGCTGTAAACACTCTCCCCATGGGGAGCCCAAAGTTCTTTTTGAAAGAAGCATGGATCCCATTATACTAAAAATATTTAAACTGATTAGATTTTTTTACGGGTAACATCTTTGCCAAATATCCTTTATAAACCTTATTTTGTTTTTAATGTTAAACAAAAGGCAAAAATACCAATCTGGTAAACATTATTGCTTTCAGAATGAAGGGCACTATGGTGAAAGCCTTTTTTTTCCTGAATTAGGATCATTTCATTTTTGCAAGGATTTGCTGGTTTAAATTTTTAGAGACTTTCAGTTATTTTATCTTTTTCCCTACAAAATGAACAAAACATGTTCTGTCCAGCTTCATCTGACTCATGTAAAAAGTAGCATGAAAGAAAGCAGATAAAGTTCAGTAGTCATAAGAAAACTTGGTGTTTTCATCTCTTTTCTTACAGTCGAGAAAGTTGCTCTAAGAACAAAATGGCTGCTGAACATTGCATTCAGGGAGCTAAATTCAGCCTTTACATAGTGCAACCTCAATGCATTTACATTCAAATTAATCTGGGGAGAGGTTAGATGCATAAAAGTGCAATAGACATCACAAGAAGTAGTATTTTGATTTCCCAGATGAAACATGATTCTGACTCTGCATATAGCTGATACTCAAATAAATGAAATAATCTCCCTGTAACAGCTGACCTTAATTCAATAGGGTTTTTTTTTTTCCCAGAACAATCCCCAAATCCTCAAACGGTCCTACTAATCCGAGCGGTAAGGAAGCGCTTCACCATCTTTAACACTACTGTAGTGTACCAAAGCAGTATAACACCCCTACTGCATGCAGATCTGAAGCAGAGAGGTGATATTTTACTCAGGCTTGAGTTCTCTTAACCTTATTCCTACATGCTAGACCACCTCACAATCTTTTTGACAGCTGGAATCCGAAATAAGCTACCCAAGTGCAGAGAAGCAATTATACAGACTGCAGACACTCTTGTAGGATGGTCCCAGTAGGCTCAGCAGCTACAGTCTGCAAAACTGAGCTTCAACTCATGCATTATTGTGAAATCATTATTGATATCAGCTCAGAAAGTAATGAGTTAATGCTCACAGGTTTTTCTTACCTCTGATTAAAATCAACAGCAACTGGATACCTAAATAGCTTTTAGAACTTACACAGCCAGCTTAAAAATCAAAGAAGCCTGTGGGACAGCAAGAAATCACACAGCAGCATTCCCACTCCTCAATATTCTCTCTTTAAACTGAGTAAAGTAAAAATTGAAGTCCAACCTGGACCTGCCCTTCCATGGAACTTTGTCCAGAGTTTGTTAGACTATTACTGAACTGATCCCAGGTTTGCTGCTGAAAGCAGAATCCAGGCTTTTGAGATTCAGAATGAATGATTTGCACAGTTCCCCTACATATACCTGTAAATAGAGCTTTCAAAAATCCGCAATAAGACTCATATAAGTAGTAAAGCCCAGACTGACATAAATCTCAGAAAATGTGTTTGATTCGGATGAGCCTAAAGAAGCTTGAACATTGAGCCAAATCTGTTTAATCTGGAAATTATGTTGGAAATCTCATAAAGTCAGGCTCTCTTGAAAGATTTGTAGTACTTCTTATTTTCATGTGGTCAGAAATTACTATAAGAAAAATGTCACTTCATGCTATTTCAGCATTTCAGCTTTATGCCTGGGCCAAAATCGAAGCTGCTTTAATCTTATTTTCAATAAGCTCTAACCAGCCTGTAAAAAGTGGGCTGCAATTAGGTTTAGGTTGAGATGTCAAGATTTTTTCCATCATCCTGAATATAATACTCATAAGCTCTTTGACTTTTTTTCTTATTAATCAACCATGTTTCCATTTTACCAGCGAAGTTTTATCTGGTATGGCCAAGGTAGTCCCCTCTTGTCAGGATATCCACAAACAAATTTTAGACTCTCAACTTAGCAGGGGACTCCTGCTTACGTGTTTCTTCCCACAGTTAACCAGGTCATTTAGCCATCTCAGAGGAGCCACCCTGGCGCTGCCTGCACCACACACAGCTCAAGAGCAGCAGAGCAGTCACTCTTCCCACAGAGGGAACCTCTTGTTCAGCAGCATGAGTGCATTGTGACTTTGAAGTAAATACTCTCAAATGCAATTCTCTGGTGCCCATTGACTTCAGCAGGCCTTTTATCTGCCCCAGATGCCTGCTAATGAAAAGGGGTTGTTGCTGCTTCTGCTAAGTCCAAAAACTGAGTGGCAGCGGTGACTCTTGCCAATTGCAGATCTAACTCTAGGAAAGTTGCATTTTCCAACCCCACCAAAAGAAATTCTTGACACATTATTCATGCATGTGGTCCCTTACCATATGAGGAGGCAGGCTGAGAAAGGGGAAAGCCAACATTAATATTTGCATAAACCAGCCCAGGCCAGAATCAGAACAAATGAGACAGTATGTCCTTGATTCTTACAGCAGAGACTAAGCAATGAGGGAGCACCATTTAGCCAGCAGTTGAGGGGCTCCCAAGGATTATTGTTCATGAGCCTTAATGGATATTTTGAACCCTGAGTTGTGTGACCCTGGTGCACAGACTATATAGTAACAATGGTACAAGGATGCTTCAGCCATACCAGGTTTCTGGCTGTATGCCATACCAAACAGTTAGGTGCTAGTAATGTTACAGCATCATAAATATGTCTGATAGTAGTCTTTTACTACTAGCTGCCCCTCTGTGGCCTGCTCCCTACCAATATCTCCTCTATACCATGGCAGTGGGGTGAAGGAACAGATGGAAACAGACCGTTCTCCCCTGTTCCTTCCCCAAGGACATGTCTCCCTCTCTGAAGCAGAGCTTCCCTTCATGCAAGTTCATGAGGAGGTGACAGATGAGGTGGTAAAGAAAGGCTTCTCCTACAACGTAGCACGATAAGATAGAGAATAATCTTCCCTGGTCTGACTGCCACTCCATGAATATAGACTGCATTCTGATTCTTCTCAATTTCTTTCTCTAGAAATGCAAAGTGCAGGCAAAACCAAAGGGATCTTCTGCCACATAAAAGTCTTCTGGTGTTTGGAATTTCTCCTTGTTAATAATATACCTTTGTTAATAAAGTCCCATATCAGAAACATGTTGCCCATCTTAGCATGAACAATCAAGTATTGAAGGGAATACTTTGGAGAAAAACTGAGAAAGTGCATATGTTTCTAAAAAAAAGAAATCATCAGAAAGAAAACACTTTATCCAGAGAAGCTACAGGATATCCATAGGATCTGGGGATTACAAATAGGATTTGAAACTAGAAGTGATAGAGCAATTATCCCTCTAGCCTATGGGAAAATGAACTACTCCAACTTGATTTAACAGAGGGAAAGGCCTCTAGAAGTAAATCCATGGTATTGAAAATCTAGAATTTCCCAGGAGCCAAGATGCTGGCAGAGAACATCACAAAATCCTACCTTTGGTGCCAAAGGAATATTCCAGCTAATGAAACAAGCAGCTTGGAAAAACCTGATAGATTTTTTAAAAGATGCCTTGAAAAAAATTTGTCCCTTCTAGCAATATTTCCAATCCAGAAAAATCTCTACTGAGCAGGAGACCATTTTACAGTGGAAAGGAATTTACCCATCCCACAGGACTCCTGGAGATGTATCCAGAAAAGGGTGCAAACAAGTGACTCAGAACTGGGGGGAGTTTGGTCTGGCAAAGCAAGAGCTAAAAGAATGTGGTAAGGATACTTCCTCTTCCAGAAAGGACAGACTGGAACAGACCACAAACAGATGAAGAAAACATGGATAAAGTAAATTAGGAAGAAGAATTTAAATTTTAGGAAGTTAGGAGAAGGTTGAAAAACTGTTTCAGATGAAGAGGCAGGGGGAAGGGGTTTATTTTCATATTAATCCAGTTCTCTAGCATAGCATGTCATTTGGTAATATAACATGGTGGCATAGTATTTGGAGTGGCATTCATGAGTATAAATGTCAGGAAGGGAGAGAGCTAGGCAAAAAAAGAGGCTGTTGGCATAAAAATTTAATCTTGATGAAGTTCAGCAGCCCTGCTCAAAGCTTTTATTAATAAATGGCCATAAGCTGGACAGTAATATGCTACAGTTGGAAATAAGAATTTAAACCATTATAGATAAGGTTTTGAAGCAACCTTCTCACAGGAGAAGTAGGACTCAGTCTTGATTTGAAAATCTATCTTGATGCATTTATGAGTGCCATTATGATATGGATGCCTGAGAGCCAGAGACTGGAAATACCTTTCCAGCCTTTTCTCCTGGTTCCTCCAACAGCATCATATCAGTTGGCTGATGTCTATATTGGCTTTAGCATGAGGCTGCATTGCATTCTTCCCAGCTCCCCAGACTGAAGCAATTTCATATCCACCAGCTGAATAAAAAGCAAAATCATTTTTACAGGAAATGCACCAGTCTTTCTTTCATGTTTGGACTGCAATATCTAAAGGCCCATCATCCAGCAGCCAGTGTGGCTTTGAAAGCTTAAATAAAACAAACTTCAGCAACACTTTGGAAAGGTTTCACTGAAAGGAAGGGCTGAGATTCAGATGTTACACAGTTTCCACAGCTAGGTTTCAATTACCTCTTTCTGCAAAGGTCAGAAATGTTTAGTTTCACAGCCTTGCTCCTGCCCATCCAGAAACTAGGATGATTTGTAAAATTTGGATCCATATAGCTCTCCGGGGCTCCAGCATTCCCCAGAAGGACTCTAGTGGAAGCTAAGTGCCTCATCAAAACTATGGATAAACAAACCTTGCTTTTATAGAGTGTCTTACTATGATTGGGCAGAGAATTTTTTTCACTTATTTGGGTAGATATCTGATACGTTTTTCTCCACTAGCACTCTGCTCTCATCAAAGAGTTAACAAAGAGCACCACATTTCAGCTCCTAGCAGGGCCTTGTAGTTAATACATCATGACACAAACACTGGTCAGGCATATATAATTTATTTACATTGTGGCTAATTCAGCAGCCAGACTTTCTACCACTGTAGACATGCAACAAATAAAGTAAAAGGCATCCGGGCTTTCCGAGGTGTATGGGAGCTGACAGGAAGCATCCTGCCAGCTGCTCACCAACCTTACTCTTGATGGATGAAAATGTCTCCTTTGTGAGCTGTTGCCTAATGCAAGCATAAACACCACACTCACTTGTCCCAACACAAACGTGGGGCATACCCAAAACAATCTTAAGGATAAGGATTCAGAAACAGTGTCCTCATCAGAGTGAGCATTAAACATTACAGGAGGACAGCTATTTGGGCTCATGCTATTTTTTTGTATATTCCCAGTACTCCACAACTAGACTTGCTCTCTCTAATCTTGCTCATGATGAAGAAAACAAAATTTTCTTCTTTGCTTTAAAGAACTTAGTCTTGAGAACAACTCAGTAAGTCTCTGATTTTGTGAACATGAACAAATGAGTAGCCTCACTACAGCAAGCAGCTCCTGTGGCAGAGAGCTGCCAGATGACTGTTTCAAAAACATCAGTAAGCCTCAGCTCAGAAAGATTGAAAAGCAATCAAAAGATACAAAACAGTGTTTTGCATAAAATCATCAACTAGCCATGACCATAATCCTTTTTTATGACCCAGAACACTTAACAGCTCTGCTTGCACTACACATACAGTTTGATCTGAGCCCATTCTCAGAGCTTGCCCATCAGACAGCCAAGTCCTAAAGCCCACCAGCCTCAGAGATTTTCAGCCTGAGTGCTTCTGCAGCTCAGGGTAGGCCATTTCCTCTTCCATGCATTGCAGGTGGATCAGGCATAGATGGGGTGAATCTGCTGTAGCCCCGTCCACAGCACTCCTAAAGTCTGTTCTTCCTAAGATTGTCACTGGTGTTTTTAACCAACATTACTGTCAGGCCAATAGCCAATTACACATGGAGAAAGGAAAAGGAGTTCTCTTTCCTTTTCTTTTGGTCCTGGAATGCTTCAGATCATCCCAAGCCATCTGATATTTTGGTGGAACTTTGTCAGTACCTCATCCTGCAAGATCAAAATCTCAGCCATTGGAGCTGCATGTATAATCAAGGTCCCCTTAAGGCCTGTGGTTGGATTTGCTGCATGAAGATGACCAGCATGTGATAGGATGAAGCTCTAGTTTGTGTCTCTTCAGTAAAACACTAGTTTTTATTCACCAGTATGAGAAAACACACAGGACTTGTTTAGATTCTGATGCTGTTATAAGCATGAAAAGAACTGGAAAGAAAATACTCACATGCTTCCCTTTGGGATATAAGACCATCACCTATTTCAGGCAAAAAAAAAAAAGGCAATTCAATTTTCACCAAAACCAAGAAAACACAAACCACTGCCTTTGCAAAAAATGGGATATGATATGTCAATATTTTAAATGGCTTTTTGCTGTTAAAAATGTTTTTATTATAGTAAATTCTTCTGTTTAATAGGGGCATACTGGAAAGCAAACCCAGATAAGGATGTTCTTCATAATATCCCACTGATTTGAAAAGATCAGATTTTCTCCCCTACAAATTTGGTACTGGCATTAATTAAACCCATTTCCAAGAAAAGTTGGACTCTTCTGTTCTTAAAACTCTCCAATGACAGCAATTCCACACATCCCTAGGCAATTCAGTGCCTTGGTCTCCCTAGAACATATTTTATAACATATTCCCTAAAATTTCCTCTCCTATGATTTAAGTCTTTCACTACTATTCTTACTCATACTGCACATGGAGAACAGTTTAATCTTTTGCAGCTAACTTTTATGTATTTAAAGAACATTATGTCTCTTTCAGTTCTCTTCTCAACATTTAATAAGCCCCATTCTTTCAGTCATACACCAAAGGTCATGGTTGTTTTTAAAGCTTTGATCATTCTTGTTTTTCTCCTCCAGGGTTCCTCCAACTGCTTTTCATCTTTCCTCAAGTGCCCTGCCATTTGTGAAGTCCTGCCCACCAGGAAGCAAGGAGTCCAGGATATAGGAGATCTGAAGACGGGGAGCAATGAGACAAATAAAACCTCAGAACAAAACTATAATGTCAGGAGGATGTTTGCTTACAGTACTTCTTATTCTAGTACAACTTCAAAACCTCAGGATTATGAGGTAAAAGCTCAGGGTGCTTATCTTATCTGAATATGTTTGCACAGTCTTAGCATTGAGCCAAAGCTTCTTTAACCAGAGTCCAGGTCTGTGAGTTTAAGTTCTTTGAAGTCAACAGTAGGTGAAGTCTGGCTAAGTCAATCTTTTACTTTTGGAAGCAAGTCTCTTCCATTATCACTTCCCCTACACTTTTGCTGGTTTAACAGTGCAATTACTCTTTCCTATTGTCTCTTTCCTTGAAGTAGATGAGAGCAGACATCAGAGATTTTCTTTGCTATAACGGAGGGTGGGCAAGAAATGATGCACAACATAGCATCAGGATTTATAGGCAAGTTGGATGAGACTGAGTGACAAAGAGTTGAGACCCAAACAGAAAGGAACATGGAACAAGATGTGATCATCTGTTTTGTACTCACTTCTATGAGATTTAGGCAATTCAGAAAAACGACAAGGTCAAAGCCCACTATATAAATCTAGAGCAAGTATCACCAGATTTCAGAGAAGCAGCAAAATGCTAAGGGACTCCACTTTGACCACAGAATGGTTTCCTCTCATTACTTCTTATTTGGTCCTCTTCTGAAAATAAACCATTCTTCCTCCAAGGAGGCAGATGAAAATTAGACAAAGGAAAATGAAACCTTGTTTAAGGGTGAGGACATCGTAGGCATCATTTCACAGCAGAGACTTATCCACTTACATGAGAAAGACTGGGCAAATCAATGACATTACCACATGGCTACCATCCTGCTCCACAGGCGTGTTGGAGAGCAAGCCCTGTTACATTTAAACATCATGTCAATCATGCTGAGCTTGCACCATGAAAGAGGAAGAAGGGACAGAAGAACATACTTTTTGCATCAAGTTCTGCTTCCTTCTGCTAAAGCCATTCACAGATGCATCATTCACAGGCTTAGATCTATTTCTGTTTGTTTTTTAACATAGCTATGACTGTTAAGTGGAGTGTATTTGTGCACACCCACTCCTGGATGAATGTTATTTACAGAAGAGGATTAATGTAAAAAGTTATGCAGGCTCTGCTGATCTAGTCACTCACCCTAACTAACCAAGCAGCCTAAACACATCCATCTCCACTAGTCTGAGTTGTCTGAGCTCCCTGTGCACTGCTCCTTATTTCTAAGTTTCCATTCTCTGTTTCCAAAATGTTGAGATATTGACTAAAATGGCAAGAACTGTTTCCAGTTCTTTTTCTGAGTCAGAGTGAACCTTGCCTTCAAACCAGCTCATTGAGTCACCTTCCCCCCCTTCACTGTGCCTGCACCCTGACCACAGAAGTCCTTTCCAAGCTTTTCTCCTAAGTATGCTTAATGCCAGTTTTTACAGGGCTCCTGTTCATAACCTTAAACCAAGGCTAGGTCAGTCACAGTGCTATGCTTTTTCTCCCTGTGTCTCTGTTTGCTTAAGCTGCTGAACAAAAAGGCAAGCCTAGTTTAGCAACAGACTTTCTTTTTTCCCCCCCTTCAGCCTTTCAAAGTGACACATCGCATTTCAGCTTTTTCTGAGCTAACTGAAAGATAGGTGAGGAAAAGGGTCATGATTTGCTAGCCCTTGTGCCTGAGCTTGGCAGGCAGTAGTTTTGTATAGCACATTCCCCAACTTCCCCGTATACCAGGGATTTACATTTTATGGAGACAGTCAACATACAATTGTATTGTGCAAGGAAAAATTAGATTCATTTGCATGTGGATTTTCTAATTGGATCTTACAGAGACTTATACACTGATATGGTCATGTTTCATACCCATTTGCACTTTCTTTTGCATAGGAAAAAATAAACATATATGAGGCAGCAGAAAATGAAGACAATTACATGTTATTTCTATGCTTATTTATAACATATACATTAGAAAAATTTAATTGTCAATAATGAGATGCTGAATAATCACAGTAATAGAGGACTGGCTACGACAAAATAGTTGATGGAAATATGAGGGGATTCATCAGTTCCAAATGAGATGCCATTTACACGAAAATGAAAACAGCAGTAATTCCCACTAGAAAGTAACAGCTCTCACCTCCTCCTTTCTTCTACAGTATCATTACCACTTACTACTCTTTGCTATGCAACATAGATACAGAGGGAGCTTTGTTAAACTGTGTGTTGTTCAAATACAGGTGAAGGAAAAACATGTCTTTGCACAGTGAATCATTCCAACCACAATCATACAGCAAGACACATACAAAAACCCCCCTGCACCCCACCCAGGAGAGCCTGCTCTGCTTTTACCTCCTCCCAGGGAAAAAAGCAGTTCAGTCCCACATAGGCTAATCCAAGACCAGACCAGCCTTGAGGCAGCACCAAAGCAAGGCACAACCTGCACCCCAGCACCCCCAGAAGAACCCCTACAGGAATCCCCCACCCACTCTGTGGCACAGCAACAGCAATGCAAAGCACCTCTATACATGGACAAAGCATCAAATAAAGGGCTCCATAGTGTTCTCTGCTGTTAACTTTGCACAAAAAGGCTGCCCATCATCCTGCCCGCCCATCCTCTTGCAGCAGCTCCTCATGCAGCCCACACACATGCTGATAGAAGTGGGACCCCCATGTGGGGATCCTGCCCACCCTTAGGGGTGTTTGTGGTAAGGGGAGTGAGGTAACAGCAGGGGAGCCTGGCATTTGAATCTTGATGCAGCTTATGTATTTTGGTTAAACTAAAGTTATGCTTTTCATAAAACATTTTCTTAAAGTGCTGTGTACCAGGGAGCAGGAGGCCAGGGAAAGCCCTAGGGATAATGATTTACCCAAGTCGCCCTCACTGCTTGGAGTAGTTGGGAAAGGATTTTGGAAGAAGCAGGAGAAAAGGTGCCCTTCAAATGTACCTTCTGGGGAAGAAAGCCACTTGGATTAATGTCTTAAAGTGTTTTAAGTCATGGAGTCAAATGGAGCCTGTGATATGAATGCTGAAGGTGGAAGGTCTAAGGACAGCAAGCCTTGTGAAGGCGCGCTGGTAGACTTTCTCACATAATAGTCCTGTATTTTGCTTTTCATCTTCCAGAATAAAAGAATTTGAATATTCTCTTTATTTCCCTCAGAAGCCTGCTGTGTATCAGGTCTTTAACACACACAGTCATTTGAATGTGTCCCTGAAATATAAAATTTATAGCACATATGCAGGCCATCTGTGCATACATGCACATTTTTGACAGAGAAAACATGCAGAGATAAAATAGTAAGTAAGACTGTCTGTAACTCACACCAGTCCTGACATGACTTCTGCTGTGAAAAAGCTGCTAGAGTTCCTAGGACAGCACATATTACAAGCAAGAAATGCACCTCCAGAAATTACAGACTTAATCAGCATTTACATTTCCTTGGGGAACTCCCAATTTGGTTCTGGGTCTTTTGTGCAGCCAACAAGACCTGGCATGAGTGGTCTGCACATAGGTCTAGGTTATTGCTTAGGTTTTTGTTTTTCTCAGTCTGCCCTGGCTGGTTGATGCTCTTTCTCGACAAACTGCAGCACCCTTGAAAGTGTTCTGCTTTAGGAGAACTCTCCAGTTTTAAATATAACTTTACTTATGATTTATACAGAATGTAATTAAACCAGAACTGGGACCCTTCAGATAAATACAAGCCAAAAACCTATTGCTATAAACATGTTGTGGGCTTTCTGCTTGCTAGTCTCTCAAGCCAAGATGCTTTATTTGCACATTGGGATTCTTAAACCCAGATGTACACTAAAGGTGTACATCCAACAGTCTTCACAGAATGAACTGTGGATCCCTGTGGTATCAAACAGTGATCCTTAAAGAGGGGTTTGTCTTTATCTGTACATTTGGAAAGGGCAAATTAAACCACTCTGCTCTTCCCCAATTATTTCTTAGTGCTGGATAAGCTATGGCAGAAATCTGCTTTTTGATTAACTCCAGTTATCTGAATGCCCTCTCTACCCAATAACAAGATCAGAGAATCATAGAATGATTTGGGTTGGAAGGGACCTTAAAGATCATCTAGTTCCAACACCCTTGCCATGGGCAGGGACACCTTCCACTAGACCAGGTTGCTCAAAGATAGGATTATCTTTTGTGCCAAATATCTGCAGTTCAGAGCTTTAGCATTTGTAGAGAACATATTTTAGGCTGAGGTGAGATGCATAGCTTGTGCAAGATACACAGCTAGTGTAAAACAAATTAACATGCAAAGGCATGAATGAGCAAACCTAGAACAAATTTCAAAGATATCTCACAAAATTTTGCAAAAATATCCATGAACATATTTGGGAGAATTAAAAAAATTGTGGAGATGCAGTAATTTTTAAATTATTACAATGACTGTGTTTATCTTGGTTTCTCTACCTTCCTGTATGCTATATGTGAGTTTATAAGGGGAATTAATGAGATAAAACCTTATCCTGAGCTGAAAAAGAAGGAAATACAGGCATTTGGACCTTCTGAAATACAGCAGGACAACCCATTTTACAGCTTCTCCTCCTGATCTTCCCCCAAGAGTACCAAGACAAACATGTAGACAGATGGGTTTAAGAACAGGAAGAGAGGAGGTGGAGTCAGATGAGACAGGACCTATGAAGTATTTGTAGGCTTCATCTTTTAAAGTCCAATAACTTATTCAAAAGGATATTCTGTAGAATCCAATGACAGAGATGATCTGGGATGAGTCTTTATGTCACAGGAGTCACACAGTTCAGTTTGCATAAAAAGCCTTATCAAGACTTGGCTGAAAGTGGTATGCAGATAGCATAAAAGTTGGGTGCCCCAAATCTGCAAAAAAAACCTATAACTTTTTTTTCTTACGTGTTTTATATTTGGTCTTGGTGTTCCAAGTAGAGAACAAATGAAAATTCTGCTAAGTGTTGCTAGTCTACAATTACAGAACAGTGAATTTCATAGATGGTTGACAGGCAGCTTTGTGATAAAAACCTAATACCACCCCTGTTCCCTTAAGTTACCCGTAGAACATACAGGGGAGCTACATCAACAGCTCAAGGTGCAGAAAGATTTCAGTCCTAAACATTGTATTTGCTGTGAATTGGTCTTGTTTAGATCCTACCCACAGTTGGTTTTGCTCACTTATTTTGAGGAATTTGTAGGAAACTCCCTTCAACCATTTTTCAGTTAGAAGAAACACAATTATTGCCACATACTTCCCCCACACAAATACCTTGTAAACAGCTGGAACTTTTAAGCACAATCTTGGCCAGGCAATAGCCTTGTCAGGGGTGTTTGGAGATTTTAGACATGGCTACAATGAGTCAGTGGTGTTTTAGCCAAGCATTAAAAAATAATTAATCACAAGACTGCCTTAAGTCCTTAGATTATTTTTTTTTCTTTTAGCTTCTGAAATTTTAGATTCACATGTTCAAGATTTTGTCTACAGCTATAATGCCTAAAATCAGGAAAGAAAAAAGATGTTCATGTTCAAATACCATAATCCAACAGTTGGGGCTGTAAGGCAAAATGCAAATATGCACTGTGTGATAAAATATGAAGGCTTGGAACTTAGATTAACTCAGTTGGTAGAAGAAAAACCAAGTTAAATTATGAACATTAAAATGCTGTTCACACCACATGTCCAGAAGTTTGCTTATTTAGTGGTTCAGTAATAAACTGTTACACCCATTCTGCCACACAATCCATACTTAAAAGCTATGAAGGACAGAGAGAAGAGCTACAGGAAACCCTTCTGCAAGAAAAACAGTGCAGGGTTTATATCTGGCTAGGACAAGGACATTTGGCAACACCATAAAGGGTCCCTCAACTAACAAGGGAAAAAATACTCTAATAATTATGTTGACACAGTTGCAGTGTGGAGAGGCTTCCAGTACAAATGACATTTTCATAATCATTTAGATAAATGCTTTTTCAGATAACAAGAGCACTTTTTTCTTGCTATCTTTTGCTAGCCATAAATTCAATAAGGTTTTTTACTGTCTTCCATTCTAATTAGTGATTTAGGAGGAAAATGCTTTGAGAGGGTTTAAATTTTCCATTTACAGTGGTTGAGCTGGAATAAGGATTTGCTCTATGAAGTTGGTCAAATGAGTGGACCAATAGTAAAAAAGAATTTCAGGGGATGCTGAAGCTCTTTGCCAATGCACCTTGAATTTAACAGGTAGTTTTGGCCAGAGTAGTTAAGAAAAAATCTTTGAAAGATCAAAATGCTGTCATGTGATGTTTCAACCTTGCTTTGATTTGTTTTTTTAAATTACATTTGCTATGTCTTCTAGTTGGAAAATGAATAAATATTGACTCAAAGGAATGCTTTAAGTCAGGGTGGGGTTTTTTTTGCATTGAAAAGATTAAGTAACTAAAAGAAAAAAAAGATTCAAGTCCAAAAAAACAGTTGTAGATTGATGCAAATTGAATTTTCTTGAGCTGATAGGAAGAAAACACAAAAGATTGTTTATTTTTCTTGCCTTTCTCTCCCTTTGAGCTTCAACTGAAAAAAACTAAGATGACTTGTCTTCTCTCTTTTTTCAGTTATGCTATACTTAGAAAATCATTCCACATCATCTTTTGTACCTCTGATAATTCCAGGCTGATTTATGCTGGAAAGCACACGTTTAGGACACAGTGATTTAGGAGCATGGAGATTCCTGTTATTTCCCACTGAGAAAACAATGGTGCTCCCTGCCTGCTCAGAGGCCTCTCTGCTGCCAGCAGGCCCCAGGAACAGGCACAGCCTTGTAACCCAGAGCTGGCAATGACAAGCAGCCCACAAAATGTCCCTTACCTGTCAGAAAGGGAAGACAATCTTGTGCTTGCACACAGCACAGTAGATGCAGCAAGGGAAGAGGATGGAGGCTGCTAAGCCATTTCAGCCTGAGGTGGTAGAGCCACTCTTCCACTGTGAACATATGAGAGGAGGACTGTAAATACTGAGTGGGGATTCTTCTGAGGCACAGCTTTCAGCATTCCTGTCAGGGCATAGCAAGGGGCAGGGGCCCTGCCAGGCCAGGCCGCAGGCCGTGGGTGGCAGCAGGATTAGGCCCAGCGAGGGGAGCCAGGGCTGGAGACAGCCCAGAATGGGCACAGGGCCTAGCTTGGGCCCAGTAGGTCTGCAGCAGAGCTGGAGACCAGCACCCTGCAGCATTCCTGGGACAAGGACTGAGGGCCTCAGGCTGGAACATGGTTTGGGAGGCCCAGGGTGGCTGGTCAGGGCTGTTAAGCCCTGTTGGTGCCCTCAGGGCCTCCCCCTACAAGGGTAGGCACCAAACCCCCAAAAGGCCTGTGCTCTAGAGTAGTTTAATAGCTGTGGGGAGGCCAGGCAGGGATTCAGTGCTGCAGGAAAGCCAGAGCCCTGGGCCAGGCTGGTCCCTCTTCGGTGATATGGCCTATCCCACCATACCTGACCAAGGCAGCAGGGCCAGCCCAGGGAGAGTAGCTGAGAGCCCACAGCATCAGGGAAGCACACAGCAACGAGGTAGGTCCAAAGTCCATCTAGGTAACTTTGCAGGGCAAAAAACTAGAGAACCAAAGTAGCATATAGCCCAAACAACACTAAGGACATCCCAAGAAGGTATTAGTGCCCCCATCTGGGATTAAATACAGCCCTGCTGTGGCTGTGGTCAGGTGGGGCCAGAGTCATTAGTGCTCTCCCAGCCCTGACAGGATTTTTCTGCTAACAAACAGCTCTGATACGAGTTTGAATGTCTCAGGATTTGGAGTTTTTCATAGCACCCCAGCTCCTAGACCTGGCAAATGGCATGAGAACTTCAGCTGCTGTTACTATGAATCTGTGCTTCCCCAACCTGTGTGCATCTGGAAAAAAATCGAACATGTGTGAGTGTGTCTGAAAAGCAGAGTTACCAAAATAGAGAATAAACAGTCTTTTGTTTTTAAGTCTTAAGATTCTTGGAAGCTTCAGACTGGCAATATTTGCAGTACATTAAACCCATCCACATTTTTTCCTCTTTTGTTTTTCTTTTGTGATCTTCTAGTATGTGAAACACTATGCTCTAGTAGGTGTCAGAGACTGACACTGATTAGGAATCTAAAAAAAATAAGTGCATTAAGTCTGCATGTCTGTGATTGAATTTATGTGTAAGTTGTGGGATGAGCAGGTTTTCAGTATACAAAATCATAACCGCCTTCCCCTTTCCCACTCATGTAGGAGCTGAGAAATATTGCTTTGATCTTTCACTTTGATTTTGTTAGTGAGACTGTTGCACAACATTTATTTGGTAAGTTTTAATTTGCTTATAGTCCAGCTTGCTGTTTATGTTTTTCCTTAAAACTCTTTGCAGTATGCTGACGAAGTTCTCTTGTTACATATCTATGCAACGCCTAGCATGACACAATTTTCCCTGAAAAGCCTTGCAACTGTCAGACCCTTTATTAAGTTAACAGAGAATATGGCAAGTTCACAGGTGAAGATCTAAAGTCTTGACTCTTTCTAGGTACTCTAGCCACTTTGCCTCTTCTACTAGACAAATCCTACATAAGCGAGGAAAGTGTTAACAAACTCATTAAAAGGCTAATTGGCCTCAGTCAATGAGCTATCATTGCAGAGGCAAGTGTTAGGGTTTTCCCTTTTTGGTTTGCTGCTAGAGGACAAGGCTTAACTTAAAAGGGAGTAGAGCTGCCTAGTGGTTTGTGGTAAGAAGGCGTGCTTTCTAAGTCCAAGAAAAACTGTCTATGGCACTAAATGATGAGGCTAAAATGATGATTATGAATTTGAGTAGCTGCAGTTGACTGTGGCTTGTTTTAGCCTATAGCTTGTAGAAGCATATTAATACGTTTTGTGGTGAGTTTTTTGGCAGCCTGGAGGAGTGGAATGGCAGCATGGAAGGTACTGCTGGCTGAGAGGATGGGCTAGAAGAAAAGAAGAGGCTTTTCTGCTTCAGTATGGAGTACCAAGACAGGCTTTGGTTTTATCCTCCTGCAGAAGCAGTTGTGCTATCCTGAAGATGACTTTTATTGCCTTTCTAGGAGGAGAGAAAGGATTAAAAGTAGCATAAAGATGTTAACTCTGGACTGTTGTGATTTGGTGGGGGGCTAACTACAGTCTTATATCTGAAGATTAAAGTTCAAAAATAAAGTGAGGTTGCAATCAGAAATATCTTAAATCACTTTACTTATGTGTGTTCAAAACACCTGTGTTCAAGTTAAACCATATTGTCTGTATATGTCTTTAGGGTATGCAGAAACAAAATCTAGAGGAACAAAAGTACTGGCTGAGCTGTGATGAGTGTGTCAGGGCCCCGAGTCCACTGCTAGGTCTTAATAGCCCTGATCAGACTCACCTGGGACCAACACTCTGCCCAGGGCCCAGACCCATTTAAGCTTGGGCCTGGACCCTCACATCTAGAGCTGTATTATAGGTATATGTGCCTCCAGCCCTTCCTCTGGCCCTACGTCCTCAATGGACTTTGGACATAAGGAGGTAGGTTGGTAATCTCCTGGCAGGACTCTTTGTATGTATGTCTGTAGTTTGTCTCTAGTCCTGTCTTTGGCTCTGTTTCTTGGATGGACTTTGTGCCTATGCTATAGCCTTGTTTCTACATCTGTCTCTGGCCCTGTTTCATTTTGCTTGTGTGTTCTGTGGTGTAACTGACCCTTGTCGCTGCCTGACAAAGTGAAGGAAATGTGTGCTTTGTAGATGTTTTCAGGGACTTCTTGTCTAAGGTGATCTGTTTAGTCTTTCATTATTTTGAAGCTATATAAGCTTTACAATGTCTATCATGGTGATATAATGGTACATTTAATGTGGCTACTGCTCATGCAAAACAACTCTTAAGGCATTTTATTTTTCTTCTCTGGAGACTTGAGGAAGCTGGTTTTATATGCTGCTCCTTTCTGCCTGCATTCTTCTTTTTCATTGCTTCCACATTACATGAGACAGTAGGTGGGAATATGCAGCCAGATAATAGTAATTTATTACTGATCTGTTGGAGTTGTTCAGAAGTCTTTCCAGCTAGATGATGATCAGCTAGATGTACTGAAAGATGGCATATGGAGAAGTATTTTTCTCTTACCAGATAGGATTGGATTAATCAGTCATGTCTAGGTGATAATTATTGATGTAAGTTTTTGCATTCTGTCTTCCCTGAAGCAAGTCTCCTTATCTCCTTTGTTTCTGTTAAGACTCTTTTTGTGATCCTCTTTCCTCCTACTTTGGGAAAATACAGCAGAAATTTTCCTCCTCCTTATTTTTGCTTTCTCTGTCTGCTATTCCTATGTTTGATTGTCTTGGATAAAATTAATTGGGAACATCAATTAGGTCTTAACATTTCTAGAATTATGATCCTGATAAATTCTCATTCTGATGCTTTCCCAGGTTGTTGTGGTTTAACGCCAGCCAGCAACTAAACACCATGCAGCCACTCGCCACCTTCCCTGCCCCCCCCCCAGTGGAATGGGGGAGAAAATCAGGAAAAGAAGTAAAACTCATGGGTTGAGATAAGAACGGTTTAATAGAACAGAAAAGAAGAAAGTAATTATAATGATAACAACACTAATAAAATGACAACAGTAATAGTAGAAGGATTGGAATGTACAAATGGTGGACAGAGTAATTGCTCACCACCTGCTGATTGACACCCCGTTAGTCCCGAGCGGCCATCCCAACCCGCCACGCCACCCAGTTATTTCCTGAATGTGACGTCCCATGGTATGGAATAGCTCATTGGCCAGTTTGAGTCAGGTGCCCTGGCTGTGTTCCCTCCCAACATCTTATGCCCCTCCAGCCTTCTCGCTGGCTGGGCATGAGAAGCTAAAAAATCCTTGACTTAGTCTAAACATCACCCAGCAGCAACCGAAAATATCAGAGTGTTGTCAACATTCTTCTCATACTGAACTCAAAACTCAGCACTGTACCAGCTACTAGGAAGACACTTAACTCTATCCCAGCAGAAACCAGAACAGTCTCCACCCCTTATTCTATACAATTGACGTCACCTTCCATTCCCATACCTTCAGTTACATCCTGGTCAGTCATCATCACCTTTTCTGTCCCTTTGAGACACTTAAACAATGATAGATATATATATTTATGTATACACACAGAGAGATACCATTCCTTTAGTTCATGGATTGTATTCATAAAATGTTCGTTGAGTACATTTAGTTCCCAACTCTGGGGTCAATCTGTCATACTGGTCTTTCTGGGCAGGAAGGATGGTGCAGGGTCCTCTTAGTTGGTAGAGCAGGATTGGGCTTCAGTGCGGTGCGACAAACAGGTGACATGGGATGCAGCAGGAGGATGACGTGCACCATTGGATTGTTGCATGCTAGAGTCACGTGATGGGTTGACCCTGGCTGGACGCCAGGTGCCCACCAAAGCCGCTCTATCGCTCCCCCTCCTCAGTTGGACAGGG
>JANZLQ010000055.1:10913669-10960354 GCA_026212715.1 Elanus axillaris | reverse complement strand
GTGTATTCTCTTATTTGTATCATTATTGTTCTAACTTCTCTTTTTGTGTTGCCCCAGTAAATTGTCCTTATCTCAACACTTAAGGTTCCGGGTTTCTTTCCTTTTCCCTTTCTGGTTCTCCTCCCCATCCTACTGGAGGGGGGTGGGGGGAGTGAGCAAGCGGCTGCATGGTCCTTTGTTACCGGCTGGGCTGAAACCACGACATCTCCTTTCCCCATGGCACATTTATATCCTCCCACAACCATGTACACAAATGACTATGTGCAGCTGTGAGCTTACCTTCTGGCTGTGATTCACTGAGCTGCTACACAATTTACTCAAGAAGAGCTATTTAGCTGAGGGACCATTTGTCAGCATTCATCAGGAACTTGCCCTCATGTCTCAAAGAACATATCACCTCACCCAAGATGGTCTGGTGGAAATATGATGGATAAGTGCAGTAATTGAGATAATTATTTGCAGGTTGCTTATGTTTTCTAGCTGTGTGATTTGTGAGGGTTTTATGTAGGATTGTGCCTTAGCACAGTTAGGGAAATCTTTTAATACTAACTGTTGACCCAGAATCAATACAAGTTCCCTTAACCCTGTTGATTCTGAAACTGTTTTGTAACTAATTGCATTAATCACAGTTAAGTTTCAGGTAGCTTAGATCTGCATCTTTGATGTATGTAAATATGAGTGTGGACTGGAGATGCTTTGATTTCAATGGCTTATCATTTGTAATTTTTTCCTCAGGTCTGAATAAATTCAGTTTTTCCAGTCAAAAGGTCTAGTGCAACTGAATGGCCATATTTTCCAGTGATCTGCGCTTGGGAGCATTGTGATGATGTTCTTTGGGGTTTTTGCCAGTGCTGTGATCAACATGTTCAACGTTTTTGCAAGTGGGAAGATAACTACTCAAAATGTTTTATTTGCCAATAGGGCACTGTCTATCAAATCTAGAATTAAGTCTGATTATCTTCCAGATTTTGGCTGGCTGTGGAATTGGGAATTTTGGCCAACTACTACTGGAAAGCTATAAATGGAAAGTCCATAACAGCAAGGCACATGTTATTTCAGTATACATCAAGTTCAAGTGGGCAAGTTTGGAGTTGTTGGCTGCTTTCATATCACTTAGACCTATTGCGAGTGTATTCTCTGTTTTTTTGTCATAATGTTTTCCTCAAATGAGAGAAATGCTATGCTTGCAAGTGACCCAGTGTGGGTTTCCAAGAACAGATATCTGGCATGGGCTTCAGTGGCAACTGGCTGCAGGAGGTGGTAGCCTCAGTCTTTTTTTAATTGGCCTTGTAAGATACAATGGAAAATTAGACTGTAGCTTCTGCCCTTTGCAGTCTTTCCATATTGGAAGGATTTAATGAACTGTATGAGAGAATCCTAATTAGGAGAGGAAAAAAGATCAAGAATTTTATTTTATTTCACAGCCTAATACAAAGAAATGCAACCTATACAAACAGAAATGAAGTCAGGGCTCCCTCCCCCTTTCTCTAAAGATGCCGTCCTGAGATGCATTGTTGCTGTGTTTGTGTTTCCATACAATATAAATGTTTTGACCCAATGAAAGGAAAGTCCCTTCCTAGTGTCAGCGACCCCAATCATTGCTACTCTGATAGTTCTGTTCATGGTCTGTCTGAGCTCTCACTGAGAGCTTTGTGCACAACAAGGCCAGTTAATCCCTCTTTCATCCTATCTGCTTCCTTTTTCATGGCCTTGCCCCCTACATTGCTAGTGGACTTAGCATTGGCTGCTTCCTATAGCACTTTGCACATATGCAGACTAGTATTGGATTGGTAATTGTCGCAGAGTGCTCCTGGCCGTATGCTTACAAGGGATAGTGCCAAGAATTGGTGTGAGGGATGAAGAAGACCCACCTGTGTTAGGCTGGAATTTGAAGACCACCCACAACAAAAGGCATATGTCTAGTGGTGTCCTGACCTCATAATGGAAATAGGTTAAAAGAAGGTGGGAATCATGAATGTACCAAAGTGCAAGGAGATTGAATAGCTTGCTCTTAACTTTCTGCTTGGCCACTAGATCTACTAGTTTACTGTGGCACTATATAGTCTCTTCTTTTCTATGGTGTTGTGTTTAACTTCAGAGGGAAAAAATTATTATGATTGAGACTTTGGTCAGCTTAATAAAACTGATATGACTTTTAAAATTGTGAATGTTTGATGGAAAAGTAGCTATCCTTCTTGCAGTCTATGAAGATTCCTGTGTTACTTTGTACCTGAGTATTAGCTGATAGAGATCTTGACTTTGTAATTCAGTCTGGCCTATAAGGCACTGTTGTATCTTGCATATCTTTTGACCTGCTAAACTCTGCCTTGATATGCTCAGTGGCTGTTTGTTTTCAGGCTAGAATCAGCATAGTTCAGAAGCCAATAACATGTATGTGAATGTTTAGAAAACTCAAGTGTTTTGTTGTCGTGCAAGGATAAAACTATCTAAATGACCCTACTGCCCTCACAGGATTTTTTTCTGAAGTGAAGAGTGCATGTTTTGTTTCATGCAGTTACTGTAGAACAGCCCACCATAAGGTCAGCTCTTGAGAGATCATTAACTAAGGTCTGTGTGCTCTCCCTCTGATGCTATGAAAGGTTGCCTGGATTTCAGTGAAAGCTGAGGATATCTGGTGAGATTGTGTAGAGTGTAAACAGAGCTTTAGAAAAATGAGTGTCAGAACATGCCATCTGGTAAAGGAGAGGGCTGGTCTCCATCCTTGCTGTATGCTTTTGGCAAACACAAGATTGATGATGTGAATTCACATTTCCTGGTGAAAAGGCTGATGTTACTTATTTTTGATATGCTTGGTTTTTCATAGTAATCTAAAGAGTCATTTCAGTTTGTTATTCATATCATCTTATGCTTTACAACTGTGATGCAGTCCTACATAGATACAGAACACTTGTGGAATGTCACAGCCATCTGGGCCTTCCCTTGACTCGGTTTTCAAGTCAACAACATTCATGAGTGCTGTCTTTGCTTTTTGGAAAGAAGATTCTAGCGTAGGAATAAAGCACCCTATCATACGCTGAGTCTTCAGTTTTTACTGGCGTGGATGAGGTAACTTCCACCTGGTATGATGCTTGTACTGATCTGCAAATGTGCTAACAGCTGCTGCTTCTACTGCTCACTGTTCAGATATGGTAGTATTGCAAAGAACAAGGGTATGTGCTGCTCAACAGGAAGTACTCACTGGACTCCACCCATGGCAAATAAAGTTTGTTAGTGGAAAAAAAGATTTGAACTATAAACTCTGGATTAGTGAGTGTTGAAAGACTTGGTTTTTTTCCATGTATCTAACCTGGCAGGATTTTCAGATGGACAGTAATCACAAACGATGTCAGAGTTCCTGGATGTGGCAAGGGTCTCACTTCTGAGAGATATATTCCTCTGTTTTTCTCTATTCAGCTGATGCTTCCTTCCTTCCTTGGGGTGGAGAAACTGTCCTTTGGTGAAGATGTGATCTACCCTAGGCTGGCTTATTTTTAGCAACATGTAGAGCCCTCAAAGTTTTCCAGATAAACATTCCCAAGTTTGGATTAGATTCATGCAGTACAAAATTGAGATTTAAGTGGGGATTTGGGGTTGAATTCAAGCTTATTGGAATCAGTGAGCTGTTTGCTAGGCTTCTGTTGTGAGTAACAGTTCTTAGTTCAGCTGTAATGTTCCAGCCAAATGATAAGGAAAACTGAGGCGGAAGGGGAAAATCAGAGAAAGGCTGTCTTTTGTGGACCTCAAATCAAAATCTAAAGCAACAAATTTAAATGAAAGGATGTGACCCCGAAAACACCTGAGAATCTGGAGTCTGGATTGCAAGTTTTCATGATGGACATAGCCGTATTGGGAACTCGAGTTATGCTGGCAGTGCATCTGCTTGAAACTTGAGGTTCTTGAGGTCTCCTTTAATGGAAAATCTTAAATGAGAGAGAAGTACCAATAAATTAGCTTCTTGGTATGTGATGGAGACTATAGGTACTGGAGCAGGCTGTGCCAGTATCAGTTCATTGGTGGATTCAGGGACTTTTTCATTTGTTTTGATTCTTTTGCACACTTAAATATGAATCTATAAAACTAGGGTTGAAAAACCTTTTGGACCAGAGATTTGTTGTGAGGAAAATGGAAGTGCAGCTTTTTTCAGGCAGCTTCATTTTCCATTTTGTGGCAGCAGCTGTATAACAGTATGGTTCAGGTGAGCAACACAGACAATGTTGGGGTTTTGGTGTTTCAGTGTTTCTAGTCTCAGCCTAGAATGGATGAAGGGGACATATCTGCATTTCAGTAACAAGAGAACTGGCTTGAGTTTTGAGGTGAAGGCTCAAGTTGGGTATTTTATACTTATCGGTGTAGTTAGTCATAATAACAACAAGCTTATCCTACAGCTGGTGGAATAATGCCCAAAGCAATGCTTTATATATATTGTTCCAGACCAAGTGGAGGCATAACTGTTTTAGACACCAGACCTCATGTTTTGTTATTGTTTTTTCACACCCATGTTTCCTCAGGAGGTAATATAAACATAACTTGATCAATGCTTAATTTATTGCCCTAGAAATAGCACTGGAGATCTGGCACTGAATCAAATGTGAGTGGAAGGACCATGTTTTTATGCTTAACATGAGTGAAATGTTACAATATGTGTATGAAACAACAGGAGAGGAGGGTTGGAGTTTCCATTAGTCAACCTGATGATATTTTTAAGAAGCTATGTCTGGCAGATCCATTAGCTGCTGTTACAGCTTTCAGGAACTCTTAGTAGGACTGTTAAAACATCTCAGTGCTCTGACCCCAGAGCATACAGTGTAAGGAATTGGGAGGTCCCTTGCTGTAGCAAATAATTCATCCCCATCATCTTGCTGAGGGGAAAGTGGGAATACCTATAACAGCATGAAAGGATGTCTAGAGATCTGTGTTTCTCACCCTCCTGAATTTAGTCAAGGATGTTGATGGTAGTGTGTAAATGAGATTGGCTGACAACTGGTAACATTCTCAGCATGTGACCCAAGTCCTTCGGTTTCCAAAGGACTTGGCCACTAGTTACTAAGTGGAATGTGAGTAGGACACCTGTAAGTATATTATAATTACTTATGAACTGATTAAAATAGTCCTGTGTGTCTCAAGCTTCTGAAAAATCATTCCTGTATTCTTCCAAGCTAATTTTTTAAGGAATAAGATCACCTGTCACTACAGGAATACTTCAGCAGCAGCACCTGAATCTGAGGACAACTGGCATAACTTAGGTAGTCATTGCCAGATCTGGGGCAGAAAGTTTGGTTGCATCCCTCCTGCTGCAATCTGGAGCTACACACTAGGAAGTGATGCAACGCAAATGTCTGATGGGTTAAAGGGAGCCAAGCCAGTAAATCAGCTTGGGATCTGGCTCTCAGATACTCTAAGTGATTAGTTGTGTCAAAGGAGTGTATTTCCGTGGAAGCCTATCTTAGGAAAACAAAAAGATGCAAACTATTACACAAAACCAGGTGTGAGTTCAAAATGAAGCTCTGAATTTGAGTTTTTTGTCATTCTAAGCATTAAAGAGCTTGATTGGTATGTGAAGTATACATGTGCAGTCTGCCTTCCTACCTCCCAGCTGGATCAAGACTTACTCATTACTTCATATTTATGAAATACCTTGTGTGGAAGCTTTGATATCACCAGTTCTCAGCCAATCATATGAAGAATGAAGAGCTTGATTTCTAACTCTCATGTAGGTATATTCTATGCATGGCATGTACTCAGCAGGTCCAGCTGAGTTGGAGAACACCAACTGGGAGGAACAAGGATGCAGTCCAGTACCCAGGTAGTAATCCATACCTTACCTAGTTGTATTACATTTCTTGCCTGTGTTCCCCTACTATCTAACTGGTAACTTTCATGTATATTTGTTACTCAGTGAAACAACTGTGGAAAAGCTTTCAGATTCCCAAATTCTATCATATTCCTTGATTGTCAACATGGGGATCCTTGACCAGCAAAGACACACAGGTGTGTGTTTTGGTGAGATCCATACATGGGTGCTTAAGCTTGGGCGTGATTTTAATTGCTAGTACTGATAGTCCAGGGAATGCTTAGCAGTATGTGTTTTAAATACTTACTTGAGTTGAAAACAAGGAAAAGTAGAGTGAATTGATGCAAGTTGAAGCTAAAAGGGTACTTGTTTTTCTTTCTCTGACTTGAGAACTGTATAGTTCTAGAGTAATCTGCCTTTGAAGTCTGTGGCAAAAATAAGCAAAATGAGTTTACTGGAAAACTTCAATGCCAAGGAAAAGAATGATCCATCCTCATGAACTAGTGATGAGCAGACTATCTAGGTTGCTGCTGAACAGTGTGAGGAGGCAGGAATGATGCTATAGAATTAGTTTATTGGTTGCTTGCCAGTGTACGTCACTGCTGGTGTGATCCAAATGCCCCAGGCTAGTTCACACTTTCAAGATGCATCCTTAATAATTCAGTGTGTATGTGTCTTCAAGCAAAATAAACTACTTTCATAAAATGTCTAGTCAAAACTAGCATATACAGCTCAAAGGTCTTAGCTATCGCATACCTAAATTGCATGGCTATTACAGTGAGTAGATAGCTGAAGTCCTTTCTGGCAGACCTTACTAAAATATGTCTGGTTTTGAGAAAGGCATATGTGGTTTCTGATTGGTAGTGTAGTGTATGACCAGGGAGAACAGATGCACTAAAATGAGCAAGGCTTCTTTTAAGTCTTTAGTATATTTTCTTGGTAAAAAATTAATTTTGAGAAAGGGGAAAAAAGAGGAAAATTTGTTTCTGCTTATGGCATTTGCGCTAGCTGTGAGAAGTATGCTAGTTCTTAGAGGAGTTATCCTGCTCTTTCCTGGGCTGTATCACCTTTTTGGAATAGGGGGTGCTGTGCAAAGAACCTCTGCATTATCTTCCAGTTTTCCTAACTCCCCTTAAATCTTGTGCCGGTTGTCAAACTTGCATGTTACTCTTATCTTTAGTTAGATCTGGTTTATTTGGCTTGGGGAAGGGTAACTTATTCCCGTAATGAAGTCACTCAGAAAACTGATCCTTAGAGGTCAAAGAACCTGGCATGTCTCAGTATGGACACACTTAAAAGGTGCATTTTCTCTGCCAAACTGATGTGGCTGTTGATGCCTGGGAAGGGAAACAATGGGCAACCATCCTCTGAGCAAATGGAACATCTCTAGGCTGTGAAAGGAACAGAACCAGATCTGAAGAACCAGATCTCTTGTTCCCAGTGAAGTCTGCGGAGGGCAGTAACAGCTGCCTCTTCTCTCACAATTAAACATTTTGAAGCACTTGAGGCAAAGTATTTATGCTACTGGACAGTTTGTTTAGTCAATGGACCTTCTTTGTTTCCTTTTTTTCAAAAGAACTGAAAATGAGTGATGTGTATATGCCTTAGTATAAATAAGAAATGCGAGACTCCTTATGTCAGTTAGAATTAGTAATGCTTCATACTGCTCTGAGTGACTTAAGGAAATACTGATGTGTGTGCACCAACAAAGTAAACCTCAATTAAAGGAAAAAGTAAGCTAATTAATATGACTTAGCTTTAGATAGAAAACCTCAAGAAAAGTGGACTGTCTTTAAAACGTGCAACTTTTGGTATTAAGGGTAATAACCTCCTAGGACAGGTAGAGTAGCATGCGAGCATACATCTTTACTGGATTCTGAGAAGCTGTAGGAGTGAGAAGAAAAATAGATCTGTGGAAATCAAAATGTTTACAAAGATTATTCCACACCTAAACAACCTGTTTCCGGAACAGAAATCACAATAATCCAGCACCAGTGTGAGACAGGGAGACTCAATAGCTAAATGAGGCATGGGGTGTAGAAATCAAGCTGTGCAGCTAATTTACAGTGTAACAGAGTATTAAAGTTGGGGAATTCCTGGAAGTGAAAGCACTTTCAATTTGGGAGAGTACTGGGACAAAATACTATATGGGCTTGCCTTTTTCTTACTTTTCTTAGAGGCTCATGGCCTCACTTGTAAGCATGGTGGAGTTTTTTTAGCTAACCTCTCACTTCTTGCCCTGGGGTCTTTTTTATGTGACCCTTCTGCCTCTGCTTCTTCAGCTGACTTGATAATATTTCATCATCAGCAGCAGTACCTAATCAGTCATCTCTTACAAGCCACTTCCCCTGAAAAATGCTTCTCTGCTGATTGCACTCAGGTGTTGAATTCAGGAAGCCTTCACCAAATTCAGTCTTTTTGCTGACTCGGGGCTTTCCTCAAAGAAGTTGTTGCCTCTAGTTACTTTGTTTGCCTGACTGAGGTTCTTTCAAACAAAGCAAGTAGTTTCTGGAAAACCTGTAAGACGTTGTGCCAGGACAGTAAAGAAGTTATCCAAAAGGCCAACACCCAGGTTAGTCTGAAAGACTAAACTTACAGAAAGCCCCATTGCTTTGCTGGTATCTATTATGTCAGTTCTTTAAATGCCTGAGGCATTCTGTAATGTGCTGCATTGCTTCCAAACAGTTCCTGGGCACCTTTGACATTCCTGGTCTGCTTGCACCTAGCTTGGGGTATATAAAAAGTTGATATCAGCCTTTTCTTTCTCCTGCCCAGCCCCTTCAATTAATTTCTTTTTCAAATCCAGAGTCTTCAAATGGCATACTGGCAAAAAATTCCTTGAATATCTTCATAGTGTGTTGCATTCTAGTGAACAGCTTACAACTTGGCATTGTTTTCTCTCTAGCTAGATGAACCTGTGGTCTGAAGCATTGTGGCAATGTATGCATTTCCTCCTTTGGCAAGTTACTTTGACAGGGACTAATAAAAGTATTTAAGGCTCCTGTTACTTTGATAAACTTTGGAGGATTTTTTTATCTAGTTGCACCTTTGCAGTTTAAGATGATGATTCAGACAACAGGTAACTTTTCTGAAGAAAGCATTATCTGATAGAGTGATAACTGATCTCAGGTAGTGCTTCTAGGTTCTGCGCTCATTTTTTTTTTTTGCATGGTTTTCATCCAAAACCCTGAAGTTTTGGATGTCATGGAAGATGTCCCTATGTCCTAATTATAAGAACTGTATTTCATTTCTAATAAAATAGAATTATTTTGGAGGAGGGTAGACTTTCAGAGCAGAAGGCATAAGGGGTAAAGCAATTTAAGAAAAGATGGGGGAAAGAGTGAAAGCAGGGGTTTTAAAATCAGCTCCAAGATACTTTGTTTTTGGTTTTTTTTTCGGGGGGGGGGGGTGTCCAAGAACCAGTATAATTTATAAAAAGTAATGATATTTTTGCTGAAGTTCCTGCAAGTTACATCTTGAAAAACTTCACCTAGTTCTATTTCAACTGAAGTTTGGAGGCAAATAGAACTTCTCAGGGTATCAGACTATTAAATGAATCTTTCATAATCCTTAGGAGGGGATGTGACAGCTTTTTCTTTGGCAACTTCTAAACATTTAATTCTTTCAGCTTTGAGATTATTTCTTGTTGTAACAATCCTGATTTTTTTTCCCTTTTGGAAGTTCCTTCAAAATGTAAATGAAGCATGCTTAATGTGGGGGTCAAATGTTATTTTGGATTAAAGCAGTTTTAGTCTGTCAAGATGTTTTTGCTTTGCCAGACCACTTAATGCTGGTAGTTCTTTGGAAATTCTAAAATCATATCCTTAAATATACAAGCTAATTTCAATGTGTCAACTCTATAGTCAATGCTGCAGTTTCTCCTCTGATATTTAACACCTGAGATCGACTTCTTTTTTTTTCCTTTCCATAGAAATAAGACTTGGGCAATAGTCTTTATCCTCCAATACTGCTAAGATGAACAAGTAGTATGAAAACTTGTTTCCAAATTTTCCCTCTGGATGAGGTTGTTGTAAGTAGGCTGTTGCTACAGTTTGAAAGCAGGATGGCTAGGAAAGATCTTTGGGCTGAAGGATGATTTCAGCCCTGCTCAGATTGTTCATGTATGATTTTGTGTGTGTCTGTATTACTTAGTGATGTCTTCCAATCCTGTTCATTCACTAAAGCAAGCTGTAGTATTGAAATATCTACAAGAATAAGGAAAAACAGGCAGAATTTTGTTCTGGCAGCAGTCCTCCAGGGCTTGCAGATGTCCTGTTAGTTCCTAGCTGTACTGAAATCAATAGAAACTATTTCTCTGGATCCAGTGGAAGGAGAGTATTTTGATTGTTTTGCATGAACTGCAGGGACTGTTTGTGGCAGGTGCTATCAAGATAGTTAATATACCTATATATCTTTAATGAAGTGTTTTGTGGATTTTGAAGACTAAGGGAACTAAGAATAAGAATGAATAGGGTGAAGGTCAGGCTTTTACCTTTTGTAGAGTTCTCTTAGAACAAATTATATGCTTGAATATGTTCTTCTCAGTATTTTGGGCTATACTGTCTGGTAGAATGTAGATATAAGAATTCCCAAAGGCTGTTGCTTCTGTTGGGCAGCTGTTGCTATCTCAGCTGTACAACAGGACTGATGCTTGTGAGTAAGGAAGTCTAGATGAAAACAGAAAATAAGTGTCTACCTAACAGCAAATACTGTTTTTCCTTGAAATCACGAAGCACAAGGTGGCATTGAAGCCAGGTTTGTAAGCAAAGTGTGCTTGGAGAAGGGCAGCAGTGCAAAATGGCTATACAGTGGAGTCTGTGGCTGATGGGCAGGGAGGAAGCAGACAGATGCTTGCGCATGTATTTTGAGTGATGCCTGAGGAAGAATAGTTTGTTATAGGTCAGCGTGACTAACACAGCTGCACAGATAGCAAATCTTCCACTTTTTAGAAACTTGGTTTCATTTGCGCTCTGCCCGTTGAGCTGAAACGGAGCCCACTGCTTCAAAGTGGTGCTGGGGGCAGGGGGGAATGCAAAGTAGGAGCCTGCCTTAGTTACAGGTCTGAAATAGTTGATAGTGTTAGATGCACCATTGATTCATTTCAGCAAATGGCCCAAAACTCTGCCAGGGAAAAAAGCCTGTCTTATCAGGCACTCTTTCCTTTTGTTTTCAGCGTGGTCTGAAGAGTTTTGTCTTTGGGCTTTTGTTTTGGTTTGGTTTTGGTCTTTTTTTTTGTTGTGGTGGTTTTAGGATTCTTTTTGTTGTTGTTTGTTTGGGTTTTTTGTTTTGTTTGGGTTTTTTGTTTTGTTTGGGGTATTTGTTTTGTTTGTTTTTTTTAACTGGACTTCACAGAGTATTTGAGTTGCACAGAGCAGTTCCAGACTCCAGCTCCACTAGGTGTTGTCTGTGTTGAAATCATGCCTCTTGCTCCTTTTCCTACTCCTGTTACTAAAAAGCAATAAATATTAAGACCAGCTTAAGAAACTTCTTAAAAAGAAAATCTTCCTTGTTAAAAGCTTTTTTAGAATGGCTGAAACTTTTCTCCAGGTACTGAATTAAATTAAGTTGTTGGTGTGTTTTAGGTTGCTTCTATACTGTAAACTAAAACTGACCACTGTAGAGAAAGCAGTGAGATAAAATCTAGGAATGTCTGTGTTCCATTACATGGCTAGCCCCTAATGCATTCAGATAAACCAGAACAAGTATTTTAATATTTGTTATTTTGTGACAAGTGTTAGAAACTCTTCTGCAGAGCCTGGGTAGTTAGAGGCATCATTGCTCATCATCAGTACATCTCTTGCCTTTGTAGGGGTGATCTATGCTTATGCTCTTATGTTTAGGAATTTGGTTCAGTAGCTTGGTCAGGGATGACTGGCAGTGCTTAGGTAGAAATAGAGAAAAATATACAATAGCAGAAAAGAGTAGTCAAAATGTTGAAGTCCAGTTCCTTGTAATACCCTGGTCACCTTATGTCCCAGGGCCCTTCTGAGTACAAAAAAGATGGTTGTTTTTCAGTGACTAATGTTGCCTGGCTGTTTGTAGTGCATTAAGCAAACTCTATGCAAAGCTCTTGAGTAGTCCAGCTCTGTTGGAGCATTAACTGCTGGAGAGTTGAGCTGCCCTCTTGCATTGGGATGTATATTGGGGTGAGTCTTCAGGCCACAGGACCTGATGTGTGCTGTGGAGCTATGGTTATTGCACACCTCTGAGGCAAGTGCTACTGTGTGATGGTATCGGTGAGGGCTTTGCTGTGGATTTTGTAATGAGCGGCTGTGAAGTCACAAAGCCTGTCCAGGTCTGTCATGATTGTTACTGCATATTAGGGAAGCTTTTTAATCTTTGTTCCTCATGGACACAGTCCTCTGCTTCAGATTTCTAGTCTCTTCTAAAAATTTGAGAGCTTTTATTATCTTTTGAGGTTCTATTTGATTGGTCACCTGTGTGAGCGCAAATGCTATTCCTCCCCTTTGCAATGGTACCATTCTTTCACAAGCAACACTAATATGAGAACAATAAACTGCATGCAGTATAAGTCTTTCTGCTGTGCTTTATATATACTGGTATAATCTAGAAGTAAAATATGTTCAGAACAAGCTTTTTCCAGTTTCTCTTAGAAGCAAAATGTGTAGTTAATCATTGATGGTTGAAATATGAACTGTAAACCTTTTCACAGAAAGTGAGATTTGAGCTTTGGTGAATCAAGTGCAGTTACATGTAGCACCCACCTCCTCTTTCCTTTGTTGGTGACTTGCTTACTGTTCCAAGTGCTTTAGATTTTCATGCCACCTCTTCTCCTGTGCTGTTAGTGGCATGTGAGCTCCTTGTGTGCTCTTGCAGGAATAAGCCAAGTTATATGAAGAAAAGACAGCATTTGACAATGCTAGAGGAGGCAAAACAAAGAGGTGCTATTGATCAAAGATGCCTTGCACAGACAAGGACAAATTTAAAGGACAATAAAAATTTAAAGGACAAATACAAAGACAAATGCTCATTTTGTTCCAAAGTAAAAAAATTCCCCAGCTCTACAGGAAGAGCTCTGTTCTTTTCCCCGCCTTCCCAAGTTGCTTAGGATCTATGAGTGCTGAAGACACCAAACACTTTTCTTTTTCCATAGAGATGCCAGGAGCCTTGCCTGACCACACTGTCCTTGCTTCTGAATGGTTTGTCTTTCTCTCCCTTCACTTTCAAAGCATCTTTAAAACAACTCTGCCTTGTTCAGTATGTTGAAGTTGGCTGTGTAAGTTGCAGCTAAATCAAAAACATAGCTGATGATTTGAACAGATACAAGCTGTGTGGGATTCTTGCCAGCATTATATTTACTTTTGTCTTCATAAAAAGTAGTCCCGGGAGATGCAGGCTTGCAATCAGTAAGAGTCTGACAAAGGCATGTGCTTTTATATAGTTTTTTTTTTAGAAAACTTATTTTTCTAGTCAGCCAGCTTCATGAGTTATTTCAGGCCATGGCATGTTACTCACTTGTTTATCAGATGCACAGCATGATAATGTCTTGAAAGAAAATGGCTTGTTTCTGGCCCCTGAAGATTTTTTATAATTGGATGCAAGTGACTAAAACTGTGCAGTGTCCACCCTGGGCAATCCTTCTCTGCGTCCTTCTCCGATGTGGTGGATGTGAGTGCTTACACTGGAAACAGGATGTGCAGATTGCTCAGGATCTTGATATGGGAAAGGTGAGACTGTCAGTAGGAAAAGTTTCTTGGTGCCTTATTGACAGGAGTTTTTACATTGTTCAGCACTGATTAAGAAAATGAAGAGTGTGAAATATTTGGGGGATCTCCTATCAGCAACTTACTTAGAGCACATGACTGATTTTAGGCACCTGAGCAATCTTAAAGGATTCAATATAGTAACGTGACCTTAGAGAAAGTGAAACTGTTGCATGGGACCTAAATGACTTGAAGTTGACTTATTATTTTATATGCATTTCCCATGGGATTGTGGTATGCGACTTATTCACTACCTCAGTTTTCTGCTGGTGAAACTGGTAAGAGCATTTAATAGTTGCAACACATTAAATACTGTAGTTTGTAAGCCCTACATTAATAGGGGCCATGTAAACGATTAACACAAATGAAACTGTGGGTGATCCCTGGGTTGTTGGGCCAAATTTTGTTCAAGTCTAGTAGTAAGAAAGTGAAGTTAATATGCGAGATCCAACTTGCTGAGGCAGAGTAATGGATGGACCAATTAACAGCCTTGGCAGAGAGATCATTGAACATATCATGGACACAATGCTGCCAGTTCTCAGTGTTCTCACATGAAAAGGAAGGCAAGGCAAGACAATCATATACTAGGAATTCAAGGTGGCAAGAAAGTTTTGGTTTTTTTAAAGCAAGGTAGGAGTAAAGTAAGGTGGGAGTGGGAAAGAAAAGAAGGTGCATTTACCAGCAGCCCACTTTAGCACTTTCTTGGAGAGGACTAAGTAATGATATTACTTCTATATATGGATAGAATTTGTTTGTTTTTTTTCTCCTATGTGCCAAAGCCCTATAAAAGCAGCCTCATAACCAACTCTCTTCTTGGTGACTTGTTACCCCTGTTGTTCCCGAAGGCTAAAGTTTCTATACAAACAATTCAGAAACATCATAGTGCAATTAATCTGTTCCATTTAACAACTGTTTTCTGCTTTCCTTTACCTTACAAGGCAAATAGGCCTAAGCAGTATTGGGAATAAATTTTTTTTATGGACAGATGGGCTCTAAAACTGCCATCTACCTAGGAGACTAAGGGCATGCTCAAATATCCAAGAAGGCTGATGTTAAAATTATATACACAGTAGACTCAGGAGTTGTTTGACAATGTCTGCTTTTATGTAGTCCTTCACTTTCCCTGTAGTGGTATTGCTGTTCCCAGAATAACAGATTGTTCTTACTTTTCATCATCTTCATGAGGCATCTTGCCTATTCTGCCTGCCTGGTACATTAGGGCTCACTGATTTCTCTGCCTGTGCCTGAGGCAGAGTTTGCTAGTTTGCCATCTCACGATTAGTACTGCAGTACTGTAGTTGCATAGCTTTGGGATCAGAGCTGGTTTGGCTGGCTTGGAGCACAGGCACAGCTTGCAGGAAACTAGCTCCCTGAGGATGAAGACAGAGCCATGCAATTGGCCAACAGCCATCAGGGATATGAGGGATATTATTTAAAATGATGCTGGAGGTTCCTTCCATTAGCTGGATTTAAGTATTTATAGGAGTTAATGTACTGAGAACAAGCTAAGTATTTGTCTTCATATCATATATCAGGTCAGTGGCAAGTAGGGAAGAGAGGAGATCTAGGTTGTCCCCTGTGTTTCTACTCTTTTCCCATCAATGCTAAACTGTTGTTGACTCTGCTGCCTCCTAGCTAGATGTCTCTGCTCATCTGACCCTGACAGCAAAAAGGGCAAGGAGTTGTAGGATGGAGCCCAAGCTAATAAGCCTGGTAAGGTATGCTGCCTTGGGCTCTTCCTCTCTGAACGTCAACTGCAAATTTGCTATGCCTTTCAGCCAGGGAGCTAAAGGCCCAGTGAAGGCATTTTCTCAACTGCATCATTGTTTGTCTTAAAGGATTCCAAAGCCTCACTCTTGTTTTTGATGGCTACAATCTGCCTGAAGTACTGCAATATTGCACTTCTTGTGAAGCTGCAACAAGGTTTTAAGGCAGTTCTGTGTTACTTCCCCAGTTACTCCACTGTCCCAAACACTGGGCCAGGTAATGCATGTGTCTGGTGCCAGCGCTTCTGGCGGTAATTTATTCATACTTCTACCTCCTCCCTTCTTCACTTCCTCCTTTTTAAGATCAGTAATATTTGGATGGTAATTCAAGGCTTGTATAAATTCATTAAAGGACTCGCCTTTTGAAGTGGAATTAGTACTTTGTTAAAGCTGTTTGTGTTCTGGGTCATGGACCATCTAATCAGAGGCCTGTGTATATCTGGGCTGTGCTAATTAAAGCTGCCTGCCCTGGAGCACAGAAACAGAGGCATCAGCTCAGTGCACAGAGTCTGCAACTCGGATATGAGTTGCAGAATGACCTCTAGATTCTGTGCTGGATGCTGAATGCCATCAGACAAACCTCCAGAGCAGCATGTGTTTGCTTGTATAGTAATTTCCTATACCCCAATATCCTCACTGTTAAACCTCCTTGAGGCTTTTTCTCTTAAGAGGTAAGTTTGATATGGTCTCTAGTTCCTTGCCAGAATCCTGTGTTATAATAAATCCCTCATCTAGGCATGGAAACTGTGCATCTTCCAGTCCTGTAGATCTTTGCCAGTTCCTTCAAATGCTATATCCCAGGCTCCTGATCGTATTCAGCAGGGGCTATAGCATGGGATTTCTGCTTCTTAAATGCATGCTTCTGCTTTCCAAGCCCAAGCTCCTTATTAATGCAAAAATATAGCTGAAATTGAAGTTGTTTGTCTGGAGCTCTGATTCCGTGTTTTCCTGTTGAATCATGATTAGAAGTGAAGTGGGGACAACACAACTAGAAATGATGGAGTAGCTAAAGGTGCATCAGTTTGTTGTTTCCAGTGTTGATATCTGCTCTCAATCTCTTTAAAATCTTCTAAAGGACCTCACTGTTAAGCTGAGCTCCTTGAAAGGGCTTGGTACCAAAGGACTAGGTTTCTCTAAATTGCTCAGCTATTTATAGAAACACAAATGGCTAGACTTTCCAAAATTATTCTGGATGCTATAAAGTATGTACTGAATGATCAAAAAGAGGCTCTGGATGCTTTTTTTGAAAATAAACTTGAGACACTCTTGTATGGACTACTTTGGTGTGCAGACATGACATACTCAATTATTAGGAATGGATCCTTGTTTATTGCCAGCATGTATGGTTTGCTTACTTCAGGTACGAACTTGCTGCAATGCAACACAGTATATAGGCAACAGGAGTAAAACTGGTTAGATTACATTCCAATCATTTAAACTAACCTGAGCTAAACAGATGCTTCAAATGAAAATTTACCTGAATTTTTTAAAGTCTGAATTTTGCAAAATATAGTAGTCTAGGGCAAGATCTTTCTACACAAGCTATATTTGAGATGCTCACTGGCTGTGGCAATAGGCTTTTACGTATGAGGTATGTAGGAAACAGTATTTGGCATTTTGGCACTGTATATCCCCTTGAAATAGCCTAATTAATCCATTATTTTAGGGGAATGATTTATAAATTTTATTCTTGTGGTAGTGTAGTTTATACAAGGCAGAAGATGTCTTACAATCCACAGAGGTCTTGATGAAATCCATCTGAGCTTTTGTCCATAGTAACACAGTTGTTAGCATGACACTAGCAGCTGAGCTTTCAGGTCCTGAACATTGAAAAACATCTGACTTATGCAATAAAGGCGGAATTTCTGGAGAGAATAGAGGCCACTCAAGAGGACGAGAATGTCTTTTAGGGGTCTTGCTCAGATATGAAAAAAGTAAAGGAGCTGAGTGTTTAGGCAAATCTGCTTTCCTGGCTCTTGAAGCCTTGGTGAAGTGTTTGAGTTGTACAAATCACTTTTTTTATGGCTTACTCCTGAACTAAATCCTTTGGGATCAAACTGTTCTTGATAAATATCTCAGGCTTTTAAGAAATAATTCTGGGATTATTGCCCTTTAAATTTTGGGCAACCTGACTTCAGTGTGCTGCCTTGTTTGGCTTCAGCTCTCAAAACCAATAGAACAGATTGACATTTTGAAGAAAAAATAGCATTGCCTATAGCTACTCCCACAGCTTGGCATTAATCTATAAATGGTTCTGGTTGGCCTGGGCTGCTTTTCTTTTTGCATGGAAAAAAATAATCCAGATCTAGTTATCAACAGCAAAGTCTACTATCCAAAACATAGACACATCTTAAGTCCCTGTATGCTGTGAGTCTTGGCAGTAGCTTACTTTGATTAAATACAAATCAAGCAGGAGGTTTTTTCCCCTTTCTCAGCATCTCTTTTGGCAGAGCCTACATCTGTGGTTAGTGTTGAGAGCCTGGCTGCTGTTTCAAGCTGAAAAGAATGCCCACCGTGGGATATGGTGAATAGCTCTATTCATAAGTCATCTTGCCCTCCCCCTTCCTCTGTCCAGCAATGCACTAGAAGTCTCCAGGATACTTGTGCAACCTTGGGTATAACATACTGAGTGGTGTGGAGAAGAGCACGGTACAGTCCGTCCTGAGGGATGGAAGAAGCACGTAGCTGCTGCTCATGAAGCACATCAGAAAAGGAGTTCATACATCTTGTTCTTTATTTACTTCTTGAGCGTAAGCCTGCTAGTTGCCTTCTCCAAGGTCCAATTCTTTCCACTTATGCAGTCTGTTGGCTTAGTTTTCTGCCCTAGCAGGCTTCTTGTATGTGTCAGGAGAAGTCACATCCCCTTCTTTGGACACAGAGCCAATAATATGGGTAGCTGAAGGAAGTGCCTGCTGTGTGCCTCTTGTTACCTTGCTTGGCACAATAAGAACTGCTGATCCTGGACTTGGGAAAGGACTTCTCTAAGGATTTTTATATTGAAAAAGATTCTCTTTCATTTTACACTGTCATGAAACCTGAGTGTTGGAAATCTTGGCAAACTTGCAAGCTATTCTGTCTTTTCTTGTTTATTTTACTAGCAGAGAAGAAAATGTGGGATGTAGGAGGGAAAGCAAACAGAAGGCAGGAGGGGAGAGGATATACAGGAGTAGAAAAAAAATTTAAGAGGTAAAAATGGAAGCAAAACTTCCTGAAACTAACTTTTATAGAATTATGTAAGTAAATGTCAGTCCTGAAAAGAATGACTTTCATGGCTTTAATTTTCTGGCCAGTATTTTTACACTGGTGAAACAGCATTGCTTGACCATGATGGAGGACTTGTCCAGTCAGCTTGCTTCTCTTTCCATTCATACTGTTCTCCTATGTCCTTGACCTGATCCACCAAGCTATGTTAATTTGTATCAGGAAGTAGCTTTACTCTGTCATACAGCTGCAGTCAGTTTTTCAGCTCATTGCACTTTCAGAGGAGTGTAATCTTTCATGATGATTCTTTACCAGAAACTGTGGACACCTGAGTATCCTCAGTTTGTGAGGCTTTGGACTATTTGTCTATGACTTGTATTGGCTTATGAATTGACACTTAAAGTACACATCTATTTGATTTCCTACAGAGTGAAATGTCTAAATTTGGGATAATTCTTCCCTTCCCTCTATTTAGAATAAGAAAGTATGTATAATTAATCCTTTACTTCTCAAAAGTGTGGGTGACCAAAACTGAAAGTTCACTTTCTTGCACACTACACTCTGTCACTCACCAGGGAAGGAACTTAAGAAGACTGTTAATATCACTGTTAATATCTGAGGCTGAAGACTTATTCAAAATGAAAAGTAAATAAAGTTATTAATAGAAGTATATATAATTGAGGAACCAGCACAATGTACTAAATCTTAACTTCCCTAATCTACTTGAAAGAGAAAGGTGGACCCATACAACCAAACCTGAGCCTGCTTTCCTGTGTCACTAGGAAGAAATCTGATGGTTGAACAGTCCTCAAGATATGACACTCCTAACAGAATGGGCTATTCCAAGTTGCATGGAATTCATCCTGCCACCTTCTCCTTTCCATGCTCATATTATGGGCACCAGTACAACTGCATAAGGCTTGTTGGGATACCTGTTATGCTTTGGAAGAATTGAGGTATGAGTAGTGCACAATGGAGTTGCCTAAAATATTGAAGGAGCTGTGCTAGCTAGAAAGTAGTTGATACGGAGCTCCAAGCTGCGAATAAAATTAGCCACATTGAATGGTCAGGTTTCAGTTACTAAAGCAAATGTCAGAGGGACTGTAGAGTTTTTACTGGCAGTACCATGTGTCAGGTAATGTAGATGGTGTTTAAAAATGACCGACTGAGACATACTTGAAAACCTAATGCACTTGTTATTAATTCTAGCTGTCAGATGAGAATGCATTTGGTTTGTGCTGCTGTATTTTGTAAATATACTTACAAATGGAATCTGTGTCCTATGTGACAAAGGAGGAAATCTCTTGTGCAGACTTCTTCAGTTCAAGGTGCAAATTTCCTTCATTTCCGACTAGTAAATATAAGGCATCCTTGTGTTCTGTAGCGATATGGTGATGGTATTGTGGCTAAGTCCAAGGTACTAGCAGAGAATTGAAAAGGCTTCTCTAGATAATTGTCTGCAGCTGATGACTAACAGGGAAATCCTACCTACTGTCCCCAACAGAGGTACTCTTCTCTTTGATAGAGAATGTCATCATGTCCAGGTTGTCATCCAGTAAAGCAATGATGACGCTAACATACCTTACCAAGCACAGCAGCCCATCATGGAGCATGTGTGCAGCACTCACTGCCTCCTCATTTGGCCTCCTGGACTGCACTGTTCAAATCTTTCTTGTCATGCTGGTGACAGTGACACCTTGGAGACAGTGTCAAGCTCAGAGCCCTGTTGAGGTAAGCAGTGTCATATGCCTAACAGGAGACAGTCCTTGTCTTGAAGAATTTCAGTATGTGAGGGGAAAGTATCCATACAAACTACCTGCTTGACAGATGCATTGTGGTTCATCTTGTATAGGGTTGTGGCACTTAACCCTCAAACTAGCAGGCTGTAGGTGAAGTACACATTAGATTTGATTTTACTGATAATTAAAGACTACACTAGTTAGCTGTAACTTTCCTGTCACATTAAAACTGTTTGCAGCACTTTGTGCTGCCTTTCATGTGGAAGTATAACCATATATCCCATATTTCAAATCAGGACATTGTCTAGTCCTGCATGAACTGAAGCTGTGAGAAGGTCTTCGTGTGAAGAATTAGCAATAGAAATATTGAGAAGCTTTCACAACGTCATAGTGAGGATGTCAATTGAACTATACCAAAACAATATTTCAGCATTAGATCTACCTCAGTTCTCCTTTTCCCCCCAGACCCAAGAAGTGTCCTGTAACAGAAGCTTGGATAGGGTTTTTCTACTTCACTGAATGAGCTGGTCTCATGTTTTCTTAGGATTATATATGCTTCCAGATGTAGTTCCAGTCAGATGACTGCATATTAGCTGGAAAATGTGATCTGAAGAGATGGTGGGTGACTAGAGACTCTTTGTTTTTCATCTAGAGTTCTGATTTCACAGCTGGAAAAAGTCATGGTACTTAAAGTCCCAATTTCTCTTTCATGGCCTACTATTTAATTCTGCAGGAACATGCTGAGACCAGCTAGGTAAAATGATAGAATATACCATTTCATAAGTAAAACTTCTCCAAGTGGGGTGCAGGCTAAATACAGAACGTAGGTTGTGGGTCCCCCCTGCTTGGCCCTGAGGTTTCTTCCTTTGGCAGTCTGGAATATGTCCCTCCAGTCTCTCTAGTTAGTCACCCCATAAAGCACTCCGAAACATTTGGCTACCCTAGGCAATTCCTTGCTCTTCCTGCAGAATAGAGCTCTATTTCACTAGCAGTCCCAAGTTCGGTGCTTTATATTTTGCTGTGTGACCACTGTGTATGTTTGCAGAGTATCTCTTTGGTTAGGAGTCAACCTGACTTATCTACACTTAAGTTCTCCTTGCAAGTGAGACAGCTGGAGTGCACCAGTAAGCAGCTGAGACCAGCACTAATAGGGACACTTATAGGTCTGATGCTAGATTTCTGGAAGCACTGTAGTCTGCACTTCAGTGAGCTGAACTGCTCTAAATTGTTTACTTGCAATGCACGGGTTTATTTGTCTGTTTTCTGGGCACAAAAAAACCATGTCACAATATTATTAGAGTACTTAAGTTGTACTTCACTGATAGTAGCATGTTTTTGCACTACACAACTTGCATTTTAACAGAAAATTGTTCTAAACGAATCTCCAGATAGAAGTAGTAATTCACTAGTAGCATTATTTCTTTCTAGGACAATGGAATTGGTGACTAAACTTAAAGTTATATAAATTCTATTTTCTAAAAGCAATCTTGAGAAGGCTCTTAGCAGAGCACCAATAACAATTCTCAGTGAGAAAACACAGAGCTCCTGTTGTAGACTGAAGTGCTGTTTTTAATGACATCTTAAATAGGTACCCATATATGAAGAAACCTTTTGATATTTTGTCATGCATATATATGCTAAAGTACTAATCCACTGAGTGATACTGAATACTCTGATAACAACAGTAGGGTTTTAAGTTGTATCTTTCTCTTTTGAATTGTTTCATGGTTTAAATCCATCACTAATTATGAGTGTTTACAGACCCAGACTTATTCTTCTCCCTTTTGTCTTTGTCCCTCCTTCAGTTTTTCCCAGCTACAAGAAGAGCTGTAAGTGCTGAGCATGTCTGAAACCACAGTCTTGTGATCCAGGACATAGTCCTTTTTCCTGTAGCCAGTTGGCTCCTGTGAAAGAATTTGGTAAGAATAACTAGAAAGCCAGGAACACTTACTTCAGATGAACAGCATGCCTGAAAGCTATGGGCTGAGCAATTTACTTGGAAAATTTCTTAAGGAGTCATTGGGAGAAAAGAATTTTCTGAGAGAACTGCTTTAAGACAAGCCTGGGTTGCATACCTTGTGATATATTTACAGAATGACCTCTGAGGGCAGCTGCATATTTAAATCAATAGACGTAGCCTGTAGCCCAGCTTTTTCCTAATGAAGTCTTTGCATTCATGTGAGGACGGATGTGAAACACAGAAATACCTGTCTTTTGAGGCTGAACAACATTGGCTGACCATTCAGAATATAAGCATAGAAGACTTGATGAGTACCCTAAGCATACTGAAATTAAACAGTTCTTTTCAAAGGCTTGTCAGTAACTGCAACTGTTTCTTATTTTTATAGTTTAGACGTGTGTATTAGCATCCACTGGGCAAGGCCTTAATGAATCTTAATCTCCTGCCCTGTAGGTCAGTTTTTCAGGGTGTACAAAAGTTGATCCAGTGCCAATAAACTCTGTAAGTTGGAAAGCTAAATGTTGTCCTCCCCATTTACTCTGAAGACAACCAATTGGTGTTACTCTTACTGGCATCTCACTTTCACCTTAAAACATTGTGGGTAGGTCAGTTGCTGTTGGGTACTTCATAGTTGCACATCTTAATTCCAAACAATGGTTATCGATATTTCCCTGCTGCAGTTACCTTAAATGAAATCAGAAGCAGTGAATGTGTCTGGAGTCCAAATTCAGGCTTATTTTAAAAAGCCTTATAGATAATGGTACCCCCAAGCCCACGCAAAAATTCTGTTACTAAACTTGAGACTGGTGTCAAAGATTGCTTACCTCTGCAATGAACTTTAATCACTGCTCCTCTGTCTGCTTTTACCCTTTTCCTAGAGGTTCCTGGAAATGGGAAGCTAGTAACATGTCAGACTCCAGTCTCTCCTCTGCATGCATGCTTGACTGGTCTAGTAAGGAACATATTCTTCTTACTTCTTTCAGTCCTCTGGAAGGATACATTCTTCTGGTGGAAACTGTCAAGTCTGAGCCTTAAGCCTGGTCCTGCAAAATGTTGCTGAACTCTTATGCCACTGGCAGCTAGGTGTGCTTCCCTGAAGGACAGAGTCTGTGCTGAACAGCCACTGTTACCAGAGGAGAGAATTTCCTACATCATCTTGAGGTATCACATTCTGCCATGTTGGTTGAGTGCTGGCTGCTTCTCTCTGGGTTTTCCAAAGGACTGGGAACCGGTAGCCTAATTCTCTCAGCAGGTACAGTGGAGCTCTCAGTCACCTTACAGTGTCATCCACCCTTTGTTCCTTCCAATATTATTTCTTAGGAGAAAGGAGAATGTCTGTGTGTTTTTGCTGATTATGAGATTTGCTGGCCAGTGGACAGCTGGACATGAAACACAGAAATCCTGAAATGGCAGCAGAACCTGGGAGTTGCATAACCCTAAAGCTGGAGAAATAGAAAAGTTGGGATGATAAAAACCATCATGGGCCAGAGGTTAAACTGGTCAGTGGGTGAGCTGTAAGGCAAGGCTTGGATGATGTCACATGGCCAAAGCTGGCAGAAGCAGTTGCGTATTGTTGAAAGAAATGTTGTTCTAGTTAACATAGTGGAAGCTTCGTAAGTTGAAAGTCACTAAGGAAATAAGAAACCTTGGCTCCATTTGGGAAGGCAGTATGTGAGGGTGCCTTTGTTCAGTTCCAATTTGTTTTCACTTGAGTTACTGTTTCATCACTGCTGTCCTTGAAACCTTGGCTGTTATCCAAGGAAGAAAGCTAAAAGTGATGGGGGGAAGAGAGCCTGTCCAAAAAATTTGAAACAAAGCTGGTGGTAACTTAATGCTGTCACAGAAGTAGCAGGTTAGTATAAGCAATTTTCAGGTGTGTTTGAACTGTTGCACATTAGGACCTTTTTTGTATGGATTTCTAAGCTTGATTTGAGAGTCTCAAATCCTTAGTGTATGGTGTGGTCCCTTCTGGGCTGCTTTAGGAGTGTAATGCTACTAAACATATTTATGGCCGGTTATAAATCTTGGTGATTGTTGCTCTTCCTGGAGTTGTAGAAGGAGAATAGAGATAAATGACTGCCTTCCACAAAAGATCTCTTCTCTGCCAAAATTCTTGCTGTCTGCCTAGTCACCTTCTCATTTTAGAAAAATTACTTATCTGTGTTACAGGACTTTTCCATATATAGAGCTATTCTTCAGCCCTGCTCTCTTACAAATCTATGTATTAGCTCTAATTTAGCTTAATATATCTGGGAGTAAAAAATCTGCTCCTTAAAACAGAGAAAGGTTATAAAGTTCCCATTGATCTGTGGATGCAATGTACTTGGCACTCTTAACTCTCTTATAGGCTATACCCATGTAGCTGCAGCCTGTACCTGCTCATTTTGTAAGTGTAGGTTTGTTCCACTTGGTTATCCAGGTTGGGATCCAATCCAATGTAAACTGTGTGCGGAAGGTCATACTTCAATTTAATTGGGGATGAATCAGATCTTTGTTGCTTAGAGACACTTCTAAGTAGGCATTTGAAATAACAGGCTGTGTAGCAGCTAAAAGACACTGAGCTTCAGATGAGAACTGAATTTTGTCTTTGCCTTCATGATTTGACTTCTCAACAGCTGCCTCTGTGCTGAAGAGGGAAAACTTTCAAATCCATCTTAGTATTCCATCTTTAGACTATAAACCTTTAGGCAGGATGGAAGCAGCAATTGACTCCAATTCAGAAAAAGGATGTTCAGCCATCCAGAAAACTATCTCCCCTGAAGATTGACTCGACTCCAGGCAGTTTCACTGGCAGTAGGACTTCAGGTTCAGTCACCCACACTTGAAACCCTTGCCCAAAGTTTCTGATAGATTCTGGGAATATTTGTTTTTGAAAGAACTTCCATGGTACTGTTACCTCTATGCATGTTTCTGCTGTGCTCTGGGCCTAATTTTTGAAGAAAAATCTGTCTTGTCAATTGCAGTAAAGCGTTGTTCTTAAAAACTAAACCCAAATCTAAGATTTCCTCCATGTGCCAGCAGTATTACACATGTCAGAATTCAAGGAGTGTATGGGTGACATTCTTAGTCATATTGTTTAGATTTAGGCAGTCCTGTGAGAAGCTGGGAGTTAGACTTGATGATCCTTATGGGTCCCTTCCAACTCAAGATATTCTATGATTCTGTTCTATGATAATGTCTGCCCTGAGCCAAAGGAGGTCTTTGCAACTACCAATAACAAAAGGTATGCCTACAGCACAGTCTAAGGTAGAAGTATATAGTAGTTCTAGGTACTGGAATCAGCTGGGCTGTGAAGCTCTGTCCAAGGTAACTTTCTTGCAAGAGAGTACACTAACTGCTCTTATCTTGTGTAGGCATGATTGATTTAAGAATCTGAGATTGTTTCAAGCAAGCTTGGAGAAGTTGACTCTGCAGATGTGCTTCATTCTGCAATATATGTTTAGGCCACAGAGGGTAGCCCTTGCCTCTGAGCAGAAAACTGGACTTCTCTTTATTCTCAGCGCAGGTATAGCACTAGTGTCTGTGTGCTATTCTGAAATGGAAAAGACATAGTTTTGAGAAGAGAAGGCAAGTCCCATTGCCCACTTTGAGTGAATGAAGAAGCAACATCTTGTCTGTGGGCTAAAAGTGATAACAGACAAAAGGAAGGGGAAAAAGTAATCAAGTAAGTGAATACTAGCTGCTAACTAATTTAAAAATGCACATAGAACAATTGTAACTGGAACAGTCTGGCTATACAGGGTTCAAGGGATGGCAGCTCCTGTTTTGAAGCAGATTGAACACGGCAGTAACTTGACTTGTATTAACAAGTTCTGCCTCTTGTAAATGGAGACAAATCCTGGATTAATAAAGGTACAAGAGGTAAGCCCAGGTGTCTCCCTTTTTATTCTTGTTAGCTCAGAGTGAGAAGAACTTACAAGACCTGTGCAGATAGTCAGAGGTGTGTCATGCAATGAAGTGTATTGCATAGATGGTTGGTTTAGGTACATTGTGTGGAGCTCTGGAACTGGTGACAATAGAACTCCATTAGCTTTCTGGTGTCTCTGAGCTGTGTTGCATTCCTGAGTGTTATGCAGCTCAGAGGGCTGCAGCTAGTATTTCTTTGTTACTCTAGGGCGCTCACTTAGAACATTCAAGATAATTTTAACGTCTGAAGTTATGTTTAGGCAGCCATGTCTATATAACATCTAAATTTGTCTCAAGGAAATGTTATCTTTTTTCATTATAGGATTTTAGGAGGCCAGACAAAAGAATGCTATGTGAATGAACAAACTGTACTATTGTAATTCAGCTTTGTGGCTACTCTTCAACTTTGAAGCTGAGAGGTGAAGTTCTTTCCTGTCCTTCTGATTTCTCTGGAAACATGCTTGCCACTTGTGGGTATGCAGGAAATGATATGTGGGTATGGACTTCTGAACCAAACTCATGTGCAGAGTGTATACAGAACTGTACAGCTGGAAGCTTGGTCAGCAAGGCAAATACGAGAATTGCTGATTGCTGTTGAAATGGAAATGTCAGTGAGAAGGCTATTATTAAGTCATGGCTGGCAAGAGAAATGGCGTCAGACAACTGGGTGGCTTTGGGAGCTGCCCATGCAGAATATAGTGATGATTAAGGAAGCATAAATTGGCTAGCAAAGCCCAAGAAGGTGGACTAATGCATAGTCTGGCCTTCCAAAGCTGACCAAATCCTCAGGAAAACCGTAATTGCCACTGAGCACCAAGGAATAGTTCTTTAGTTTGGCCAGACTCATGTTTGTTCAAATTAGCAAAACTATGACTCTAGTGTAGAGTGACTCCACACTGTTCTTGTCAAGGCCTTTCTTTCCAGAGGCAAACGCCTGAGCCTGAAAGTAAGACAGAAGAGAGACTTCACACAGCTTAAGCTACAGGGAGATCTTGTATGAGATCACACAAAGATGGTACATGTTGCAGGCTATATGTTTCCCTGTTTCTCCTGTATGGAACCACATAACTTCTTTTGTTAAAGCATTATTTCTGAAGGCACCTAATCTCTAGATATTGAGGGAGAGATGCTGACCTCACCTCCTGGAGTACTGAGGAAGTGATCCTGCCCCTTGTTTGGATGTTGTGTTCTGAAGTTTATTCACCCTCTCTGCCAAGAAATTGAGCCCTCTGTTAAACTTTTCTTTTTCTGGCTTAATATTTAGCTGGTAGTTCTTAATAAACTTTTGCCCTGTAGTAGCTTAAAAGCCATTTAACACCTGGTAGCTTTACTTCATAAAGGTACTGTCTTTCAGTAATTAGAAGGACTCCAGTGCAGAGTCAATGCTATTAGAGAAGAGGTTTATTTCAAAGGCAGGATCTTAGGAAGAAGTCTGCTTATGTATTCAGTTCACGAATCTCAGTGTTTGGTGCATGTCTGGGCTTGGGAGGGACAGGGTATGGCAAGAATGCATCTGTGCTATATTTCTTTGCAAAATTGAGTGGAATAGGTGAAGAATTTGTCCCGAGGAGCTTGGATATTTCCTACTACTCTGAATTGTTGTGGAAAAATACCTACGGCTGCTAAACAGCTACCGCCCTAACAACAGGGTAACAGGGAACTTGTTCTGCATTCAAGCAGTATCATGTAGTGATTTAAAGGGACATGGCTAAATAGTTGTCTAATGTACTCTTGTTACTTTCCATTTACTTGTTACTGGTTTTACATAGTAGGTTATTGTTGCATTGAGTCTCTTTTTTCCAAGTGTTTTACAATTTACTTTAATGGCTATGGTTTAGCAATAGTACATTAAATTGTGAATACTTTATGGAAGCACTGGCATTATGCAAGAATTTGCCTTTCAATACTGTATTCTGCTTCATAGTAAGTGGTTGTGTATGCATAAAGGAAGAGGTGCTTTGGCCTTGATGGTTTTGCTGAGGAGGTGAATATTCAAGTTATACAAATTAAGCAATGTGCTTGCAACAGGGAAATGGTATCTAGAAAGACAATAGGTGTTTATTACTAGCAATGTGTGCTGCTAAAGCAGAAGGAAGATCTAGCTAGTAAAAATACTGCAAGAAAGTGCTGAAACAGCACTGCAAAAGCGTAGACAAGACTAAGTGGCCTTGTAGTGACAACAAGCTGACCTACTTTGCACTTTTCTTGCATCATGCTGCTCATCTTGCACTACTCTGACAAGTCACTTGGGTATGCCTTCTTCCATCTTTGTGCTCTTTTATTTTGAGCTCCTATAAAGTTGTAATAATCACTGGACCATACTCTCATTACGATGAACTGATCACGCTTACATGATCATTTGGTGACAATTAATTTGTATTTTGTTACACATAGCTCCTTTCCTTCCATGCCTCTCACTTTCCTTTCTTGCTGCAACTCTAATTTTTGAATGTAGATCAGTGTGCCCTGCACTGTCTGTGAGGCAAGATGAGCTGAAGTTAGGCCTAGTACACCAATCTAAGAAAGTTATGGAAAGTATTTCCAAATTTGATGAATCTAGGAATTGTAAGACTAGATTTTGTGTGTGTGCATAGAATATCTGGATACAAATTTGCCTTAAAGCAGTTTCAATACTTCAGGTTAGAATTGTGGATGGGAGTCTTAGAAAGTGGGAAAAAGGATAGACATGGGTTTGTTGATGCTCTCTGTTAGAGAGCCCTGTGTGGGTTAGTTCCAGAATATTTCTGCCACTATTTCCTTAACATTACTTGCTCTGACTTAGGTGACAATTATCATGACCATGTAACAGAGATCCCTTTTTTCCTGCTTTGCCATCTTTTCAGACCTAGACAGCTTGTCCTAAGAAAAGCTCCAGGGGATGGAGCTTCAGTTGCACTTGTTTGGAACAAACCGGTATTTGGCATTGACAGTGACACCCAGTAAAGGATTTCTTGAGAGCCAGGCCTCTGAGAAACTAGGCTTTTGTGGAATTCACCATTTCTGTTCAGCACAGGTATCTGTCTATGCTGTATACAGTGATGCAGAGTAGATGCAAACTGTTCCTGTCTGCTACTGAGTACCCAATGCAACAAGAACTAAATCATTATGATAATTCACCAGTAGCCTCATGTGTTCACAGCCAGTTGTTTTCTCAGAGTGCATATTTTGGAAACTAGCCTGGGCTTATTTGGGGTTTTGTTTTTTTCCTTTTGGGGTGAAAAATGAGGGACCTTGTTTAGGGATAGCAGGATCTTTAAAATAAGTCCAATATCTTCTTTTTTGTGCACTTTCACTTCTGTAGTGTTTAAACAGTGTCATTGCATTACATGATTAATAACTCTGAAATGGCTTGCTTTTTCATCTTCTTTCCAGTGGTAGCACTATGTACATGGTGGGATGTGTATTTCTGGAGTGTTTTCTGCTCTGTTTGCATTTGAATATAAATATAGTGCTAAAAAGAGAAGGCTACAGAAGAAGGTGATGAGGTCTTTGATTGCTTTCTGAGTATACATAACAGCATCAGGCTAGTTCTAGGGCTAGTAGTGTCTTCTGTACAGGCCAGTTTTAGCCTTCTAGCAAAACTTCAGGTTTGCACTTTGTCATATGCACACATCTGCCAAAACAGCAGCCCTATCATTATGCTTAAAGCTTCACCTTTTTCTTCTATCATCTTGCTATCTTCACCTACACTGATTGTAAATCAGAAACTAGCAGTATAGTCAGTGGAGTAATGCCATAGCCCTCTAGCTTTCTTTAGTGTTCCTACAAAGGAATAAGAAACTAATTTGTTTTGTAAAATTCTGCAGATGTGCTCTTCCTAAGCAGGTTTTCTCTGATTACTGCTTACGTGAGAAATTTGGCAAAGTTCTGTCACTGATTCTTAATTTGTGTCTAAAAGCCTGAGGTTAGAAACATCAAGTCTGATCCATGCAAAACAAGAAGAAATTATAATCTAGTTAGGAGAGTCAGGCAGCAGAAGGGGGACCACTTGTCACTGGTCTTTCATAATTGCTTTGCTTTGTGGCTATGAGTTTGGCTTGAGTATTTAGCTCTTGCTATATTGAGAAGAAATTAAAAACTCTGCACCCAGAAATGGAAGAAGTCTCCATGTAAGGTGTGGCTCTGTTCTCTAATGGTGCACACTTATGTGAATGGCATGTGGTCAGAGTTGGGACATTGGATTTCATACCAAAAGACATGCTGTTTCCCCCTGTCTGTGCTACTAACTTCACTGTATGATAGTGCCCCAATGATTGCAGTTCCCATGCTTTGACTAGTTTAAGATTGAAGAGGGCTGTTCTTATCTACTGAAGTTCGTTCCATTGCTACACTCAGCCTTCCAGTGACCAAGGACTCCAGCAGTAAACAAATGCTAAAATAGTCCCATCAAGTATAACCAGCTACAGGGTAGAAAATGATTTAATGAAGCACATTCCTATGCAACCCCATCTTGGATACTAAAGTATCCTGAAAGGTGAAGTGCTTTAGCAAATGCGCAGCTCCTCATGAGCCCTGGCCTTTTCAACACAGGTGTATATCATTGGTTATGATGTCTCAGAACTAATCTGGGTGCAATTGTCCCCTAACTGGAGCTGATGTAGTTATATTTTTCAGTTGGAGCTCACAAGTAGTTTGTTGTTGCCTAGCCTCAGCTATGGGGAGCTGCTGCATAAGAGTGCCAACAGGGTAAAAATAATGATAAAAAAAAAATATATAAAAAAATAATTACCTTTTCATGGCTTCCCTTTTTGCACTGTAGAACTCTTGTATTTTGTGGGGGAAATAAGGCTTTCTTGTTTTTTCCAGACTCAGTTGGTCTGATCTCAAACAGCATCCCATCAAAGAATAACACCTGCATATTACAGTGGCATGGTGGGAGGAGAGGTGGCAAGGCAGAATGAGGGAAAGCAGTGTTCAAAGAACATTAGCTTCATTTCAGAGGAGGAAACAATCCATGTAACATGCAAAAATAATGAGTTTTAATAGCTTTTAATATGTTTTTAAACATTTCCATCACCTCTTTATGTTTTCAGACATGGCTTGGCAATAAATCAAAGTAAAAGCAAACACATGCATCTGAGCTAGCCATTAGGCTGAAATAGAAATTAAACACTGAAGGAGGGCAGGGTGTGGGGAAGTACAGAGTTTACATCAGTGAGGTTAAGGAGCAGGCAGACAAAACATTCAGCAGCAGGGGAATACATCCTGCTTTCATTTTGGCCTGATTGCAAGCCAGCACTAGAAATGGAAACTGGTTGATTGCAGTAGCCAGCTTCAGGCAAGTGAGCTGCATAGCTTGGCTGTGTTGCCTCATGTGTGAGAGATCTATTGGGAAAGTTGTGGTGCTTAGACTAGGTTTTTAATGTTAGTCTTCTCAAAGCTACTGCAGAAGCCACTTGCTGACTGAGGCTTACTTCAACCCCTCATCTGAGGGAGCAAGTATCAGTGCATTTCTCCTTTGCTGTTTCTGCTTATTGATTTGCTAAGACCTCAACTCATGCTAATTAGAGCTTAACACTATAGGGATATTATCTCCTTTGTATTGCTTTAGAGGAGGATTTTAGGCCTACACTTGTCCCCTGTTTTAGTTTACTTAGAAGATCAGTTGTATATGGCCCTTTAGGATCAGCTACAATACTGCAAGACAGAGAAACCATGAAAATTTGTTACCGAGTACATTCAGAAGGTTGAAATGTCACTCACTGTTAACTTTCTGTGCAGTGTCCTTGTGCTGAAAGCCTAATTTTTCTTTGATAGTCACCTTAAACTCATCCCATCTTCATGATTTCAGTTAATAGCTTCTGGGTCTTCAGGTGCTTTCTGTTCCTGAGAAGCTCTTCCCCAAGCATAGATCCATGAATCAGTTGGATGCACCTTCTCTGCTTAGAAAAGTTGGTAAGAGGTAGTGAAGAACAGCCCAATCATTGATACTTTTATGATCTTCTTTCAGCTGTCTTATCAACCCCATGTGATAGTCTCCACTTCTAGAAGCATTTTGAGAACAATGTAATGAGACAGTCCTGGTCACAATGTCCTTATACCCTAGGCAGGATAGGCAGAATGTACAGTACAAGAAAATTCAGTGAACTACTAAAGGCAATTCATCAGGCTAAAACTGGCCTAAGTGAGGTCATCAGATCTCCTGTTCAATATGGTTCTTAATATACACTGTTAGTTTGAGACTCCACCCTTATGTATTCTTATATAGCAGATTGAGCTCTAGTAGGGTCAACAATGTTATTTTGTTCATGCTTTCCCTAATCATCCCTTAGCCAAAGGAGGTGTCTTGCCTTTCAAGGGCAGCTGAATGGGGTGCCTTTGTCCTTGCTGTCACAGTTAACAGACTGGCATATTCATGCAAAACTGTCTTCAGTAGGCTCAAAAGCCCTTCAGATTCCCTCCTGCTAACAAAGCTGTGGCTTAAAGTTTTCATCTGTAAGTGTCTGTGCTGAATCTTTACTGCTCAGTGCTACCTGAGGCATTAGCGGTAACATTAAGTGAAAGGCACTCCCTTGTTTTATTAGAACTGGAGTTTCAGACTGATGAAAGCTTTATTTCCTAGATTGGAAAAAAAAAAAAAAAGAAGCCCTCATGGGGTTTTCAGCCACAGCCTGTACTATATTTAGAATGTCTTAAATCACTCTAAGCTCTAGATTTGAAAGGGTTATTATAGAGTGTGTGTATGTATTTATATGTGTGTGTGTTTGTTTTTTATTGTGGAAGACTAGTCAACAGGGATTTTGTGGTTCTGTTTGGCAATGATGAAGTAATTAAAGTGCATTTTGAGGAATGGTGGGGAAAGAAACGATGAGAGCCAAGAGGGGAAGAAATGGAGGAGGTTAGGGAGTTATTGAGAATAACTTACTAATCCTTCTTCCCCTACTGCTCTTGCAAACCTCAGCCTTTACCTCACAAAGGTGGAAGGCTGCCAAGGGAAAGAGAATCATTAAGATTACAGCAAACCCTACAGTCCTTACTGAAATACATTAAAAGCCAGAAGAATACCCCAGACCGCCCTGGAAGGTTCCAAGCAGCTCCTGTAGTGACTCATCCAGAAAGATTCCCCCGTTGTCCTATATTTTCCAGCCTGCCAGACAAATAAGTACTTTGCAGGATATAAGTGTGTATATCTACTTATGTATGTATGCCATAGCAACAGAATTCATAATGGTTTAAGGATTTCCGTGTCAGGCATCTAGATTAAGTGCAGTACTCCGTAATGACAAAGAAATACCAGAGATATTCACAGCACTGTCAGCTCTCAATATTCAGTTTTAAGTCCCACAATTTTGGAAACTTGGTTTCCTTTCCTGAAGTCTTGGAATTCGGCTTCATGTAATTAGGTGAGATGGTGAGAATATATTTTTCTTTCCAGTTTTACATTTTTTCAGCCAGGTTCCCTCCTTTGTGGATAAGGAGCATGAAATGACTTCCTCTTCTGCCAGTTCCAGATATTTGAGAGTGTACAATTCCTAATTAGCATATGCTTGTATTGTATATGTATTTAGTCTGTCTGATTAACTTGTCAACTGGAAGTAAATGCACTGCTAATACACATCTGTAAGCAGGCATGCAGTGTCCCTTGCAAGCCGTGCCAAGGGTAGAGTGGAACATCAGGTCACTGAGGAAGGACATGTGCTGCTATGGAGATTTGCAGTTGCTGGACATGGTGGAGCAGCACGTAGGTGTTTGGGGAAATACGATATTCCAGCAATAAGGAGGATTGTAGGAAAACTGTGTGGAGTTCAAAACTCAGTTTGGATCTGACTCTGTGATGTGATTAATTTACTACAAAAGTCACTGCTGGGGGTAGAGAGAATGGAGGAATTCTCTGCCAAGCTGTTCCTTTTTCATTTTGATCAGGGAACTGATTTCATTTGAAAGTGCTTCTCTTTGCTTTCTGTTACCAGCTCACTGCCAGTTCAGGACAGCCAATTTTGAAAAACACCTTCTGTCAGTAGTACATGAGTAATAAGGGCACTTCATGCAATGCTGTGGGTGCAGAAGTTCTGCAGAGAATTTGCACACCACTCACTATGCAGCTTAAGCTTTGAGCATGCTGCAGTAAATATGACTGAGGAGAGGAATGAAGATATAATTATAAGAAAGCTCCTCTTTTGATATATGGTAGGCAAGGCCTATGTCCAAATATTAGTTTCATTTTTTGAATTTTTGTGTTCTTGCATGCAAGTCTTGCTGTAATACCCCAGATATTTCATATGTATTGCTACTGAGGTTGGCTTCTTGCATGGAAAACCATGATAAACTCTTGCCTCAGACATACATAGTTAGACAATTAGTAGAAAGAAAGAGACAGGGGAAGGTGGGGAAAGAAATAGGTGTGCTGAGCCCTGGAGCTTTCCCGTACTGTGTATATAACGTCTCCTTTCCATAGCAACGGAGAAATTTACACACATACATCCTCCTGAAATCTCCTTGTATTTGTTAAGGTATCACCTCTGTTGAAGGGTTGTTTTTTAAATTAATAATTCATTACTTTCTGTTTATTCTATGCATGCCAAGGGTTTGAGTCAGGGCTATGCAGTCAGGTTCCCCTCAACTGGTTCTGATTAGAGGCTGAGTGATGGAGCAGAGACTCTGGAATGGCTCCAACTGGATTCCATGATGTCTCGACTTTAATGTAGTTAAAAATCCCAGACCTGGTGGTGTAGTTTATTGCAGTGGACTTTCACCTTGGCTTTGGAGCTGTAGCTTTCTACATGCTTTTGCTACTATAAGTATATATATATATATATATATATATATATACACACATTTAAGGTAAAAGGTAAAATTACTATGATTCTTGTCAAAGCTGATTGCATTCTTTATCAGGAATACTATTACTAATTACAGTAGCACCACAGACTACTTCTATTCATAAAGTCATGATTTGTATTAGTTCCTTAATGGACACTGTCTACCCTTTCATCTTTAAGATTACCCTTCCTCTAAGATAGCTGGTTTCATATCAGATGTTACCACTATTCCCAGCAGTAAAATGGTTTGTTCTAGGAGGAAGTTGGTATGTATTGAATAAACTGATTCCACCTATTTTCTCCTGTAAAATCATGTTTATTCTTGTGACCCTGCTTTTTATGCAACTCATCAACTAACTCAGTGTGGCTGCAGACTGAAGTTTTTAAAATGGAAAACCAGCAAAAAAAAGAAAGTTCTCTGTATTTGTTCTGCCTAGAAGGTTGTATCCCCCTATTTGTACATTGAAACTATATTTAATGTAAGTAAACTCAGGAACCTCTCAAATTCTGAAAAAGCATTTTACCACAGGGGTTCATTTGTGTGAACAAATCCTTAAGATTCAGATGGACTTCATATTTTTAGGAGCTTAAAACTGTCTCATTGTTGGAGGTAAACCAGAAGCTGTGTTTAAGACAAAACTTAGAGAGCAGATCATGACAATTTGAGATCAAAATTTTTCTTACTGATACTATTAACCAGTTAAATCTTCTGGTTTTACTGTTCAGCCAGTGCTGGTCTACTTTTTGGATGTAATTAAAGAAAGCACTTTTGCACATTCCCAGTTTTCAGCCTTTCAGTTGAATTACTTGCCTACTTTAATTAGACACTTGTTTAAAAGTCTTGCTGATTTAGAACTCAAATCTTAACTTTTATTTTTTCATACCAAAACTTTTCACTTCTGTGAAAATTTGTATGCTGGCAAACTTCAGCTTGAAGGAATGGGCTACATCTTAATGTACATGCTGATGACTTGGGAGAATTCATATGGGCCTGCACAGGACCAAAGACAGTGTGTGGGACGTGCCAGATGTGAATGTCATGTAGAGTGAGGCTGTTTGTCTGAAAGTTCTGGATATCTGATAGCTTTGGCTGCTGAAAATCTAGAAGCTTAGAATTCTGTCCAAAATGTTTAAGTTAGTGAACTGAATTCAAGTTTTTACTTCACCTGACTTCAACTCCCTTGGAGGCAACCACTGAGGCTCACTTATTTTATTTTATTTTTATTTTTTTTTAAAGTATTGATATGCACAGCTTTTTAAAGCCAAGATTCACATATTTGTAAAGCTAAGCAAGATCCTAATTAACATTCCAGCTAGTGTCTTTAAACACACAAAAATCTTTGTTTTATAACAAAGATTGCTAGGGCAGAACAAATTTGAGTATTCCTCCATAGGTCCATATAGAATGTGTAAGGGCTGACCAGAAGACTAGGACCTCATAGTATTAAAGACATTTGGCATTGAAATAATGCAGGTGGGTAGTTTATGGTATATATGTATTCTGATAGTGCTTATGCTGCATGTTTGAATGATTGTATTGATAATCTCTGATAAAAAATGTGCAGATGGATTTGAGAGCCAGTACATTTCGTGACAGTTTAGATATTCCTCAAGAGAACTTTTAGTGCTTGGACAGTGATAATTCACCTTGGCCTGGGTTTCTAGAGAAATATATGATATAGTTCTTTGCATTTTATTCCTTGGCACACAGCATTGATTTGAGGGCCTTTTTAATGCAGTAAACTGCACAAGATATTTCAGTGACTTCTGGGGAGGAGCCATACTTATGTTTTTTAAGCAGTGGTTTTGTTGGTTTTAATATTTCTCCCAACAATCTCTGTATTTTGGTCCAGCTGTAGGACTTTTCATATGGTATCTGGCCCAAAGCCTCTTGAAGTTGATAGAAAGACTCCTACTTATTTAAGAAGGCTTTGGATAAGCCCCATCTTTTAGGAGAGGGTCTCCTTGTATTGGTTGTCATTCTCTCCTGTTATTTCTCACTGTATAAATTACAAGGACATTTGGAGTATCTGTGTTTTGTTGGAGGATGTGCTTAACATATGGAACTCTACTCAGCCAGTTCACTGGCTCCCTTTTCCATGCTAAAACACTTCAGAGAAGTAGTATTCTCTACTGAACATTACTGAAAAGGTGACGTGTGTAGGACCCAGTGGTTGATGTCTGATTTCTCTGGGTTTAAAAGTTAGCCAGACTTTGCAGTGGAAACTTTTATACATTTTCTACAATCATGAATGGAGGAGCAGTGTACACTACCTTTAATAATCTACTAATGCTCCAAGGGATTCTCTCCTCTGTAGAGTGAATGACATTGAATTATGTTGAATTGCCATAAAGAAATCTTTCATATATCTGAATGATGTTGAGATTAAAAGGATGAAATTCTATTGAACTGTATTGAGAATCTTTGCTTGTGACTTTGGGTGAGAATTTCACCTTGAAAACAGACAAATTTCTTCAATCCCTGTATACTTTGTCTCCGTAGTCATAGCATCAAATTTTGATAGGTCAAGTGATGGCCCTGTTTGGTGTTCTCATACAGATGTAGCCTACTCAAACCAGTCAATCACTAGAGATATGCTATCCAGTAAGTGTATGTCTAAGGATTTTAGGTATTCAGAAGTTAGATGTATCTGTTTTCCTTCCTGCTTTATTGAAGTGGTTTGGAGCCTGCTTTACATGAAAAGGTGTGTGGAAAGTAGACATTCTGATGTTGAAAAGGAAGTACCGATATGCGGTTTTCTGTCATAGAAGTTCATGGTGGCATAAAATGCAGAGATAGCAAGCTTTAGAAATTTAAACCTAAATCATGGGAGCTCAGCATTGCTGAACTCCAGTCTGTAGTCTTGCAAGATCAGGATTAATGAGCTCTTGATTTTTTTTTGACCTTTTTTAGGCCAGTCAGGCATTGTTCAGTTTATCAGGACAACATGCCATTTTGCCAAATGATAACAAGTTTTCTCACTCTACAGAATTTACAGTGTGGCTGAAAGCCCTGCATGGAACTTGCTAGGAATTACTTACTAGCCATGACTGTTTCCACTTCTTTTTTTCCTCCCCTGTCACTTTTTGTGACTTAAATCAACATACATACATATCAAGGGCTTCAAGCCTGGTCACCATAATGGCTCTTTAACTAGGCAGTGTTCTAGTGAGATGCACTTCTAAAAAGCTGGGAAGAAAGTAATCATTAACTGGATTCTGGGAGCTGTGGCCTGTATCTGGCTTCCAAGCAGCCATTGGCTTCAGCAGAATAATGAACACCGAGTATTTGTCATACAGAAATGTCGTATTGTAACTAGTGCCAGAAAGATAAAAGTAGAAGTTTGGGAGACGGAGATGAGGTGGGAAAAAGAGCTCATAAAAAGCTAGGGTTTTTTACAATGGGGAGAGATCAGCTTTTTTAATCCCTGTGTAGTTTAGTCTGAAGCTGTTGTTGTATAATAAATACAGTTGTGCAGTTTCCAAGGGGAGTTGTGACAGTGGAAGATCTTAGCTTGGAGTTAGATGCTGTGGGGTCCTGCCCTAGGTACCACAGGTTTTTTTCTCAAGGGAAAACAACAACAAAAAAGCAAGACACATACACACACACTCCCAAACAGTAATAGCTATTTATAGCTTTTTCTACCACCAAGTTATTTATATGGCCACGTCTTGACATGTCCTTAAGCTTTGAAGGCCTGTAAAAAGCACACAATATTAAGCTGATCATAGTTTTTAACAGGCAAAGTTGTTTGGCTATTTTATAGCCCTTTTGGCAAATGCAAAAATGCAAATGCCTGAGCAGCATAAATACTGCCCAAGTTAGGAGTTACGCTGAGGACACTTATTTAAAGGAAGCCACAAGAACTTTGTATGTGTGAGGTCCCAGAGAGTATGTGGTTATGACCACAAATGTTATCTTTAAAGGATTAATTTTCTCTGTCAAAACTAATTTGGAGTAAAGTATATTGAGTGATTTGCAGTAGTGTAGATAAAATCCCATAGAACTCCTCACTTCTGGGTGAGAAGATACTGATGCTTATCAGAAAATAACTGGCTTGGTTTCTAGTTGATATCTTTTCTGTGGAAAAACAATTATTATTGTTGGCTTTCCAGCTTCTTTCTTGCTGTGGGGTAGCACACCCAGGATATAGTCTAGGAATTTGTTTGCCAGATTATCTGCTGAGTAATTAAAGTATTGTGGAAAAATGAACCAATAAGAGGATGAAGGGGTTGATCATTTAGAGAAAATAAACAAATATCTGTGTTTAGGGACAGGGTAACACCTGAGAGGTCTTGAAAAACCTAATTAAAAAACCAAGGTATAGAAACTATTTAGGTGGTGTACAGGGAGGTAGCTACTACTAGTGCTATGAGGGAAAGTAAACATACACAGGAAAAAAACCTGAAACAATAGGATGTCTTTGTGGAAAAGATTCATAGGGCTAATTTTGGAAATCCCATCCATTGACATGCAGAAAACCAGGCTGGGCCAGTAGTAGCAAGTGCCTCTAGTGATGATTTAAGAGAGGGCAAAGTGCTGATTTGAACGTGAGTAAGGTCTTAAGTTTTTCTGAAGCAAACATTTTGGGGTACAGTCAGATGTGCTGCTGACGATGATCTAAAGTAACCTGGTTAACTACGTTGAAAGCAGCTCATTCATGTTCAGCTTGTTACGGTGTCTTACTTGTATGTGCAGACAAATGACAGAAAATAAAGTGCAGCTGGGGACAGTAACTTAAGACTACAGCAAAACCTGCAGGTCTTCAGACTATATTCTTAATGCAATGTCTCATTTCTATTTTACAAATGGGAGACTAAAGCACAGAGATGAAATGACTTGATATAAAGTGTCAGTCAAGTCAGTGGCACACTGGGATGAAAATCGTACTGTTGACTCCATGTACCACACTACCTTCAATGGGGCTTCGTTTCTTTACAGCATCTACAGTTCTAACCTCCAAGCCTGAACAGAAATTAGTGTCTCGCACTATGTACAGCTTTCTGTGTCCTTTGCTGCAAGAATTCTCAGTCATTCAAAGTGTGTGGGACTGTCTAGGGTCTAGTGAGTTTGGTTACTCTTCTTAAGAACTATCTTCCTCATCTCTAGGACCTTGATTCTAGTCCTAAAGTTCAAATAAAAAAATATTCTCTACAGATTTAAAAATATGCCACATAACTAACATGTCTGACATGTGCCATAATCATTCATCATTTATTCTCCTTGATCTGTGTGTGTATATATATACGTATATGACTAGAAATACTGTTTTGCACCCAAGAAGACTTTGCTTTACAAAATGGTGTATTGGAGAAAAGCCTACTTGAATGGGATTTCATAAGGAATTTTTGTATCTTGAAATGCTCCTGGCAAGCTCTGTATGATGCTAGGAAATTTTGTTATTGTCCGAATTAATCATGGCATTGCATGATTAATTCTGTGGAGACAGGTGTTCAGGTAGTACAGTAATGAGAAGATAAAAATGCTGGAGAAAAAATTTAATAAAAGTAGGTGCAAATGTAGTCTGTCAGATAATAGATTCTTCATCAGTTCTTGGCAAGTGGTTACCACAGTAGGAGATCAAGCTCTGTTCTCTTTGGAGAGCAAAAAATAATTAGAATACCTATTCTGTTTCCTCAGAGATTCAGATTTCAGTGGCTTAAATCTTTCAAGGACTTGCTGTCTTTCAAGATCTACTCATTGCATTTAAAACTCCTAGACATGGTGCCAAAGAACCATGAGAACAGGCAAAAGAAAAGGGGATCCTGTTCTGTTAAGTTGGTGGAACTATGTGATGATGTCACGGTTAAAGCTCTTCTCAGCAGAAGAGCCCGCAAGCAAGAGAAACCTATCAGCCATGTGCATAGGCCAATATATATACTCAATTGGTTAAGTTAAACCATAATGAAAACAGGGTCTTAGTACTTGTGATATAAGAATATATGCAATCCAGCTTAAAAGCAGAGTTCTGAGAAGTTAACTGAAGTACAGAGGGTTTGGCTGGCAAACAGTAAAAGAATTAAGAACAAACTGTTTCTTGCCTTTCTATTTTTATCACTGTTAGCAGATGTGAATTTTCTGTGAATCACTGTAGGGAATATAAGTACATTTTTAAACTGCATAGTGTATCTGTTTAGTCTGTTTTTTCCATCCTTTATTTTTGAGTTTTGTTCATGTTTAGTCCAGCAGATGTTCCAACTGTAGAGCAAAGCTTTAAATATTTGTCCCAAGCTGGAATGAAAACAACTTAGAGTTTTAAGCCAATTAATTTAAATGTGGGGTTGTTTTCAGTTAAGTCTAGATGCTTGTGATAAGATTCATTAAGACCTTTGGTAAATTAGGTAGCACATCCATGACTTCTACTACTAGTGTTACAGTGTGAACCGTAGTTGAAAAGATAGACTGATTCCTTGGAGTTTCTGCTTTTCTCATGTTAAAGATGTCTCAAGACAAATAGACTGTTTCATTCCTTTACTGATACTCATATGGCCCTTAAAGCTTCATCTCAAATGTCAGCTGTTAAGGTGGATATAGATAACTTTCATACTGAACGTACATTCTGATGTTGTGACTGGTTCTCTCCTCTCAAAAACCATGCAGGACTGGGGCAAAGGGGGAGTTTCAGACACACCAGACAGTTTAGGATACAGAGGAAGCTTATGATGTGCAGGTGTTTACTTCTGGGGATGATTCACAGGAATCCTTTTCTAGATCCGACAGAAAAAAAAATGGACCTTGTCTCCTCTCAGCAGCTTCCTTTGCGGAAAAGTACATGCTTTTTGCACTGCAGCTGGTTTTAAACCGTGGCGAGTGAACTGGACACCAGGCTCTGGTAACTCAGGAGGTCCCCGTGCGTTGCAGGTGCACCAGGGGAAGCCACCGCTCCCTGACTCTGCGTGGAGGGGTTCCCGTCTCAGGGCTCCCGGTGCCTCAGCCCCGTCCCGCCCCGGGTTTCAGCACCGCGGTGGCGGACAGCGCCTGGGCCTGCCGCCGCGCGCCGGCCCGCCCCCGCGGGGCTCGCTCTCCCCGCAGCCCCCGCAGCCTTTGCTCAACAGCTACCCCAACGAGCTCAGCTCCCTGTGCTCTCGGCAAGACCTAGGGATGCTGCAGCCACAGTCGCGATGTGAGGCTCTCGCATAGCTGGCGAAACCCGGTTCTTGTTTCTTTTCCCGGTGAGGGATAGTCCTTGCCATCAGTTTTGCACTGAGAACAGACAGGCAAGGATGGTGGGTGGATGATTTCTTTTGGAGTCCTGTGTAACTTAAGTGGAAGGATGGACGTTCTGCAGGGTATAAAGCCTTATTTTTAAAAAGTTAAGTTTATAAAGTATAGTCGGTTAATATGTGCACGGATTGACATGCAGAGTTTGTCTTCAATTGGATTAAACTAGGCTAAACTAGCTGTTTCAAAGAACTCTGTGTAGACAGCTGTGGAGTAATTTGAGGTTATTCCTAACTCAGCATTCACTGGCTATTTCTGAATTGGCCTATGAGAAATTTAAATTCCTTGTTTAAAAAATGCTGGCCCTCAGGCAAACCCCCTCATTACAGCTCTGAATATTCTTTGTATACATGAGTCCAGCTCTTTCTTTGAAGCTCTTGCTTTGAAAGGGAAAAATAAAGGACTTCTGTAGGAAAAAAAGACTGGGATGTGTAAAACCGTTTTGTTTGGGAGTGGAGGGACTTCAGCTTGCTCTTAAGATAAATCCTTGCAGCATTCTGTGGTAAAATTCTACTGCTCACTGGCCTTGGGTAAAGTTTGACCACCTGGGTTGAAATACAGACATGTCTGAGGGTTGAAGAAGCAGTGCCTTCCATTAAGGAAGGGATATCTTGACAATCAGCTAGAGTTTGTCATAATTCTGTTGTTAATTATTCTAACTATGCATTATGGGTTTTTTTATGTGCTTCCCAATTTATTAAGGGCCTGGTACTACAAATAGGACCATATATTGTTACATTTTGGAGTTCACCAGGCCCAGCTGCAGAGGCAGCTTGGTGTTCAGTATTTTTGTCTCAGTGAAAAGTTCCAGCCCTCCTCCTTGTCTCACTCTTTCAATGCATCTGCTTCCTGCAGCACTGCAGTCCCAGCTTTCATGTGGTTGCTTCATGTGTGGCCTCCTTTGCATAACAACTTAGCCAAAAGGTTTTAATTCACTTTTAGGTATCGTCCATGTCCCTATTTTGTACTGAAATTGTGGGCTTCAGCTTATTTTTCATTAAATTTGCTACTTTATTTTTGTTGTCTTTGGCAGAAAATGGGAAATACTTGCTGTGAAAGTGAATCGTGATTTTAGTCCTAAATTTTCTCTTGCATTCCCAGGACACTGTTCCAAGATGATGAGGTTTTGGTTCTCTTTCATTAATGTTAATCCCCAACACATGTCACTTTTTTTCATAAAATTACAGTAAAACATTGTAATAGGCTTGTTTTCCCATATGATGGGGAAAGAAACTAAACACGGCTATTAGTTTCAACTGGCAACCTGATGAAGATAGATACTATATTTCTGTTGACTGCTCCCTGGTACTGTAACATCTGCGAACTTCTTAACTCTTAGTAATTTTATAGATAAGCTAATGAAGCACACCTCTAAAACGGTATAGTAATAGCTAATAACTCTGTAGTTGTGTCTCTGAGAGATGTTTCCTGAGCATTACCCTCAGTTTAGCCTCCTTAAGTTTAGGAACCTGTACATGAGAAAAGAGAACATTACCTTTTTCTCTGCTTATTCTTTTAAAAGATACTTAGGATTGTTATTGTATTCTGTCAGACTTTTTTGTATTATGAGTCCTGAACATACCATAACTGGTCAAACAGGAGGGTTATGCAGAACTGGGATCTCATTCAAGTGCAGCCAGAGCATAGGCAGTTAGCAACTCAATACCAAGACTGAAGTGTTTTGGTAATGCACAGAAATACAGGTAAAGCTAAAGCATATGTAGAATTTTGAAGTGGTAAACTGAGGCATTGATGGGGGATTTCAGCAACAGGCAATGGTGATATTCAAGACTACAGTTTTTAGAAAGAAAACTGCATTTTTGAATATGGTTTTGAGACTTAGCCAAAATCACGTAAGGATTTTTTCCTTAAACTTCTGAATGCAAATTTCTGCATTCCCATTCCTGTCTGCCCCTCTGTTGGTAGTGCTTATATGCATTGACAATGGAGAATACAGCCTAACTTTTTTGTCTGCTTTGACCCAAGTCTCACCAGCAACCATCTTTCTCACTCTTTCTAGTTTGACACATTCCTGTGTTTCATGTCTGCAGTTCTTGGCTTTACAGATGTGTTGTAAGCCAAATAATGGGTCCAGAGCTAACACAGTGCAGCTGTAGAAGGGCAGCTTTAATTAAAAAGCCTGAAGCAAAAATTCTTTGCTCCTGGAGGCTGGCAAGTGGGAAGGGAAATGAAATTTAGCTGGGGTTCTGTGTGGTTTCTTGTTTTTCCGTATATGAAGATACATTCAGGCCACTGAGCGGTGCACTGGCATGAGGATTTGCTGCCAGGTAAGATGACCTGTGTCTGTCTAACTGCATGCTAAGGAAGCCATCTGTGTTGCATTTGGTCACAGCAGCAGAAAATACAGTGTGCTCGAGGCAAAAAAAGGCTGACCAAATATCTTTTGGTGTAAGTTGATTGAAATTGCTGATATTAGGCACTGGATGAACCTGAGGCAAATTCAGAATATCTCAATTATTTAAGCTAGAACTTTTTGAACACTAAGCAAATGTTAATGTCAGCCCAATTCCCTCTTAGGTTAGGCAAGTATTATTTACTGTCTTCATTCCACTGACTGGAAAATTGAAATTTCAAGGGCTTCAATCTCAGTAATCTTGATAGAAACTGGAACTAATTCTTTTTTTTGTGGTGTTACTCCTCATTGGTGCTGATGTAGGTGAAATTTGAAAGCAGCTTTTCCTTTTTGCCAGAAAGAACTGGGACAGCTTAGACAAGCAGATGAATCTCCAAGAAACAATGGTGTGATACCTGTTGATACTGGCAAATGTGCTCAACTTTCATTGAAAATATGGAGTCTTTTTCATTGTTGCTGTGCTTATTCTGCTGATGCAACCTCTGCCTCAGTGATTACTGTTTGCTGGCTTCAAAAGTTAGCAGGTCTACAAAAGCAACTGTCAGCAAATAAAAAGCTAGGCTCTAAGGAAAGTGTTTTAAAACTACATCTGAAGCCTGCTGGAATTTGCATTAGATTCTTTTTTAGTTGCATCAGCTGGGACTATATTGTGACTGCTTGACACCATTTACTAATGCTGAATGGAATACTAATTGAGAGAGGTTTTAATAGAAATGTCAACTATTCAAAGGACAGCATTTGACAAATGCTGGCAAGTATTTTTACAACAGTTATTTTATATGAAGCTTTTCATGTAGACAAATCCCAAGGTGATTTACATTAATCTTTTTGGGGGAGGGAGAAAACATTGTGATTTGCTCTTGCCTTTAATCATTTGAAACCCTCTGATGTTCTGTCTGTCATGATAAAAGCCCACTTATGAAGTCTGCCAGGAGAAAGAAAAGCTCATCTTCTACGTGCAGGGTATTATGGAACAATCACTTATTCCATAATGCAGTCAGTTAGTTTCTGTTGAGTTCTTTTGCCTCTATCATTAATTAATATATTCTGTTTGTATTTAGAATTAACAGTGGATAGGGGATATGTGAATTTCTTTCAGAAGGTGTTACATGAAATGACATTTAAGGTACAACACATACTGTCCTGCTTAAATACATAATGCATCAAACACTTAAATCAATTTAACAAACAGCTAATTGCAAATGGCTATAAAAATAAAACAGGAAACAAAACAACAGCATCCACCACCCCCTAAAATTCAAATGTCACTTCTAATGAGAAACATACTTAAAGCCTTGTAAGCTTGCACTATTCAAGAACAATAAATTCGCAAGTTTTTCTATATACAGCTGTGACTTGACCCATAAAAACTCCAGTTAACCCAAAGGGGAATAGTTGTCTCAGTTGAATAAAGTGTTGCTGAGTCCCTCTCACTGAATGCAGGTCGAGGGCCCTGAAGGCATTTAGGGGCTTAACTTGCTGCTTTGGATTGTCAAAGGGTACTTAAGAAGTCTTTCAGCTTTGGTTGTTGTCGCTTTGGAGGAAAGCTTAGTGGCGTCGTGCTGATGAAGACCTCAGTGAAGAAAGCAACAAAGGCTCAGATGTGATCAGAGAGGAGAAACTCAAGTAGTTTTTTACCTGCTTGCTCTAATCCATCCAGTGGTTCTTGCAGATACATGATGTCCTTTTTACCATACTTGACATAGTTGTTTCAGAGGACTTTAGTAGTAGTAGATTCCTACTTCCTACAGAGAGAAGTAGAGAAAAGTAAAAATTACTGTGTGAAATCAGTGTTTAGAAGAAAAACTCACATTATGAAAATGAATGTCATATTAGTATCAGCAGGAAGCTGACTGTTTCTATGCCTCTCCTGTGGGGAAGGAAAAGGTTAACGCATTGATACAGAGGGGTTTTTTATCACTTTAAGTGTTATATGTAGGCAAAGCTTCATTTTGTAAGGTGCTGTTAATCCAACATGCTCTAAGACATCAAATCATGCTAGTTTGTTGGACGTAATTACTTTAAACAACAACTCCCCTATGTGATGATCTTTCCTTTCCTATAGTGATAATTCAAAGCTCTGCCAGCAGAGAATTGCTAGCTCAACATCTGTGTCTTGCCAGTTGAATACATGTAATACTTTGGTCTTAGTCTCAATTTTAGGATTGTTATAAATTGAGTCTTTCAACCATAATGATCAATTGAAATTTTATTAATTATAGTAAGCAAGATATGAGCAAAAA
>JANZLQ010000055.1:10897819-10913569 GCA_026212715.1 Elanus axillaris | reverse complement strand
AGCACATTTTTGCTGTTTACATTGTTTCATTAAGCATTGCCCATTCTAGTTTGATAAACAATTATTACTTTTAACAGGATGGTTTTTTTTCTCAGGTGTATCAAGGAAGTTTGGAAAATGAGTTCCTAAAACTTACATTTTGTGTTTAAATTAGTATTCCAGTGCTTTATAATTAAAGGATTTATTTTGTAGTTGGTGTACATACAACCACTTTGGGTTCACATTTGATCTTTGAACAGTCTCTATTCTCCCAGTGTGTTCAGATCTAGTTGTGTTAAATTAGTGCAAAATCAGCTTAACTGACATGATATTGCAAGATTAGCTGAGATGATGTGAATCTATCTTATGATTTTGGTAAGAACATGATCCAATAAGAGCAGCTGAGTGGCTGATACAATAAAGTACTAGAAACTGTTGTAGAAAGCTGATGAGTCTGCTGGCCTCAAACACAAAAAGACAAAGTGTCATTTAAAAGGAAGCATAGTTAAAATACTAGAAGAGACATTCTAGAGCTGCATCCTCTGTTGGCAGAGAGAGAAGGTTGAGCAAATCTTCTGTCACTAGCATTTGATCCTATAAATATTTAAATGTCAGCCCTCCTGGGAGGAATACAGTACTAATTTCTGAAATGGCATTATGCTAGAAAGATGCTATTTAAATTTTTGCTAATGCTGTACTGTAATTTGATCTTTTTATGCCTTGCTGATTACATTGACTTTTTCTAAGGAAAATAAAAATTCATCCCACATCTCCCAAAGATCAAGTTTTTATGACAACATTAAAAAAAAAATCCAAGATAAATACTAGTGATTGAAAGCTGTGGGTTTTTTTCAGTAGCAACTCCAGTGTCACACAATTCTACCAGCCAGCTACAGATTTTTTTTTTGTATATGGAAAAATGTGTTTTCTGATCATCTGAGCTCCTCATTTCAGGGCTGAGTTGTTTTAATGAGCACAGAGTCTTCTTTCCCTGCTTATCTGTTCGGACAGGGAGAGTCAAAGATATTAATGTAACTTCTGTATTAGAAAACACTTGTTGCTTTCAAAACAATGTTTTGAGACTTCATTTTATAAAACAGTTTCAAATACAAAACTACACATTCTGAAAGAAAAAAACTTGAGATACTGATGAAACCAAGTCTTTAATACACTCTGTGCATTTTGACCACTGGACTCAAAAGTTTATCCTCAAAAACGCTTTAGTTGAGAAGATATTTTTTCCTGCATTCTCTCACTCTGAAAGTTCATAGGATCAAATAAAAAGTTTACTAAAGTCCATTTCTCAGTAAGTTGATTGGTATTCTGTTTGTTCAAATTCAATTCTTTGGCAATTATTGTTGCCTCTTTTTTTTAAGTTTTTTTTTTCTTCTCTCTAGAAATGCAGAGGATATAGTTGTGCTGAAATAGCATCACAATAAAATAAAAGTTGTCTTTGACAACTCCCTCTTCACATGGTTAAAAGTCCTTTTCCTCCTTTCCTTATGGCCATATTTGGCCTGGAAGAACACAATTACTTTTTGTTTTGCTGACTTGGGGGTTTCTTGGATGTCATGTTTGACCTTGTTTACTCAGAAAGAGGAAGAAGTCCTCAGTAACTCCTCATTTCTGATGGACAATAGGTTCTGTGTGTCAGGAATTCCAGCTGAGGGGGACTGGCTGCGTTACTGACCTTCATACAATGTTGTAATCTTGTGAATTGCTGCCTATACAGTGTTGAAGCAACAGGGCTTTTCTTATTCCATTGTTTGAATTTAGGAATGGAGGACTTAAAGGCTTTTATGCCTTCTGCAGAAAAGTTTCCAACCAATTTCATTTTCTCAGTGACTTGGGATATCATATAAGAAGTAAAAGCAAGTCTGAAGTGGTTTTAAAAGAACAGAGATGGATACACTGAGGGAAGTGGGGAATAAAGTCATGCGGCTGAGGAGCTCAAGGACTCGACTATGGAAGAGGCTAGGAATTTATCCATGGTCAAAATGTTAAAACTTCTAGGAATATGTACCATCATAAATGAAGGAGGGAGAGAGATAAAGGGAACTAGTAAAATAAGTAAATAAATAAATCCAGAATGTAACTGGCAATGGTAGAGCCATCTTCAATGACTTCAAGTGCAGAGTCCAAAAGGAATGGAGAAAAGCTGCTGCAGAGGTCAAGAAGTGTAACCAGAAAAGGACAAATGTGAAAAAGTGAAGCTTCAACCCAGCTTGAAAGAAAGGAGGGGAAAAAAAAAAACAAATTATGAGAACAGAAAGTCTGATAACTATGCAATGAAGACTAAGCACATGACCTGAAAATGAGAACTTAATTAACAATATTGAGAAGTAGACCCAAATTGTTGCTAAGGCATCATCAGTACTTGTTTAGGAGGAAAACCCAAGCACTTTGTAGTTGCAGAGGGAGAGTCAAAAAGACTATCAATAGATGTTTGTTAAAATACTTATTCCCATTCAAGTTGGGGAAATCTCCTTAGTACTGACTTGCAACATGCCTGTGACTTGCCAATACAGTTGCTGATCTGCAAATACACTAATAATGGAGCTTTAAGACTATCTTAATTACAAGAGAGCATCCCACTGTTGCTTATGCCATCAGAGATGTCTGACCACTTTACAAAGATGGTGGTTTCCATTCTCTTAATTTATGGACTGGGGTGCAGAAGCAAAGGGCAAAGCATTTGCAGAATGGTTACTGATTGTTAATGTCTTCAGTTTAGATGCTTATTTTAAGGTGAATTTTCAAATTCAGTCATTTCTACTGAAGATGATAAGCCAAGTAAATAGCCTGAAATTACTTCAGGCAGTGGGAGCTGAAAGGATACAATTCAGACCTCCTGTTTGCTGTACCCTGCTCCATTGGGCTTCATGGTGCTATTATCTACTGTACTGCTTAAAATGCTTCCCAAGCTTTTAATGTTCCTCAAGAAATACTAATCTGTCTCCAGCACTGCACTTACCTGGGGCCTCTAGATGATGGAAGTGTCATATTTAGCAAGAAGTTTAGTGTTTATTTCTGATGTTATTCAGCTAGTTTCCTTTTACTCTTTTACTTCTTTTCTTAACTGCTTTCCAACTACTCCACTTAATTAGAAGGATTAATACTTCTCAATGATATAGTCTTTCTTTCCTTTGGACTGTGTGCAATTAAAAATACACTATCAAGAAAAAGGGTGGTCTTTATTGCTTAGACTATGGGATTAGGTATTTGAAACAAAAGGTATTGTGTGACAAGTAACTTAGTCCCTTTGTCCCCCATCTATGAATTCTGGAAAATTATTGCACTTTCCAGCCCTTTCTTTGCCTACCTTGTCTGCTTAGAATTTGAGTTCCTGGGAAGATGTAGTCACTTCCAATGTGTTTAAAAGATCTTGAGAGGGACCTGTCATTCCAACAGTACTGGCTACTACTTCTGCAGGAAACACTGAAAGCCACTAGCTCTATGTTTTCTGGTTTGTGTTTGCTTTTTTTTTCTTTTTTCTTTTTTTTCTTCTCTTCCTCTTCCCTTTGCCTTCATATTTAGGGAAACACGTAGGTCTTCCCCCACACCCCTGTTGTGTCTGGCAGAAATCAAGCAATTTCAGCATGCCATAAGCCATTTCTCCAAAATGGTTTTCCTTAGCTTTGCTGCATTCATCAATTTGTCACCCCCCCCTTTTTTTTTTTTTAAGTGTTTTCATCATAGGAAAACTGCCTTTCCCACGGTGATTGATATCTTCCTATTTTGGAACAACTTTTCCTTTTATGGTAATTTTTACAAACTTTGATTATGGCAGGGATTTTTGAGCTGGCACTGGCTTTTGTCCATTTTTCACATCAGTTTGAACCTTTATTTTAGATGCTTACTCCAATAGATCCAGGCTGAGAATCTGAACCAGGCTTATTTGTTTGGGGTTTTTTTGTCAACACCTTTACCAAAATAGTCACAATTGGATGAGCAATGTTTAATTCTCCACCACAAGTGCAGGCACATGTTCTTCACATGTCTTCTACTCTATTCGACTTGGCTAAAAGCTCTTCAGCTTTTTGATGGCAAAAGGCATTAAATTGAGTAAGCTTTTATGTATATTTGAAATATAGAAACTTCAAAGCCATTATACTGAAAAGATTATCCAGTACTGTATTTCACACAGTATTCATGACTGGGGACTACACTGAGAATGCCATATGTTTAAAGTAGAGTCTCCAGCAGTATGTTGAATTTCTTAGAAGAGCTGTGGAGGTCTTTTTTCCATTACAGCCCAGACGTGAAGGGAATAGATTATACAAGACCTCTAATTACCTTTCCTTAAGCTTCAGAAAGACCTGTAATGCTGCCCTGTGGCAAAAAGCTTTCTCTTTCTCATACTCAATGGGTTATTGTGCTGATTCCCTCCAGCTGCTTGTCATTCTGGAGAAGTGCTGACTAGAAGGCGGCGGGTTTCCATTTGATAACCGACACTTATTGCTTGAGACAGACAAGGGTATAAATTCTCTCTCCCTTGGGAAAGGTGATGTCTGTGAAAAAACACAGGCCAAGCTCCTGTCTGTCACTGAAAGATGAGCTAATCTTTTCCCTTGACATCGTGTGAAGCTGCAGGCTGTGGCACAACACCCCCGTTCTCTTGCTACCCAAAGTCAGAACAGAACAACTGCAAAGATTGCTTTGGCAACCATCCTCCCATCATTTGCACTAATTTGCTCTGGTTCTTAGAGTGCTTTGGGCTGGTTTCTGAAGCTATGCTCTGTTTCACTTCGTGGTCTCACAATACTGAGCTAATGGGATTCATACCCCAGGACAAGCTCAGGGCAAGGGAAAGTTCTTCACTAAACCCTCCGCTGGTGGAAGTGGGTTGAAATCACTGCTTAACTTCTTGATGTTCTCCTGCTGACTGGCCTCTGGTTTCCATAGATCTGAAGCAAGCTAAGTAGTTGCATGAAGTTTTTTAAAAATAAAACAAAACCCCAAACTTAACTCATGCTGTTTGATTAGTTATGTTTTGCCTGTTTCTTTGGAGCAAGGTTCCTGGCTCCTGACCTAAAATTTGTTACTCAGCTGGTGCTGTACAATGTATATCAATTTATTGTGATACAGAACAACAGGCTTGGGTGTTTTAAGCTTTATTTTACTTCATTTCAGATGAAATTAACTAAAGATATGAATGGTGCAGGTAATATTAGGCATTGTTTTAAGTCCAAAATGTGGTGGCTGGGAGGTGTTCCCTTGTTCTTGTGATTATTTTTTTTTTTAATAGGAAATAAGGCAAGTAAAAACTTATTTTTCAGTGTGTACCCTTAATGAATCTATTAATGGAATGGTAAGCGTAGAAATTAATGAGCACCTGTCTACAAAACCTCCTGATAAATGCAAAAAGTGCCTTCAGAGATACTTCTTCTAGTGCATCATCAGCGTAGCAACAAATGCTGCTGTTAGATCTCTTGATCTATCTAAAGATGGTATGCTTTCTGTGTTGTTTTTTTTTATGCATACATTGCTATTGCATCTGTCACAAGATCATGGTTATAAGGTGCTATGGATGGAAGATGTGGCATTTTTCTAATGATAGATTGTGTAATTACTAAACACTATTCAGATATTTTTTCCACTGAAGCTTTTCTTTTAAATAATTGAAAAGCACTGAAAATACTTCTCTAGGAAGACCTGTATATTTTGAAGTAGAACTTAAAATTAAGACTTTCAGTTGAAAGTTTTCAGCTCTCTAATTGAAGTTTCAACTTTTCTGAGGAAAGCAGATACCTTATTTTTAGGGAAAATTATGAACATTTTGTACTCTGAGGTTGGATTAATTGTTGCATTTCTCAAAATTTTTCTGCTAACTGGTCAAAGCATAAGTACTCCTTCTTATTTCTCTGTCTTCTTAATGAGGAATGAGTAATTACTTATTTTGTGTGCCCACAACCCAGGACATAATATATCCACATGAAATGATTTACTGCTAAGGTTCCTCTCATAGGAAAGCTCATGATAAAAACAGTTCCCAGCTCCACACACTGTCACCCTGCTAAATTTGTCCTCACTTATACTGAATAACTTTTTGGGAGCAGAGGTTTTCTAAACTAGGTCAGCCAAACAATGTAGGGAGTTGAGGGCAGCAGGGGGGAAGGGAATTACAAAGAAAAGTGGTATGGATTTATGCACTGGTACATATATTAGATTAGTTAATAGCAGATCACTTCACAGACCTAGTTTAAAGTGCTGTCTAATGAAGAATTACATTGCTGCAACTGAAGGTAAAAAAACCCCAAACTCTGCCCAGGACATTAGAAACAATTTATTGAGGGGGAAAGCGGGCAATCTCAAACTGAATTTGTCAATGAAGAAATTGAATGCAGAGCTGCTTTCAAGGACTTCCTTCTGCTGATGAAAATAAGATGGCCCACGAATAAAATTTGTTAGAAAAAAATTACGCATAAGGACTGCACAGTTTCTGATGTGATGGTGCTGCGGTGGAGTAGAGACATTGCAGAATGTTTCCTGCTGGGAGAATTTTAGAAATCTGTTTTGTTCCCAGTGGGGGAAGAATGGCCCAGGAAAAATGTAGTCTGTGTGGATCTCATACTGAGATTTATTTTTACAAAATGGGAGAACTGGCTCATGCAATGTTTTTTCTGTATTTCACAGAAAACTTGGAATTAAAAAGATTTTTCAGGCCAGAGCTTACAGGCATATTTTTCTTGTAAAATATAGGACAAAACTTTAGAAAGCACTCATCTCCTAATCGAAATGTCCTCGTGTGGCACTCTTCATTGTAGTTCCCTAAAGACGTTAGCACCATTATCCACACTTTCTATAGGAGACACTGAGACACCCACAGGCCCCTTGATTTGTTTGTTTTCCCTCAACAGGCTGCTGGAAAGCTGCTGGACTGCTGGGAAAGCTGAGGGTAAATGGAGCTTACAGTTCTAGGTGGACATACAAACATAATGGGAAGAATTAGGACCATCTAACTTCTTGGGAATGACTTTGACCATAGCTATGACTGAAGATGCAGGTGACTCCTGCTTTTGGACTCAAAATGTTTCATAACGTTCCCATTCCAGAGCTCCAGGTGTGCCCATTCTCATGCCACCCATAGTCAATGTTTAACCCTGCTGTGCTATTTTCAATTACATGTGATCCACTTGTTAGTAAGTTTTGGGGTTTATGCCATGAAACAGGCTTAAGGATACCTTTCAGAGCAATTTGACAGTCTCTTTTTCCAATTGGAGTGAGTGACTGAGGCTAAGAAGAATAAGCTTTTTTATGCAGCACATGGATTAGGCCAACTTGAAGATCTAATTACAAAGCAAAGGAAACAGCTTTTGCTGTTTCCAGAGTACAAATGTTGTCTTTCCAATTGCCACATGTTCAAGCTGACATCAGTCCCTGTAAAAAAATACTGCAAGGTCTAATGAAATGGGAGGTGTCTGCTGCTTAAATTCTGCACTGCTTCAAGGAAGCCAGCAGGTTAAGGTTTTGCAGTCCAGTAGATCCATGATGGTACCCTGAGTTGTTAACAGGACAGAACTTTGCATCAAAGCGGGGAGAACAGCCCATCATTGCCAGCTGCAATAGCCTGGCCCAGCTCCCTGGGGAGGAAGCTGAAAGAATGAGAGGAGATCAGGAGGGAACTGGGAGAAGGGTGTGGAGAAAGAAACTGGGTTGGAAGTGGAAGAAAGAACCAAGATGCTTTAATTACGAAAAAGATGTATTAAATAGATGGATTGTATGAGCAATTGTTTGCTTATTTATTCTTGGCCCAGATTTAGATACCTAGTTGAATCAAATTCTATTTTCAATATTTCCCATTTCTCTCTGGAAACCACCCCTCCAAAACCTTATTTTACTGCATATATAGTTGGGCTTGGGGTCGAAGTAAAGAAAAGCAAAGAGTCGTAATGATGGTGTTCTTACCTTTTTTCTAGGCAAATTATAGATTGAGGCATTCAGTTAGTTGTAAGATTCTGGCTCATTTTTCTCTATTTCCCAAAAAAAGATTCAAATCTGTATCTCCTGCATCCAAGTAGGTACTTTAGTTATCAAGCTATAAGTTATTTAAGCAGAAGAACACAATTTCTTCCTGCTGGAACATGGAAGATTTTCAAGTGGAAGATGTGTTAGGCATTTCAGTATAGAGGCATTCCTGGGTGGTTACGATGACTGCCTTAAACACAGGTGTTTGGAACCTAGACAGGGAAGGGTGTTGAACCCCAATTGCTTGCCTTGCATGTTTGTTTTCCCTTGAGCTGGCTGTGTACAAATATAAAAGGGGAACAGGCACTATTATGTCCATGGGGGTATTTGTGGTTTTTACCCTCAGTTGGTACTATTTGGTGAAGCTGATTAAATCTTGGGATCATAAGACTGAAGTTTTCAGTAGATCTGATGTTCACTAGGAATACAGCTTGCTATTTTTTATTTGCAGAAAGGAAAGAATAATTAAAGGCAGGTGGTATCCAAATGGGAGAAAGTCAAAGAAGGCATTTCTGTAAGAAATTGGGACTTTTTATGAAAGGATCTGACTCTGACTTTAGCACACTGTCTCCCTACTGCAGACCATGCAACTTTGCTGTTGGCCCAGTACTTGATCCATCTGATCATATAGTACACACCTGATGGTGCACATTTACTCACAGGAAGCCACAGTACCAGACTAGCTTCTATGTGGATTTTGATATATCCTTAGGTACAACCGCTGCCAGGTTTGAGTGTGTGCGACGAAGTACTCGCTGGCAGATGAACAGACCAGACAATTGGCTGTATGTGACAGCTGGGGTCGTGGCACTGCATGTCAGACCTGTATGATAAAGCAGCAGGCTGCATCAGCACATGACCAAATCCAAAGTCCACATCTTTAAGCAGCTACAGTATGGGTGGATGCAAGGATATGCATTTGGAACAGTTGCCATTATCCAAACTAAGAGGTAAAACTCACAAGCACAAGACTGAACAAAGAATTGAGGAAGCAAGCAAAGTGTTTTCCAGGTCATTAAAATTTATATGGCATTGTGTGCATGTGCTCTACTGGTGTTTGGAAATTGGAGCTGTTTAAAATCAGTGAAACTTCTTTTTGAAGGTGTGACACTTGCAGTGATGCTCTGCTAGAATTACCTTTCTCTTCTCATCTCCAGGAGGGACTGACTGATATCCTGTGAGTTAAAAAAAAAATTAAAATAAACAAATCTACTGAGGTGATTTATTGGTCATGAAAGGGATGGATGTGGAAATTATGCATCTATTTCCAAATTTTCTTCTTTCAGTTGTTCTGAATGTTTTTATTTTGAGATGGTAGTTTGGAAGAAGGCATCAGAGAGCATAGATGCCTTAAAGGGAGCAAGAAACTCAGAGTTTAGCTGTTACTATCAAAATGTCTTACATAATTTTCAAGGATGAAAACAATGGGATCTGAACAGTTGCAAACCCTAAACACAATAAGGTATGCATGTGTGTGGTTTCTTGAAAAAGTCCCAGCAGTCTGTAGCAGGATTATCCATTTCTGTCAAATTCTCCTTAAAGGTGAACACATCTAATAGAGCCCTTACGTTTCTGTTATTCTCCAATTTTACAGAAATAAGATCTGAAAAAAAATGAAAGGAATTGAACCAGTGTAGAAGTACAGTTATGTTTTGGAAAATTGGGCTCTGAAATGCTAGGAAAGATAAAGCATTTTCTTTGAAGAGGTTGGCAGAGTTATTTACCTGCATACAGCCTTTCTTAGGACAGAGGTGACAGCAGATCAGAAAACAAATGAAAATTTAGCTTCCTGTCTGGCACAGGCTGAGCCTGTCAGACTGAGACAATGGAGGCCTGCTCAGCGCCATGGGTCATCCAGGCCCATTCACAGCTACAACTGGAATGTACATAGTCTGAGCTCCTAAATGAAAATTTTATCTTGCCTTGAATTGAAATCCTCTGTTTCAACCTTCCAAGCCCTCAAACTTCTGGTGTATGTTTTTGCCACTGCAGCCCATAGGGAAATCTATTTTGCTGTTATTCCCTTCTGTCTTTCAGCCCTCTGAAATGTTTCTCCCATCGTACCCTGCCCTCTGCCTCCTTTCCAGCCTCCGCAAGCAGCCCTGGGAAGAATAGGAGACTATTAAAGAAACCATTACAAAGAGCTCACTGTGCAAACTCCCTCCAACAATGTCCAATTACAAAACACAGCACTGCATCTACAAAGCAAGAATTGCTGCATCTGCTCTGCAGAGCCTCATCAAAGGTCAGCTTCTAAGAGGAGTGATCTCTTCTTCATTGGTCCTTTTCTTTAATTTCTGTGTTTCTAGCATTTCCTTCTGTCACTGTTACCCAATACCTTTTCTTCCATCTCCCCTGCCACACACCATAAAATTATTTTGTGTGTAGTCCCCATTCATTAATCCTCCTGTAGGGAATATACTTCCCCATAGATTCTCTGGAAATCTGCAGTAGAGCTTTGGTGCCCTTAAAACACTTTCTTTTCTCTTTTTTTTCCTCCCCCTTCCTTTCTCTCAGAGCCCATTGGAAAGATATATATATATTCCACCTGTTTGAATTAAGTGAATTAAGTGTATGCCACAGTCTAGTTTTTACTTAATCCAGAATTTATTAAATCATTCACTGGACCCTTTGTTTTTTGAAAACTGCTTTTGCATTGAAAAAAAGACAAAGAAAAAAAGGGGCAGAAGAGGGGATCTGAAGGGCTTCCAAGAGAACAAATTCTCTCTCTTGTAGCTGTAGGTCTCAACAGGGATGTTAACCTTGCAGAGGTTTTGCAGTACTCCTGAGTCCAAAGACCAGAGTCAGGACTGTGTCTGAGGCTGTAACAGGAAGATTGTGATGGGCAGGGGAGCAGACGAGAGGGGTGGGCAGCAGTTAATGGAAGGCAGATTAGACTTCTATTGCATTTCTCAAAATAATGTTGACCTTGGCTTTGAAACTCTTCTTTCATCTGCCCAGCTTGCATTTAATCTCTTCACTTTGAATGCTTTGGTATAATTTGTTTTATCTGGAGTTGTTGTTTTTTTTAAAGCCATTGTGCAAGGTCAGATAAATTCAGTGAAAACTGAATAACATGTAATTTGATTGTTCTTCAAATAATAAACAGGAATTGTGTTTGTTTTGGCAGCAAGAAGGAAAGGTCTTAAATGGGCATACTTTGCCAAAAAGCCATAAAGAAGAACATTTGTAAACATAGGAATGATATATTTTCTGTCTCTCCTCAAGGGTTTGCCAGTTGAATTTGAATATGCTGTAGCAAAGCTCTGCTTGTTGTGCATACTGTAGCCCATTCAGCATGACAGAATGGCTGAAGGAAGAAGTAGGTATTAGGGTGCCTAGCTTTTTCCTAATCCCCACTGATTAAACTCCAGATGTCAAATAGCAGCTGTTACCTTTAACTTACTCATTATAAAGTTCAAGTTCAATTATTATAATGTTTGCTCTTCCCTAGTTGCAATAAGGTTCAGAGTTTGGTGTGTTGAGATAATTCAGATGTATAGCTTAGTACAGTAAGAGATGTATAGTTGTAGGTACAAAACCGAAATAGTGTTATAAACTGAAATAGCATTGTAGGGATAAAACTGTAACAGAGTTGGCTTGTTTATGCAGCTAATGGCCTGGTTTAGTCTCATCTACTATATGAAAACATCAGCTGAATAATATTCTTGCAAATAAAATATCTTTGTAATGTCTGGATATTTAGAGCTTCCCTTGGGTATTTATATCCCTGAGAGAGGACCAACCTTGAACAGTCAGATGGAAATTACAGAGTGCTGCAATGAAGAAGGAAAAAAAAAAAAAAAAGTGTTTTCTTGTTCTTTCAGACTGAACTTTCTGATGTGTCTTTATTTAAACATTTGAAAAGAACCCATAAAGCTGTCTCTAAATTTTAGCTAGTCCAGCATAGAGGAGAACCCCTCTTTCTTTACAGGGGCAGCCAAATATTTTGGTGGCACTTTAACAGCTTACCAGTAAACAAACTTAATCAGAGCTTGTTTCAATGGGATTGTATTGTGTTTATGTATTGTATTTCCAGGCTGCAAACAAAATCCAAACAAGTCTGGAATTTAATCAGTTATGAAGGGCATAAATGAAACCATGTGCTTGGGGACAGCTAAGAGACACCGAAGTGGCAGCTTCTATCTTTATCTAAATCAGGTAAATTCTGACTCAGGGTGGGGACGGTGCAGCACCTTGCTAAATAATTAAGGCTTTCTTTTGGGACCAAGATTTGTCATTACATCTAGCTTTTAACACCTCCATACAATCCTGATGAATAAAGTTGTGCAAAAATAGATCATTACTTATGTGCCGCCTCATCATTAGCTACTGTTTACATCCAAACGCGCAAGTGCTTTGCTCCCCTCTGATGGTGCTGTTTTCCTATAACCTGTCTCAACTGAGAGTGCAAAGCACAGAACCAAGTTTTGCTTCTTATCAGCTATGTCATTTGTACCTCAGCAGCCTCCATATGGATCATATTCTATGTGAGTGTATCTGCTGTCTTGTGTGTAGCTGGTATCAACCTACTGCATTTGAGGGACTCCCATGGGAAGCCCTCTGCAGATGGGTTGGTAAAGACATGGATGTTTCTGATGAGACATGTGATCTTGCAAAAGGCTATCATAGTAATTTTTTTAGAAGTTGTCTAAAAAGCCATTTTTAAACTATTCTTGCTGCTGCCTTTAGCAAGAAATTCCGCCTTATTGACTTTGCTAGCCCTGTTTTGAGTTTTGTCTATACACAGGCTTGTGCCCTTTTGTTAAAACTGTAAACAATTTTGCTGAACTCCCTTGTGGCCATACCTGGTATGCCGTATTTTACTGATGCTGAGTATGACCATGGAGGGTTACAGTGCAGCTCTGTAGGATATTTTGGGTTTTTTTCTGTGCATACTTTGGTTTAATTCACAGTGGATGTCTTGGAGAAGATTTTCATTTCCACTGAATAGGAGGCATTCTTTCAAAGCCTTTCACTATGTTAAAAATCCTCTAGCTTTAATATTATGTTTAGCTTCTGCTGTTAAAATTAAACAATATTTTGAGATGAGAGGACTAGTTGTTCACCTCTAACCACTGATTGCTAGCTGAGGGAAAACGTGCAACTGTTGAGTTCAGCCATGTCTGCTGAATACTCAAATGACATGTGGGATTATAGCCCTTAAAGAGAACAATTGCAGGGGTCTATATAAGGGCTACTTCCTTTCTACCCCTTGGTGATATTTTGAAACAGAGAAATAGATCTGTCTGAAGAAATGTAGAGCCTAGCTCTATGGTTTTATGCATGTATTTAAGTGCCTTCTTAAGCCACCTGTGTATGAATTGGCCTCTGTCTCAACACTGTGGAGCCGTGCTGATGTGGCAACAAGCCTGGGGCTTTGAGGGTTGTGTAAAAGGGCCCATATGACTATTAATTTGACGTAGGCTCATGTCCAGCCACCCTCATATATGGGCAGAAACATACGGCTGCTTGCAAAGAGTGTTTAGATGAGCCTTCATGAACACAAGCAAAGAGGATGTCCACTGCTCCCATACATGGGGTAAGAGTCACAGTGCCTCTCTGGCTGCCTTTGCTGCGCTGTGCTTTACCAACTGGGGAGAAAAGAAGACTCAGATAGCTGCCAAAGACACAGCTAAAGAGACCAAAGAAAATCTTTTTGCTGTGCTTTGATTGCAACCTACTGGGATTAGAAGAGGAAAGAAAGTAGTCTATCCCAAGTTTCAGCTATCCATTAGTGAGGAAGTGTCACAATCTTGGCTTACAGTTTTAACTACTGTGTTTTCAGCTCTGGAAGCTGTGGGTTTGCTCTCTGGAGGAATGATTTAGACGGTGTTTTTTCAAGCAGCTGGTTTTGGGAAACTGACCCCCCTGCAAAGGTGAAAACATGAACATGGCAAATACCAAACACCAGGCCCTGCTGTAAAGAAATCGGGTACCACTGTTTGCCCTCTGTTCCTCCACCCATGGCCATGTGAGTAAAGGTCCCTAGCTCCCATATCGATAGCTCACGCAAAAATGCCCCTGATTAACAACTGACTAATGTTTGGCTGATAAAATAAATTAAACATAATGCCAAATGGTGAAGCTTATAAATGATGGGTTCACATTTTTGATTCAAGTGTAAAGAGGGGGGTGGAAGGGGAGTTGTTTTGATTCCATTCTTCTCATTTGCTTCTAATCTCAAAAACAGTTGGCATGGAAAAAGAATTCTCCAAAGTCCATGAAAATAGCAAATGTGAATAAGCAGAATATTTTGCAAATGAGATAGCACAAGTACACACAGTATCCCAGCAGTAATGCTCAGAAAGGAGGAACGTCAGCAGTCGCTCAGGAACGAAGGCATTAATCTCAGGAGCAGAAAACAAAGAGGAAACATTGAAGCAGACACCTAAACATGACTCATTACACCATTTGTCTCAATTAACATACTGAGACAATGGACTGACTATCTCAGTAACATTGGGTCATGTTATACCCAACAGCGTGTGTTGAGGAGGAATTAGCCCCTCATCATGAAGTAATATATAATGCCCTCCTTAGACAGTAGCTGAGTCATCAGTCATGAAAGAGGAAACAAATCCTGAACAGGAAAACTGGTTAATTGATTACAGCAATGGACCAAGAGCTCCCAGTCCAACTTCTGGCTTTAGAATGACTCACTGAAGCCCTGGGCAAGACATCTAACCTTTGTGTGCCTCTGTTTCTGCAAAGTGAGCTAAAAATTAAATGTTTCACAAGAAAGACTGCCTTTTGATTCCTTTGTTACTGAATGCAGTGTCTCATAGTCACTATTGGCTATGTATCTCCTCATTCCTATGAGGATCCAAAATTTCTGACTTAAAGCTGCAAAATCAACAGAAAAGTTAGATGACTGCCCTAAGGTGCAAAGAAGGGAGGTGGAAAAAAGGTGCAAATGATGTGAACATGAGGGAGGGAAGACAGTACTGAAAACAGGGAGGTAATGAGAGTTTGACCATTAGGGGCTTTTTTCTTTTTTTCACAGTGATAGATACAAAGAATGTTAAATGTGTTCTGCATGAGAACAAGTGTTTCTTTTAATCAATGAGCCATTGATGTTGCAATACGATAATTAATGTTGTTGACTTGTGATTTCTATAAGGAAAATTTCATTTCCAGTTCCTGTTCTGTGTCCGAGAAACTGTAGGGACAGGGATTTATGAGCTTTACTGTTTTTTGTATTTAGTGGAGATCGATTTTTCTTGTTGGAGGAGGTTGAAGCAGGGACTTGGCCTCACTTCTTAAGCTGATATGTGAGATGAGGCTTCTCTGGCTTGCTCTAATTCTGTATAGCTAGGAAAAAATAGGTAAATGTGCTTCAGCTGGGGCCAACACTGCTTTAGGAGGGATTTTATTAGTGGAACAGATTTGCAGAGACAGCAAGGTGACAGAAACAATCTTTGTTTTAGTACTTAATGAAGGTGGGGCAGCTGTTTGCAGTGTTGCTTCCATAGTGTAGACTTTTAAAAAAATCTGGTTTATCCTCTTTTTCTGTATCTGTTGTCAGGCTACTTTGGACTATGACATCTTCAAGAGCTGACATAAACTTGCAGATTGACTTATGTTACAGTGGATGCGATGAAGTGTTCAGAGCAAGATGCAGCTTCACGTCAATAACAGTGTCACAGTCTGTAACTAACTCTATTACATTTCCTACATTACATTTCCTACACAGAACAAGGTAGGGGAGATTCTAAAAAACAGTCTAAGCTTCAGAGGTGGATCCAAAAGCTTCTATGAATATTCTTTCATCCAGATGTTTAAACATAATGTATTTTGTCA
>JANZLQ010000055.1:10878970-10896504 GCA_026212715.1 Elanus axillaris | reverse complement strand
GTGATCTGCATTACAAAAATGGTAAAGTTGGCGTATACTGACAAGTACGTATGACAAAATACATTATGTTTAAACATCTGGATGAAAGAATATTCATAGAAGCTTTTGGATCCACCTCTGAAGCTTAGTCTGTTTTTTAGAATCTCCCCTACCTTGTTCTGTGTAGGAAATGTAATAAAGTTGGTTACAGACTGTGACACTGTTATTGACGTGAAGCTGCATCTTGCTCTGAATATGTTCTCTACCACTCCCCTGCCAAAAAGTGTCTTAGGTAAGGAAGGAAAGTAAAACAATGTTGGTAAAACTGGCTGCACAGGGAACATATGTGAAACACACTGCTGCGATGCTGTACAGGGTTCCATAAGTGCTTGCAGGCTTCCTTTGCGGCTTCCTTTGGTTAATGTTTGGATACCACTAACTATTTCTTTTCCTGCTGGGAAGGGGGGAATTTCATTCCTTACCGCACAAACCCAAAGCAGCTTTCTGAATGAAATGGAGATGTTAGTGGATAATCCAAAGGAATGGGTCACAAAGTGCTCTGATTTCCTAGGTAGTTGCCTGAAATGAAGGAGCCCTTTATTCAATGCTATTTTTAAAAGAAACAAGGCAGTTCTAGTGTGTTTACATTTTCCAGGCTATGCCAAAGGGGGTGTCTCTGTGTGGTCAGTACATAAATAGGGTACCTTGCCTCTATAAACAGGTAATGATCATCCCAGCTTAGGCATAATTTTGAATTTCACGTTTGATAGCAATGTGACTGAAAAGTATGAGGTAGGTAGTGTATGCATGGAAGGTAATGATTTCCTCTGAGACAGTAATGTCTTTAACAGAAGAACATTTCAGGAGGGAGCAGGATCGTTGCAGATAGTTGATGGCTTTTGCAGGCGTTAATGTTGTTAAAGCAAACACCTCAGAGTGTTTCTTGGAAAAGTAACTTCATGGTTGAAATAGTGCATTGTGTACAAACTAATTATGGGTACAACAATGCCGAGCACTTCCAGAAACTCCTGACTAATTTTTCCTTAAGGGGGGGAAGTTGCTTAACATCCAGATGTGACAAAGGGTAGGAAAGCCTAAACATGCTTGCAGGGAGTGTAATTGTAGCAAAAAGCCAGCACAGCATAGCGAAGCTGAAGAGAAGCCCACTGGTTCCTGAGTTTCAGGCTATTGCTCTGGAAAGCAGATGATGGTGAAAATCTGGTCTCCCCGACTGGATTTGTTAGCTCTCTTTAGATTGTTTTAACCCAGGCATAGCAGGCAGGACAAGGCAAATGGGGAGCTGCTGCCTGGCCATAGGTTTTTCGCCATAGTTATAGAGCAAACAGAAAACCAGACAACTAAGGGGTTTCACCATCTGTCACAAGGAGGTAGAAGACTCTGTAAAGTTAATTACCCCCTGAGTTTACTAGGAAAAACATCTCCTATCTAGTAACACCTAGATTTTGGGGTTTAGTAGGAAAGTCGTGGTCTCTTGCCTGTCTGCTCAGAGGGCAAGTGAGCTGTGGGTTAAAGAACTGCTTTCCTGGAAAGCTGCCCCTTGCATGCCTGGGTTGGTTGCTGCCTTCTTATTGTAAGTGATCAGCTGAAGAGGGGACAGTGCTGAAGACTGTGAGTTCCTATCTTCTCTGCTCTTCTAGTTCATCCCCACCCAAACCCAGAGCTACAGGTTCTGAAATCAGTCACCACCTGCAACATTGTCTGCCTCAGAGCCTGTTCCCCAGAGTCGTTGATTAACTGTAATGGGGAAATAGCTGAGAAATAATAAGAAAAATACTTAAGAAAAATACAGGTTCCCCTCTCTTCCTCACAAGTCTTCAAAAAGTAGCTGCCATGGCCTTTTGAAAAAGGTCAGTAAGGTCTTTAGAAGGGCAGTGAGTTTGTGGTTTTCCCAGGGGTGGCTCTGTGAGCAAGGTGCACAGTTGGGCAAGCAAAATTGTGCTTTTGATTGTCACTGCAGACCATCTTTAAAAGAAGTAGCAGAAAACCAGCAGCATTAGTGATGAGTGAGATTCGGGAAGAGATAATGCTCTACCATCTTCCAGGGTATTTTGCAATTTAGTATGCTAAAGCAGTGGATCTTCTAGATAAGTCACCTGTTAAAGGCACCTAGATAGGGCTCAGCAGTTCTTGTTGTGATAAGGATCAAAGCCTAAAATGTGAACCTTCTCCAATAACATCTGTGCCTACAAGTGTTTGCTGATAGAAATATAAAGGGCAGAGAGCTTAGCTTTGCTGAGTTCCCTTGTTCTTGTTTATCCAGTGAAGCCCAAAGGATAAATATAGATCTGTTTACATTTTTTAGCAGTTTGTTTTGCAGCAGATGACTATGCATTGAAGCATTCATTTCTTCAACTATAGTGCAAACAACTGCAGTCTGAACTTGTTTGTTTACAAATCAAAATGTTTGCATAGCAGACTTTCCTGGGGAGACACTCGAAAACCAAGGGGTGAAAAATATTGTGGTCTCAAGTTTCCTCTTTTCATGGAATATAAGAAAATGAAACAAATCTGATAGCATCCTATGTCAGAGCTTGTAGTTAGTTTAGACATTTGGATTAACTTTGCTCTTGAGTACAAGATAAGACTCTTATTTGCTTCCCCACTAGTGAAGAAAAATGGTGATCAATGTAAAATGGTAACTAAGAGCACTGAATTCCCAGGGGAAGATGCTGTACAAATGGCTTTTGATTGCTTGTTGATGCCTTTTTTTATTTTAGTAATGAACTGTTTCACAAAGACTTTAATCCATCTTATATATTTATTATGTGACAAATGAGGCTTGGTTCTTTTAAAGACACTAAAATAAAATAAACCTGAAATAATAATAAAAGCAGCTTGATAGTCTTCAGATGTGAAGCTTGCAATTATTACTTTTTGGCCTCCTGAAACTACATTTCTCAAAGTGGTGAGGTTGCTGGACAGTCTGATCTGCATTGTTGGTGTGACAACTGCCTGTTCTGCAGGCACACACTGAAGACCTTCAGAGGAAAGAGCAGCTGTATTCCAGTACCTAGTTCTTGATTCTTACAAAGGTATTTTAAAAACAAACACCCCAACAAACCACCTCCAAACAAAAAACCCAAAGAAAAAAAAGGGAAATCATAAGAAAAACAGGGCTTCTATTAATCTTCCGATGTGAAAATGGCCACAGTTCTTCTTTGGCCTCCTGAAGTGGGATTTTTCCAAGTGGTTTGTTTTGCTTGACAGTTTCTTCCTATTGGCAGTAACATCTTCAAAAATTCCCAGTTATCCACTGCTGATGGTATTTGCAGGAAGCACCAGTGCTCAGTTTCTCAGAGTCAAGCTGCAAACACTGTCAGGACTTCTCTAGCAAGCTGCATGCTCAACTTCATGCAGAGAGTCATTTTACTAAAAGAAGGTGGCTGAGTGGATGATTGGGAATTTTTTAAAAACTTGCTGCCAGTAGATTTCCAAAGCCGTTCTTGGAAATGGAGCAGTTTTGATTAAACTTTTCTGGAAGAGTTCTCTCTCCCTAACTGAACTGGTGGTGAAAGTCAGACGAAGGAAAGTGTTTCAGGCTAGCCAGCAGCTAAGTGAATGAAGTCAGATTCAAGTCATCCTCTTTTTGCAGAGGTGAACTGTGGTAATTCAGTCCCATTTAGGAGGGTGACAGTGGTGCAGTTCTGGTAGGAAAGACTTAACCATCTTGCTGATTAAGATGCTTTTCTGAGATGTGACACTTTGAGCAGTAACTTGAACCTTCTTTAGCACAATTCTTGGGAGTGCAATGGACACTAATTTCTTAGTTATTTCTTGGGTTTTATATTTTGTTATTGGAATGGAATGAAAATGTTTTGATTTCATCTTGATATGGCATGAAAAAACTCTGAAGTTTTACCTTTTCTGTAAAATGGATCTTTAATTTTTTTTTCCAATCAGCTTTTGTAATGAAGTGTTCTGATGTTGCTGCAAGTTCCAGAATATGCTACAGAGCACATTTGAGCATGTGAGATACTGTGAATATGGTGACTAGTGCCCCCTTGCCTGAATCAATATCTTCTTAACAGTCTGACATTCACTGCATTGACTGCAGTGGTAGTTCTCATCATGTTACTCTTGATTTAGTTACTGGAATGCACGATCTCATGCTTCACTTTCATCTGTGTTGGGATTGCTTCATATTATTGGTCTGAAAGTAGATAGTAGACATGGGTTACCCTCCTTCTAATGTCCCAGTTGCACTTCCAGAGAAGATTTAAGTGTCAGTGAGATTCACGTCCTAACTGCCATAAGCAGCCTGCTGCCCTATGCATATGCGGCACTGCCTTGTTTTGGCCCCGATGCTGTAATGTGTTAAGCATCTTCATGTTGGCCTGACTTTAGAACTGAGTAGGACTCTGAGAAATCTGCAGTGACATATAGTGCCACTGCAAATCTTTTTTGCATGCCTCATATGGAAGAATGGCCCAAAGCCTTGCTCTGCACTAGAAATGAGCGGAACATTTTGGAGAGTAACATTGGACTGATTTGTTTTAAATATTTTTAAGTTTTGAGGTATTTTGCAGAATAATTTTTGAGTGTTGCAACAGTATTGTTGGTTTTATCACCATTATTATGAAATAGGAAAAATTCTCAAGTATCTCACAGAAAGGAAGTAAAAATAAATTAAGGATTTCTGCTCAGAATTTTGCTTCTAGAATACAATCTTAAAAAACACAACTGAACAAGATAAAAATAGGCTGTAAGGAGACAAAAACTCAGAAGGAGCAGGATTCTTCCACAAGTCAAAAATACATCAGGTCTGAAGCATGGTTTGAGGTGAAATATGCTCTTTTTGAATGTAAGGATCCTATTAAAATTGAGATGGACTGTGCATCCCTTGCTGGAAAGTTGCATGTACCTAATTGACTAATGAGGGAAATGAGGATGAATAATTAAGGCAAAACTTTTTTTGCTTTAATAACCAAGAACATTCCATTTAGGAGAAAAGGGTATGGTGTATAGGCATGCCAGACCATCCCTGCACTTTCATTCTTGTGTAAAAACAAAATTTGGAGGATTAGTAATCACATGGGACAATACGGGGAAAGATGAAGTAATGTTATCCCTTCTAAAAATATGTGGATTAAAAAAAAATCTTGTTGAGAAAAGTTTTATGATTGTTCCCCTCATATGAAAACAAGCCCATTATTTACAGTCACTATAAATGTAAATGGTCTATGAGTTCTTGAATAGTATCAGCAATGAATAAGAAGAAAGATGAGTTCTGCTTTTCTGAGTTCGAATGGAGTCATTGTATAGGCATGAACCAACACCAGACAAAACTCAGGCTCTTGAAAATCTGCACTGCAAGTCATGGTAGGGGCAGCCTTTGCTAAATCTTCACAAAAGTGACTTTGATAACTAACTCTTTTAAAGTAAAATTTTACTGGAAGTAATTTTTTCCATTTCTGTGAGAACAGAAATCTGGCTTAATGTGCATGCTGCTCACACCACTTGGGCTCAGAGTTTAATTTATGAGTGATAAAGATCACTTTGTCTTTCTGTTTCCTGAAATGTATGTTTTCCTACATGTCTGCTCCATTCCTCCAGTAGTTGGTTCTGCCTAATTACACTGAGTGTCACAGCAGGAGCAAGTGGCAAGTGCTGCAAAGAGCAGTGCTATCCATTTTCCCAACCAGAAGCTGCCTCTAGTGTCACTAAAGTTTCCATAAGGCTTGTTTTGCAATTTGTGCTGTTTTTCAGAGCTAACTTTTTCTCTAGAATACACTGATTTTTCTTTCTGTTGGCCTTTCAGTTCAACTATAATAGAAGTTTACAAGAAACAAAACTAGTTTTCACTATCCTTCAGGACGTTTTGCTGAGTCCTATTATACAATTTGCAGATTCTTGTGCTTTACATTACAAATTACTTGGTTTAGTGCATCTAACTGCTGAAGGCAGCTAGCTGTATATGCCTCATTATAAACTTTCATGGTACATCCTGCTTGCATCTTTGAGCAGTTTTCTAGTTCTGCTGCAGCTCAGTCTTTCAGCTATGCATGCTCCTCAGGCAGCAGGGCCAGTACCAAAGGAGAAAAACCAGTAGCAGGTTCTGAATAAGTCACTGTTGCTACTTGAGACATAATGACGTTTTCTCAGTGAAATAAGGATTGGTTGCTGACACTAGGAAAGTGCCTGTTCTAGTTGTTACTCATTTTTTCTCTAACTGTGGAAGCAAACATAAATTCATGCAGCTTTCCTTTTTTAAGTAGGATTTGTGGTTCACAAGTGTGGAACTAGTTTGAGTGACATAACAGGTTCAAAAAGAATCACCTTTTTATAGTTGTCCTAGATTCAAATCAAATCTTGGCATTTATTTTTATGAAGTGTATATCATGTGTATTTTATTTGTATGTTCTTGGCACACTTGTCATATGCTGGGGCAAAAGAAGCTCCCAAACCTTAGACAAAACAACTTTCTTCTAAATTAAAGAGGATCTCCTCTTCTTGGTAAGCAAGCCACTGTTTAATTTTCTGGATCTGATGTTTGACTGGCACGTAAAAGAAGATTGCACAACAAACTATGTTCTTAATTTTTAAAGTGAATCAACATCTTATTAAGCAATAAACCTCATAAAAATCCAGCTAGCATACTGATACATGCCAGGTTTTATTGTTGCTTTGTTGTTTCTGAGGAGGTGCCCAGACTAAAATCTTAGAGTTCACTGTCCTTTTCTAGCTATGAGGAGCAACATAAAAGAGGAGGCTTCATAACAGGAGAACTTTTCTGTTCCTTTTTTACCTGCTTTGTCTTGGATGGCATCAAGGACATGCTTTTTACACTTAGATTCTCATGTGGAATAAGAATTAAAAATGTCTACTAGATGGATATTTCTTAGAACCTTGGTATGCTTAAAAGTAGGATAGATTATTCCTCTACTCTTACAACACATGTAATCATGTAATCTTGAGAAAGCTGACTTTGCACATCCAAGAGAACTTGATCTTACATTTCCAGGCAGGAAAGGAAGATTGACTATAGGACCTGGGTACCCTGCTGTCCCTCTCGGCATGTAAATCTACTGCATAGGTACTGCAGTTATTCTTTATGCTCTCACTCAGCTGTCAGCTTGCCCTCGTTTACCCCAAATCTCTGAATCTTAACTTTTACTCCTAAAATCAACAGTGACTGATTTTCTGCTAATTTATGTTCATCCATAACAACACTAATGAAGCTGGCAGCTCTTTCACAGCTAAGTCCTAGTACTTTTCACAACGTAGATGTTGCCTTCTCTAGCTTGTGTGTCTGATTCAGCATCTGGACTTAGAAAGTGTTTTGACCTGCTGGGAAAAAATCTCAGGTGAAAGTGTTCCCAGTTCTACCTAGTAGCTCTGTAATAAATTCTTCTGTCTGGCTTAAAGACTTGGATACAGTCTTCTCTAGCAGCTTATCTCAGGTGAGTTGCTCTCCCACTCCAAATGCTCCGCTTGATATGGAATATGATACCAACATGGGAACAGCTTTGTGTCCTTGCTCCAGGAAATATTTAGCTAGTGACACAAAGCAGAGCAAGTTCATGAGGAGAAGCTGAGAGGCTGCCATGGTCAATAATTAGTGACTGCTGTGGGAGCTTTGACTCAAGGGTTCCCATCCTTGCTCCAAATTCAACAAAGCTGGGTCTTGGCCCTAAGTGTCCTTCACCCTAAATGGCTTTGGCAGTTGACTTTGAGTTGGAGAGGATAGTACTATCTATTGTCTTCTTGGTTTTGTGTGAGATGGGATTCACCTGCATTGGTGTTCTCTAGGAGACTAGTCTGGAGATAAGCATCTCCTTTCAGTCCAGACCGAAACACTGGATTTTCTTCAGATTCCACCACCCTCCTAGTTGTTTTTTATATCTTAGTGATCTGCTGTTTGATATACTGGCTTCTTGCAAAACCTTATGAGAGACCTTCTTTGTTACTGTGATAATTAATGAAGTGTGTGTGTTTCTCAGTAATCCCAAATGGCAGGGCATAGGATCAAGAACCTGTCCTTGTTTACCTGGTTCTTTGAAGATTTTTATTCTAAATGTGAAGGTTCTCACCTTAGCTGCAGCTAGAGACTTGAATAGATTAGGGGTAAATGAAGTGTTGACATAAATGGAATTGAAAAAGTATAAATGAGACAGAAGTGGAATTTAAAGTGATATTTTTCAGCTTGCTCAGAAGTTAGCCTGCTATTCTTGCTCTGAAATCAAAGTGTAAATCCCATTGGGTTTGATGTTAAAGCAGCATCTCCTAATGTTGAAAGCATTTTGCTTTGTGACACCCTTGTAAGGTAGGATTGATGTTGAGGTTTTCCATGTGAGGAAGAGTGGCGTGAAAGGATTGTGCATCACCTGAAATCACACAGGATTTCTGGTGGGGAAGAAAGCGTTGAATACACATCTTTAGCTAGTACCTTGATCTCTAACCCTTTCATTTCACAAGTGAAGTCTCTATATATGGGAGAAGAGTAATAAATGAAGGTTAAGCAAAGCTGAATCCTACGCTGTTATTGTCTTTCTCAGCTAAAGTTTTACACCATTCCTAGAGTCATCTTTAAGTATTTCAAGTTATTGGGGCTTTTTGTTTTGTCTTTTTTTTTTTCACTGTAATATTTTTGTTAGCAACTGGGATATCACTGAGCTGATGATAAATAAAAAGTGTGCTCAGAAGAAAGACGTGACATTAAATGACATTAAAATTCCATCTACCTCTACCCTTGTAAAAGGAGGGTGGGAAAGGTCCCTCTATGTCTTCAAGTGTGCTTCATTGCAATGAAGTGAGGTATTCTTCTCTGACCTTGAGGAAGAACCTCAATCATGTGCATCTAGGCAGTATCCCTGGGTCAGAGCTAGTATATTCACCCAGGCAGGATTACTCAGCCTATGTGATTTATGGAGGCACAAGAGATCGCACTATTCCAAAAACCATGTGCCACAAACTTACTACCAGATGCACAATCACATGAAAACTATTGTTTAAATGCTAAACGGAACCTTGTAACAAGGCCCAAAGCTCCCCATTTATGGTTTGACTGGAGCCCCAGCTGTGTTTGTGAGTGATTTCCCTGACTTCATGGTCCAGAAAGCGAAGCTCCAGCTGTGTGTCTGGGAGAATGGTGTCCCACATTGCCTCAGGAGTACTGTGCGGAGGTGGCAGACGAGGAGGAAGCCATCTCAGCTTGGAGCACCAGGGACGTGCAGAGGAAGTGACTGCGTACTGTGTTCGAGGGGATGAATTCAGAGGAGGAGTTGGCTGAAGCCCTGCAAATATGATTTGGCTTAGGGCCATGCAGAAGCTAGGAATGACCTTAAATAGTAGTCTAACTTGTGTTAGCATGTGCTGCCTGAACGGCGGCTAGGGACATCCCGGCCTGCTGACTCACCGGCTGCTGGGGTGAGAGCTGGCGATGCCGTGGCTTGCTCAGTGTGGAAGATGAATGCTGCATTATTCATCACTGTTTAGGATGGGATGTTGTCTATAACTCTTGCAGGAATTGACACGTTCTAATTTCCTTTGTGTCAGAGCAGGGAATTGGTGTTTCTGCGGAATAGATGCCTCTGGCTACGAACTTCAGCAAAAGACAAATCCGGCTGAAATCTGTATCAGACTCTGGATGTGCTGCTCAGGTGTCTGATCTGCAGCATGCATGTTGTCCTGCCATTTTAACAAGGAAGCTTCATGGGCATTTCCATTTGTGCAGAACGGTTGTGCTGCAGGGGGAAACACTGATCTGTTAAAACAAAAAAAAGCCTCGCATTTTGAATAAAGTTTATAAAAGTGTGTACTGGGTGTAGGGTGCAAGGTTTTCGTAGTGGGGAGGCTGCAGGGGCCTCTGTGAGGAGAGGCCGGGGCTGCCCCATGCTGGACACAGCAGCTTGCAGCCAGCTCCAGCAGCCTTACTGCAGGGCACAGCTGGGCCTGCGAGCTACACTGGTGGTGCCTCTGTGAAAAATTTATCTTTAAAAGGGGCAAAAGGCCATACAGGCAGTGAGGTTGAGGAAACAGCCCTGCCTACACTCAGGTCAGTGAAGGAGGAGGGGGAGCAGGTATTTCCCTGCAGCCTGTGGAGAGGACCACATGGGAACAGACATCCACACTGCAGCCCCTGGAGGAGCCCATGCTGCAGCAGGGGGATATTTCATCACAGGAACCATGGCCTGGGGAGGACCTACACTGGAGCGGGTGAAAAGTGTGAGGAGGAAAGAGTGCTGGAGAGGAGTTGTTATGAACTGACTGTAACTCTCCATCGATTATCTCCGTGCACCACTCAGGGGTTGAGGGAGAAGCAGAGGAATCAGGAGTGAAGTTGAGCCTGTGAAGAAGGGGTTGTGGGGGGCCAAAGGTGTTTTAATTTGTTTCTCACTTTCCAAGCCTACTTTAATTAGCAATATATTAAATTACCATTTTTAAAAGCCTGTTTTGCCCATGGCTGTAGTTGGTAAGTGATCTCCTTGTCTTTATCTCAGCCCACAAGTTTTCCATTTTGTTTTCTCCCCCTGCCCTGTTGGGGAGGGGGAGTTTTCTTAGTCTTCTAACATTTAACCAAAATCTTTACAGGAAGAAGCAATGCCTCAGCATCATCAGCTCCATCAGAACAATGACCAGTGCCCATGGCTTTGGCAGCTGCTGCACCTCCCTGAAAGCCTGGGAGGTCTGTGAGAAATGCAGGAGCTACTGTACAGCTGGAAGCTTGGTAAGCATAATTTACAAACACTTACTAATTCTAGATGGGACTATAATGTTACCTTGGGCTAATCTTTTTAAAATAAATCATCTGAATCAGACACCTGCCTAGGTAATCACCATAGCAATTTCAAAACAAACAATAGTAACCTTAAAATTATCAAGAGAGCCTAAGGAAAGCGAGGACCTCAGTTGCAGTTTTGGAGAGTATTTAAGATTATACTTACATGGTCTTCTGCAGGCAGACGTGACCTAGCTTACTACATGCACTGCACTGACCAAAAGACACACATCTGTGTAGGACTCTGCGTGAACTAGTACATGCCACATCTCGGCAGACCTCATTAACTTGGGCAAAAGTATGCACCTGCAAAAGCTATACCATGCTAGGTTCAAAGGGGCTTCTGGCTGTCTGGACCTGAACATAGGTAGAAAAAAGTCCTGCCTGTCTTCTGGATACCATGTCAACATATCCAAAATTAATCAAGAGCTAAAGCTTATAGCCTGTCAGTGCATCATCAGTTCCTGAGCTGCCCTGGTATCCATACTGTTAAATGGATGTTCAGCCCTCAAGCTAGTCAGGGAACATCTTCCTAACTGTGTGTATACATATCTTTCCCTCAAAAAGTCATGCATACAGCTGACTAAGCTGCTTGAAATCATCATTTGGATTAAAGAGAAAAATGATAAACATGATTAAATGGATATTAAAAGGAGTCTGGAGGAAGGAAAAGGGCACAGGCACCTGTATACCTCACTTTGGGCTATCTGCATCAACATAGCCAGAAAAGCAGCTGTTGTGATTGTTAGCAGAGAGCTCTTAAGTGATGATGTCTTTACATGAAAATGTGCAGTTAGCATCCTGCTGTGATAGTATCAGCAGCTGCTTCTAGCTTCAGCCATGCTCTGGAGTTCAGGCTGCACATGCAAACCAGCTGAACTCTGTCTGTCCACATCCAGGGGGGAATACTAGGCAGTTGGACTGGCTTCCCTGCTCTAATCTTGAAGAATCAACGAGTTCACAGTTCAGGAATGCTCCTAAGAAACCACAACAAAGGAATATGAGCAACTGCAGACATGGAAAGTCTACGCACCACAGACAGACCCAACTTCTCTGTAGAGAAGGGGAAAATGGAGAGGGAGGTGGGGATGACCCGAAGGAGGAAAAGCTCTGGGATTTCCGAGTCATGTCCCTCAAGGGCTCTTAAAGCAGCCCATTGTGTTGCTTCATATGGAGAATATGGGATTTCCTCTTGGTACCTGTAATAGGCTGGGGCAGGTCTTGCCCCTCCAGCCCTGGCCTTGTTACTTAGAGCTACACTGAGTGTAACGCAAATGTGCATGCAGCACTGTAACAGCTCTCGTAGCTGCAACTCCTGGAGGAAGGGCATTGAATAAAGAAGTGGCTTCCAAATGACCAGTAATCTTCAAAGACAAATGGCAAAAAGGATTGTACACAACAGACCTGCAATTTTGCAAAGAACTGGACCTTCATTGTGTGATTTATTAAAAAAAAAAAAAAAAAAAAAAAGGAGAGAGAGAAGAGAAAAACCCTGCCATTAGGACTGTTGGATGCCCATATAACCTAGTTTTAATGGTACCTCTCCTTCATCTGTATTACAAAACAGATGGGTGTTATTTTGCACATGAGAAGATATAAGCTATAAATGGCAATTAGTAGAAAAATGTTTCTGGTTTTACAGATCCTACACATGTGCTAGCTTTACACGTTGTTTACGATTTTTCAGTTACTCTAGATTTTTTTCCAAAATGGCCAGTGACTTTGGATACCCAAAACTGGGATGATTGTTACATGTGTGCAGGTATATACAGACAAAAAGCATGCTGTGGGTGTGTTTAAAAAAGAAAAAAAAAACCAAAACCCTCAGATGTTTATATATAATGGGAATGGTGTAATTTGTCCAATATGTTAGCAGGTAGAGGACAGGCCAAACAACAAAAGGAGCACCATAAAAGACTTTAAGAGATTTTTTTTAATACTAGCCTCACTTATGCCTTCTTTTTTTTTTTTTTTTTTCAATCAGATGTTCCTAATGGAAAGTTACAACGTAACATCAAACAACTCAGAGTTAATGAATGTGAACAGTAATTCTGATATGACAAACACATGTTTATGAGGCATGATAATTACTAACAATTGTAAAAATTGTTGTGGAAATACTTTTTACTCTTTTCAGCATAGTGGTGTAAGTACCTACAAAGGACAAAATCTTTCAGCTGGGTTATGGGGAAAAATTCTCACTTGGGGACCAAATACCACTTTGGCTTTGGGTGATAAAATAGCAAAATCTCATTTTATGGACTGTTTTGTTTACATCATAGCTTTTGACAAGGGCTGTCCCAGCTCTCACAATATTCTTTTCATAGCCCTGTTTTCCCAGCATAACGAACAGCCCTGTATGCTTCCCAGAGCAACTCTGTATCTGCAGAACCTCTCTGAGACTGATAACCCTGCTGACTTCCTGTCTACAAAAGAAAATGTGCAGGAGGTTGTTGCTCCCACTAAAGAAGTCATGTTGTCTAACTGAACAATTTCACATGGCTGTATATCTAGACACCGATGCCCTAAAAGCCTGATTCTTCTGAAGAAATGCATACTGCACATACTTGATTGTCTGACTCACAACACTGATGCCAAGAATTTAGCTTTTCATTTCTATTTATTCACCATGGGAAACCTAAGTACAAATACATTGGATGAAAGCCTGGCTTCAGTGAAGTCAAGGACAAACTTCACATTGGTTCTGTAGGCAGAGAACTTCACTTCTGTGCTTTTGGTTGTACTTTACTGTTCCTGGCATAGGGCTAAAGTGACATTTGAAGAGAGTCTGTTACCCACAGTGATGATGAATTCCAGGGGTGCTTCCAAACACAGTCCATGTGTACAAGAAGCATCTGTTTCTATCCTGAAGAGCTTGTAGCTTATGAAGTAAGCCAGATTCAAAGGACAGCATGGTAAAGCTTTTTTCACTGCAACACATACTTAGACTTTGAGTCTGTTTGAAGCTGCCTTATGCCAGGCCATAGTGGGGTGGGAAAAGTAAATGTGGCTGACCTAGGTGTTGATTAGCTTTTAGTAGCACGTAGAAGTTTGGTAACAAGCAGTCTTCATGTGATTAAAGTTGTGCCCACCTGCCCCACAAGGAGAGGCCATGTCCAAACAGCCCAGATTCTGAGGTCCTTTCAGTGCTAAAACAGCCCCTTGCTTGTGTAAGCTGTCCAGCTCATATTGCAGCAGCACTGCTGTTACTCTAATTTGTGCTGTGGTACCTAGTTTTGCTATTTCTTTACAGAAGTGAAAAGAATTATTTTGGATTATACTGTAGTTAGGGAGCTGGACTTGACTGTAGCCTTCTTATTAAACACATTTCAAGCGTTCACTGTCTTTATGTGCTTCGCCAAGTACAAATTCTGATAAAGAATCTTTAAACAAAAAAAACCCAAACCCCAAACAAACCATGCACTTAGGAACATAAAATTTCAAGAAAAACACCCCAAATATCTTAAAGTGCTTAGCATCTGAGTTGAGAAAAGTCCACTGCTTAAAAAAAAAATAGTACTGACAGCTCCCCAGTGCCCAATTAATCATTTGCTTTTAACAACAGAGTCTCACAGGCAGACACAAAAGTGGAACAGGAAAGCAGGAGAAATGAAATGGTCCTTTGTCTTGTGGCTGAACTTGTTGCCCTTGCCGGGACACAAACAGTTCATCTGGGGAGAGAAACCCACTGGCCCACTTGGCATCCTGCAGCTCCTGGCATGTGTTAAACAGGTCGGTAGGTGGTCTGGCACAGACCTCTTGGACGTGCTTTCTCACAAGGTTCCTTGCTTTGCAGGGGGAAAAACAGTTCAACAGGAAGATCTTTTCCATAGGGTACATAAACTGTTTCAGGGTACTTAGCTACATATTTAATAGAGTACTTAAAATTTTTAAAATATAGGTAAATTCTGTAAGACTGTATAGTTACTTCAATGCTACTCCATATAATTTTTATGGAAATCTGTTTGTCTCTATGATCCATACAACAATTTTAGTAAAGAAATTGTAGATAAAACAGAATTTGTGCATTCAGAAATCATTAAAATTACTGGGTGAAATAATCTGGCTGAAACTTTCAGCTAGTCTAATTAAGAATCACAGTGCTGCTTCTTTGCCTTAAAAATCTGTCAGTGTGTTTTGGCTATGAAGGCTGTGACACATTTCACTTGCTTACTTTAAATCCACTGAGGAGTTGATTAAGCTGGTATTTAAAATGTCTTTTACTGCTTTATTAGTTTTACTATTGTTTTATTATTGCAGGAGTATATTAATCTTTATATGAAGTATGCCTGATTTACACTACATTCTTGGAAAAACTTTCAGGTTTTAAGTGGGGAGTCAGATGGAAAAAGGAGGAAGGATGTGGAAAATTCAGGACATACTGGCCCAGTTTGACACACTTATTTTCTGTCAGCTTGGTGTTATCTCTTAGTGTGCTTCTTTCGTCAGAGATTGTTAGTGTAACAACTGACTGTTACTTGAAAGGTAACAATTTTCCTCTACACCCTTTCACTTATGTGCAGTGATGGGGACCCCAGGCCAGGACATTCTGAGGCTGAGGCTATGAGATATTATTGAAGTTGATATTTAAAGCCTCAGCAATGTTACTGCTTATCAGCTGGATCAGCGAAAAAAAAAAAAAAAAAAGACCCAAAGTGGAAGATTGTCTTTCACTGCTGTTTAATCTCGCATGCTTTTGCTCATTTTGTTTCGGCAGCTTAAATTGGTGCATGTTGCGTGTAATACAGAGGGATTATGGGTGCTGATGACCTCATGAGTGGGTTATTCCTTAAGCAGATGCAATTCTATTTCATTTGATAGAATTGTCCAAAATTTTTATTTTACATACTTGAATTTACTTCAATTACTGTTTAATATAAAGTGCATAAGCTATGTACACCCTTGATCTGTCAATTCAGCAACTGTTTGATTTTTTTTCTATGAACTGGCTTTAGATGGATTGTTCTCCATCAGTGGAAAGGTGGCAAAGTGGCCCATGGTTAAGAAGACCCTTTCTCAGTACATGAGCTAACTAAACTATTATGTGAAATGAAGGAACAGGGACTTAGATATCAGGGGATTTTTACTGGAAAAAGTGCCAATAACAACAAAGTTAAGGGGGCTTTTGAAGCTGTTTGAGATGCCCAAATTCTGTCAAGATGCCACTTCAAAATATCTAGACCTTAGTTTTTCTGTGTCTCATATCTTTAGTGAAGGCAATAAGTTGCCTTCTTTCACAAGGACCATTATGAGTCTACACTCTTGGAAGCTGTCAGGTAAGTGGGTGGTGCAGAAAAGGGGTTCCTAAAATATATATGAACAACAGCTTTTAATTCGTCTTCTAAATCAAGAAATAGAATGCGCTGCAGACTTGAAAAAATTTGATTAGATTTTTTTTAATAGAAGGGGTACAGAGAATCAGCTTTGTGTCCCACTATCAAGCATAGTCGTTTCCATGAAATCTGAAGGCCCAGACATTGCCACAGCTATCTTTAAAGCATTGAAGTTTTCATGAGTTCCACCAGCAGACATGAAATCAAGTCAGCAGAATATTTTTGGGAGATGTTCCCACTTCCTTTCCAGCCAAAAGTACCCACTTAGTTGGTCAGGACTGGCCTCCTTAATCATAAAATATTGACATCTGCTTCCCATTACTGCCTCCTCCTTCATTGTGAATTCCGTAAAGTCAGCGATGTTTCTGCCTGACTGGTTTTCATACAAGTAGATAACACACTTTATTCCTTAAGAATCTGTTTGTAGGGAGAAAAAAGTCACTCTTTCCAAACAATTGTCAAGAGCTCCTAAGCCTTCTGGAGCATCACACAAAAGCAACTTAATCCTGCTCTCTGCAAATGTCATGTTGCCTTGATCTCTCTTAACAGGAACTTGTTAAGTTGTTGCTACAACATTTGCAACAATCATGCCCTGTGTCATTGCCGCATGCCACAAATCACATGCAGAGAGCTGTCTGGAGTAAAAATAACATATCAAGGATGAAATGGCTTAAGTCCTGTGTGAAAGATATAGTGCCATAATTCCAGATTGTTCATTGGTTTTTCTCTGTGTGCTTCTACTGGATCTTTTGAGACTGAATTAGGTCATGGATCTGTAGGGGGGGTGGAATTTGCTGTGTAGAGCAAAAAACATATCAAAGTTTAGTGAAACTGGTGCTTGATGCCTTCAGAAGGATTTAATGAAAGTAGTTTTGCAGTGTGACCTAGTCTATAGCTGCAGAGCCAACACAAGGAAAAGAGACTTTGTTACTGCCTTGCTGTTGGGGCAGAGCAGAGAACAAACTAACTCAAGACTTGTCTATGACAGGATAACTACTGCCATTAAAGTTCATTCTCTTACTTTTTTTGCAGTAAATTCTCTTATGGACATTTTTCTGTGTGCCTTCATGCAGTTTCAGCTCATCTTGTTCCAAACTGGATTAAGGGAAACCTTATAATGCTACACAGACAGGAGTAGACAATCACATACTTGTATAGCATAAGCTCTAAGCTGACAGATGTACACCAGCTCTGGTTAAGAAACTCTGTTTTAAAATGGCATTGAAATCCCAGGTGGTGCTGAGAAGGATGTATCAGCTTTGGTTTAGTGCTGGGCTCTCATAGCTCTGGATTTGCTGGCTTGTGACCTGCCAGCATGGGTTGCAGGTGGAGGAGGCATGCAATTTGTTTGCATGTGTCCTTGTACATGAATGGTTAGTACAGCACAGGCACTCCTATGGGAGACTAAAAACAAATTAAGTAGTTGTGGTGGGTTGACTATGGCTGGACGCCAGGTGCCCACCAAAGCCGTTCTATCACTCCCC
>JANZLQ010000055.1:10861368-10878870 GCA_026212715.1 Elanus axillaris | reverse complement strand
CTTCCAGCAGCTTCTCACAGAAGCCACCCCTGTAATCCCCCCCGCTACCAAAACCTTGCCACAGAAACCCAATACAGTAGTCCACAGTAGTTTCTGTGAACTTTTTCTTCCTCAAGGCCAGAGGCCCCACCTCTTCCTTTGCTCAAAATGGCTAGTAGCTTACTTCCAAATTCTCTGCCTCAAAATTCCCTTTCCCCCTCTGTGTACTAGCCAGTTGGAAAGAGGAGTAACTGAGAAACCCCTTCTGTCCCTGGCACATGCACATCAATGCGATGATAAACACAATTTTTCTTGTAGTTAGCCGTAGTGGTGTAGACCTACCTGAGCAGCTCTGATTAGTAGGTTTATCTGAAGGTTCAGGTACTGTTCAAGAGAATAAAGGTATTTTTAGTATAGTTGTGCCACACTGCCAAGCTATTTACCTTCCCATGGAAGTTCTAGGTAATGCCTTGTTTCATATAAAGCTTAAAATTTCTTAAGCAGACTAAAATAGTACAGCTGAGATCAGCTGTGCTGAAAATAAGCAAACACTAAAGGGTTCCAAGCTGCCTCATCTTTTTTATTGACTCTATTTTTAGCATGTTTTCCTAGGGAAATGAGGTTTATACAACATACGTATTTGTGAATTTAACCATCAAGCCCGCCTGGCATGTCACCTCCCCCTGCACTCCACATGGGCCTTTAACTTGAACATATTGCAAGATTCTGATCAGATGTTTGAGGTGTCAAAGTCTTGATGTTAGTAAAACTGTACACATTCACAAACCCAGTGACTATGCAGACCAGAAGAGCCAAATTTGTGTGGCCACTAATGGAAAGGCAGGAAGAATTCAGCCGTGACATGACTTCATCATGATCAACTGGCCAGTTAGCATGTATGTACTGACTGGCCAGTTCAGGCTCTGTAGGTCTTAAATAGGAACAGAAGATGATGTCTTCTGCTTGGTAGAAGTATTGTGGCAGGGAAGGGCAGATGGGGAATTTCAGGTGCAAAGGATGCAAACTGACAGGGATTCAGTCTGTTCTGCTGCTTCTGGAACAACTTGTTTTGTAAACAGTGCAGTTGGGAACTGTGTGTATGTATTCGGAAGGGTAAGGTACAAGACAGGATGAAGATTGAAATTGTGGTTCTAGTTTGAAATAAAGCCTATTCACACCAAATTGGTGCTGTAAAGAGTCTTTAAGTCATTAATTTTGCTTTCTCTCCCTCCAGGGCAGACAAATCAAGTGGGCAATTTGGAATCTTCAGTTTGTATAGTGATGTTTTATTCTCTTCCTGTGCAAGGGAAGAGATTTGTTTGTATTACTTCAGCGGTTTTTTTAATATGCAAAAATAGAGCGAGAAGAACCAAATGTGCATCTTTATAGAATGTTAGGGAATTCACAGGCACGGGATGATGGTAAGAGAGAGCTAGTATGATTCATTGAAGATGACTGTCACCTTAAGATTATATGAAATGAAATTATATTCACTAATGCATTTTGATACATATTTATCCTTTGTTACCTATAATTTCAAATGGTTTACAATTAGGCATTATGTTTGCATCTCTACACCTGCTAAAACTACATGATACAGGCCCCAATTCAGCAAAACTCTTAAGAATATGCTGAACTTGAAAATTCGTTTGATGTCTATGGATTTGAAGATTTTGGATTGCAGTGGCTTTTTTTGAGTAAGGGTAAATACAGGCACAAACCTGAAGTTTAACATGTCATATGGCAGGGTTTGGGGTATCACAGGGGCATTTCCATCTGTAACTTGTCTGCTTTCCAAATCTCTTTGCATCACCCATTTGAGGAGAACCACTTTCTTGTCTCTGGTGTATTAGAGGCCACTGATTCTCTTCATCATTCAAACGAACTCTATGATGTATGAGGGGGAGGCTTTTTTTCCCCTTAGCAGATGCTATATGTATTTCTTTTGATTGTGGGTATACTGTTTTTGTGTTCTTACATAGGTGTAGGTTTTCTGGCGCGGGTTTGTGTTTTAAGTCAGGATTGAAATTTGAGTATTTTTCTAACAAGCACTTGGTAAAGATACAGGTACATCTTGAAACAATGTGTTGGTCTGAGGGTCAGAAACCCTCACAGAAGTGTTTTTCTCTGTTTTTGCATATAGGCTGTACTCTGAGTCTCAGGTTTGTGTGATAATTTTTCTGCTATAAAACATTTTTATTCTTTCATCTAACAGTATCTTTGAAGTCCCCGCCCATTCCTACTCTAAATGTGTCTTTCCCAATGGTCTCCACACAGAAATCTGTTTCAGTTAGAAAAGAAAATCCTCTGGAATTAATTTTCCAAACCGATTTCACCTCCTTTGTAATTTGCAGCGGTAAAATGAGACTTTATAGCCTGTTTGTTTGGGTTTTTTTTTGGGGAGGGGGTGGGGGACAGGAAGAGGCAGATACCTGAAGCAGGGCCTCTGTTTAGGTTGTGAGCATCAAAATCCTTTATTGGCTCTAACCCTAGAGTCTTGGCCAAAGGTAATGAAGTGAAATAATAGGATAAACAGCTTACCCCAGTCCTCAACTGAATTTTTTGCAGATATACTCTCCTAGATTGAGAACACTACTGAATATGTAAGCCTTCCCCCTACAGCTGTTTTAAGTAAGAAAGTGTTCTTCACATGTGAATTCCATTCACTTGTCAATGCTGACTCTATGACACCACCTGTGTGACAGTACACATCCTATGGAGGGGACAACTGACAGTGAACGTAGAAGAAAACACTGGAGTTAGGTAGGCAAGTGGGCTTTGTACATGCACAGCTACAGATCATTAGTTGTTGCTCAGTGAGTTTATTCTGGTTGTCTAACTTCTCCAGTGGAAGATACAGAAAAGATGCAAGAATAGCCTGCATCTCTGTGTCCTGATGAAAGCATTCTTCATTCCTGGAAGAATAAGTGGTAAAGGAAATACATGCTTATTTTATTATGTTTCTGGGATGAAGTGGGAGGAGATTTAGTTCTTCTAACAGGGAGGGCATTGAAAAAATTTGTCAAAGTGATTGCTCTGTCCATCCTGCCCATTGAGGACCTCTGGGATTCACAGAGAGCCTGAGTCTTCTGTCAGCAGTGTCTGGACTTCTGCAGAGAATTAATAATATTACTGACTTCCAGACATACCTGCTAGATATAGCAGCCCACCATCACTGTGGGAAAAAAAAATTAGCTTGTTTCTAGAGAGGATTAAAAGAAAGCAGTTTCTCCTTTCCCTTATAAAGTAACTGCTAATCAACATTTTAAAGATAGCTTTGTAGAGAAGAAATTCCCCATCTGGAGGAAAGATGTGGTATGTGGATTCAGGTTTTCTGTTATAAAAACAAAACTGTATAGTCTTCTATCTGATTTTAGCAGCTGAATCGCTGAGCCAACTGGTTTGAACCTGAGCTGCCTGAGGGGAAGACTGATTAAGAATGGTGCATAAAGTTCTTACAAAATTTTCTCAAGGGCTTGCAATTAGAGATTATTGTGTCATCACCAAGAAAGGGCAGCCTGGAGGTCATATCTGGTATGGGAAATCCCAGGCAGGTCTTTTAAAATAGCAAGGGCAAATCAAAATGATGAACTAATGAGAGAAGGCCAGCTTGTTACTCAGCATGACTTCACCAAAATCAGCTGTGCTGTATCAGAGTAGAGATCTGGCCCAGATACAATACATTTGCAGCATGCTTGGAGTATAGGATGTCATATCCTTATAAAGTATAAATCCAAGCAGAGTTTTTTCTGTAGATCCTCCTCATATAAACACTCTATAAACACATGACTTGTCAATCTAATTATTCATGTCGGTAAAGATTAAGATCTGCCCTACAATTTCATGCCTCTCTGCAATTCACAGTAGGGCTATGAGACATGAAAAGAGTAAATCTGCTGATGTGTTTGGAGGCTGGAGTGTCTGTGGCTCAGGCAGCAGCAGATGTTTCTGTATGGATTCCCACACAGTTTGGGAGAATTGTGTGTCCACTTCATTTGTCTCTGTTCTGTGTACAACATCAAACTGACATTAAAGAAATGATTCCTTCATTCTCCATGAGGCAAGAATATGCATCAAGTCAGCAGTGCTAGATTAGCAGCATCTGGCATGCAGGGTGTGTGATGTTTCAAGAAAAGCAGGACAGAAGGACACTTTAAAGCAAACAAAAGGTTGAAACAATCTGGCTCCAGGGAGCTAGAAGAAGGAGGACTTAGGTTCACAGTATGGAAACACAGCCAACACATGCTCTAACCCCAGCAGCAGCTATGTAAAACAAGAACTCTTTCACACTTTAGTCCCCCCTACAGCTATGGGGTGTTGCACTGGGCTAAGTGTTACCTGACTTTGATGTTTTCCAGACTGACCCCATATTTGTTCATGTTTACACATTTTGACAGGGAAGGAACAGCTCTGCTTAATATCCCCTGGGTTTCCTTGCAGCAGTTTTAAACACCGCAGTGTAAGTAACAAATTCAGCAGGTCCTACGACAACTCAGTTCTCACTAGGCAGAATTTGTGTCTGGCAAGGCAGTGGGTGAGAGCGCAGATCGCTGACGCAGTTTTCAGACCCACAGCCTCTCCTGCACGCAGATATTTGGAAAGCTCCTGTTCCTTCCAAATAGGGATAGGAAAGTGATGGTGAAGCTGTGATAGGCCGATCAATTAGCTCCCCCCTCCTCCCTTCCTTTTTAATCCATCTCAGCATGTTTCATAAATACTTTTCACAGTAGCTGGACATTGAGGAGCTATTCCAGCATACCAGCTGCAGGTATATACTGGAATCGCATGTTCAGTCAGTAGTATCCTGCCTTTAATACTATATGTGAATATGTCACTAAATCCCAGCTTTGTGGAAAATTTGGTTTTATGTAGTTGATGCTTTCTTTTTGACACTGAACTTAATTCTGATTTGAGCCTTCATATGTAACAAGTGGGATGGGGCTAATGTACTGAACACCCTTAGTCAAATTTTGTCCTCAGCTGCACTGATTTTACTCAGTATTTGTCTTACTACAGGCCCTGTTTTAATCTGTTGTGTTATGTGCAGAGGACCTGGAAAGTAAGGTAGTTCCTGCCCTGAAAAGTTGGAAGAAATAAAGGACTTAAACATATCACTGGATTTCTGATAAGGAAACTCAAGCACAAAGAATATGAAATGATTTGTCTATGTCTTGGGGGTAATCAGTGCATTTATTGCAAGACTGTCTTTCCTTATCCTTCTGAACTTTGATCATATTTAATATCTCCTTTTTTTGATCATTTTTCCTTTTGAGTTAACAAGGACAAGAAACCAAAAGTAAACATGAAATGCATAAAATCTATATACTGAAGATAGAGTATGCCTTCCTCTGAAGGACCTTTCATCTAAATCCTAGGAAGCTTTATTATCACTACAGGGAATAACAAAGAATTACTGTTATCTGAAAGACAAGATACAGCAGGAAGGCAGGCAAGGAAAACATACACATGAAAATGAGTGGCCTGCATTGGGATGAAGCTTTCCTTTTTGCAAAGAAGCAACAAACAGGCATATTTGGTTCAGTGAATTCCAGCACTGGTCTTATTTTGATTTTTTGAGAACTTGGGCTGTTCTTGATTTCTCTTCCCCACCCCCTGCCTCTGAATATTGTGAAATAGAACATTGTGTCACACTTTAAACTGGAATCCAACAAGCTGAAACTTTATTTACATTCAGGATCAATGAGGTTAAATGGAGCAAACCAAAACCTTCATTAAAAGGCAATTTCAGTGTCCATGGTTCAGGAATGCAAAGAAGCAGCCACTAGAAATAATGAATATACTGCAGAGCTGTTGAAATGACATGAGTCTATTTGTATCTAATACTGTATTAAAAAAAAAGGCAATCCAGTCTTACTAGTAATTAGAAATACAGGACAAAACTAAGAAGGGTAAAGCCTCATTGTCTCTAAAGAGATATTGTAAGAAAACAAACTGACCTGCTGCTACTGCAGTAGAATGAGTGTTTGGCTCTAAGGCCTGTGGTTTTTTGCTGTGAGGAAGATTAAATGAAAGTAGATTTAGAGCCTTCCTCTTCCCATCCCAAAGTTTCCTCAGGCTGTAAATAAACTGTGGAAATACCAAAGCCCTGGCCCAAAAAGCCAAATCCAGTGCTTGTGGTGTTCTGTACTTGAACTGTTCATTTGGAGAAAGCACCAATCTACTAGTTCATACAAACATAATGGTTAAAGAGCTGTCAGATGGCTGAAACTCATTACAGTTCATAGCTGGGGCTAAATTTGATGTGCAGTGGGCTGGGCAAGAATGGACTAAATAGCCTATCCCCATTCTTACGTATGAGATCGGACAATCAGTATCAATCCTTCACAAGATACAGAAAGCTTAGCGAGGCTAATGTCTTTTGGGGACAAGGGTGGGTAAGGCTATGTGTGTGAAGCTTCTGAAGTTCAGAAGGGACTCAACTAAACCATGAGAAACCATAGCAACCAGAGTAGACAAAACAAGTAGTCTGGGTATCTTATAGTATACCAAGGGAACAAGTGATGTTATGAGGTCCTAAACGTAAACTATATACAAAACTAGATCTGCAGCTGATGAAAATTGGCTGAACTCTATTTGAGCAAAGTTGAACTGTATTGCTTTATATCTCATGAAGTTCTCTGTATTTGGCAGTGTAATAGTTTAGGCTTTCTGACACACTTAAGTGTAGATGGGTGGATGGAACAAAGTATGATTTCATTCAGTCAGTTGTTGTAAATATTTATGAACATAGCCATCATTGGTAGGGAATGCGTTGTTACTCGGCATTAATAAGAATGAAAAGGGCAAATATGACTGAGGCTCATGAGGGCAGAACTGGGGCCAGTGAAATTTATATAAGGATCTGTTCTTTGCCAGATTTCAGATAGCCTTCTGAAGCTCTAGACAGGTAGGTAAATTGCTATGCAGAGGTATAGATGCCTGTTTCAAGCTAAGAATATTAGAGAAAGTATTTTGGTTTGTGAGGGCATAAGTTTGGTTTCAGTGATATGTTTGTTCCCTGCTGGCTCTAATAGCCCATAAGCTTAATTCTTCCTTGTGCTTGGTGTCCCAGTGAGCAAGTATGACACTAATGAAACAGATTTCATGATGTGGGTTGTAGTCAGCTGAATGTGTAAGTGTCTGCAAGTTCAGGATCTGACAGTTAGCATGAGTCATTAGGAAAAAGTATCCTTTAACTTAGAGATTGTGAAAGGGTTGTTGGTTTTTTTTTCCATTTTGAAAAGCTGAAACCGTTTTTTCCCCAGATATGTCCATTCCAAAGAAAGTTTCGTTCTAGTTCTGCCTTGCCCAGTAGCTACACATTCCCTTGCAGACTTGAAAAGTGATGAAGGATTTGGTTTGGCTGAGGCATCCTCCTTGGTGCAAGGAGAACTGGCTGCTTCTGGCTCTGTCACAGACACTGTATGTAACCTTATCTATGTTATTTGGTCTTTATCTTGTTTTCTCACTGTAACTATACAAAATGCAGCGTGGGTTTCAGGTAGAGGATTTTGGAAAGGGAAAGAATAGTACTAATGTACTAGGAAAAAACTGCCACAATAATCTGAAGTAGATAAAGCTCAAACCAAACATCTTCACTTGCATGGTTCTAGCCTGACACCCTAGGGACCTGTTTTGTAGGCACAGATCCATTTGTTCAGACTCTTGGCTAACACCTCTGCAAAACCAGATGTGTTTAGCTCTTTGGCTTGCTGTCCTTTGGCTTCCAAACTTGATTCTTCGAGTGAAAGTCAGGAAACAATGTAATTCCCCCTACCCACCCTGCCTCCACCACCTTTTTCACAGTCATCTTCCAGCTTCCAGCCTGCCTTGCTGGCACCTGCCTTAGCAGCATGTGATTCCTGGAAGTCTCTACTCGCTGGTTATGTTTCAAGATGATGGGCTTGGCCAGATCCTGGCCTGTGGAATTTAATGGTAAACATTCTCACGAAGGCTTACTGTCTGTCACAATAATTTGCTAATCTGTTTATAGCTGGGATTCTTACAAAATGAAATCAGTCCCCCACATAGCCTTTTCATCCAAATATCTCCGAGAAAGAGACTTGATGCCTTTGATGACATCACTTTGCTTGCTGCTGCTTAACTCAATGACATTGAGCAATACACCTCTAGTATTTTTCCTACTTTGGAGCTCAGAAGGTATAAGAACAATTTAAATGGTTCTTGCATCCCCCTTCCTTATCACAAGGGAACCCTGAATTGAAGATGGTTCAAGATTGTCTGCCAGAAACTTGTTTGTAGTAAATGTTGGCCAGACAGTGTGAATGGGAGCCAAACCAATGTTTATCAAGTGTATTTGAAACTTCAGTGAGTTAGAGAGTCACTAAAGGGTGACCATAGCCACTTAAATGATTGCGCTATTTCTGTTAGCCTGTGTTACAAGTTTGCAAAGACTCTGTAGCTAGACAGCTTATGAATGTCATTTATGCCGTAACTGTGGGGCTCTTCCAGCTGCTTTGAAAGGAGCCTGCATAGAATTTTTTCAGAGTCCACCTGTCTTTTCTGTCCTCACATATTGCCAGCAAAACAAAGAGCTAATTGTACTATATGTGAGCATAGCTTTCAAGTGAGCTTCACACTGGGTGGCATAGTGTGAATAGTGAGTAGTAGGACTATTATTACTATCAGACAGTGAATAGTAAGGACTATTAAAATACATGATGGATTTTAATACTGGAGAGATGCCACATTATATAGCTACAGTCTCCATTTGACTCTCAAAGCTAACTTCAGTTACAGACAAATCCCGCACTGCCACCTCCTTATTACAGCCATTATCTCTGTCGTTAAGGTGAAAGCAATATAGCAAGTTGCACCTATATTTTGCTGTGCAGGTGCATCCCAAGAATACATTAGTGTGTGTGAACAGTAACCTTTTCAGCAGGTTACATACATACAACATCATACAACTGCAAGGCCAAAGATTGCTGTTATTCTAGGGAAGGGCTAACCTAGAAGCCTCTATAAAGAAGCTGATGTTATAGATCTCAAAAGAACACAGTAACCGTCAATACAGAGAGTTTTCCAGTCTTTGCTGTGCAAAAATTTGCAAAGATTCTTAGCAAAATTATGCTACTGTGTTATTTACATTCTTCTCTTAACTGATATAAAGGGATGAGTTTTGCAGATCTGTGTATAGGTTTTAAAAAATACAGATTTATTAGCAGTCCCAAATTCAGCTGCTGTGTTCCTTTCTTTTGTGCTTAAAGATTATTTGAAAGTGCTCAGTAACTTGAGGGAAGTCACTAGAACCAGTCAGGAATGATTATGGGAAATAGAAAATCTGTAGCTGTCTTGCTGAGGAAACTCAGACAAGTCTGTGTAATCAGTGCAGGGCTGTCCTGCCTGCTCTGGGAAGAGACCCACACAGAACTGTCATATCTGGTGCAGGTGCAGCCCAAACCCCTGGCAAAAGGGGAAAGCTCAGCCCAAAAGTCAGTCCAGAAAATATTTCATTTTCTAGGAGTTTCTGGTATTTGGCAAGTATCTTTATCTTTTATTTTCTCTTTCTATTTGAAAGAGCCAGACAGTTATATGGAGCTTTTGGGTATGTCTGTACTGCATGCCAATGATATGTGTGATAATTTAACCTTGGCTTGACTAATATGCATATAAATTCCCTAATTCTGGTACTAGGATCTCAGTGGTGCTCAAAGAGGGCTTCAGAACTCCCCTGGGATTCTGAAACACACCTTTAGTGACATCTATGTTGTGAGGCAACCTGTTACCAAATAGGCTATATGGAAATTTCATTTTCTATGCCTTCACATTCATTGATCCCTTTGCAATCTAGTCTAGAACTAATTGCCTAAGCTGCTTTCACAATTTTTAGGTTGCAGCTTGTCTAGATATCAAAACCATGTTGCATGTTTTTTAAAGGAGATACTCAAGAGGCCGCAGCTGTTTGCAAGAGCTCTATGTGATACAGGGATAGTTTATGAAGCAGTAGAAAACATCTTTACAAGCTGTTTCTGAGCCTTCCCCTGGACAGGCTTCAGGTAGAATGAGGAGACATATGGCTTCACAGTGCCTGGCTGGTGGAACAGAAGGTACTGAGGACCTGCTCCTCTACCTGTCATTTCCAGGCATTGCAGGTATGAGGAATGAAAGGATTTTGACTGTGCAAAGAGTGTAAAATGAATGAGGTAGGATGTTTCTCCAAAGAGATTTTGGCAGCAGTCTAGTGTCAGCTGCACATGCTAGACAGGCTTTTCCTAGGCATAAGGCTCCAGGGGTTGCTGAGTGTGCTATGGGCCCTGAGGATAAGAGAAACACTGAGTTGATTTGGAAAGCATCCTTCTATCCTTAATATTGCCATTTTGAATGTAAGCCTTTGCTCCCAGTAAAGGTTGTTTTTTTAGTTGTCTCTCTGGCCAATACCTGTCATGAACTGGTAAGAGGGACAGCTAGTTAAGTCACGATATGATACTTGACGATTGTCCAGGACTGGAAGGTCATAGTAACAGGCAAGTGCCTTTCTCATGTGGTGGTGTACATGGTCTCGGACTTGTATGGCATAGGTGGTGTCATTTCATATCCTTTGACCAGCTGTTATAATTGACTTCAGGTTGGGTATGTGATCAGGAGCTTTCATCAACAAGCTTCTTGGAAAACTAAATGAGTTATAGTCATTTTTATTAAGTCCTCAAAACTTCCTGTGCAGCTTGCATTTAGCAAGCAAAGGAAACCATTCAAATTATGCCTAGCAAGCCCCATAGTTCTCTGAGGAGAGTTGGATCTCATGCTGTGCTCAGCCTAGTTTCCAAGCCAAATTGACATGGGGGCATTTGGAGAAAGCTTTGTAGAAGTGTCCAGATTGTTGATGTTTTCTCCAAATAGACCTATTACCCTGTAAAGGAATTTGAGATTTGCACACCCTGAGTTGTGAGGGTCCCTGAGCCACATTTACAATGATCACATTATTCATATTCTTGAGGTAAAAAAATATTCCATTGATGTATTATGTCTCATTCTGTGTTTCCTGATACCATATGGGAGGCTACACCTATGCATTTCTGAAGTAAAATTTGACCGCATTTAGAAACTTTCTTTCTCTAGGTGGAATATAGTCTATTGACACAGTTGGCTTTTTACAGTGTGGTGAAGCATTAACCGCTTCCTCTCCTCCAGTCTAGAACATCAAACTTTTGACCTGTCATTTAGGAGGCAAGCTCATTTACACCAATAAAAACCTGAAGTAATGTCATTTTTTGGGGGGAAGCTATTTTGGATTTACACCCCTTTAAGAGCAGAATTTGCTGTTGAGTGCTCTCCTTCCTCTCAGCCTCTTCCTGCCAAGTTAAAACATTGAAGTTTTTGTAGGTTCCCACATTAAATCCACAGCAGCCTGGGGGTCAGGCAGTCCTATGTCATTGTGGTAATTATATCAACTCGCTCTGAAACAGATTTGCCTTTCATCAGATTCTTCTTTAATGAGGTAAGAGATTTAATTTCATGGTTAAAAAAATTAAATAAAAGATGATACATGAGCAACTCTATTAGACTCTGTAAGAAAATGGGAATTGCCAGACCAGGTCTCGACAGCAGTCCAGTAACTTGTCTCTGAAATGGTTAATTATGAAGAAAGTAGCTTACTTTCAATACTGCCTTGACAAAAGGTGTGACTATCAGATAGTCCAGAACCTGGAGAGAAAATTCCCTTTGTAGTAAGTGCACCTGGTACATTCTCACCTTGGTAAAGTGCATTGCCCTTAAATGAAACAGAAGTATAAGGACTAGAAACAAAAAGGGAGAGGGGAGAGCAAATGTCTTTGTGCAAAATAAACAGGTGTATACATAGGTGTGTACATGCCTCAGCCACCACCATCCTGTGCTGAACCTTCTGGCTAACCCACAGGTGCAGGCCAGGACAGTTCTTTGCTGGTGGTGGGAGAAGAGAGCGCAGCACAGTGTAACTCCTGCTGTGTACCAGGCTGTAAAGCGGCTACAATGGGGGGGGCTGAATTTGACCCTAGGAAATGCTGTTCACATGGACTCTCAGGCCTCTGCAAGCAAATCCTGTAGCTTTTAATCATCTGAATCTTTTATACACAAGAGTTTTTTGGTGGGTTTTTTGTTTTTTGTTTTTTTGTTTTTTGGTTTTTTTTTTATATGCAGTACAAGAAGCATTAATTCCCTGGACTGCTTTCAGAAGAGAAAACCTGAAAGACGTCTGTTGTTCCCCTCAATATAGCTCTTATACCAACTGTATCCTTTGCAGTCAGTGTCTGGAAAGGAAACAAGTTAAGTTAAAAAACTCAGAACATTTTGTATGTTCCTTGCCCCACTTACTGGGGTGTTTGCTTTTGTCTGTCAGTAGATGTAAAAAATGTAAAATAATTTTTTCCTTTTTTACTGAGGTTTAATTTATTCATCTGTACCACAGTGTTGGAACAGGCTCAGGTGCCAAGAGCCAATTCCAAGATTATATCTTAATAACTTCCCCAAGTGTCCATTAGCCTGGAGATGCAAATTGTTTTACTGAGGCATGGCTTGTTATTCCCTCTGTACCTTTTTTTTTTTCCCATCAGTCTGAGACCCCCTGAATCCATGTCTCTGGTGTCTGAGCCAGCTGCTGAAAGGAGTAAAATCTGTTGTACTAACCTTCCTGAATTGTAATGGGTCTTTAAACATATGCAGCTCATAGCAGAGGGTCCCATAGAATAAAAAGGGCATTTCTCCCTAGTTCTCTTGCTATCATTGCATGGCTGCCTGCTCAGGGCCTTCTTACCTTATTGTTTTTCTGTACTGTAGGGCTGTGACACCCCCACTAAATAGGACAGAGTCTTGCTTATACCTGCTCACACTCTTGACTGGTTAGAAATGCCTATTAAGCCTAAATGCGAGTATCGAAATGAGTCATGTTGCATTCACATTGTTAGCAAGGGGCTCTGTGCTAGTAGGAGAGTCAATGCCTCAAGAGTTAATATCCCCCTTGCAGCCCTGTCTTGAATGCCTGAGATCTGGGAGCATGGATGGGGAGGTGACACAAACAGGAAAGATGCTTTCTGGTTCTGTGAAGCCTTTTTGTGCTGCCTCAGCTAAAGGAAGAACAGTCAGTGTTTTAATGGTGGCTCAGTGTCATTTCATGGTAGTCTCTTAATGGGGGCTGAGCATCCTCTGCCTACAGAGGACAGTTTATTCATGTTGTGGCTGCTCACAAAGAACTGAGATGCTCCAGCTCACTTTTTCAGCTACATTATGGGGTATTCTGAATGCAAAGGAAGTTATCTGACACCTTGTTTCAGCAGACAATACCGTTGTTATTGCCAAATGCTTTCATCCTGGCTTGTCTTTGGGGTGGGCAGGCTGGGGAACACCCGCAGCTAATTAGAAACAGGTATTTGTCTGCAGGTAACACTGCCAGACAGAAGGCCTTTTGCATCTCACAGAGTCCACGCAATCTGCAACATCTGAACAAGCCCCGTGGGGAAAGAGATGAATTTTAATAATAATAAAAAATTCCATGGAAGCTCAAGAAGGCAACATTCCAGTAACATTTTGCTTTTACTAACTGAAATTTCCCGTAAGATGGGCCTCTGGCTATGGAATGGAAAATCTGTCCTCACTCACTTCCCCCTCAGTACTGGGCGGACGTATAGAGTCTGGTTGCTTTTTTATTCTTGCCAGTGCTGCTGCAGTAGCTTAATGCTTGTTAGTCCCGGGTGCCATGAAGTCAGAGCCACAAGTCTCCCTGTTGCAGTAGGCGGTGGGGGTTGGTATTTTGTTCCAGGGGACGTTCCTAAGCCCTGTGTCACTTCATTACACAGCAAATTGGGAACAGACACTAGTAATGTAGACAGAAGAAAAAAAGAAAAGAAAAAGAGGAGTCATAATACTATTAGAGAAATATGTGCAAAGTCCGTAAGAGCTTCTGCACCTTGGCCAAATGCCAAGTTGAAAACCAAGATAATTGATGCGTTGAATTCCGAGTTTCTCACCACACTGCTCTTTTTTATATTTTATTTTTTATTTAGAAACAAGTAGTGAGATACAAACTTTACCATGTAGCAATTACCATGTTGAGGTTGTGGAAAACTATAGTAGGAGGACATGGGCTGAATTTGGCTATAACTGACTGGAATTCATGACGTGGAGTATCTTTTATTGGCTTTACAATATGGAATAACTTCCTAACTGTAATGAGCAATCTTGGACATGATCGTTTTGGGATACTAAAGCACTGGCTGTTACATGAGTACTTCTAATCCTCATTGCATAATGGTGTCTGTAAAAAGCTTTTAAAGAAGAAATAAAATGTTTGGAATTTGATACCCATAGAGTTTCTGAGTTCTCTCTCTGTTCTCTAGGCATCAGTTTTAGAATTCAGCCTTGTGGGAGGCACTGCCTTTGCCAGAATAAATGCAGTTTAAAGCAACAACAGTAGAAAGAACTCTCATAATGCAAATGTTTGCCCTACAAATTGCTTTAAATGAGAGAAACCTAACTGCACTCTAACAAAATCATGGCTGTTTTGGAGATGACAGATTAAAGCAGAGGAACTCTTTTTTCCTGGTTAGATCTGTGGTTTAGTTGTATGTTTCTGTGCTTTCCTTGTTATAGACAGCAACTGCCATTTGTTTGGGATAATCAAAAATTTAAACTTACCCTTGTACACAGCAACAAGATGTTTCTGCTTCATCTTGATTGTTTTGAAAACATAGTTATTATTAAATTATTGATACTGATAGTGCAAAAAAAATGAAATGTCTGTTCTTTGTGAATTGAACTTGTGCATTCTATTAATTTCAGTTTTGTAAATGAAGTTTTAGAGGACTATTTGCACAATACTGTCATACAATTTGCACTCCAGAAGTATGGGAATAAAAGAATTGTATTCAGACTAAAAGTAGCACACATGATTTCTGTTGTTGTGCTGTCATATAAGTAAGTTGCAAGCAATCTTGTTTCAACGTGGAATGATTTGGATTATTCTGTTGTGGAAGGTTTGCCTTGTTGGCTAGCTTTGAAAGGGAGATAATCTTAAATCTAAGCTAAGAAAGATGGTTATGAGCAAGAGAAGGTTTAAACTGAATTTGCCCTTCTGTTATTGATGTTAAGAGAGCCTCAAACTTAGGATGAGATAACAGGATGTTCCTGGGTTTTAGAGAATGCAGGAAAGGCACTTGGTATAAGGAGTAGTCAGTTTTGCATTATCCTGTCTTACTCTAGAGTATATTTTGCTTCTGCTGTGTTATTTGATGGACTCTAGTCTCAGTCCAGGGTCAACTACACTGCCCTATTAAAGATGCGAAGAACTTGGAAATAAAGGATTGGTTAGGGCTCAATTACAAACCTGCAATTTTTTTGTGAAATTCATGATTTACATGCTTTTGACAAGTTCACTCTGCTTTGGTTTTTGTTTTGTTTTGTTTTTATTTGGCTCAAAATTATTGCTAAGCCTGGATTTCTAAAGATACAGAAGCAATGTAAGAAGTGAGCTAACCCATTTGAAGAAGTCTGGGATTACAGCTGTGTTTAATAAAATCTGAGTTAGCTATAGAGAATGTAAGTAAGCTAAATCCCATCTGCTTTGAGGTTTCCCTTTGGTCCCAGAAGAAGCCAAATGCAGGATATGAGTAGAGGTGTATGGGCTCCTACCGGAAATGCTGGGGAAAAGGCAAGGAAAAAAGGCCTCCCTCTGCTCCTTTGGTCTGTTTTATGATGTGACCTCACTAGCGACGCAGTGCAGTGCATTGAGCAATACACAAGGAGAGCACAGAAGGAACTTGTGTTCTCCCTTGCTGCCATATAAATCATATCAGAGCTCTATGAAGAGCCAGCACCACCTCATCCCATTGCTTTGCTGTGTCCATAGACACATCAGGTAAAATGGGCAGCGCTAGGAACTGGGCTGGTAGGACTATGCTGCTGTCTCTTCATGCCTGGGTGCAAACTGGAGATGAACAGCTAGATCAGGCAGGACATTTCTGAGGACTCTTGTGAGTGATGTGGGATTAATCATGCAGTGGGTCCTTGCCAGTCTTTGACAACTTGGATATGATAGTCCATCTGCTCAGGGGGCAATTCTGAGAAAAAACAGAAGAGGGAGACACTAATTAACACTTTTCACTAAAAATCAGCAAGATTGGAGCTGGGGAGTCAAGTGAAAATTCTCACAAGTCTGCTTTTCCTTGGCCATGTTTCTTGTTACATTATCAAGAAGTGAGGCAATAATTAGGCAAATGTGGCTGTAAAAACCTCTTTGTTAGTACTTGAGAAAGCCAGAATTATATTTCAAGGATATGCATCTATTGTACCTACCAGCTCCCCTCCCCTCTGCTCTTGGGATATTGCTCTTGAACCTGAGGTTCAACTTCCAAAGTTAGTTCTTCCTTGAAAATAATAGATTAGTTCCAACTCTCACACTAAACCACTTGGCTGGTCTGTGCAAATGTTGTGCAGGTCAAACAGCTCTGCTGTCTGGCTTATATCTCCACTCTTTCAGGGAACCTTTCATCTCTTTAGCTGATTGCAGAGGCTAAGAATTACAAAGCAAATGATCCTTTCTCCATCAGCCAGATTCCTGACTTTCTTTAATGACTTGATCTTCTACTCATCCCCAAAAGCCGGATGGAGAGGTTAAATATCCCTATTTGTTATCTGTGACCACGATTTATTAGTTTAAAACAATTTTAGGATATGCTTTGGAATCTAGAGAAATAAGTGTCTAGGGCCAGCACAAACAGGTAGTGTAGTTGTTTTAGACATTTCCTGTCTTCTCAATCACAGCTCAAGATTTCTAGTACTTGGATAGACAGCTTTTCTTTAAGGTTTGGGGGTTTGGGAGTTAATTTTTTTTTTCACTCAAAGTGCAAACAGGGCTCTTCTCTTACAGGAGTGCTTTGAATGGAAATGTTTTTTTTTTCTTCTCTCTCTCATGTCAGAACTATCTTCATAAAAGCCCATCAAACTGTACAAGGTGGACACAGTTTGTCTGCTTATCCTCATGTGGGTCTTTTATGGATGCCATTGATAGAACATTGATTGGAATACTTATCATAAATACTAATTTGACTACATGCTTGCTTACCTTCACTCACAGGAATGCCAGTGATGGTATGCATGATATGTTGTTTATAAATGTGGCTAAACAGCAGCTTTTATTTAATTTCCAGTGTATATAGCTGAAGGTCCTTCTGCCACATTTTTTTAGTGTCTTCCTGTGTCAGTGTTTTGCTTTCAGATTAAGACAGCTGTTGAGACCAGGTTTCTACTTTAAAGTTTGGACATGGTTATCTTGACAGCCAGGGGGTCTCATCTGTTCAGTTAGCAAAAATTAATCACTGGACAGTGATTATCAAACCCGCCACCTTCAACTCCATGGATGCAAATCCTTGTAAAGTTTCTCTTTTTTTACGTCGGGGCAGGGTTGCATGTGTACATTTGTTATGTTTTACCTGTTAAATAGCTAACCAGGCCAGGTACAGCTTTTGGACTAATTGACAGCATTGTCTGAAGCTTGAGTGACTAAACTGAGCTGTAATCTCCCCCACCCCCCTT
>JANZLQ010000055.1:10806854-10847050 GCA_026212715.1 Elanus axillaris | reverse complement strand
ACCTAATTTTCTCTACCTTCTCCCCACCAGCGGCACAGGGGGACAGGGAATCCGGACATGGTGCCTAGGCTCTTGCATTTCTGGAAACTGTGTCACTGCCCCATCTGTGTTCTCAGAAGCCCCATGCTCCTGGTATCATAATGTCATGTCAGTACTGAGGAACGTCATTTTGGACACAGAGTTCATTTGCTTTGATTTGGTTGGTAACCTTCTAGGTTTGGGTGTGATTACATTTCAACATTACTAATGGTCCCACTTGCACCATTCAAATGGGTGAAGTCTCATCTGTAAGAAAAAGGAACAGATCCTGAATTAAAACAGTGCTTTCCAGGTTGTGTTCTGACTGTCTTTTGTACTATTTAAGTTGCTCAGAACATGCAAGAACCCTTAAACTCTGTTTATTTCTGTGTTTATACATAAAACTCACACTTGATGTAAGAAAAGTGCAATTTCTATAAATAGAAATATGCCTTATATATCATATAATCCTGTATCCTAATATCCTATCAATATGCCCTACTGCAGTGACAAAAAGGGGACCTTAGTCTAAATAAAAATGGAGTCTATGGTGTCTAACTTCAGTTGTTTCACCTAGGGAGAGAGCTTTTTCTGCGAACATGAGCATTATTATTTCACTTTAATATGGTGTGTTGAATATGCATATAGTATACCTGCTTGACATTGTCTTTATTACATAGTAGAGAAATTTCTTTTTGCAGGGGATGCCTTGGCCTAATCTGATTTGGTTTGTGCTCATATAGGTCAGGAGTACTGCTCATGGAGTAACATGGGTATAAAACTAGTCTAACAGAGAGGAAATTAGAATCCACTGAGCATTTTTCAAGCATAGAGTGGCACTTCATTGTCTGCATTATTCCTTGTCCGCTTTGCTTCAGCTTGCGTTTCTGAGGGGATGATTTTCTCCTATGCAGACTTCAGAGGCTGCCAGCCAAATTCTCATGTAACACAATTGCATTGATTTCACTGGATATCTGTTGCTGGATAATTGAACTCCACATCCCTTCTTTTATTCCACGGCTCAAATTGCTGACAGCTAAGACATTAGCACAGACAGGTCTCAAGTCACTGTGGGTTAAGAGAACAAGGTCAGACATTGTTGGTAGAGGTCTCTCAAGTCTCCCATTAGTGTAACAGTGCCCAATTTGTTGACTTTTGAAGCAGCAGCACAGATTTTTGTCCGAGTTCGGTCACCATTGCCACTAATCACTTGCTCAGGGCTGTGTATATGGCTGTATTTTCCATTACGTTACATAAGTGCTTCTGCTTTACATCAGAGTACTGAGAAACATCCTTAGATTGGACTTTTTAAGAAACAGTCTCCTTTTTCCAAATGCCTTGCACTCAATTTGTTTCATATTTTGTGAATCTAATTTATATTCTATTTTGTCCTGCCAAGCCATGGTTGATTTTACTCCATCTTCACTCTTTATATATTTTGTTCTACTAAGAGCTTGCTACCCTCCCCTAGGTTGCCAAAGATGCAAACTCTTGATGCTACCACATCTGACAGAACTAGGCCAAGCAGATATCTAGCCTGGGGGCTGTTACTGCAAGTTAGATTTCAAGGAACTCTTTCTGTGGTCTTGTGAATTAGAAAAAAGTGCACATTCCTGCACATTTCAGATGCTAGTACCAAGGACAGAGGAGCTCTGGTGGGAAGGAAAAGCTGCCCAAGTAAACTAATAATTGGTTTAAAAGCAAAGAATTGTCTGGGGAAGGGTTACCCATATGTTTCCCCAGCTTCTTTTAAGATGACGACCAAAGTCTGCTAATGACAGGAGGCAAGTAATAATATTTCTGGTCACCAAGAACAGTACAGGCTTTTAAGATTGAGTTCTGAGACATTTTTAGAGACGTCATTTGCCGTGCTTGAATAAGTATATGGTTAAATCAAAGTAAAATTGCAAACTGCCTGCAAATAACCACAATGAATTCTGAAAGTATCCTGCTGCCTGCTTACCAATATCGTCTGTAGCAACTCATACTACTTAAACAGTTTTTGTTATTCCAGACCAATATACATGTAGATTATTTGTGCTCTTAGTTACAGCAAAGTCTCTAAAATAAAAGAATTCCACATCACTTGCCTCTGTATGTGACATTCCTTCAGCTAAGATCACTTTAAATATGGAAAAGTGTGATGCTCAGTGTATGGAGTAGAATTTTAGCTAACCTCTTCGTTTCGACCTCCAGGAGAAATTTAAATAACAGCTTCATCAGAGGTGCTGTACAAAGCATTGTTGTCTCAGTATGCTTAGCCTACTCACTTGCACACTATGCGAGTATTTGTTGAATAGGTCAATGATTTATGATTCTTATAAATGCAAAGATCCTATTTTCTACTGCATAGTTTTCACTAATATTTTTGGTAAATTTATTAATTTGGCATATGCTTTTTATAGCAGATCACCTATTTATTCACCTATTCATGTTATGTTTATCAAGTGTATTCATAGTTAATTTCCTACCTCTGTGGAAAAGCTGACGTTTGTTACCCGAGTTGTGAAATTTAGAGACAAATGAGACTGTCCAAGCTCCTATTTCCAGAATTCGTTGCTGCTTTGCTCTTAGAAACTCTTGCTCAGGGTGAAAGGAGTAGGAAGAAAATTCAAAGTCCTGAATTTCTGCTGTTCCCATCTCATCACAAAACCATCTAGAACTTTGCAAAATAAGCTCTGGAAAAACTATAGGTGGTTTTGGAAGAAACACTGTGGAGAAGGGTCTGGAAATGAAGCAGAGCTTTGTATGTGGAATGAACATAAGTTGCTGTGATTCATGCAAAAAAGCACACAAACCTCATAGTTTGAAACTGCATCAGCAAAGCCCTCAAAATAATTCAAAGTGAAGTCTCCAGTGTCTACCCAGAAAATAATGAGCTCCTGACAAAGTGTAACTTGGCAAAGAAACTTTCCAAAGACAAGTTTAGAAAACCATAGATCTTTTCCAGATCTGTGTCTTTGCTATGAGGAGGAAAAAGCCAAGAGACCAAGCAAATGCTTTTGCTATTAGGAAAGGATTTATTAAAAGGTACAGTACATACTTAGGAGACAAGAATGATTTCTGCTGTGAGATTGTGCACAAAAGTTGCTTTTGCTGTGAAAGGGGGTTTTTATATTGGAAAAGGCACTAATCTAGGCCTCATTGTCTGTGGCAGCTCTGCTATGGATCTAATTCAATTCCATATTTAACAGTCCAAACTTCTACATGTGTCTTCAGAGACTAATGGGTAAAATTCACTTCTGTGCTGTAAATGCAAATGGGGGTTTCAGTGGGAAACTAAGCAGAAGGAAGGTGCAAATACATCCCTTGTGCTTTCCATGGAGTCCTTCTGAGATGACCCATTTCTGTAGTTTTGCTTCTGTTTCTAGAACAGTGACAGTTTTTTAGAATCCATTGTCTTTGTTGCTGTTCACAGCACTGATGAGTCCTGCTGTTTCTAATCCACAGTTTTCGTCTGGGCTGTATCTGCTAGTGGCTTTTTTCTTCCAGCTTTGAAAGCTATGGTAAGAACAGAGATTGCTTTGCAGATGGGAGAAAAAAGTATTTAGATAATGCACAGTCCTGTCTTTTTCTTTCTTCCTTTTTTCTTTTCTTTCTTTCTCTCTCTCAGGTTTGTAGCAAATTGCTCTACTTGGCTGATTGCTGTGCACCCTGCCATGAGTCTGAATGCAGTTCAATAGCACCCCACTGACCTGCTTGTTTTGTTTCTCTTTTCTGAGTTCCCATTTCCAGAAATTGATGCTCAAGTGTCCCAGCTCTTAACAAAAAAATGAGCTCCAAGGACACACTGAATTCCCTGTTAACTTGTGCCTCATCTCAGTCACTGGGAGCTAGACTAGATGGGGTTAGTGCTAGCTCTCCCACAGTTACCTTGTCCATTCTATTTCTCTTTTTTTAGTTTATATGTAACACATTTGAATAATCTGCCCCATAAAATAACTAGTTTGTTTCATGTGGCTTATAAAACTCCTTCTGTGGTTTGAGCTGGATGTAGTATTCTTCTTTACTTCCTGTCTGAAAGCATGAATCACCTCAGTTGTGTAACAGCAGAAGACGTTGCTACACAACAGTGGATACAGCTCATCATGGAGGAATATTGTGTGTATGAATGATTCCTCTGATTTCATAGAATGTCTGGAGACTGTTACAGATGAAAGGGCATTATGTAGATACAAGAATCTTAGCTGGACCCATGTATTTTGTTTCAGTTGCAGATTTTTCTCAAATTTTCTGGTGTGTTTCTTTGTGGGTTTTGTTAACCTTATCATTCATTTCCATGGAATCATCATCTTATTGTGGTAAATGGCTCAGTACATCCTATGTTTTGGCTTCAGAATAAGTCTTCAATTTTCTGTTGTTACCCTAGAATTTTGAACAGTCATGTAGCTATCTACATATTTGCTACACATCTCTGGTCAGAATTTCTTCTTCAGTAAAAAAGACATTTCCCTATCTGTGATTCTCTCTCCCTTTCATTGCAAGGGATAACACTCCAGTTCTTTGCTTTTAACTTATGTATTTTCTGGCAATTTTATAGCATTCTTCAGCAAGTTGTTTAATTATGGAAATGGGCATTTGACAGTACCTTTCCTGTGAGGTCCTTGGAATAGTTAATTCACTGAGGCATACATTCCCCCTGTGAGGTTTTACCAGTGGATAAACTGAGACACACCAGATGATATATAAAATAATTTTAGTGCAGGATGCCTGAGTTTCAGTCCTCAGTTCTAACCACAAGACCACACTATTAATCCCTAGACTGTGAGCACTTCTGGAGTCTCTGCTGAGAGTACATGATTCTGTGGGAACTCCACATGTCCAGCCCTAACAAGCCAGCTTTGTTTAGCTTCATTTCTCTTGTTACAGTTCAGAAGACTCAGAGATGGCAGACCCTTGGTTGGGAAGCTTTTGCCTTGATTACTGTTGAGACAGTTTTTCAGGGCTTGGGGAATCCATTCAGTGGGACACCTGTTCATTTCTCACTTTGCAGTGATCCTATAAGGTAACAGTCTATGCTTCATCATTCCATTGAACTGTAACTCCCAGATGAACATATTCTTTGGCTGCCCTATATATTGGTTCATCTCAAACTTTATTTCCATTTTGATTTTCCCATCAGTCAGCAGCAGACTCCCTAGTATGTCCCTCTGGTAGTTTGTATTCCAGTTTTCATAAAGAAGAGTCTCTTCTCTCCAAAAGATCCATCCTCAGAGCACCACAAACCAAGGCTCTGCAGTAGAGCTGAAGTGAGCTGTGTTATCGCTTGCCTGCCATCATCTTCCACATGTCCCTGCAGGACAAATCCAAAAGATACTCAGTCCTTTTCTTAGGCTGCCTGAGTAGCAGGACCCAAATCACACCAACATACAAGCCACTGTTGTAAATGTCAGCTGAGATATAATTTAAAAAAATAATTACTCCAAACAAACATTTGTTTGGCTTTTTCAGCTCAGCATTCAGAATTTCACCTGTTCACCTTATAAAGGGAATAAACCTAATTTGTAAAAAAACCCTGTGCATTTTATAGATGTAGGATTTTAATTTCCTGGACTTTGCACCTCTAAGGCAGAAAGAAGCAGCAAAAAAAACATGTGAGACATTACTTCAGTCAGCCTACTGCAGTTTGCATTATTCCCTTGAACTCATTCAATGGCATAATTTTTACATGATCTTATCCTTATTTTGCCTCAGACAAAAACTGTATTTTAAAAAAATAAACATAGAGACATATTTTTAGCTGCTGTGAATCACTGGAATGCCACAGGTCAAATTCACCAGCTGGTCTAACATGCTTTGTAGGAAAAGAGAAATTGGAGTTGGCTAATACACCAGAACAGTACAATCAAATTAGAAAACTGAGAAATCTTAGTATCTGTCTCCTCTGCTCCCACTCCCTGCCTCCTTCCCAGCTCTTCTTCCTTCTCTTTTTCCCAGTCTTTCAAGCTGTTTGTTTCACGTCTTGAGCCAAGACAGTTTCCAGCCAAACATGCTTGGGGGTGCACAGACAGTGTTATTTATCCATAGTTATGGTACTTTTTTGTATAATAAGCAGAATTTGCCTTGGAAACTGAAGAATCAGTGCCCTCGAAGATGGTAAGAAACAGGAAGGTAGTTGGACAATGAGTTAGCCATCAATAAAAATCTTTTTACTCTTGGACCACTATTTTTGAATTATTTTGCTACCTGAACATTCAGTTTGGTGTCTAACGGTGTTTTAAAATGCACTGACATGTCTTACTTCCATGTGGGCGTATCTCTACACTTCTAGAAGTGTAAATGAACACAAGATTAATTTTCTTTCTCCTCTTTAGTAATTGAAGTCCAGGCTGCTCTGCTTTATGAGAAAAAGGAAGTTTAAGAAATGATTGAGGTGGTTATTCTTTCAAAAAGGCTATTTTGCTCAAAGCAAGCCATAACAGAAAAATTACTGGTTTCAAAGAAAGGTTTTTCAGGGTAGGATGGAATTTTTTCTTGAGAAAGGGAACTCCAGAAATGTTGCTGACTCTATTTATTTTAGTTTTCTTCTTGCTGAGTTTTCAGAATCAAATGAAAAATAGCATCTTTCAATGGAAAAATATGCTGTGAAAAAAGTTTCAATCAGTTGTACCTTTTACTTTATCATCACTTGGTCACAGTTCTTTAATAGTGGTCTTTTTATAAAGCCAACCTTCATACATCTGTCTGGTTTCTGAGATATCCAATGGAGAGGGCAGGGAAATACTGAATGAAATAATCCAGAATATGAGGAACTGAGTTAATTTTTTTCTAATGTAGATGATCAATGATGCCACAAAATAACTAATCTGGAATAATGTAATTCTAATAAGTACAAGTATTTAACAGGACATACCTTACCATTTATAAGCATCTTTGAGTGCTTACAGATTAATCAGAGCAGAACGACCTGAGCTTTGCTCTTCTTCCCAATGTAAGCTGACCTTGGGTGTGTGTCCTGCAAGGGAAATTTGTAGTGATTTGTAACTCACTCTTTCCCTGCTGTCAGAGCTGAGCTGGTGTTCCTGCCACTACAAAGCATTACAAAAGTTGTCTGAGCTGCAGGACAAAAAATATTCTCATCTAGAGGGCTAAGTCTTTCTTCAAGTCAAATAAAAATTGGGGGCACATTTTAGCTTACCTCCACCATAATGGAACAAAAGGCCAGTGTTTTGGTAAAGGATTTCCATACTGCAGAAGGTGGGTGCTGTATCACTCCAGCAGTGAGAGGTATAGGATGGCTTCTAGGAGGCTTGTGCTATTTGGATAATCCACTGTGACCCTTCAAGGTGAAATTTGCCACATGGATGTGTATAACTAGCATCTGCCACAGGGTTGGGCTCTGTAGAAAATTTGAAAATAGATTAAGACCTTTATTCTGTCATCTGAGAACAATGAATCCCTTTCTTGTTCCCCTTTCCCATCTTATTCCCCTCTCCTTTTCCTGTCAGATAAAACGAAAAGAAAAAAACCACCAATTTATTTATTCACTTCTCAATTCTGCCTGAGACTGTTTTTTAAAGACCCTTCTTTTGTGAGTTTAATCAGATGCTTGATAACAGAAAAAGCGTTGCTAACTAACCCGGGTTACAAAGAAGCCCCTTCAGAGGAACACATGACCTCATCGACAGGATTACTCTATCACATGAATTCAGACTCCATCGCACACCCAAAATAAATGTTAGGCTCTTTTTGCTGCAAAAAGTACTTTATTTGCCTCCATTTGGCAGGGCATATGCTTTGCCAATGTCTTCCTCAGTCACTGGGATTAAACATGTATGGAAATTCAGCACAAGAGGCAGATCTTCCTGGTCACAAATAGCTGGCCATGCACTCAAAAGCTGCTGGCTGGACTGTGCCTTTGGGCCATTGCCCTCCTGGAACCAGCAAGCTCTGGCACAGGTTTGCAGTCATGGAGCAAGTCTGATTTTTGCTCACAGCTCCCATTGTCTGTCTTGGTTTTGTTGGGTGCTCAAAGCCTTGGCAGCCAGGAGCTGACTCTGGGAAAACTTGTGGGGTCACATGCAGTGCTCCCCAAATGAACCCTTTGCCAGAAGGTGGCACACATCCCTCCCTAATACATAAGCAGTGACACTATTGTATTGCCTTGATGCTCTCAGGGTCTCTAGCACCTAATATTGGACAGCATCAATATCCTTTGGATATCCTTTTTGTAGGCACTTCTCAGAAGGTATGTGGATTTCTAGCCAGGTGCTTTGAAACCCCAGTCTGGCTGTAAAGACATAGCTTGTATTGCCCCTGTGAATGAAGAGGAGGACACAGAAAGCAGTGCAGCCTCCCATCCTGGCATGCTTTTGCTGGACAAGTTATTGCAGCAGAGACCTTAGGGTCTCCAAGGAACATCAGGGAAGGCTTCTGCAGCTGTTGAAGTAAAATGAACTAAAAAGGCAAGATCCCACGAAGTCACAAGCCGGAGGCACATTTGGTATAAGCCACATTATCTATAGTCAGGAGCCCACGAGCGTGATGGAAGGCAGCACATCTGCAACTCGAACTGTGATGTATCATTGTTGTGGTTTCAGCCCAGCCAGTAACAAAGGACCATGCAGCCGCTTGCTCACTCCCCCTGCCCCCCTCAGGTGGGATGGGGAGGAGAACCAGAAAGGGAAAAGGAAAGAAACCCGGAACCTCGAGGGTTGAGATAAGGACAGTTTACTGGGGCAACACAAAAAGAGAAGTTAGAACAATAATGATACAAATAAGAGAATACACAAAACGAGTGATGCACAGCGCAACCGCTCACCACCCGGAACCCGGCGCTCCGCCACTTCCCCACCGAAAGCCGAGAGACCCCCCCAGCCTGCTCCCTATATATATACTGGGCATGGTGTCACACGGTATGGAATAGCTCCTTGGCTCCTATGCCCCCTCCCAGGTCCCTGTGAAATTAACTCTATCCCAGCTGAACCCAGGACAATCATTTATTTGTTTCTAATTATGAATGTTTACAGTGTATTACATGAGAGATTAAACATCAAGCTATGAGCATGGCCTGATTAATTCTGCATTATGTATCTAAATCACTCAGCAATTATCTTCATTCATTTTGAACTCAGATAATTTCATTAATTCTGGTGGTACCAAAAGTGAGTTAAGAGCTTTGGATTCCTGTGTTTAGTATGGGTCTCTTCCTGTGTCTGGTTGGCTATATGTAACTATTATGTAATGCCATGTTGGATGCTTCTCATATAAACCACTGTGTTTAAATAGTCATAAGGCTCTGACACAGGACAAGAGAAGCTGGGATATTCTAGGATTCAGCAGATGCCATTTCCTTAGGGTCTGATCCTGTAAATGTGAATTCCATGTAACACTTGTTATACCTGTTGGTGGGACAACAGATGTTGCAGACCCTTGTTCTTGTGGTTTTCCAATTGATATTCATGATCATTTTGATTAAGTGAGGGTTCAAGCCATTATGAGAGCATCATGTTACAATACATGCTGTGCCTTTACATTTCTTTAACGGATAGCAGGCTGCTTTTTAGCATGACAGCCCAGGTTTGGCTTTGAAATTATCTGCAGCAGACAACGGTCAGGCTTAGTGGCCCCTCACATGTCCTGCAGGCTTTGTGCCTGGGCATTAACCAGAGCAGGAGGTGGGCAGGTTCTGCCACATTGTTTGCTGCCCTGCACTGCTGGCTGTGCAAACTGCTGCAGGAGCCATCGCTGCACCCCCGCCAACACACTTGAAATGGAAATCTCCTTATAGTAACACAAAGCATTTCCATAAGACTAATCTTCTTTTAATAATGTTAAACACAGGTTTGTTATTTAATTTCCTCCGATGGTGTCTGGTCTCTGGAATGGCTCCAAAGGAAGCATTGAGTTTATTCTATAAATAATTGTGTAGGCATGACCTTAACAAGAGTATCTTATACCCAGCAACCTTAAAAAACGATGGTAGTTGTTTCAGAACAGCTCAGTTGTAGTCAGACTGTATAATTTCCAAAGGCATGTATTTTGCCTTTTTCACCATCAATCTTGTCTCCTGTCTGTCTGTGGCCTCTTTAGAAGATGACTGTGATTATTAAGAACTGTAGCTATTTGGCTACTATTGTTTAACACACTTGGGGCTTCCTCTAATATAGGTAGTATATAAAAGCATTAAGAGATAACTTCTAGCATGAACATCATAGAACTTAGGCAGAAAAATTGAGAGCACAGAAAGTCTTTTCATAGAGGGTAAACAGAAGAATGTCTCTAGAGGAATAATTGAAAACATAAAAAGAATTAAGTAATTTAGTTATTTGCACTTTGTTTAGGGTGCAAATCTCCCATAGGCTTATTAGAAATCAGAATGATAACTGGCTTGGCTAAACTCATGCCAGAAATTAGGAATGATCTCAGATGTCACAAGTCCCAGCACAGCGCCATTTCCACACGCCTGTCTCTCCTCTGAGTTCTTGCTCCTTTGCTCTGATGGAAAAGCAACAGCAGCAGTAGGATGTTCAGGCAGAATTTCTTTGCTTTTCTCACCATCAGCCAGGCAATTCCTAAGAAACATAAATCGAAAAAGTCTTTAGGACTAAGGAACTGGAAGGCACCTCTTGATTGTTGAGTTCAATATCCTGTTATTGCAGGCACGTCATCACATCATCTGTTTTTCACTTCTGTTTAATTATTGCATGTTTTCAGCAGTCATTTTATCCCAGCTGTATCTTTGCTAGCTGACTTAATTTTTAATTTAATTCACAGGATTTGCTCATTATATTTAATACTTTAATGATCAAAGGTGTTACTGATACTGGAAGTACACCTCTGATTTCTGAACTTTTGCTCTGCTTTGAAAAACGGGCAAACTCATTGTTTAGTTTGGGAAGGTCTGTTCTCTCTCTGAGATCCTGAACAAGGATAGACCTAAGAGATTTTTCATGGCTAAGACTACAAAACCTTTGAAACAAAGTAGTCTCTAATGGAATAATCATGCTAATTTAACTCAAAATAGTCACTGTATGACAGAAGGTTTAGTCTCTCATGGGGCTCCTTTTATGCTTATCATTCAGGATTTACCATAGTTCTTTCACATTTTTATGGATGTTGGCCTCAGTGGGTTATTTTTCCTTCCCCTTTTGTGGCACTGTCATGCTGATGGCTTTGAAATATAAGCTTTTGCTAAATTCTAAATTGTACACTGTCATGGTTTAAGCCCAGCCAGCAACTGAACACCATACAGCCGCTTGCTCACTCCTCCCCGCTCCCAGTGGGATGGGGAGGAGAATCAAAAAAACAAGAAGTAAAACTTGTGGGCTGAGATAAGAATGGTTTAATAACTAAAGTAAAATAGAATATAATAACATCAATAATAATGATAAAATATACTAGTACCAATAATAATAACAATAACAACAACAATAATAATAATAGTAATAAAGATAAAAAGAGAGAGATAAAACCCAAGAAAGACAAGTCATGCACAATGCGATTATTTACAACCCACTGATGGATACCCAGCCCGTCCCCAAGCAGCAATCGGCCCCTCCCAGCCAACTCCCCCCAGTTATACACTGAGTATGGCATCCTATGGTATGGAATATCCCTTTGGCTTGTTCGTGTCAGCTGTCCTGGCCCTGCTCCCTCCCACCTTCTTGTGCACGGGCTCTGAAAAATCCTTAACTTAGGATAAACACTACTTAACAACTAAAACATCAGTGTGTTATCAACATGTTCTCACACTAAATCAAATACACACTGTACCAGCTACTAAGAAGAAAATTAACTCTATCTCAGCTAAAACCAGGACATACACAAAGCAATTAATCAAAATTCCTTCCAAAACAGCCTTGGCAAAGCCCTGCCTATATGCTGCTTTTCAGCCAAGGTAGAATGGGTGGATGTTAAAATGAATTCACATGGTTTTATTCAAAGATTATGTATGCTAGGATCTCTGAACCAGAAACTATACAGCTTCCCCAAAGTAGAAAAGTCATTTTAGAGCTGAAGCCAAAGATGAAAAATTAACTGGAGTGAAGAGTTCATGCTTAGCTGAGCGATGTTTAATGCAGGACCTCAGGGGCTGGATGGGGCAAAAAATATCTGTGTATTTGTTTTCATTGCTGTTCTTTGAAACAGCCTGAGGTACAAATATGATTGCAATTCTAGTGATCACCTGGATCTATTGTAGGGTTCATTTATGGTAATCTAAAATCTATTTTGTTTTTATTAGTAATTCCAGTGGCATGGGCAAGGCCCTCAGAACATATGATGGATACATTCTGCACATGAAAACACTAATCTATGAGAGCTCAGAAATCAATCGTGAATTAACTGTGCAAATCAGTTCCCACCTCTGCATTCAAAGCACCCTTATCTGGGGGGCTGCTCTTAAATGTGTGGTGCTAGCACTAGATGAAACAAACACAGGAGGCTTCAGGGTGCATCCAGAGCTCTGAGCTGTGGATGCTTACCCACATCAAACACAAACTGCCAGTTTGCCCTTAAATAAAAAGGATTTAAGTTATAAAGGCAAACTTGTGAACAGGAAAGTATGGTATTAGGGTCTGGTGCTGTAAGGTGCTATAAATACCTTCTGGGGGGTGCTTGTGTTTGAACTACTGTGATGGGACTCAGCAAAGCTGGATCAGCTTCCTCAGTCTTACACTGGGTAAAATACGTAGGAGCTCAGGTGTCTCAGTGCCAGCCTCTCCGTGTCTCAGTTTTCCATATTTAAAGTGGAGGAACGATGCTTTGTTTGTCCACTATAATTACAAAATCTTTTGGAGAAAAGCCTTTCTGTCACACCTACAGCAGACATGGATGCCATGGGGCCCTTTTTGTGGGGCTATGGACATCACTGAATCATTTCTGTAACAGAAAGTGGATTTTAGTACCTATACTACATACTTCCCTGGTTAAAAAAAAAGTGGCTTAAAATTTCCTTCCCAGTTGTTTCTCTCTGCCTCTTTCTCCATGCATTTTTTCCAAAGGGTGCTTTCTCTCTCTTTTCACTACTGTTGGACATCCACATACAGCAAGATATCTTTGGTTAATGCTTTTCTTTCCTTTTAACTTCCAGGAATAGGTTCAATCTGCAAATATGGGCAGGGTGGGGTGGCAAAGGCTTTCAAATCACTGCCTTTGCATTTTGCTATTTATAAAAGCAGAGGGGGATCACTGAGTCTGGGTACATACTTGTTTACAGGTTTTCCAGATGTAGTATTTCTTATATAGAAAATTGTAGAGTATAAGCAGGACGTTTTTTCTTCATGAACTGGCCCTGGAAGTAGAAATGAAGTTGTTTGAACATAGATTGGAGTTAAGTCTTCACAGTGCAACTTGGAAACTGGACTGATCACAGCTTATCACACTGTATTTTATATTAGAACTTTTAAGAATGGGGGAATCAGTTTCTTTCTTCTTCTTCAGTAGTTATGATCCTCTTCTCCTCTCTTCATGCAGTCAGTCTAAGACCTTGAAGAAAATTTCTGAATTATGCTTCTCTCCCTTTGGAGCTTCACATCTAGGGACCTATTCATACTTGTGGTGTCTAATTGGTGTTGAAACAGTTGCAACATTTCTTTGAGCACACGTTCTCTGTGAGCCTTGGGTAACACAATGAATTTTCTGAACTACTCTAGATTTGGCTGCCTTAAAATTCTTCTCCTTAGAATGAATGTAATGTAAATAAAGAGGGGAAAAAAAAGAAAAGCAACAATTTGGCTTTGATCATTTCTGCTGGAAAGATTCACTACTGATGGTTTAGGACTGTTATGAATTTCTGCTCTCCACTGTGATTTAATGTCATTTGACCTACACTGAGTATCCTGCTGATTCCTTTGCCTTGTTGGAATTGGGAATGGAAAGAAAATGATTTTCTGTAGTTATGAATGTATGGAAACAGCAGTGAATGATGATGAAGTCAGAACTGTTCGTGTTTTGGCTTGCCATGTCAAAACTTTCAGCCCCCAATCCCAGTCTCTTTCTTTGAGAACATTTCAATTTACTTCAGACTTAATATATTTGTGTTTGAGAAGATGCCTGGAGCCTCAAGAGTCACATGTTCTTGGCAAAGCTACATTAGCACTTTTTCTTTAAAAGGTTGTATCTTTTGAAGCCTTGCCTTGTAAAAATGCACTCTGGCATACAGTTTCAATTTATTAATCCTCTGTAATAGCACTACTTGTATTCCTTGGAGAAAATACACAAATTCCCAGCGTCTGCAAAGAGAGAGTATTCCAGGTCAGATAAAATTCCCAATGTGGCTCTTTTGTCTGTATGGCAATAGATAAAGAGGAGAGCACCATGATATCATGATGCCAGTGCCTAAACACATGCACTGATGGATACCCCAGTCTTGAGGGAACAGATGGCCAGATTACACCTTGGTGAAAATTCTTGAAACATGAACTTTCTGCACTTAACAGATCACAGAAAACTATTTTGGGGTTAGCAATTAACAAACCTCAGAAATGCACTGTTCTGTGTTTTCTGTAGAGGGCTATGGCTCTTCTCCAACTGAGTCTTCCTCTCTGTCAGAATCTAGCCCATTGCTACTTTTATGCAGATTTTAATAAGTTGTTCTTGAATCCAATATATGCTGACAATATTTGATTCTCTCCTGCTGTAATGTTGGCTGTATCTGTTTAGAGAGGAATTGTTTCCTTTTTTTGTCTCTTTTTTCTTGCCTTTTTTAAGTCTAATTTCCAAGTCATGACATGTAGAGGGTGTCTGAGTAAATCTAATCAGCCTTCTGCCTCCTTTAAAAAGGACAGCTGAGATACATTTAACACTTCCATTTCTTCATTGCTGCAATCTGTTTTGATTAAAATTGCACAGGGTTCTTATTTGCATGTTTATCACTCCACATACCCACAAATCATCTCACAACTCTGCCACTCCTGAATTTGCAAGACAGACTAGAGTGGTACACTAGAACTTCAAACTATGCAAACATTAATTTAGTTTCTCACACCTGCTGGTGTCTTTGGGGAAGGAAAATATTCATACATGACCTTTGCATTACCATTACATTCCCCAGGAGTCAGGATTCCTAGGTTTTTTTTCAAGTTGATTAAAAATTTCTTATTAAGAAACAAATTTCTAATTAAATGGAAAGTTCCTGAAAAAGTTCTGGTGGCAGAAGGGGGGCACGGCAGCAGAATGTCTAAACAAAAAAATAAACCTAACATTTTTTTCAGCTGTTGACAGCCAGACTATGGTGTGTTTTCAGACCCTCAGATGAAAGGGCTGCAGTGGGAATGAAAATTATTCCTTTCCTTTGTGCTTTTGACAATCCATCTTACTTCCACCACATATTATTAAGAGTATTGCTAGCTAGTGATCAGGTTTTTAAGAAGGGTTTTTCTAGAAACAGTCTTTTTTTCCTCTTTGGATAACATCTAACTTTTACAGTTAGAGTTTATACAAAACAAGGAAATTTTTTTTCCTGAATTTCTTTCTGCATCAGCTGGTACTGCATAGATGCCATGATTAGCTTCTCAATTCATAGTCTCTATTTTTTTTAATAGGCCAAAGAAACTCTAAAGTGAATATTGACATGCTCTTAGCAGCCAAGACTGAGGAGTAGAGAGGAGACAGCAAGTTTAGGCTGTGGCTGGGGTGAAAAAATGAGTATTATCTTCCTACTCTTCTGACCTGAACTTGAACCCAACTCTCCTTGCAGAGATTCCAAAATTTCAACACCGCTACTGCCATGGTGGCTGAGCCATTGCCAAACACTCTCTTCTCATGTTGCATTGATACAGACAGTACATTTATCAGAGAGAGACCGATCTCTGTCCTGGGCACCTATACCAATAATTTCAGATATACCACTCCGTAAGTTTACGTGGTCTAAAGAAGATCTTGCACAATTTAAGAACAATAAAAAGTACTTTTACAATGATAGCTGGTGCATCCAGTGTTAGCGATCCAAGGCTTCATGGTTCAGCCTGTACCTTCACAAGCTGTAGTCAGATGGGTAAGGCTACCTAAGTGTTCTTGGAAGCAAACATGTGCACAGAAGGTCTCAGATGACTCCAAGAGATACACTCTTGGGTCTATGTTTTTATCTGGTGCCAGTATGCAACTCCTTCAGTGACAGGACTGCAAAATTCAGTCCTTCAGGAAGTCACTCCAGATCAAGGAAATTTAAGACATGTGAGAGGCCACAGCACCTTTTGTTATTATTTATATTGTGGTTGTGCCTAAGGGAACAGGAGACAAGTAAAAGGTAACTCTTGCCCAATGAGGGTGATGGCAACACGAGCTCTAGACTTTCTTGTTCTGCATGACAAGCAGAATATTTTGCAGACCAACCACATAATCATTGCCAAGATTTTTGAAGCAGTTGTGTTGTAGTTAGGATGGCGGGAAGACATGAGAAGCACAGTTTATTGGGATGAGTAATATTCCATATTAGACAAACTGTTTGTAAAAAATGCAGTCTTGGTCATACAAGCCTTTCAACATACCTGAGAGATATGCTACAAACATCACCCAGCTCCTTTTATATGCATTACATCAAGGCCAAACTCCTGATGAGAAGGGTCATCTTCTGCAAACTCTTGGTGCAACACTTTTAGGTGCCTGTAAATAATCCAGCAGCTGATGTCTGCAAAGAAAACACAGAGAGGACATCTCCAAGAGGCAGGTTTAAAATACAACCTATATGAACCATTCTGCAGGGAAGAAAATTAGGAAAAATGAAGGAACAACAGAGCCTGACATTTTCTGTAGCTTCCATTTCTCTCTAAAGTGGCCTGCTCCTGGGTGGTCCATTGTGGTCTGAGCTGTTGTTTAGATATGTTTGAGGAATGGGAGTTGGAGAGAAGGATGTCATCTTTGTTCTTCCAGCCAAAAATATGGCTAATGTATAAATAATTGTATAAAGGTGTCTTGTTTTGTAGATCTCCGTTCTAGGAGTGGAGCTCAGCTAATCATGCTGGGTCCTTGACAGATCAGATGAGAAACACCTGATCTGAATTAGCTCAGATATCACACTAGGTGTCAAAACACAGAGGTCACAGATCAGACACTGGGGAATGCTTCTTCTAGATCACCACAATGCTTCTTCAGAAACTTCAAAAGGACATCAGCCAAGATGCATTAAATCTACCAGTATCATCTGTAGGCTGAGAGGTTTGGCTGACTCTAATGCAGTGAGTATCCAGTAAAATTAATGGTGTTCATGTGGCTTTCATCCATACTGAAGGTGGCAGTGGCTCTTGTCAGAAGCAGGTTTTTCATTTTTCAGACATATTAAGAAAAATCATGGTTTGTACAATCATAAAATAATACGTAAACTCACGTCAGTCATCATAAAAACTACAATCAATTTTCTTGGTTTAGGCAAGGCCCGTATTCTTGTAGGTTGGGATTTACAAAAGCTATAAGGAAACTGATGCTCAACTTTTACTAAAATTCAGTGAGAATTAGATACAGGGCTGCTTCTAGTTTGTTCCATTTTCCATTGGTGATGCATCTGTCAAGCAGTCTGTCCCTTAAATAACTACTTGAGGATTAGGTACCAATTTTAGCTATATCACCTTGTCTCAGCGCAAAATGTGTATAGCACATGGAATCTCATTGCATGGAAAGCAATTTGTAAACCACAAGTGGGAGTGCTTGAGAGTAAAATCCCACTTCACATACTGTCCTGAACATGTTTCATGAACTGGCAACCCAATTTAGGGATTGACCTGAGTCACAAATGTGATCTGGACCATCTGTCTCTGTTACTCTTTATTAGCTACCTTCTGATCTTTTCTGGTGCAGACAGGGGTTGCAGACATATTTGAACAAATGGGGTAAGTGTTAGAAATGGCTTAAAGCTGAATACTTTTTCACTACAAGAAAAAAGCCTCCACTGCTGCTTGTTTTCTTCTGATTTATTCCCCAATAAAAAGGTGTGAAGTTCACTCTTTGTGAGCTCAACATTGTCTACAAAAAACTAATTTTGGCAAAGTGTCTGATGTATTATTGTCATTCTTTCACAAAACCAGCTGTGACAGCATGGGGAAAAAAGTGATATCTACACTTTGGGGAAGCAGGAGGGTGGAAGAAGCTAGCCTCTCATCTGACAAATGAATTATCATCAAAACAGTGGTGTTTAGAGAATAAATTGCTGTATCCTCCATTACTGGCATTTCAGTAGCTTACAACTAGTGAAAGCACAGTCACTGACCTAACCATTTAACCAAGCTCTTCTGGGAGTAGAAAGAAAAACAAATGCTAAGATGACATTTATTAGGTGCACTTGTATAGTGAGTCCATTAGCCACTTTTTGTTCTCATTCTACATGCTGAAGGGTTGATTCTGCATGGAAGTCAGTAGAAGTCTTTCAGCTCTCCTGGTTCATATAATTTGAAAGAAACTGGTACAGACTGAGAAGGAAGAGGAAATATTGAAACTAATTGAAAAGAATGAGTTTCAGGAAGAGCTAGTACAGCCCAGCCAGGTGCTTGTAATCATAGCTAAGCTATTGTATTATAGCTGATGAAAGATCAGACAGTGGGAAATGTTGCCCAGTGAAAAGCTGTATTGGTTGCTAAAAAGATGGTTTTACACCTGTATTGATGTAAATTTTCTCTCTGTCTTGAAGGACCTCAGTCATCGAAGGATTTCTTTTCCTTCTCTTTCTCTCCCTTTTTTGTGTGCATGTATGTGCGCACATGTATTTCTATTGCTGTTTCCTACTGTGTGTCTCCCTTGTTGGATTCTCATCTTCTGTTGTGCCTCACTACTTCTATGCTAAAGTATTGTTAGCTATGATATAAGCACTGACATCAGAGCCTTCAACCTGCAGTGTTCTCCAGAAAGCTCCATTTACCTTCATGCTGTAGACAAATCATCAGTATAGTGAAACTTACTATTGGGCTACAAGCCCTGGAGTTCAGATTCGCAAGCAATTGGAATAATTTAAAGCATATGGAAAAGCGCTGCTATGAGCTTAGTAGTGTTGATACACCTTTTGACAATGCCTCGAGTTTCTTACATGATCCAGCCTTCAGTAACCTTCAAGCAGTGGACTGATGGGTGAAGGAAATAGAGTCTTTTAACATTAGTTGAATCATAACACAATATATATTTATTTTACCTATCTCTGTCTGAAATTAGTATTTCCAGCTGAGATGTGAATCAGCAGGCTTCTTTGCCCTGGTCTTCTGCTTGAGGCAGTTAAACCTTCCATACTCCACTATACTTGCTCTAAATTGGAAATTATAGTAGCTTCCTTCAAGATTCGTGTCTTGTGACATTTCATTCACAAGCACACTGAGATCTTGGAAAACAAGGTAATGCAATGTTATTATATATAAAAGCAAGCTCAGCAGCTTCGGTGAAGTGAGATCGTACATTGAGTAGCACCCCAGCCATGTTCCTTAAGGATGCCAGCACACATTCAGTGCCACAGGCCTTTTTTTGGGTGGTGTACTTGTGGTTCATCCCTTACGCTGCTCCTTCATGTTTTAGGTAATAAGTGTGCCAGGAAAGGAAAGGATATCCAACTTGGTTTGAACTGGCTCCCCATTTTCTGCCCCAGACTACGAAAGCCAAACTTATATAAGACTCAATCAGCTTTGAAAAGGACCTGAGCACAGCAATGGGTCTCCCCACCCAGGTTTTGGCCTGTGCGATCTTAGCTTTGCTATACCAGCATGTCAATGGTGGACTCATCAAGCGAATTATCCGGCACAAGCGGGAGACTGGGCTAAACATGACCTTGCCAGAGGATAATCAGCCTGTGGTTTTTAACCATGTCTACAACATTAAGTTGCCTGTTGGCTCCCTTTGCTCTGTGGACCTGGATACAGCGAGTGGTGATGCAGACCTGAAGGCGGAAATTGAGCCCATCAAGAATTATGAGGAACACACAGTGAATGAGGAGAACCAGATTGTCTTCACACACCGTATTAACATTCCCCGCCGGGCCTGTGGCTGTGCAGCTGCCCCTGACATTAAGGATCTGCTGAGCAGACTAGAGGAACTGGAGGGGCTGGTATCCTCCCTACGGGAGCAGTGTGCCAGCGGGGCTGGATGCTGTCCTAATTCCCAGGCAGTAGAAGGTAAGGTGGACTGGGGAACTGCTCTTGGGGAAATTCTTGTGCTGGCTGTAGATCTTGTTTAAAGTAGATACTCAAACCTGTTTCAAGAGCGAGCAAAAGTCAACCTGTTGAATTTGAAATATAATCAAAACTAGGAATGTATTTGGCCAGCTTGCAAGATACATTCATGCACAGTTTTGCAGTTTTATGAATCTGTGGGTCAGATGTCTGCCTCGGACGCCTTATAGCTGTGGCATTGAGCATGTATGGCACTTGGGTATGGTGACAATCTGTGTTGGAGTTAAGATTAAAACTCATACAGTGCAAGCTCTTGGCTCCACGTTTTGTCCCCTTGAGTAAACTGCCAAATTAACTGGTTTTGTTTCCAGGTTTTCTTTAATAGAAACCAATAAAAATACAGCAGGACATAAGGCAATAGACAAGCATAAATAGTTAGAGAAGGGGGAAAAAATGTATCCTTCTGGCTGTTTTTTAAACTGACGTAAGGGACTGGTCATACAAGAGAGAAAACACAGGTCTTCTGAGTAGTTATCTGTCCCTCCAAGCACAGAGCCGGTCTCACAGTTGATGATATAGCATGCTGTCTGGCTTTTTCTGTTCTGCAGTGAATTGGTGAATAATCCTTCATGGTAATGCCCTAATGAAGCAGTCAGGAAAGCTGCTCAGTCAGTGGAAGAGGGATTTTGAGAAGGGCAGAGGAATCCAGCATGCTCACTTACCAAGTAGTTGGCAGGGGCTCTTCCCTGATATTAGTCCAAATTAAAGCATTCCTGGTCAACTAAATCTCACTGGAGAAAGAAGGAGGTATTCTCCTTTAAAAGCTTTGGTGATTCTGGAAATTATGTCCTGTAGGGAGCTAGGAAAATCAGACCCCTTTTAAGTCATGTGTACCACACTGGCCTAATGCATCCCAGAGCCAAGGGGAATAATGAGTTTTCTGGATCATTGGTACAGGTCGCCTGGACACAACACCTTATTGCAGTGGACATGGCAACTACAGCATTGAGATCTGCGGCTGTGTTTGTGAGCCTGGCTGGAAAGGCCCCAACTGCTCTGAACCAGACTGCCCACGTAACTGCTTCAACCAGGGCCTCTGTGTCCAGGGCAAATGCATCTGCAATGAAGGCTTCACTGGTGAGGACTGCAGCCAGGCCACCTGCCCTTCTGACTGTAACGACCAAGGCAAGTGCACAGATGGGGTTTGTGTGTGCTTTGAGGGGTACACAGGCACAGACTGCAGCGAAGAGCTCTGCTCCCAGGGGTGCAGTATGCATGGGAGATGTGTGAGCGGGCGTTGTGTGTGCCACGAGGGCTTCACCAGTGAGGACTGCAGCGAGCCCCTCTGCCCCAACAACTGCCACAACCGTGGGCGCTGTGTGGACAATGAGTGTGTCTGCGACGAGGGCTACACTGGTGAGGACTGCGGCGAGCTCATCTGCCCCAATGACTGCTTTGACCGCGGGCGCTGCATCAATGGGACCTGCTTCTGTGAGGAGGGCTTCACCGGGGAGGACTGTGGGGAGCTGACTTGCCCAAACAACTGCAATGGCAATGGGCGCTGTGAGAATGGGCTGTGCATCTGCTATGAGGGCTTCATTGGGGATGACTGCAGTGAGAAGAGGTGCCCGAAGGACTGCCACAGCCGTGGGCGCTGTGTGGGTGGGCGCTGCATCTGCCACGAGGGGTACCTGGGCGAGGACTGTGGGGACCTGCGGTGCCCCAATGACTGTCACAACCGCGGGCGCTGTGTCAATGGGCAGTGCGTGTGCCACGAAGGATTCATTGGGGAGAACTGTGGAGAGCTGCGGTGCCCCAGTGACTGCAACAACCGTGGGCATTGTGTCAATGGGCAGTGTGTGTGCCACGAAGGATTCATTGGGGATGACTGTGGTGAGCTGCGGTGCCCCAACAATTGCAACAACCATGGACTTTGTGTCAATGGGCAGTGTGTGTGTGACGAGGGGTACACAGGGGAGGACTGTGCGGAGCTGCGGTGCCCTGAAGACTGCCACAACCGTGGGCGCTGTGTGGAGGGGCACTGTGAGTGTGACAATGGCTTCACGGGGGAGGACTGCGGCGAGCTGTCCTGCCCCAATGACTGCCACCGGCGTGGGCGCTGCATCGATGGGCGCTGCGTGTGTCATGAGGGCTTCACAGGGGAGGACTGCCGTGAACAGTCCTGCCCCAATGACTGCAACAATGCAGGCCGCTGCATCAATGGACGGTGCGTCTGTGAGGAAGGTTACATGGGGGATGACTGCTCTGATGGTAGGTTGCAATGTCCCTTTTGAAATTCTTTCCCTGGGTAATTCCCTGTGTCCATCCAGCAGCCTTGGAGGCTCTGTGAACCATTCCATTAGCTGGGCCCTGTTGCCACTCTTCTTTATAATAGTCCAAACAGCTGAATCAGAGAAGTAACACCCCCAGTAGCAAGCTCTTGGCCTCCCTTACTTTTCAGCGCTATATAGTATAGCGGTTGCTGGTGACTTTTGGTAGTCAGCAACCCAACAGGCTGATAATGGTGATGCAATCCATTTGTTATCTCCAATTTTGCTCCCATGACAATGTCACTGGAGCTGTAGCTAGCACTAGCTGGAATTTGTCACCATGACTATTCAGTTTCTTACAGTATCTGAAAGAAACTGTTCTAGCTATGGAGAAGAGGGAGATGTATGCAGAGTCTTCTTACTGGGTATTCAGCAGGATTAGTCTAAAAAATATGGACTGAATTTTGACTAAAGAATAATGCTTTGCAGGATTGAGATATGTAGATAATGAATGTCCATGAATAAAGAGCCTGGGTATCAAATGTTTCTTACAGCCAGGTTCTGGTTCCCAGTTTTAGACTGGATCAATAAGAAAGGGGGTTGCATTTACAATGCCATCACTATTGTAGGAGCTGAAAATGAAACACGCAGCACTGACAACATGCAGTGACAGACCCCAAGGGCTCAGTGACTTTGCTTTAAAGGTAGATCTCTGAGCTGGAGCCCTAGTGTAGGCAGAAGGTGTAGCGGAAGCAAGGCACTATCTGAGTGATCTGTATGAGACAACAGTCACAATGGAATTGCCATATGTTGCAAATATTGCAGTGCAAGCTTTCAGGATTATTACAGGGGCCTTGGCTATCTCTTAGTTGGCCAAATAGATTTTTCTAACTAAAGTAAAACTTGATTTGAGGTATATATACATATATGTATATATCTGTATATGTGTATGTATATCTGTGTGTGTATGTTAGATCTGACAAAAGCTTACAGTAGAATTGTGGAATCAGCTGGAGTGGAAACAGCTATAAAGCCACACGCTTAGTTTCCCAGTACCACTGACTCTATGGAAATTGATAGAAAATTTTGGCAGCTAGATAATGACAGACATTACACTATAAATGAGGTAGTTTTCTTTAGTAGATCCCAGGGGAGAAATTTTGGAACTAAGATCTTTGTGGAGTAATCAAAGAGTACTTTGGGGTTGGGAACATTATAAAGAGCAATGAATACCCTTGAAAAGAAATCTCCATTTTTCATCTTCTCCTTCTGGAAGACTCCTAAGCCATATTTTGTGCTCTGGCATGTGCAAATGTGGAGTAATCTATTGAAAGTATTCACAAAAATAATCATGTTTCATTTTACTTTGGAAAATCTGTGCAAACCCCAGGACATCCAGCTATAAAATCATGTGTTGCTGGCAGTTGAATTAAACGTCTGAACCCCTAGGGACCCAGCTATAGTAGTCTTGTGCAGTAGCCATGAGAGGAGGAGCTGGAACACAGGTTGTGTGCAAGTGTGAGAGTAGAAGTTGGCCCGTGACTTTTGGAAATGTCTGTAGTCTTCATCAGCTGAACATTCCTTTCTTCAAGTGTCTAATTGTGTGACATAGCTTCCCCATTCCCTGTTTCTTGGATGATTCTTATAAACTGCTTCTGGGAAAATGTGACACTGGGCAAGTCGTTATTTTCTGAGCCTTGAAAACTTCTTATAAGTGTGTTTTGGTTTTTTCCCCTTCCTAGTGTCTCCTCCAACTGAGCTGACTGTGACAAATGTAACAGATAAAACTGTAAATCTGGAATGGAAGCATGAGAATCTCGTCAATGAGTACCTCATCACCTATGTCCCTACCAGCAGTGGTGGCTTAGATATGCAGTTCACCGTGCCAGGAAACCAGACAGCCGCCACTATTCATGAACTGGAGCCAGGTGTAGAATACTTTATCCGTGTCTTTGCAATCCTTAAAAACAAGAAGAGTATTCCAGTCAGTGCCAGGGTAGCAACATGTGAGTTTAATAATCACTTTATTCATTCTTTTGTCTATTCCATAGTATGTATTTATTTGCATCCCTTTTGGGGGGTATTATTTCTTATGTATTTTCTATTTTCAATTAATCGTCTGTCCTGGACAAAGACAACCTTCTGCACTTTCATTTTCTATTCTTTTCCAGTACCAGTGACTCTGTTAAAAGTACAGTTCACTAGCTCTTCTGCTCTCTACAGTGCCTCCCAGTGAATATCATGGGGTCTTTGTAAATTAAGACCCTTGGCTTCTTCATAATAAAGTACATTTTCAAAACCTGGTAATGCATCCTTAAAAAATATAAAAATGTAGCAGCATGTGAAAAAGCAATATGAACCACTTGGGTTCAAACTGTTTTAACTAAAATGGAGGTTGTATTTGTTTTGCATCTTCAGTGTGTTTTACCACAAGTTACAGTCTATCTGCCTGTCTGTTAGTTTGTTGTTGATCTTCCTTTTTGTATTACGCACACCACAGTTACATCTAAACATCCCAGCCTCAAAAGATGTTCTTTGACTTCTGTCATTGTGCTCATTTTTAGAGACCTGGGGCAGGATTAATCTCATAACTTCAAATGTCCACACTAGGGTTCTTTCAAGAGGGGAAAAAAAGAGATTTCTTTTTTGTTTTGAAAGCAAAATTTGTTTTACTCTAAGATGACATCTAAAACCGGTCAGAGGAATGTCTCTTCAAAGACAGAATAACTGGCTGTGAGGAGGGTTTAAACGTCCCAGATGCAGATACCTATATGGCAGATATTTATAGTGGTGGAAAGATGTCCCAAACCCAGTGCCCACTTTATGGGAACTTGCTGCTCATGTAATAATATCCTTTTTTTCTGTCACAGATCTGCCTGCTCCAGAAGGTCTGAAATTCAAATCTGTTAGAGAAACATCCGTCCAGGTAGAGTGGGATCCTCTGAACTTTTCATTTGATGGCTGGGAGCTGGTCTTCCGTAATATGGTAAGGAAGCAATATTTCTTGTACAGAGGCCATATATAAGTGAAAGATCCTGGATTTTTTGTTTCTACTAACTGATTGTTCCATGTCTTACAGAAAAAGGATGATAATGGAGATATAACCAGCAGCTTGAAAAGGCCAGAGACATCTTATATGCAGCCAGGTTTGGCACCAGGGCAACAGTATAATGTATCCCTTCATATAGTGAAAAACAATACCAGAGGACCAGGACTATCCAGAGTGATAACCACAAGTAAGCACAACCTGTATTTGGTGTAGTGCCACCAATAAAACAACTGCTATTTGGTGTAGCCTAGGGAGTTTTTAAACAAAGAGAAAGCCAAGCTCTGTAGTGTGAATTCATGGGTTGTGAGGAAAGGAGGTAGTGGAGCTGCTAATGAAGAATACATGAGGAGAAATTAATTCCTTTCCAAATTACCTGTTTGAAAAAGAAAAGGAAATTTACATTTAGTTAGAAGGTGACTGTCGTGGTTTAACCACAGCCAGCAACTAAGCACCCCAGCCAGCAACTAAGGGATGGGGGAGAAAATCAGGAAAAGAAGTAAAACTCCTGCGTTGAGAGAAGAACGGTTTAATAGAACAGGAAAGAAGAAAATATCAATGATAATGATAACACTAATAAAATGACAACAAAAGGATTAGAATGCACAAATGAGGCACAGTGCAATTGCTCACCACCCGCTGATCGACACCCAGTTAGTCCCCAAGTGGTGATCCCCTGCCCCCACTTCCCCCAGTTTATTTCTTAGATGTGACTTCCCATGTTATAGAATACCCCTTTGGCCAGTTTGGGTCAGCTGTCCTGGCTGTGTCCCCTCTCAACTTCTTGTGCCCCTCCAGCTTTCTCGCTGGCTGGGCACGAGAAGCTGAAAAATCCTTGACTTTAGACTAAACATTACTTAGCAGCAACTGACAACATCAGAGTGTTATCAACATTCTTCTCATACCGAACTCAAACCATAGCACCGTACCAGCTACTAGGAAGACACTTAACTCTATCCCAGCTGAAACCAGGACAGAGGCAAAAATGTACATCAAGAGGAATTAGAATTTCTTTCACCCTGGTGATATTTGCATGAATAAATTACTTAAAGGAGAGTTTCTATTGTGTAGATGGAGAACCTCTTAGGGTTCCTGCTTGTCTTTCTTTTGGCAGCTTCTGCTGTTAATGAATTTTGATGAATTTACTTCTGATGAATTGACTCCATTTGGCACTTTCTTCTACAACTATACAAAATAAAGGAAGAAAGTGAATGAAGATAAGCTTCAGTTGGAGGAAGCCGCTCCTTTTAATTTTGCTCTGAATCAGCAATTAAAAGCACAAGAATGTGTATGATTTTTCTGGCGAGACTTCTTAAAAAACCACCATCTTCTCTTTTTGTAACAGAGCTTGATGCCCCTAGCCAGATCGAGGCAAAAGATGTCACAGACACCACAGCTCTTATCACGTGGTCCAAACCCTTGGCTGAAATTGAAGGCATAGAGCTCACTTATGGCCCTAAGGATGCTCCAGGGGACAGGACAACCATTGATCTCTCTGAAGATGAAAACCAATATTCTATTGGAAACCTGAGGCCTCACACAGAGTATGAAGTGATGCTCATCTCTCGTCGAGGCGACATGGAAAGTGACCCCATGAAAGAAGTCTTTGTCACAGGTAAGAGGCTTGGATACCAATCCAAACTTCTGGGAAGGTAATGCAATCACCATCAATCTTCCTGTACTATTTGCCTCGTGTTGCTTGAGTTGTGTATCAACACTGAATCAGCACTGTTACAGAAATACATGAAAGTGGAGAATTTTTTTTGTGTGCCTTATATACCTCACAGGCTCAACAAAATATTTAGACTCCCCCCACCCCAAGTATCCAAATGTACTTTGAAAGTGGGAATTATATTATTAAGTCTCTCAGAAGCTTTCGCTCATCATACCCTACATCTCTACTTCAGGAAACAAATTCCTCTGGATTACTTGTCTGTCTGCTGAGCTGAGTATCTTCCATGGTTCCTGTTTCATCTAAGACTTTATTTCTGTTTGTCTAAATGCATAACAGATTAGTAAAGAACTGCTTTTTTTTCCTTCTTCAGTTCTGCAGATGTTTTCTGTCATGCTTTTACAAATTACTTTGCTCCTTAGTGATCCTGTGAATGCTTTATGAAAGTGTGGGTCCTTTAGCATGTTATGAAGGTTTGATGAATTAATGGAGCTGAGTAAATGGTACACAGAGAATTAGCTGCCTTTTCATCCTAAAATGTAGTTGTTTGTTCAGAGCAGGATTTGAGTCTGCTATAGGTGTGAACAGTGAAAGCCCATTGAATTTCTACATAATACTCACTTTTAGGTTTGAGTCTTATGAGTTACTTCCAGCCATGAGATGATTAATTCTTTTTTCTTAGCAGCTTTTTTCCTTTTGAAAGCTGAGGTACTTAAAAAGGAAAACCAATGTTTTCATCCAAATACATTTTTCCGGAAGACTATTTTGTAATTAAAAATAATTACTAAAATTGAAAATTTTATTTTTGTCTCAGGAGATGAAAGTTGAATTTCTTCCACTGATGTTTACCCCAAAGCTAGCATACTCTCCATTTCATGCTAAAAGAAATCTGCTTGATGTAGTTAAGAACATAGTGATGTCATGTGAAAGGAAACTTAACTTCAGCTTTATGGATCATTTCACCTTCTAAAAAGTACTGTTATAAGAGACTGCTGTCATAAGAGAATGACTCCTATTTATTTATTTATTTATTTGTCGGTTGATTGATTACAGACTTGGATGCTCCAAGAAACCTGAAGCGGGTGTCACAGACAGACAATAGCATTACTTTGGAGTGGAAGAACAGCCATGCAAATATTGATAACTATCGAATTAAGTTTGCTCCCATCTCTGGTGGAGACCATGCTGAGATCGCAGTGCCAAAGGGCAACCAGGCAACAACCAGAGCTACACTCACAGGTAGGGGAATGGAGAGATTGTTAATGTCATGCCACTGCCATCACCCTAGAGCACAGTAGTGTAGTGAGAAAATGCCCTTCTGGTCACTATACATAAGAGGTACAAGCAGAGGTTGTGCATTTTGCATACAAGCAATTAAATTAAAATACATGTGATATATATTTACACACCTGCAGATGGATAACTAGCTAACAGAAGGTATGTAGCCACTTCACTTTCATCTATGCATCTATGAATCCTGTTAGTCAGTTCCCCGAGTTCTAGGTAGCTACATGTCTTTGTGGAGATGGATGTCAGTCTGCAACTTTTCTGTGTACCTGCAAGCTGCCTTACAAGGCTGCAAAGATAACGGTACTTTCTCCATGTCACATGGATGTCTTCTTGCTTTTCTTTGGCAGAAGTACCTATATTGTATTCTCTTGAAAGTAGAAGCTATCTCTGATTATGCATTTGCAGTTTCCAAAATGCAATCTCAGTCAGCCATAATCTTTATCCTTTGCCATGTACATGTAAAAAGATTTATTAACATCAGGTCAGCTAGAGGGTCAACTGAAACCTTGATTCTCTGCATACACAAGAAAGCATATATCTTACCTTCCATAATACAGGCTTCCTTATTTAAACAAATGCCTGCAGACACATTCCATGGACAGGAACTCATACTTCTATTCCTCATCTTTTAGGTTTGAGGCCTGGAACTGAATATGGCATTGGAGTGACAGCAGTAAGACAGGACAGGGAAAGTGCTCCTGCTACCATTAATGCTGGCACTGGTGAGTAGCTTCATCCATCTTTGTGCTCTGGAGGAAGCAGCAAGTCAGGTGGAGCCACTCTGATGTTTCTGTCATTTCCAAGTAACGCTGTAAGAAATACTTTAGAAAGTTCTTGATTTCATTTTGGTACCAATGGGACATTTCCCCTCAAGTGAAACTAAAAACATTTCCCCAAAGATCTTGACCTTTGAATCTGGCTTCCTTTTCCTGTACAAGCATCTCTTAGTGTTCTGGGAATTTCATTTCCAGGTGAGGTCCTTAAGGGTAATTTTGCTTATGCTGATTACTCTGGCCATCCTCTAATTGTAACGGTTTCTGGCGGGAATGGTAGTTATAGCCAAAAGGTTTATCTGACAAAGAGAGCAACCTCAGTGGTTGCAATAGTCCTGACTGCCCTTCAAATCCAGGATTTTTCTCACAATATCCCCCTTTCCCTAGGTAAATTCTCTGAAGGCTTAAATTTTTCCTCTCCTCCATGCAGTGCCTGCTGAAGTGAGTGTAACCGGGGGAAATTTGTTCTAGTGTGCTTCATCTGTAAAAGAGAACTTCATCATCCTCTACCTATATTAAGCAACAGGGCTGCAAAAGCTCCAAAAGGTGGATGAGACTCTGATCTGTTGCTAGACACCCAGTATAGATGTTACTCTGTCTACAGGTGCCTGAAGAACTGTCCCAGGGCAGTTCAGAGACACCTCAACTTTGTTTTTTTAACCTGTAGATCTTGATAACCCCAAGGACTTGGAAGTCAGTGGCCCCACTGAAACCACCTTATCCCTTCGCTGGAGAAGACCAGTGGCCAAGTTTGATCGTTATCGCCTCATTTATGTTAGCCCCTCTGGAAGGAAGAATGAAGTGGAGATCCCTGTGGACAGCACCTCTTTTATCCTGCGAGGATTGGATGCAGGGACAGAATACACCATTAGTCTGGTGGCGGAGAAAGGCCGACACAAAAGCAAACCCACAACTGTCAAGGGTTTGACTGGTGAGTAACAGCTTTTGATAAGTGCCGTGCACCAGGTCATTGGGCAATGACTAGAACAACTTCCCTGGTTTTGTAAGCCATGTCTGGGGAACTGCTTTAAATTATCAACTGCCTGCAGATCAGACTTGGCTCTGTCTAGTATGATAGACTTAACTGAGGGATAGCTGTGTATTTCCCTACCTACTGTGTTTAGCTCCATGTTCTCAATGATTTCTTGCTTATCCTTTGAGGAGACTCACAAAGAACACAGCTATTTGTCATGCATGAAATGCAGACCTCATCTTTTGTTTTAAATGAGGTTGTTTTTGTGCATTGCATCTTGTTTTGTTTTCTACAGCCAAAAACTAAGAGGAAGAGCAACAAGAATGTGTTTAACATTGCTTGTTCCTGCCTAATGAATTCTCTTCACAGAATGCTTCCACTCATCATATTTCAGCAGGGTCAATGGGACTCTGATGTTGCCCTTTTTCAGTTTTGTCATCCAAAAGTGAGAAAGGCTACCACCACAAATCTGGTCACAGTCACCGTTTCCATTTGATACCATGACTGTTACGTTTGCCTACAATGAAGGGGTCCGTTTCTGCCATCTCATTTTTGTGCAAAACACACCAATTATCAGTATCAGTGGACTACTTATTCAACAAGATCTTATTCTTTGTGAGACATATTGACTCAAAGCTTGTTGCATACGGAATTATATCTCGGTGTAGAACACAAAGAAGTCCTGAATCTTTGCATGTCTTCAGGCTAAATCCTGTGAGGCAAACCCTTAACAGCTATAAGTAAGCAGAGACATTGAAATCAGAATCAGCTGGGCTACAATTATTGTCCTTAGCAAATAGAAAGGTGTTTATCCTTTTCTCTCCAAAGACCATCTATGAGGTAAACACATACCAGAAGTTGTGGATTTTACAAATTAATAACTATATAGCTTAACTGGTCAAAACTGATTTCATATTCCTTGGTACTGTTCATGCCAGCAGAACCTCTGAATGCTTTATAGAGTCAAGTAATCCAGGACAGCAGAGAGTTATATGGTTGGTGTAAAGTACAGAAAACCAGTAGTACTGAACTATTTGTTTGATGCATAAATCAAGCCTGTGTCCAATATAGGGAAAAATTAGGAAGCCTTGAGGCACACACATACAAAATGAAGCTGAAAGTTTATGTGGCAGGAGTAAGCAGGCTTTGATTTTTCCAAAGTTATCTGTTTCCCCATCTGTCTGAAGACTGAGTGGTCTCAAAAGAAGTATGCATAGACAGTGAAAAGGCAGAAACAACATGCTGTGGAATTTCACAGTCTGGTCTTTCCAGCACCAGCTTCCAAAGTCTCACAAGTTGGCTTCTTATTCCTGGTTTGGTTTGGTGGGTTTTTGTTGGGTTTTTTTTGTTTTGGTTTTTTTTTTTTTTTTTTTTTTTTTATAAATACATTCATCTAGTCATTGTATTTGTTTTAATTATTTAAAAAGAGCAGGCAGTAAACTAAGAGTTCTCTGCAGTGGGCTCCTTAGAAGCAACAGCAGTAGTTGACATAACCTGTCTCTGTGACCTTCCTCCTGTGTAAGGATGGACAAATGCAAACACAGTAGCATGGGGAGGCAGAAATGCTCTATAAGCCTGTGGGGTATAAGACAGGACATCTCTTCTTCAGTTTACTTTTGCATCCACCCTCAAGTCAGTCCTCTTTATCCATGTTCCCAGTACTTGGGAGGTCCTGAAGTCCTCAGGCTAAGCCAGACAAACTTGTTGTTTTACCCTCTCTTGCAGAGCTATGGGGGACCTCAGGTCCACTGCACTGCTGGGCAGAGTACTTGGAGCAAGCAGGGAGAGAGAGGAATGATTGAACTGGAAAATGCCAGTAGCACAGCCAGGACTGGACTAGCTCTTCTTGGTGGGTGGAGGAGGCAGTCCTGCTGTTTAGAGGGGCATGTGCCATCCCTGATGAAAAAGGGAGCCAGGGACTGCAAAAGGGCTGAGAGTTTTTCTTTTCAGAGTTTTCTTTGCTTCTCCAGATTGCCAGTTTTTCATCTTATACTCTTCCCAGCCTCTTGATGGTTCAGTCAGGCTTCTCAGCTGGCAGGTAGAGATGTCACAAAATCTTTCATAGTATAGGATGGCAGCCTTCTGTTGTGTCTGTCTCTTCGTATGGATGAAGAAGCTTTGTTTAATGGATGTCCATGATTCTGCATTCAAGAGATGGTAAAGATTATAAAGTCAACAGTTTGCTAAATGTTATTTTGTTTTGCTGAAAAGGAAAGACAATATTTCACACTGCTGTTTGCTTGTTTGTTTCTTTGTAGCTCTATATAGTCTAACCCCAATGCAGGCAATGACTCCTGACCCAGAGGAGCTTTCTGGCTCTGAGAGCTTTCTTGTTCCAGAGGCCTCAGGGATGCAGGAAGATGCACTGAGGGACCCTGTAGTCTCAAGGGTAACAGACCACAGCTTTAGTGTCTCATGGTATGTGAATACAGGCGTCTACAGTAGTTTTGTGGTGGAGTACGAGGAAGTGTCATTGGCAGCTGGGCCCCCTGCAGAAATCTTCCTGCCCAGAGAATCCCTAGGTGCTGTGATTGATGGCCTCCAAGCTAACACTTCCTATAAAATCAAGGTGTATGGATTGGCTGGAGAACAGCGCTCTTCTCCTCTGGAAGCTGTGGCTACAACAGGTACCTCCTTTCTGTTATTAACAAAGGTATCACAAACTAGGGTGCTACTGATTTGTTAGAGGTCCCAGACAGCATCGCACAGAGGCTGTGTTTTAGAACCACTTCAGAAATCAAAGAAAATGAGCCATTTTACTAGCTGGAGGGACCTTTCTGGTAGCATGTCTTGAGAATGTTATATCAGATTAACAACTAGTCTGTAGGGTGAGCACGTAACCCAGCTCTGAGGAAGTTGAGCAGTCAGACTGCAGCTTTGTTCTTTCTTGCTCTGGTTCTGGAACCTGCCTGCATAGCACAATGTGGGTCCTGGAAGAGGATAGATGGTAATACATGAGGCACGAGAGGTCTGTGGAGATGAGTGGACACTAGAGAAACCAAGCGCCAACTTCAAATTCCTCTGCTGAAGGACCCAGATTGTGCAGCAACTGTTGATGAATCATGAATGTGATACTGTCTTGCCTCTGGAATTGAGTTGCACATAGGAGCATGGCTTGGAGAAGTAACTTTTCTATTCTGTGGAATGTTTTTAAGAAGATTTATGCTGTTTACCAAAGACCCTTTTCTGTGTTGTGTGTTGGTCCCTCTTCCTCTCCTGGCTTCTACTAGTCTTAGATTGCACCACCCTTTTATATACAAACTCAAAGAAACATTAGGAAGAACTATTAGGTGAACTAGTTCATTGGAAAAAAGCCATGCTGATCACTGGGAAACTAAATTTGCCAGTACAGATTGTCCATTTCTTCAGGTGATTCCTCTGCTGGGAGTACCTGGGACCTGACTTGAATATGAGGATTTTTAGTGGTAGCTACTGTAGTATTTCTGGCTTGTGATATATTGCAGTGCTTTCTTTATGAAATTCAGAGGTGCACAAACACTGTAAGCCCAGTTGAATCAGCTGGTTTGAGAGAGGGGAAAGCCATTTACCCAAAGGGGTCTGAAGAGTTTGCAATTACCTTGATAGGCCATTGTGTCTTACAGTGTGCTAGAGCTGACGAGAGAATTTGCAGTGAAACTGGCTGATAGCCCCTCTTGGCAAATAATATATAAAATACCAGACACAGAAGCAAGAAATAATACAGAATACTTTTTGCTCCATCCCAGGGAACTGGGAAAATGTCCTGGCAGGACATTAACATTCTTTTTAGTAAAATCGCCACTGAAGCATTACAATGGAATTCCTCAAAAGGTTACCAACAGCAGTATAGACATATTTAGGCCATATTCAACGTGAAGATTTTACTAAGAGAATGATATTAGGAAGTGTTTCAGCCTGAGAAAGAGCATATGTTTGCTGTCCATCCAGTTTCCCTTCTACATAGCTTTCGGCTCTTTGTCACCTACTATTCATTCACCTTGCCACCATGAATCAGTCTACCTGGCTGTCATCCACCCACCTAAGGCTCCTAGAGCTCTCTTTCTCTTCTCCCCATCTATTCCACTCATTGCTAAGTCAAGTGTTTGAACTCAATTGGTCTTGTTATCCTACAGTTTGATTGTTTTCCAAATTTTCCTTTATCTGTTATAGTACTCTGTTAAACAATGAACACTGATACTGTCTGTGGTATAAGAGTATTTTCCATGTATTCATATAATTTTCATTTTTCTATCTGTTGTTTGTTCACAAAGCTACATATTCCTCTGTGATACATGAACTTAATGTAGGGTATATGTGTGTTTATATCTATGTGTAGAGGGTAGACCACTCTATCTCATCCACAAATTCATTTGTGAAGTCATTAAACTCATGGTAATATTCAGAATTAGGTCTGAAAAAAAAATCAGAGGTAATGTAACTACATATAATTACATATGCCCTATGTGACAATCTGTGCCTGGCAACCTCCCATGTAGTTGTCAAAACTGGCACAATAAAATTAATCCACTTGTGACAGCAAAATTCTGAATTAAAATGCCAGTTAGGAGGTTGGTCCCCCAGCTTTTGTATAATACAGTTGAACTGCTGCTGTATTTCCCGTTCAGATTAGAGTAACCTAGTTCTTGTGCAGTTATACTATTATTGGCAGGAATCTGGGAGAAATGTCAGTAGGGGTGGTCAAGTAAAATGAGAAAATAAGAAGCCAGTTTTGACTAGTAATACACAGGGTTTTCTCACAGATCCTACGTATATAAGGACCGTAACACCAGGCCCATTTTTTTCTTTTTCCCTTGTATTTTTGCATGTTTTTTCCTCAGTTTCCAATTCAGAGTGCATGGCAGTTTCCCAGTGGGACTATCCACAGCATGGAGCTGTACCTGTGTAAGGTACTGCTGCCATTTCCTCCCTGCTGGTCTGTTCACTCTATCTGTGCATGTCTTCTGCAGAAATGCTTGATGCCATAGTTTTTTGCCCATTCCCAGAACAGGAAAGAGCTGGTTGGCATCTAATTGTGCACAAGCAGCTGAGAGTTCCAGAAGGTTAATGATTGTATACTCCATGCCTTCCTGTTTTGTTACATGAGCTCAGGAAGTCTGGTGCGGTCAGATAATAGTTCTGACAGTCGGTTTACTAAGAAAGAGGGAATTATGCTAGTTGTTTACCATTGCAGATGTGCTGGTGCGAAGGCAACATGGCTGTCTTCAGGTTGCAGCATGGTTCAGATCATATGTTGGGGTAATTTAAGGGGGGCCCTTACCTAAGTCAAGAATATCAATGATATATGTAAATATAAATCACTGTTTGTGTCACAGGCTTCCCTCCTTCCTGGAGGTGAGCAGAAAACAATTTTTTTAAATTTGTGTTTGTCCTGAGAGTGTATTTTCAAGATAACATTTCTGCATTTATTTGAAAACATTTTTAATTGATCTTTCTCCTCTGAAAACTGGTTTTTTTCTGATACATGTGTGAATTTGGAGACAGACACTGAATCCTGAATACATATTTGTGCTGATCTGATTGATGGTGGTAGATGACTTGCTCTTTCTTAATTGAATGCAAGTGGAGCATGAAAGCAAGGAAGTCATTGAGGTGTGAAACCGTGTGGGTTTCCACTAATGAGGAGATAATTCTGCATGTCAGAAAAATCACCTGCCTGTTGCCTTGCAGCTGTGATCAGAAACACATTCTCTGTGATCTCCACAGTTCTCAGATTTTCAGAATCTGACTGTGCTATGGGATATATTCACAGATCATTCAGCATGTTGAAGGCCAAGTCCTTTTCCCTTCTGTTCCTTTGGATCTCTTTAAAGAAAGAGTGCTCAAGTTCTTTCTGTCCTAGTTTTTAGGTAAGGATGCGTGTGTGTGTCTCCCCATTTTTTGAAAATTCTGCATGTATCCAGATGGATAACTCCTCCAAGCCTATTTTTGATTCGATAGGATGAGATGTAGCATGCTTCTGCTGTGGCTGATTTCTCAGTCTGGATTTGGATATGTTTGCGATATTTGGCATGCATTCTGCTTATGGTTTGTATCAGAAGCAGTAACTGATGTGCTGTAGCAAAAATAAAAGGCATGTTTGAGAGACTTAGGGTTCAAATCCTCACCAGTGTAAATTAGCAAAGTTCTTTGGACTTAATCAAAGTGTACTGATTTACGTCTACTGAGGATGTGCCAATTTCTCTGCTGGAAGCATCTCAGCTCATCTCTGTGTTTAATGCTTCTTGCTCTGGATCTGCTAGTAAGCGTAGCTGTGTGAGAACCATGTTGTACTTGATGATGCTACCTTTGCTTGTGGACTGGATTCAGTCTCCAAAAAAGAAGTACCCATCTGTTTTCTCTGTTCTTAGAGCTCTTTAATGCAAAGCACACAAACTGTTTTGTAGCAGATGTTAGATGTCGGTATATTTGGGGGTTTATTATCAGGAAATTTTAACTTGTAATTTACCTCTGTTTAGCACATCTAGTCACAACACCTGGAGAATCAATCAATGAAACATCATTTAATCCTACCAGTCCTGCACCTACAGAGCTAAGTTATTTAACAAACCCTGGCACTGATTCTCATGCTCTGCTTTTGGTGCCCACTGACCTTCCCATCTCAGAAGCCACTGGTGCTCTTCATGACCTTAATATAACACACAGGACTTTCAGTAGTTTCACCCTATCTTGGGCAGCACAGGATGAGGTATTTGATCAGTTCTTTATCAGTCTGAAAGAGCTGTCCAGTTTAAACAGAACACAGGAAATCTTTTTGCCGGGAAACCATCGAGAAACAGAGATTACCAATCTCTCAGCTGGCACACAATACCAGATTAACCTCCATGGAAGCACTCAAGGTCAGCTCTCTTGGTCCCTGGAAGCCCTAGCTACTACAGGTATTTTCTATGGATTCATTAGCCATATGTTCCTTCTCTGCTTTGAAATACAGAAATTAATTTTCATACTGCTGTTCCACTGCAGATATGCTAGGCTTTGTGAGTGATGCATTTCTTCTTAGATGTTTATTTTCTTTCTTCCTTTTGCACGGGATAAAACTCTTATTGCTATGGAATGAGACCCTTGAGTGGTGCAGCATGGACAATGCCCCATGCAGCTTTTAAGGTGATATAGCATCAATTCTCTCTTTTCAAACTGCATGCAAAGAGAGCCATTGATGCATCTGCTATTTACAAGGCACATGAAAATAGCAAGATGCTACAGGTTTTTACCTGGACTGTGGTTCAAACACAAGAAAGATTGCAAGGAGGTTGCAGTTTGCAGCATTGGCATGGAAGTGGTGATGTCAAAGGAAAAAAAAGATTGTAACACATTGGGAGTATAAGTTTCTGAAAACTTCCACCTTTTATCCCTATTACATGAATTTCATGAGGAAACAGGCCTATAGCCACAGGGCTCAGTTCAATAATGATCCAAGTACCAGTACATGCGTTCATATCTGGAGAACCTAGCTGGAGACTAATAACTGTACCTGTCCATCACCCAAAACCAAATTCACAACATGAGATAAAATATTTACATAGAAACATAGAGATTATTTCACACCTACTACAAGGCTAGAGCAGTCTTATCTCTCAATGGTTTGTTCTCTCTTTTTTTTTTTTAAACTAAGAAACATCATCTCTTGATATCATTTGCCATGACATTATCATTGTTTTGTCATGTATGTTGGATGCTTTATGGATGAGGCTTTTGGAGGTCTCCAACAGTCCAAGTTGGTGCATGATTTTGTATGAGAATCCTGTGGTCCCTAGAAAGCATGATGGGGTTGTGTGCGCTACCATCTCAGATATGCATGAGAAACAAACGGGAGGAAAATGTACTCTGCATCTTGGAGGCAAATGAAACTGAGCACTCTTCAGAGAAATCTGAATTGCTTTTAAGCTGTGATGATTACTGCGTAACTTATTATAATCAAGATTTTACTTAAAAGATTTTATCTTATTGTAACTCCTGGTTTAGTTTCTTTTTAATTTTAAGGAAATGTGTTTGTTTTGTTTGTTTCTGTTGCCACCAAAAGATCATTATTTCTGATACAACCAGTTCCTTTTCTGTTCTGCTCTCTCTTTTTCAGCTAAACAGTACTGTTTTGACAGGATTCAAATCTTGCCTCAATAAGTCTCATTTCTGTTCCTGATAAAGCAAAACAGCTCTAATTTCATGCAATTTTTTTTTGTTGAACATCATTGTGTCATTTCATAAACAATCTCTTCCTTTCTAACAGGATGGGAAAAGCTTGTCAAAACTTTTGTGTTCCTTAGTAGCAATTTACTATACATTAATGTATCCCATTGAAGATAATTGTCTGTGATCTATGAGTGCTCAGCCTCTGAAAATACAACCCCAGCTACCTATGTAAGGCTATGCAGCAGTCATACAATAAGCACTCTGCATTTACAGGGGGAAAATTTATATGAGTAATGTTGCAGAGTCTAATTTTCATTTATTCTAGAGCTGCTTTATCTACTGCCTTAAAATATGCATAAAGCTTAAAGTTGAAGCTTACAACTGACAACTCAGATCCATTCCCCTTCATGCATCATCTAAGAAATAAATTCCCAGTCATGCAGATTGGGATTATTCAGATAGACTTTGTTCGTATTATAATGCTGATGTGTCAACAATGCAAATAAGTAGGAAAAGTGCTGGAAAGTAATCACAGTCCACAGGCCAATGATAGATTATACAGTGAGATTTTCCATGTAGAAAAAAAACAGGTATTACTCTGTAATTTTCCCAAATGACTTCAGATTTTAAGGAATTAGTTGTATTTCCTCTGTAACTGAGGAGTTCTATTCTTGCTGGGAAAATGACCTAAGCTTTCAGATTTAACAGCATCAGAGAGTTAGCTCTGATAGTTCCCAACTTCCTTGACCACCCCTGTGATGGCTTATGAGAATGTTAATTTCTGTGAATGCAGATTTCAATTTTAGATTAATATCAGTAACTCTGAAAATCCAAGTTTCTCTGCCCCCAGGAAGGTTTTGTGGACAGAATAATGTAATATAAGGAAGACAAATCCATTAAACTGAAGGCATGCAGACATGGAGGAATTTTCCCCTTTTTTATTGTTTTGGATTAGAAATTGTTTAGAAGAATAAATAGCATCCTTCATGTGGACACAATTAAAAGTATAAACATCTCAATCCCAGCTAGTCTAAACTCAATGTCTTCCTACCGTTATAGCAGTATTCACAGTATTATTACAGTACTCGCAGTCACTTCATAATGGCAAACACTGAGTTGTTAATAGTGCAGTAAAGTGGTTATAGTAATACTTGCTTGTCTCATAGGGACTTGTAATTAATGTTGGCAAAACACTTGCAGCTATAAGATGATCTATATGCTGCTTTCTGTAAGCAGTCTTTTGGCATGAATGTGGTTATTATTTATTATGACAGTCCTTTTCTTGCTGTTCTGTTTTGCCATGTCTCTGAAGAGACTTTACAAGTTATCTGGGGCAGCTGAGAGTGTAAATGTGTGTGAGTACATCTCTGTGTCACTGATTACAAGTGAATTCATTAACATGGAACATCATTAAATAGTACATCATCACCACTAGTCTGTAATCTGAGTAACTGATTGACTCTCTGTCCTTATTCAGAGGAGGAACCTGAGCTTGGAAAATTGTCAGTACCAGAGACTGGCTGGGATGGTTTCCAGCTCACCTGGACAGCAGCCGACGGGGCCTATGAGCACTTTATCATTCAGGTGCAGGAGTCTGACAATCCTGAAGAAACCCGGAATATCACAGTCCCAGGTGGACTGCGCTTTATGAATGTTACAGGTCTCAAGGCCAACACACCTTATAACATCACACTTCGTGGTGTGATTCAAGGCTACAAGACCAAACCCCTTTCTGTTGAAACCATGACAGGTACCTTTTCAAGTCACAAATTCAGTCTCATGGCTCCCTTTCTTTGCAGACAGGGATGTGAGCCAGATCTATCACAACTGCTCGGCAAAGCTTGCTCACTTGGTTGGCTTTGCATGGGGTGCACTGAACTCATTAAAGCCTGGCTGAACATCTCTGGCATGGAAATGTCTCATGATCAGACTTTCCAATAAGAGTCTCAGTGCCCCCATGGAGCCCTTCTCTTTTAGGGGTGCGGGGGGGGGGGGGGGGGGGGGGGGGGGGG
>JANZLQ010000055.1:10787336-10806844 GCA_026212715.1 Elanus axillaris | reverse complement strand
GAATGCTTTCCCCCCCCCCCCCCCCCCACCTCAGAATGGCTTGTTTTGTTCCCTTTACTCACTTTTCTGCTGGTTAACACTAACAGCAAAACCCAACTGGCTGTTGTACATGCTCAGGAAAGCCCATGTTGCCTTGTAAAATTATTAAAATCCTGTTCTTCATAGCCCAGATAATCAAAGCCTGAGAGTATTTTTAGTTTTTAGCCTTCAGAAGCTACCTCTGAAATTAAGCACTAGCTTCTGTGTAAATACAAGCTCAGGGGTATATTGTGTGCATCTGACTCAAGGGCAAGGATAGACACCTTCTATATATTCTCATATAGAAAACAACACAAATTGTTTACTAGCAAGAGTAGTATCATATATCAAGCCACATAAATTTGTTAAACAGTCTGATTGGTCTGAAAAAGATTTAAAGCAAGAAACCCAAATTCAGCAGAACTACCCTGGCAAAAAACTGACCTGAAAGAAGGAAAGTAAGCCCCACATTATCAGAAAGTTGCATGAAACTCATCAACAGCCACAAAAAGAATTTTCTGGCCAATCTTGCGGAAGATGGCAGTTTTAAATGAGAGCTTATAATGAGCTTTGACTGTGAAAGGTAAATATATACTTATGTCCATCTATACCTCACTGATTTTTCCAGGTGTTATGATCATTGGTAACCAGGTGTTACGATAATTGGTAATGAACAGGGCATGAATTAATTGGCAATAAAGGGGCACCAGTGGCTTTTCCTTAAGATAATTTCTTGTAGGTTGTAGACAGTATCTCCTGCCTCTGGGCTTTCTTACAGACCTTTGCAACCTCCTGTGATTGTGAGATAGCCAGAGCTTGCTCATATTTGATTTCCCCAAGCACATATTACCCAGCACAGAAGGGGTAAAAGTACACATAAAAACTAAACAGAATTAAAACATGAAACACAGTAGAGCTAACTTGTTTCAATAATGCTTTAAGCAGCCTGGCTTAGGTAGAAGCATGTCTGGCACAAGGTACTTGCCTTGGGCTGTGTCCCACTGCAGCTAGAAGTCCTGTGCTTGGACAGTCCCGAGTGTGAGCTGGTAGCAGATTTCTCACTGAAAATAGAGAAATGTGGCTAGACAAAGGAGGCTGGACAAGGACAAACAAGAAAACAGACATCATGGGTGTCCTGCCTTAATATGCAATGTTCTCTCTTTTTGTTAACTTAATGAAAACAGCAGAAGATGCCCTGCTGAGGTTTTCCCTTCCCTTTCTGGGTCATGCTCAGCACTCAGCTTTTCAAAATTTTCCCTTCTGGAGACTTCCAATTGTCAGAATTTTCTGAGCCTTCCTGTAACGCATCAGGGATGTCTACAGAGAGGAAGAAACCCCAAGGCAGCTATCACTTTTGCATTTTGGTTCTAGCTCCAAAATTACATGCCAGCTTTCATAGGCTTAAGTTGAAAGGGAAAGTAGAAGAGCAAACAAAACACAACCTTTTCCTTTGGATAAAGTAATAGCTCTAGTTTTAGCTTTTCCTAAAACTGGAAGCTAACTTTTCCGAATGCCCCCGGGGGCATTCAGAAAAGTTCTTTTGCATCTGCATTCATGCTCAGACCTCAAAGACGCATGACTGCTTCTGGAGGTAAATAGCCACAGCTTTAAAGCTTCTTTTTCTTTCTTTCTTTTTTTTCTTAATTAACATTTTGAGATGCTTTCGTTTGATTTCTTCCCCTTAGTACCTGTCTGCTTGTAGCAAGCTTTTACGCAAACCCTTTTCTCCAGTGGCAGCTTGGAGTGCTGCCAGCATGAGCAGAGAGAAGCACGGCATTTCTGAACAGGAGGAGATACAGGGCTGTCCCCTTCTGACCAATGTTGTTTCCCTCCTCAGGAGTGCACCCAGAAGTTGGTGAGCTAACCGTTTCCGACATTACTCCTGAAAGCTTCAACCTTTCTTGGACAACCACCAATGGGGACTTCGACATCTTTACTATTGAAATTATTGATTCTAACAGGTTGCTGGAGCCCATGGAGTTCAACATCTCAGGCAATTCAAGAACTGCTCATATCTCAGGGCTTTCCCCCAGCACTGATTTTATTGTCTACCTCTTTGGGATCTCTCATGGTTTCCGCACACAGGCAATAAGTGCTGCAGCTACAACAGGTATATAAAACCTACCTCAATGCTAACTGTCCTTTCTTCTAACTCTTCCTTACAGGTTGTGCCCCTTTCCCTGCCCTCAGCTAGCCCACCAGTGTACCAAATCCACTACCTCATTCTTTTATACTTTCTAAAGAAGACCTGCTGGAGACATTTTGAACTGTGAATGTTAATCCACCATCCCACCCAGCAAAGTCAGTCAATTACATTGTGATGTGATTTCATTCACACAATAAGTTTGCTCTTGTTCAAACATTAAGGCTGGGGCAACCTCTGACACAGATGAGAAGCAAAACAAATTTCCCAAGAACCAAGTGGGAGATGAGCCATTATGTTAGCCTTGCAACATGTGTTTGCATCAGTCACACAGTACAGAGAAGACACTATTTCTCTTAGATAAGCTGATTTTTAGATACAGTTTTTATCCTGATGCTCTAAATAGATTTCAGGCACATTTCAGTCTGACAGCAGACTCCTATAAGGCAGATGTATTGGTTGAATTCAACTTCAGAATTTAGTTTACAGTGCATGAGAGATTGAAAGAGTCCATTTGACTTGATGGTGGTGAATGGAATAGGTAGACGTTTAGGTGTTGGCACATTGTATATCTTGAGGTTTTACAGTTGATGTTTTTTCCAGAAAAGACAGGGAAGTCAAATGTTCAATGCTCTAGCCAATTACAGTATAAAAGTGGAAGGAGAGGACTAGACTACAGAAGCAGAAGGTGCATTCTCATAGTAGGCAGATAATAGCTCACACTGTGATAATTTAATATCTCTACCAAATTTTGCCTGCTGACATGTTCTTAGAGGAAAAATTGTCATAGCAATAGATTAACATGGTCAATGACATGAAGCAGAATAGCAAATTTCAGTGATCAGATAATACAGAGTTGCAGTTTCTAGCATCAGCAGATTGTGAATATCCTCACTGAATCATGGATAATATGGGCAGAGTGACTGCAAGGGTGCTGGTATGAAAAACATTGAGAAACACAATGCTAGATGATCTTTGTGACCTGTGGCTCATGGGAATTCAAACTTTATTTTGTTGCTTTGGGTTTTAATAATTGCAATACATTTCCATTTGTTTTTCTTCCCGTAGTACAGGAACCTCTCCTTAGCAAACTCATTGTATCAATTGCTACCTCAGACAGCATGTCACTCACGTGGGAAGCACAGGACAATGCCTTTGACCATTTTATTCTAGAAGTCAGAAACTCTGACTTCCCTTTGGACTCCCTGGTGCACACAGTGCCAGGGGCCTCCCGGCACTATGTAGTCACCAACCTCAAAGCTGCCACTAATTACACTGTCCAGCTCCATGGTGTAATTGATGGGCAAGGTGGTCAGACCTTGACAGCACTGGCAACCACAGGTATTTCAATGTTTCACCTTCCAGGTTTGCTTTTTTCTCTTCTTTCTTTTGCTCTCCACCAAACTGCTCTAAAACATGGCTTCAACTCATTGTTCCTTTGGTAAATTATAGGGAGATCACTATGAGGGGAGGCTGAAATGCGTTGGGCTTGAAAGCGCTTGGGAAAAGAGAGATCTGAGACAATGGAAAAGGCTGGAAAAGTGCCCCCAGCATTAAGGGAGCCAGTAGTAAACCGTAATTGGTTTCCTTATATATACACTTACCTGCAGGTTCTGTGTATATATAATTGACTTGCTCCAGATAGTTAATATTTTCCACAGAGTATCTTTGCACTTGATCTGGAATAAAGTTCTTGTTCATCCCATCCTCACTTGCTTTGTTGTGGGTGGGAAGCCTTCATGTCTTTATGAGCCTGGAGAGGCACCTGCATGCCATTTTGGTTCTTTGTTCTTGAAACCAAATGTCTTCTAAGACATTTGGATCTCTTGTGGAAGTTTTGGGCAGCATGCTAAATGAACAACCAAAACTGCATGGATTGGTCTGGCCACCTTGTGCTGGTTCTGATGTTCTTCTCTACCTAGTATTTTTATGTGTTCCCAGCAGAGTGGGGCTCAAAAAGCAAGTTCACCCTTTCTTGATGGTCAATCCACCACTCTGTTGCTTGCATTGCTACCTTTGAGTCTCTAAGACCTGACTGGATGTCAGAGCTTTTCCTATGATCATGATGATTCCAGGATGGCAGGAGATCACTAAGACTTGCCTGAAGAGATAATTTCAACTTATTTTGCATGTAGTGTTCTTTAGAGTCTGGGTGTCATGATGTGAACGTGCCTGATGGGATGCAAGTGGCATGTGAAGGAATGTGGCCATTTCGGGATGAGATTGGAAAGGATCGCTTTGTCCTCTTTGACCTGCATGCAGGGCTGATGGCTCCATGTTCAGTTTCACTGGGTTCTTCACCCAAGCCTGTTTGCTCTGTGGATATTTTCTCATGTCCTCCTCTGTCTTTGGAAGTACCATGCTTACATGGTGACATCTTCACTGTCAGCCATGAAGGCATTGATGGTCACTGGTTGACAGCATGACAACAGCATGTGTCCTTAACTGGGGCCACTTGGCTTCACCTGTTCCTAGACAATTCCAGAAAATAAGGTGGACTATTATTTAAAAGTCTTGTAATGAGGGACGGGAGTAAAAGTTGGAATATCTTGAAGCAGTTCATGTTTTAGTTAAGAAAAGGATTTCATTATTTCACTATTCTCTTTGTCAGTGGGATACATCTTTCTTACTTTTCTCCCAGCATGAATCACTTAGGTAGTTATTTTCCTGTATCTCACTGGCTGCATTTCCCAAGGTGTTCTTGGTTTATAGTCAATTGGCAAGAGAAAAAATAGAAAATCAACCCTGAGAGCAGACACAGGATTCTCTGACCACCTGACTGCTGGGTCATGTTTGTGTGCTCTCTGTGCTCTAATGAATCTTCAATGTTTTTATCCTAAATGGAATAACTTTAAAACAGGATGGGTAAGGAGCTCTCCCCCTCCTATAGCCTGAAGGCCAAGTTTCTCCCCTGGCAGGGGAGAGATGTGGTTTTTAATTTCCTTTAGCACAAAAGGAAAGTCTTTGCTTCTTAAGAAAGTGCCCTGACCACTGAACAGTCAGAAAGGAGAGCAACAGCACTGTTTTTTGGTTCAGTCTATTAGATATTCTCTGATTGTGCCTAGTCAGAGATAAGGAACACCTTATCTGTGGAGTCCAGGGAGGTTTTGGCATGAGATTGGTGTTGAGATAATCACTGCTAGGATTGAAATCCCTCATAAACTTCAGGGTACAAAAAGAAAAGTATCTACAACTCCAGTCAACAGAAACACTAAACAGAAGCTGAACTGGGATTTCAAGGATGTCTGATTTGGGCTCGCCTAATTCCTGCCTGAATCCTACTTTATCTACTTTGGAGTTGCTGTGGATTTGTATTCCCATCAAATTCCTAGTGGGAGTTCCCACAATTTCTATGGTTTTACCACAGGACTGTATGCTGTTGGTGTTTCTGTAGATCAGGCCCATGTTTCATTAGGAAAATTGAGTTTATTTAAGAAAATTGAATGAAATAAAATATTAAAAGTCAGCACTAATTTCAGTGGCTTCTTCCCAAAACCTTACAAATTAACTTTTGCAATGCTCCTTTTTTTCCCCTTCAACCACTGCAAACAAGGCTAAAACATTCAGCCTTATCTTTAAGCATCTATAAACCTCCACTGTTAATTCCCCCAGCCCCACGGAGTAATTCTGTCTCTTCACCTGTGTTCCTTTCTCCTTCAGAGGCTGAGCCACAGCTGGGCACGCTCACACTCACAAATGTTACCCCTGACAGCTTCAACCTCTCATGGACCACAAGAGATGGGCCTTTTGCCAAGTTTGTTATACACATTAGAGATTCCTATGCAGCACATGAACCCCAGGAGCTTACGGTGTCGGGAGGTGCTCGCAGCGCTTACATCTCAGGCCTGCTAGATTACACTGGCTATGACATTAACATTAAGGGGACCACCAATGCAGGTGTTCACACAGAGCCCCTCACTGCTTTTGTCATGACAGGTATCTGCTTAAAGGTTTGGAGTCTATTTATTAGCTTATAAAAATACATATTCCCGCATGGATAAAAAAAAAGACTCTCTACAGCACTGAATATCTTGTCCAGCAACAACGGTTTTGTTTGCAAATTTGGTGTAAGGATGGGTCAGACCAGTCATGTTGACCTTAAAAAAATTTCTAGGAGGAGTACTAGTTTAAAGTGAGTTAAGAGCCCTCTGGAGTCTTTCTCCCATGTTTAATAATCTTTTCTAACTCCTGAAGTTTGAGGGGGAAATTTGCCTAGTACTCAGTAGTTGCATCTGAAGGATCCAGAGAGGACTGGATTTTAGAATGCCTCCTGTCCTGTGATGTCCCCTCAACACATCCCGCATGTCTGAATATTTTGGCCAGATTTTGACTGAAATTGGTTGTACATCACATGCCTCTTAGGTGATCAAATAAATGCCACAGAGCTTGCCTTCTGTGTATTATGTGGCCAGTATGTGCTACTAGGGTTTGTCACATAGACATATGGGTGCCCTAAATAGGATTAATGGAGAAAATGAGGCCTTTTCCTTCTTCTCCTCTCTTCATTAACATGCAGTGGGCACACCAGTTGCAGTAGCAGCACCCCTCGCAGCATCTGGGCTGTTAGTTTCTGTGAAAGGCAATGTCCATGATCATTTTCCTTAAGGCAAATCATTGCATTTTGCACCAGCTCTGATCTGCCCCTCTAATGACATTCAGTCACACAGTCAGAACTGAGCAACCCTGCTTTCAAAATCCCTGCTCTTTAGCTCCACCAGAGTACAAATGCTTCCTTTTTGAAAATAAACCATGGACATTGGTATTTTGAGAGGAAGCTTCCCACAGCTAGGTAAATGTGTGGCACTCTCTACACAGCAGAAGGATGTGCCAGCAGTTCACATAAACCTGCTGGGTTTAGAGTGTTGGTGTCACTCAACAACTATCCCAGGAAAATAATTTCAGCATTTGGGGCTCTTAATTTGTTTACCCACCCTCTCAGAGACCAAACCAAAATGTGAATCTTTGGGGTTGCTTGATTAGAAGCAAGTAAACTACAAAAATGTCTCCAAATTGAGTAAATTAGAGCTGAATCTCTGGCACCCAAATGTGTAAACATCAAAACATAAGGACTTCCAAATTATAAAACTAGGAGGAAATTTTTATGCCAAATTCTAATAACATCAATTTCAGCAGTTGTGAAATGTCAAAACCAAACCCGAAACCATTTCCCAGAGAAAGTTCTGTGTTTAACTAACTGGTGTTTTCTTAAGTGAGTGGAATTTGAGTGACTGGAAGATCAGATGAGTTAGCTCCTGAGCCAACATAGCAAGGTTTGTCAGATAATTTAGAGAAATACCAGCAATGCCTGGGATCCAGGATCAAGGCCAGGGCTTAGCAGAGACAGTTACCTTCCTATTTGACTTGTCAGATTTTGAGCGAGCAAAATACATTGAGAAACTATCTTGTAAAAGTTTGACCTTTTTTTTTTTTTCAGAGACTTGGTGATAAAGTTTTGAGGAGTTGATCCACAGGCTCTAAACTTTGACAGAAGTCATGCTGATGTGAAAAAAAGACCCTTCACTGGAATTTCTTTAAGTTGTCAACATACTGCATTAGAGCTGCCTGTGAAGCAATTTGGACAGACGATTGCTCTGTTCTGCAGTCATTAGCCCCAGCCCTTAGCCAGTGGAAACTCTGGCTTCTCTCCTATCCCCCTCAAAAAACAATCTTGAAAGTATTTAGTACTTGCACTGGCTATGACCTGATGATTAGTGTCCTGCTTCTGGCAGTCCTTCTGGCATCTCTGACCCCTCCACCACTGAAAAGAAAAGCTGGAGATATTTACGTGAATTAGAGAGGTAAAGAAGCAAAATACAGGAATTGTGAATGCCAAAGTTGAGGCTTGTCTCTAAAGCACTGATGGTGGACAAAAGTGGGAGGAAATCAAAGCTTTACGCATAGCATTTCTAAAACAGTTTTGATTATAACTGTCTTACAGTGCATGTGTAACAGAAGAAATGTGCTTACACAGTAAGTTGGAAGGAATTTCAATGGAGCTTGTGAGATGAGATGCTGGGACACCCTTGATGAAAATTAAGAATTTAGCATCTAACTTCTGGAGGCTCCGTTGAAAATCCTAGTCTTGTGGTCCTGGCTATGCACTTCTATTAGATCTATAGTTTGGGGAAAAATGTGATTTATGTTTGGTGGAATCTGTGACACTTTCTAATTTGCAATGTTTTTCGCTTCTTTTTTTGTGTGTTTTTGCACCTTCCCTTCTTTTAGAGGCCATGCCCCCACTGGAAAACCTAACTGTCTCTGATATTAACCCTTATGGGTTCACAGTGTCGTGGATGGCATCGGAGAATGCCTTTGACAACTTTCTAGTAGTCGTGGTGGATTCTGGCAAGCTGCTGGACCCACAGGAGTTCCTCCTTACGGGAGCCCAGCGGCAACTGAAGCTTAAAGGCCTTATTACTGGCATTGGCTATGAGGTTATGCTTTATGGTTTTGCCAGGGGGCACCAAACAAAGCCCCTAAGCACTGTGGCAGTTACAGGTATTTTAATGTGAACAAATTGTTCTCTTCCACCCCTTCTTTCTTGCTTTTCCTCTCACATGGAAGATGTTTTATGCAATCCATTTGCAAAGCAGACCTTGGCTTTTGCATCCTTTTCTGCATCGTGGCTACACATAACTCGTCTTGATTTATGATAGGTTCACCAATGAAATTTGGTTCCTTTTAACTTGATGTTTCCCTTTTGTCCTTTTTGAGGAATCTTGTAGAGGCGCATGATGTGGGCTGAGGGGTGAAAGTTTCTGGTATGGCCATGCAGGTACTTCTAACCGAAATCTTTAAAGAAAAAATGACTGCATGCAGGAGTTCCTGTTGTTAACATCCACTGGGTACATCAGCATTCCCCAACTTGCCAGCCAACAGGACCTTCAGGAAGTGTCATACAGGATTTCTTGCCCATGGCCTCCTTTCTTTTACTCTCTGTGTGGGTTCCACCCACAGACCATCAAGTGCTATCATTGCCACCCATAAAGTTGGCATCTCTCTCCAGAAAGCCTTAGCTCATTTTTTCAACCTCATCATAGCTGCCGTTTCCAGCAGCATTTGACCTTTCTTGAAAAATCATTGCAGATTGATTCTCTAGCCCCACAACTATCAAGTTTCATTTGCATGTTGTTGACTATGCAGCAGTAAAGCTGGGGGTTACCTGATCGGAAGTTCGAGAGAAAATAAGTGGGAATGTCTTTCTGTGGAAGAAAGAAGTGCATTGGAGATGCTGTAAGATAGTAACCACTCCAGTAGCATTTCTGTAGGTAATGATGCCTGACCATACTGAGCTAAAGATATTTTGCAGGTAATTAATAACTTACAGCTCCTGGGATCCTCTTGAATGGGTTCTTTCACTAAAACCAGTAGGTCTTGCATTTGGATTCAAGTGTGCTGTTTAAGGCGTATGAATTTTCATGATTCCCCTTTGCTGCTTCAACATTCGTTTAATATCAAAGTAAAGAATTCATCTGATCGGAAGCATCACAGATGCCAGAAGTGCATGAAATAAGGGTTTTGCATGGAGAAAAAGACTCTTCCAAGTGGCTTCTATGTTGTCCTCCTAACAGAGAGAGACCTGACAATACTACAGGCATGCCTGCAGTTCTATAACAAGAGCTTGTTTTTATTGGACATAAAGGTTTCACATAGGTAGCAAGGGAGAAATGCACATGAAACTTACTATTAGCATGTATAACTTTGCATGTCAGAGGCAAATGGTGTATGTCCATGCAGTGGATTTGCTATTAAGGAGTGAAAGTTTGAATGGGCCTGCACACACTCACATATATCTTCTTCAGTATGTGTATAATGCTAATACTCTTTTTTTTTTTTTTTTTCCAATAGCTGGCAGATTGTTTCTCTTTCTTTGAACTGTGGTTGGATTCTTGCAGTATGCTATATCCAGACCTCAGGCAGGTCTCTAATGAACTGATTAAAAAATCATTTTTTTTCCCTACTGCTATCTTCTCCTTTTTTAGAAGCGGAACCCGAGGTCGACAACCTTCTGGTTTCAGATGCCACTCCAGATGGCTTCCGTCTGTCCTGGACTGCAGATGATGGGGTTTTCGACAGTTTTGTTCTAAAAATCAGGGATACCAAAAGGAAATCTGATCCACTGGAACTAATAGTACCAGGCCATGAGCGCACCCAGGATATAACAGGGCTGAAAGAGGGTACTGAATATGAAATTGAGCTCTATGGAGTTAGCAGTGGACGGCGTTCCCAACCCATAAATGCAGTAGGAACCACAGGTATTGTCTTTGCAGTAGGAGAAGCGTAACATGTTCATGCCTGTTTCTTTCAGCATATCTCCTTTTCATAGTCAGCCTGGGCTGTTACTGAGGTGTTCAAACTGTCTCCTGTATGTCCCTTATCCAAGTTACTGATTCAGTGGGGTGTAGTTATTTATAATCAATCATCTCACATTCCTTAGCTTCATCAGTGTCTATTTAATACGGTTTTTATTTAATTACTTTCATGATCTGGAATTAGGCAGCAGAGTCTAGCAATTAAAGCAATGCCTTTGAAGGCCAAGAAATATTATTTCTGTAGCAGCCTTTTTCAGTGATTTCCTGGAACTAATCACATTTCTTCACATCACTCCGCAACAATGTTCCTCCCTAGAAAAGAGGTATGGCAAAATGAATTTACCAGAGCTATTGAGAAGCTTATTTGTGGCTTGATTGGCAAAGGACTAAGCACCATTAACTTAGAATTCCCAGGATCTTACCAGGAGCAACATGTGCTCGATAATTCAAAATAAACTTCAGTTTCTTGCAAAATCACAGCTTTGAACTCCCTCAGCTGAAGTTGCTTTATGTTCTCATTCATGTGTGTCAAAAATTCTGATGTAAATTAGCTTAGTGACTTACCCAGGTAAAATTATCCAGAAGACAACATGCAGGTATGATAGCCAATTCATGCCATTTTAAAAATACCAAAGTCTTAATCCTCAGTTGCAGCATGCCAATTCCACAAATTGGAGTTCTTTCATTTCATAGTATCACACTGATGAAGAAACATTGTAAACATAACTGCAAATGTCTGCTGTCTGAAGCTCGCCTAAACCTGTATATGTTTCTGAAAAATTTCCACAAGAACAGAGCCTCATTTTCTCAATTCTAGGGAAAAGAAAGAAATATTGGCTGTTTGTAACTGGAATATTTTTTCTTATATTATTTTTCTGTGAAAATAAGCAGATATTAGTCAAGTTAAAAGTTCTTAAGGCTTAGGTTGAATTCCTGAGATTAATTTAAACAAAAAATATTTATAATTTGAAGCATTTCATTTTGGCACTTTTGAATGGAGATTTTAAATATCTTTTCCACCAAAATCATGGTTTCGTTTTGAAACGTATTTAAATCTAAAGCAAATGAAGCAATATCCTGTGACACAAATTCTCTCTCAAAAATTTTGAGCTTGCTGATATGAAAACATAGTAATTTCAAATCAATCTAATTCTGGGAGGAGAGGAATTAGAAGGGAGCAAGTAAATTCAGTGTGTGAGGAAGCCAACAGAAATTCATAAAAGAGGCATTTGCTCAGCTGTAGCAGTGTACTCCAGACACGCACAGAAAAGAGAAAACAATAACTCAGTATTGAACAGCTTTTCCTGAAAGAGCATGTACTCATGATTCACCTTAATGTCTGTGGTGCCAGTTGTTAGCATGGAAAGGCACATTTCTGACCAGCTCCACTGACTGCCACCACATCCCTTGAATAAACAGCAAGGGCATATATACACTCACCCAGACATTTACATGAAGCAGATGATGCACCCATCACACACCACCTTTCCCATGTGGGTTGACTCATAAGAGGGAGGGATGTTTAAAGTAAACTGCACTTGTTAGCAGCATGTGTCCATTTTCACTGACTTCCAGGATATTTATGGTAAACCACTAAGAGTTATCATTTTCCTCATGACTACATTCTTATTCAGTTCCTTCAAGATTTAGCACATAACCTATTGAAGCAATAGCCCAAAAGATGTTTGTCAGTTGTAAATAGCCCATGGATAATTGATAATAGAGCTGGAGCCACAAAAATCCAGCAAAATAATTTGGACTGCAGGTTACACCACATTGGGTAGCCGGGGCCACCAAGGCATCTCACTTGATTCTTATTTTGGAGTTGAGTATTAGACAAACATATGTATACTTACAGCATTTCCAGTATGGTCTCAAAGAAACATTTCTATCCCTGAAGGGGGTAGTTCAGGCTTATATTCAGCCTTGATTTATTCTGGCATGTGTACGAGATACAAGTGAGCAAGGAATAAATTAGGTAGGCAGTCTTTAGTAGAGGAGATAGTAAAATAGCGTTGGAACAAAGCTAGCAAACAGATCAGCCAACAAACTAAAAACTACCATGGAAATGAAGGCAGGAAAATAATTTAGACTGGAAACCCTTTTCTGTATTTAGCATTCCATTATCCATTATCTGTTATCCATAATCCAAGCTTCCCCCTTCTTCCCTCCAAGGGCACATACCCATGTATACACAAATGCAGTCTTCAAGGATCAGGTCGACAAATGGTGTAACTGGTGCAGTTGAGGGTATCTGGTTTGAGCATTGACAAGCAATCCTCTCTGAGGGTCTGACCTCCTATCTTTGTACAGCAAACCACCCACCTGCTGTGAGGAAGGATCTTGCAGTGTTCACCTTTTGCCGCCTCATCCTCCTCTGTGATTTCCTTTCCTTCTTTCTCTTTTAAGAAATCAGCAAGGCAGTTGATCTAGTGAAAGCTATGGGCTTTGGGAGAGGAAAGGCTGAGTAGGGCTGGAGTGGCATTTGCCATTTTCGCCATGTAGCTTGTGTTGGTCCTGCAGCTGGTAACTTGCCCGGAGGCTGAGATGATCTTCCTTGCTCCCATCACACCAGGAATGCAGTGTGAAACTGCTGGGCATGGGAGCTGGCAATGAAGTTGTATCTTCCCACAACCATCATAAGAAGTTCTTCCTCCATTATTTACTTGTATATACAAGTGAACAGCAATAGCTTTTCCCCAGAACTACTGGTGATAATGCAGTTAAAAGGTTATCCTCTTTAGGGTGATGATGGTACCCACTGTCCCTACTCTCTGTATTTGTCTGTTTGTTGTTTCACCCTCATCAATTCTGCTGTGACAGAAAACATTAGTAGTAAAATCACTGTAATGCGAGGCAGCATTGTACAGACCTGCAGTGTCTAATGAAGTTGGCACCAAGGGAGTTTGTCCACTGATGTTTCAGAGGGACGTTTGGTGTCATTCAGAAATTAATCTGTAGAATGTCTGTTAAGGTGCAATTCAGCCCTCACTGGGGGACCACAACACAGCTGTGTGCCACCTAATATCCTTAATAGGAAGTGTGGGTCACACACTGCTACTTTCCTCTTCCTCTAATAGTGTTTTGCCACACTGTGACAGCATTTTTCATCTGAGAGGATCACAAAACACTTCACATGCTCTTTATACATGAAAAATGCAGCTTGATGCTTCCTGTTGCTTAGAAGAAGAAAGCCAGTGAACATATTCCTATAGTCTGTTAGTAATGAAAGTACAATTTTTTAGCAAAAATATCCCCAAAGTATAGCAGCCACTCGGGTATCATGGGTGCTTTAGCAACCTCACAGGGAAATTCTGTGTCTCTCATACAACTAATGGGGAATGATGCTGGAGGATAATACTATTTACCTGTTATCTGCCCAGCAGATGAACTAAAGTTTTTTATGAATGACAAGACAGAAACATGCTGGCCATTTTTTATGCCTGGTTAATTTTGGCTTTCAGGTAGCTCAAGCAGATGATTTCATTTGCTCCTTTTTCATTTTCCTGTGCTCAAAGGTACCACTCTCTTATACCTCTGGGACTCATTTCAGGGCTGATGTTTGCTCTGATGGTCTGTTATACTTTCTTTGCCAGGTTTGCTCCCAGAAAAGTAGCTGCAGTTGGGGTAGTTGGGGATGTGGAACTCTTATGTAGTCAAGGCTCTTTTTACTACTGTTTGTTATGCCAGCAGTTCACCTTGTACAGAAAACAAGCATGAAGCCCATGGCATTGTGCACAGCAGAGTCCAACAGGGATGGATTGGGTGCTTTATTTTCTGGGAAAGGCTGAAATTCCCTGTGTGTATGAAAACCAAGTGCTGGTCCACCTCTTTGGTCTCTAGAGTCATCACTAGCACTTTTCACCAGTCACTAAGAGCACCTGCAATATGAAACAAAATCAATGGGATTTTCACTTTCCTCTCTTTCCCAAGTGTTCTTTATGCTCTATCTGTTTCCTTCAGACTGTACCTAAATCAGTGGCAACTTTGTGTACAACATAGCTTTACTAACCTCACCTTGCTTTCTTCATTATCTTTAATTCTTTTCTTTCTTTCTTTGGCTTTTCCATGTGAGCAAACCCCACAAACCCGAAGTGTATAGTGAGCTCCAGAGAAATAATTTACATTTCTCTTGAGAGCTCAGTTGTTTTTCTTTCCTTGCTTTTCAGTTGATTTAGTGCATTGCTGCTAGAGCTTTGGGGACACATGGAACAAACAGCCCTCTGACTTCTTTCCCGCAGACACGTTCTTTCCAAGCTATTTCAAGCACAGCCACTTTTTTTCTTCTCTTGCCCCCCTTCCCCTGCCTTCAGACTGTCTCCACCGCTCTTCATGTGGCTGATGTTTGGTATCTCTCCTGTTTGTGCTAATAGCCTGCTCTGTGTGGGCTGTTTATTTTTGTAACATGTCAGGGTTGTTTTGGTTACAGTCAAAAAAGAAAATTGGAAGTGAGATGCTCAATGTAAACTTTGAAGTGGCAGGTCTCTTTACCACATCCTCCTAGAAGCCCTTTCCATGCTTGTTTTGCAGTAGCTTAATTAGGCCTTGAACTGGAATGTTTCGGTCACATGTTGGTTTGCATCTTAAGATTGGGTGATTTTGGCAAAACTTGGACTTTGTTTGCCTAGCTTACTGATCTAAATTATATGGGCAAATGTAGTGCTCAGGTTTATACAGGGAAAGGCTCGATTGTATGAGAAAGAGCTGCAGCAGAACCACAAGTGCCTTCCTTGTGATGTTTGTATTTGGATGTCCTCTGGGTGGATGTGCTTGAATGTACCTAATAAAACCCATGGTCTCAGATAGAGATTCCAAGAAGAAAATCTTATCACTTCTAGTTTGAAGCCAAGAGAAGTTACAGGCAGTCAGTGCTTGAGAGGATAGACCCTTGATGGACTCAGGCAACTGAGTGCAGGTGTTTCTTAGGCATCCTACAGTAGAAACTTTATGCTCAGGAAGAGTGATTTCTCCATTGTTAAGGGCTGCTGTTGCTGTGTGTCACAGATAGGGCTCCGAGACTCAATGGAAAGGCTAAAAGTCATCCAAGGGAAACTAGGGTAGAAAAAATGATAAATACAATGACTCCTGTGTAATAGAATAGTATTCCTGTAAATATTCCTCCATACTTTTCTGCAACACTGAAACCTCTGTTACTTATGTGTACGTGATATGTAGATATATGTCTCAAGTTTTCTTTAAGCTATGTGCTACTGTAAATTTACTGAAAAGGGAAAATTTAGACCAAATAGATTGTTGCTGTCAGTATGTAATAAAACCATTAACTGCTTGGTACTCTCTGCATTAATGTTGTTTAGGACAGAATATTGATAGCAACAGCTCTAGGGATAGAGGGATAAGACAAATCAGTGTTCCAGCACTAAGGACTGATAAACAAATTATTTATCTTTTTTTTCTATGTCATGTGTTTGCTCTCTATTCTCCACCAACAGTTATTGGATCTCCCAAGGGAATTTCTTTTTCTGACATCACGGAAAACTCCGCTACAGTCAGCTGGACACCCCCTCGCACCCGTGTGGAAAGCTACAGGATCTCACACGTCCCTGTCACAGGAGGTGAATAGCTGCAAGGGGGGTGAGGAGAGGAAGATAGTAAAAGGGAGAGTGGAAAGACTTTGTTGTGTTGATATCCATCTCTCAGTGCATCTCCCAGATGATCCTACACAGATCATCTATTTTTTCTTCAAACTGCCGACCAGGAATGTGGGTGTGCATACATGGTCCCAGTAGCCAACCTCTGTCTGAACATAGTGTCCCACATCCCATGGACAAGACTTGTAAGGAAGTTCAGAGCTAGATGCTGAAATTGTTGTACCCCTAATAGGGCCACATTCACAAAAATCTCTGTTCCTGCTGAGCCTCCTAAGCAAGAATTTATTTCCAAATTGTCACATTATTTTGTAGGCATTTTATGAGCTAAGCATATTTGAAAAGACGGCCCTTGGAAATAATAATTGTAATCCATGGTTATAATAGTTTTCCAAGAAAGTGATTTTTTTTTAATACTCCCCAGTGTTGTTTCATCCCATCCATTATATCTCTGTTTTAGTGTTCAGCTTAAATACTTCCTATACTTAAACAGAATTTTAGCATAACTTAGGGACATGTCTGAAATGAAACAGCCAAAGAGCAAACGCTACAGATGTCAAGACCGTAAAAGACATGCTATTGACTAAGACAAGTAAAGATATAGGCCTATAGACAATATAGTATGTAAGAACACGTGCAACTTTAAATCTATAGTGATCCTACAGAAGAAAGGGAGCAATTCACAGTCATAAAGTTAGGCACTTGACTAAGTGCTTTCCTGGAATAAACCCAGAGTTTGAAACAAGTATGTGCCCTAAGTCCTCACACACACATGCAGCACCTCTTAAAATAATATATACTATATATTTATTTGAAATGAGCTCAGTGAAGGAGAAACTTCCAGCCCTTACCAGAAACAAAGCAGATCTAGACTGCATCCTCACAGGTGTATGAAATTCCATGTAGAGTGCTGTGTTTTCACCCTACATCTCATTTGTAAAATTACATCTTTCTGAACATAAATGTTATTTTTTTCTTACTGTTGGCATACCACCAGGAATGAATACAAACCAATGTCTTAGATTTAGGTGTCATGGCAGCCATATTTTTTCCTGAGGCTGCCCTTTGACATTGCTGATTGTAACTAAATGGGGAAAATTCACCTCCTCCTGTACAAGTATGTCCTTGTTGGTCATGTCTTTAACTTGAAACACATCCTTCAACCATTTACTGGAGTATTGTGTCACTAATACCTTGGCATTTGGCTTCATCCTAGGTACTCCAAATGTTGTTACAGTCGATGGAAGCAAGACAAGGACCAAGTTGGTGAAGTTAGTCCCAGGTGTAGAATACAATGTTAGTATAATCTCTGTGAAAGGCTTTGAAGAAAGTGAACCTGTCTTTGGCACTCTGAAAACAGGTAATATATAGAGACGAAATAGCAGGTTTTCAAATGCATTGTCTGTGTTGTAGGACAGACTTGGGAACTGGAGCTGAAGACCCACTGAGATCCCTTTTTTGCTGTCCACACAAACTGTAGGAAATTTTTTGCCCACTCTTTCTTTGTGGTTTTGTATTTCAGATGAGTATAGAACTTGTAAGTTTGATCAGGCTCCTGTTTACTAAGTACTGAAAAAACCTGCAATGAGATAGAGATAATTCATGTATTTACAGTCCTAATACATCAGAAAAATACCGAAGTTTAATTAATACCATTTTACAGATGAGGGAGCAAAGGGCCAGCTCAGCTGAACAGTTCAGACCAGTTTCTGTAGTGGACTCAAAATCAACATCTCCCAAGTTCCAGACTGTGTCCTAAGTAGAAAAACATTCTCTTTCCTGGTATTTCTTCAATACAGCTTTAAATATCCCTGTAGGAAATGAGGGTCCACTATGCTCCTGCTCAGCCCACCCTGCAGCCAGTCTCATTCATTCATTTGGGGGGAGGGGGGCTGACAAGTATTCAGACAACCGAGGCAAGGAACAAGATCATGAGTGCTGGATAATATAAATAAATTTATAACCCATTCCAGCTGTACTGGAGACTGATATCTATCCCAATTCAGCAAAAGCATAAAACTATGTGCAAAATAGACTCCCATGAGGAAGCAAGGCAGGACATGTGGGGATGTTGGCTGGTTGGCTGGCTGTTTGATTGGTTTATTTTTAAACATGCAGGGCAAGCTGGTGGAAGGTCACAATGGCTATCAGTTGCCATCACATTAGTTATTTTTCCCAGCTTCATCTCTTGTGTTTGCTCCAAAAAGCAGTCCAGATTTGAGGGTGTTGAGAGAAATATGTCAGCTCTGACAGAGCTGTTAAGATTGATGATATCAAGACTGATCTGAGAACATAGCTAGTTATGTCTGTTCCCAGTGCTTAATCTTTCCATGCATTGACCTCTCTTTCCAGTAGAGGCATTTGATGTTTCTTTATGGGCACTGACGTCTTTTCTGCAGAGCTCCACTATTCCAAAGGGGACCATAAAAGATGCATCAAACAGCAGCGTTTGTGCATTTTATATCATGTATTTACAACAGAGCATTGCACAGAGCTGAGAATGTTTGTCAGAAGATTCCTTCAATCTGTTATTCTCTTTCTTTCAGCTCTGGACAGCCCATCAGGCCTAGTAGTGGTGAACATCACAGACTCTGAGGCTCTGGCGACCTGGCAGCCAGCAATTGCTGCTGTGGATAATTACATTGTCTCCTACACTTCTGAGGATGGTGAGAAGAATTAGTGATGGGTCAGGGAAATGACAGCGTTACAGCTCCTGAGAGATGCTCAGAAATGGGTGCAGCAGTGTGACTCCAGGTGGATGGCGGGGGGCTGTTATCTGAAGGAGATGCCTCACTGGAAGCATTTTTAAAATGATCATTTTAGTCAAGCATTCCCAATTCAGACATGAACAGAGATAACAGATTCCTGGAGAAAAGATGGTGTTATAATTCATATGAACACTAGAGAGTGCTAAAGCTTTTAGATAAAGGACTGGTGTTAATTCAGATTCAGCATAGGTGTAAACAGGGATGGGCTCTGGGCTTTTACTATTTTGTACTTGCTCCCAGCTAGTAAAAAAAATATCACTGAGTGGAGCATGGAGCTGAGTACATCATGACATGTCTGAATAATGCAGGGACCTGTTCTCTTCTGTGTTTTCTTCTTAGAACCAGAAGTTACTCAGATGGTATCAGGAAACACTGTGGAGTATGACCTGAAGGGCCTTCGGCCTGCAACTGAGTATACGCTGAGTGTCCACGCACTGAAGGACACGCAGAAGAGCGAGACCCTCTCCACACAGTTTACTACAGGTGCTATGTTCCACCAAACAGCAGGGAGAGCTGCTATATCTTCTCATCCCACCTGGTTTACATTTCTCTAATACCATAAAGTCAGCCAGCACATTGTGCGTTATTTACTAGAAACCTGAATTTTGCTAATATTTGCACCAATTTTTCTCTGGTGGAAAGCTGGTGTGACTGACCCAGC
>JANZLQ010000055.1:10766696-10779361 GCA_026212715.1 Elanus axillaris | reverse complement strand
GGGGTGTGGGGAGATCCTCTGGCATCACTGGGGTGGTGGGGTGTGAGGAGCTGGTAGTTGTACCAAAGCATTGGTGACCCTTGGCCCAACAGAGGCTTCTGCAGTAGTCCAAACAACAAGCCTTAAGTGTCTCAGCGTTTTCAGCAGAGCAGCTCCGGCTGCCCACCAGAAATGTCCTCCACACCAAAGACAAAGATCTCAAGGGTTGTTTGTTGTTTTATTAATTTTGTTTTCTCAGAAAGCCTCTGGGATAAAGTTCTTCCACAGTCTGACTGTCTCTTGGGTGGCCCAGGGTAGGGGAGGGAGAACAGCTTCGTACAGTGGTAATTTGTTTTAGAACCAGCCATATTTTACACACAGAAATGTGTACGATTAATTATCATTATTATTATTATTATTATAATTGAAATTTATTGGTCATTGGAAAGCCTTTTTTTATATATATCAAGTACCACAGAGAAGGAGGGGATGGGAAGGGGAAAGCAGTATGTTTTTAAACTTAAGCATAAGATTAATATTATTAATATAATGACAAAGTAATAATAATAATGATAATAATAAGCTAAGTTTTCATAATTTTTAAGAGAAACATGCTTTTGGAAACACAGCAGGACAGTGTCTGATTGTAAATTTTTTTTTTATAAATAAAAGCACAATTACTTTTAAATAAATTTCTACCGTTTTTGATACATGTTGAGTTTTTGCATGTCCAGGGTGTATTTACTTATGTGGGGAAGAAAAAGAAAGGCTGAGAATGATTTGGCTGCTGAGCCTATACTGAAAACTGTTTCTTTTGTCAGTGATTGGTTGTAAGTATTCTGATGGGTTTGTTACAGTGAAATGCCCGTAAGGATTTGGTTTCTTTTAGAACATATTTCTTCTTTTTCCTGCCCAAAAGCTTCTTACATGTTTTCTAAGTGTTACTGACCAATGCTTGCTCCATCTAGGTGGGAATAACTAACAAAAAAATACAAAGAAAATACAGAGTTGTTGTTAGGTACGATTGGCAACTTTGAACACTTGTGTAAATAAAGGGCGCTCTTTTTTTTATATGAATGAAACCCATGTGTAGTTCCTCTGTATCATACTCTTCAGTTGAAGACAATAAAAGGTCTTTTGTTTTAATCCAGTCTCTCTGCCCTACTTCAAGGTTGCACTTTTCAAACAAAGCAAATGTTTCTGCCTTCTTGGCAATCACTGGAAGGTGGCCGGGAAAGAAGATGCTTTCAGTCAGAGTGGATATGACCAGCTCTGTGAATAAGACTTATTGTGAAGTGCTAGCTATTAGGTAAGGTCAGATACTGTTGATTTGACACAGGGTGTAAAAAGTGTGCATGCATGGGAAATATTGCTAAAAAACTTCAGAATCAAGAGGGAGGGAAGGAAGGAGGGAGGGAATCACTTCCCTTCACCCTTAAGTTGCATCTTCATAATTTATATATTTTTTCTTTTAATATTGTTATTATTTTTATTGCAATTAATAAGTATTGCATTTCTGAGCTTTAGCTGAGCGTTAGCCCTTGGGAATGGTTATGTGCCAGGGGCAACTTCTTCACAGTCTTGACTGAAACTTTGGCAATGCCCCAGAGGGGAGAGCCTTGTAGGGACCCACCATGCTGGAGTGTGCACCGGGACCAGCTTTACTGGGAGAGATTCTTGGAACAGCAGGAACTGCTGTATGGAGACACAGAAGGTGCTGCAGACAGGAGCATCAAAGCCTGTGCACTGTGCTTTATTAATAGTCAGTGTCAGCAGCTACATTTCAGAAATGTCCAATTTCTGTAGGTATTTATAATGCATCTCCCAGGAACCATCTCACACAGAGTGCAGCTATTCATCACTAGGCAGACTCCAGGACCACAGACTAAGAGAATGCATGGGGATGGAGCCGAGGATTTACCAGCTGGGAAAAGGCAATGCCTGGCTGGAGAAGCAGGAGAAGTTCCTGACAGAATTAGTAAAACATTGGAGGTCTTCTGTTCATACAGTTTCTACTCCAGCACCTCTTGGCAACCCTGCTCACCCTCCTCTTCCATTTTAACCCTGGCTACCTGCAGATGGCACACGGAGTCCAACTGTCTTGGTTTGTGCCTCCTCTCCTTGGCAGCACTGGGAAATTCTGCAGGTATCCAGCATCGGTCCAGATGCTGCTATTCTTTACTGTCATCCTCTCGTGTGGTGATATCCATCCCTCCGAGGTACGAAGCTCTTGCTGCTGTCTCTGCAGCAGTTGTCTTTGTTAGGAAAACTAACTGCATGCAGTAAAGCATTGCCCTATGGCCACACAGCAGGAATATTGCAAGGACACCTGTGAGAAAAAGTTTATTTTTCTGGCTTGCAAGAGCAGGAGCAAGGTCACAGCAAAAGCACATGTCAAAGAGGAACTTCCTTTATGAATATTATTCCACGTACTTTTAATTTCTTCCCACTTCCTTGTCCCCATTAAAGTTATACTAGTGAATATTGTTTGTTTTGCACAGAGAATGCAAGTCTCCTTTGACCTTCCAAAGCACTGGCAAGGGGCTGAGCTGCAGCACTATGTTAAATTCATTCTCTGTAATTAATAGCCCTTCTTTAGTGTTTGTCAGAGCAAATGATTGGCAGTATAAAAGAGAGCAAATCCAGTAATGAAGAAATATGCTCCACTCTCAAGATGTTTTTCAAGATAGTAGGAAATGGCACTAAACCTGTATAACTGGGGACTTGAAAGCTCTTGCAGTCTGTTTGCAGACATTCAGAGGAAGAATTTACATTTATGAAATTATTTCCCCATTTCTAGTAACATCACAAAGCTGACTGTATCTGGCTGTGATGTCATTTATCTTGGCAGATCCAAAGAGGGCTGCTGGAGATGGGCTTAGATTTGTACCTCGCTCCAGAAATGACGCAAACACACTGCATAGAAGAAAGATGATATTTCCTGTAATTACTCACTGACACATGCCCTGCTTGGTGTTTTTCATGATTACTACTGTGAGAGAGAAACTGGCAAATCCTTGAAGTAATACATGCCAAAACAACCTTCAGAGCTGTCACAAGCTTGATTCGGTACTGGGCAGCTCCACCACAGGCTATTGTTAAGGGATATTCGTTTTCAGGTTTTTCTCTCCCCACTTTCCTGATTGTAACTTGGAAGAATAGCTTAAAAACACCCTTAGTTTTGAAATCTATTTATAAACCCACAAAGGGTGCACCAAATGGCTGTCTGGTTGGTTTGTCAACTTAAAAACCCATAAACCACCTTAGTGCTGGTGTTAATATTTAACATGACGAAGCAGTTTAGGAGCCTCAAGGGGGCAGGAAAGGGCGGGCTTCAAAAACACGTAGGCCACAAGATCCAAGGTCTCAAAGGCACTGAAGGAGATATTTGGGGAAGTGAGTGGGATTTATGGGCTCAGGACTATGTCCATAAGGGGTATTTTTGAGACATGTAGATGGAAAGCATCTTTTCCAGTCCCACTGTACCTATCCTCCCTCCTTCAGTCCATGTGCATGCCCAGCCCTGCAGAGACCCTTATTCATACTGCAGTCCTAACAAGATCTCAGACTTGGATTTCTTACTTAAGTTTGGGTGTGGTGAGTGCTTCAAGCCAGTTGGGTGAAAGACAGCTGGATAGATAATTTGGGGGGACTGAGGCTTAAGCTGATGGTTAAGATATTAGGTTATTAAATCCACTGGTTTCCATAGGACTCAGATTACTAAATGATGGGATTTTTTCTGAATCCAGGCATAAATATGCAGCCACACTGATGGAGTGGCTAGAGCACTCTGGTGTGATGCGGGAGATGACAGATAATTTAAATTCCTCCATCTGCCTGAAGCAGAGTAAGACCTTGATGTCAGCTCTATCTGACCCCAGGAGAGCACCCTCCTCTGCTGCACCATCTCTGGGTGCAGCTCCCTTACCTCTTCTGATGCTATTCCATTTTGTTCATTAATCAAGGGAATTGATCTCACCTATTGCTGGGCTAAATGTAACCACAAACCCAGGGCATCTTGCTCTAGCCTACATTAGTGAATAAATAGCCCAAACTATTGCAGTGATTTGTAACAGAAGACACCTTCTACTTCCCATCTTTCCTGTGCAAGGATGTCACTCCATTCAAAATTGCAAGTTTGACTTGCTTTGCTTTAAGAAATGTTGGTCTTAATTGGAGGTTAAAGAGCATGTAATACTAGGAATTGAGTATAGAGTGAACCATTGGCTTCCCCCACTACCCGTTTGGTCTCAGTCTTCACTACCTGAATCCAAAACTGCAGCCTTGAAAAACCTTCTTACAGCTGCCACATTAAGTCTGAGGGCTGTTAAACTGCAGGAGCAGTATCTTTTTCCTTTTCTGTTTTTTTTTTTTTTCTCCTCTTCTTCTTCTCTTAAGCATTCATTGTGCTTAACTCAATAAGCCTTCTCTGACAGACATTGATTAGTAGAAAGGAAAGCTGAATAGAAATGTTTAGGTGCTGTGAATATGCAGCTGCTTGATCCTTCACCCAGAAAACGGCAAGTCGGTGGCATCAGCCTCATAGGTACCTTGCCTATGCCTATGCCTACTTCATATTTCTGCCTTCCAGGGATGTAGACAAGATGATACAGGCCTCTGGAATAGAGCTGGGATTGCCAAGATGGTTCTCTGCACTCCATCAGGAGCTACAGGCAGAGTGGAAGTAATGAGCAGATATGAGACACCTTCATATAATGTTACAAATATAAGATCATGACAAAATGATCAGGCAAAATGATAAAATGTAATTTATGGGAAGTGGGGAAAAAAAATGGGTAAAATTAAAAAAAAAAAAAAAAAAAAAGAAGACATGAGCCCTTCAGCTTTAGAGCTCCAGGTGGGGATATCCCCTGCTCAGGATTGCCTTATCATTTTCTTTGAATAAAGTCTGCTCAGAAACCATCCTGACTCTAGTCTTTGTTCATATGCCTTTTTCTTGGGTATTTCCCCAGCAGCCTCACCAGGTAAAGAAATCTCAGCCTGTAGTGCCATAGCAGCTTTGTGCGAGTACAACATATGTTTGTCTTGATAAACAAGGTGTGGTTTGTCACCAAGAGACTGCAAGCAAATATCAGCAAAAGCTGCATGTATGGTCTTTGTTCTTGGAAAGCTGACACCCCACTGTAAAAAAACACATCTTAATCAGACCTTCAATCTAGAGAATAACATGACCTCCCCGGTGAAGAAGCTGGTTTAGGTGAGAGGGAAAGACAATTCTCAGAAAAAAAAGAATAAAAAGACAATTTAAGAACAGCTCTGGTTTTCTGGGTCATCCTCAGCCACTCACAAGCTCTTCCTGGCTCCAGCCCAAGAAGTTTAGGAGTAGCACAGCCCTGATGATTGTATGGTGAAGAGGTTTTCACTTGACTAGCAACCTTGGTGAGAAATTTCCACAGGGTTGAGAATGAGTCTCCATCCGGGCTTGTATCAATCATTCCTTCTGCAAAATGAATCAGTCCTATTCCGTTTCACAGTGGAGATGACATCCCAAGTGGAGGATGGAGCAATATGGAGAAAATATAACCACATGCAAGCATTTTCAACACCTCTGTAATTTAAAGGAAGGTTTTTCTGGAAGTAGTAGGAGTTGGAAAAGAAAGACAGAGGAAGTTATTGCATTGTAGTTAAACAAAGAGGCTGATGTTCTACCCAAGTATACAGCCTTTGTCTGTCTTTAATGCCTTCTACTCCTGCATTTAGACACATGCACACTGAAAAACCCACTTCAGTTTTAGTCACTTTTGAAGTGTAGGGAACTCATTGTCTCATTGAGATGATGTCTGAAGAGTTACTCACTTGTGCCCTTTTAGGTGACATTGAGGATAAGAGGGGGTTTTTTAAGGTGAAAGTCCATCTTCAGGAACTCTGAAGGATCAAAAGTTTGGGCTGAGCTTTTCAAAGGGGTCTTGCAATGTAGGAGGCCCAAGTCACATTCCATAGTAATGATGTTTTGCTTCCCCAGCTTGGCTTCCCAGAAGACTGCAGAGAGGGATAGAGGGGACAGATTTGAAATGGTAGCTATGGTTATACCATACAGACAGGAGCTTGCAAACTGCCTCCCCTTGCTGAGTACCCCCATTGCAGTTCCCAAGAGCCAGACTGGCAGCCTTATACTTTTCAGTCTCTGGATACAGAGAGGAGCTTCCAAAGCCCACATGTGTGCTGAATGACCACTAATCATGGTGTGTTAATGATTAAGAGGGTTTTTTGGTGTACAACACCCAATGTAACTAATAGCTGCTGTAATTCACAAATTCAGGACTCCCTGTTCTTGGATTGCCTCAGGGAAAAATTCAAGTCTCATGTGCCTGCCACTGTCAAAACCACTTCAAAGGCGTCTTGTTGCAAGCTAGTGTCTGCCTGAAGCCACTGAGGATACATGGGTAGTGAAGTCAAAGGCCCTGATGAGTTTAGTCATTCACCTCTTTGTCGGGTACTTTCCTAAGAGGAAATCATTCAGTTTCCTGTGTTTTTACTGTAAATTATATGCTGCAAAGAGGAAAGAGAGAAAGAGACCAAGAAAGATAGACAGATTTGGAGGGAAAAAAAACAACACACAGATGGTTTCAGTACAGATAATCCCTTTCACTGCCACTTTTGTGGCTCCCTTTGTCTAAGACATCACCCTTCTTCATAGTTGCATGGAAAGGGTTAAGACCAACACCTAACCTGAAATTTTGTCCACTGCTTAAATTGAAACTACTTTCAGGACTGAAAGTGTTCATTTCCTCCCCACCCTTCCCCCGCCTCTTTACTTTTACTTTATTTAGTGCCTTGTCCTTCTATTTCTGTAACTGGCAAAGGAAGAGGAGAAATAATGTGAAAAAGATTGTTTCTTGTCCAAGTGGAAGAAAAAAATTCCTGGCTGTGTCACTAAAGAGCACAATCATTCAGATGATTTATTCTCAAAGATAATTTCCACTTTTTCATCAAACCAGTTGTACAAGTCTCAGCTTTAGGAACTAACGACATGTTCTGGGTTTCCATGAAAATAGGATGCTGCTTGCAAAGAAGGTACTTAGCCAAAAAAAAAAGCTATCTTCCCTAGAAAAAGATTTTGAAGGGAAATTTTGAAGTACCTCCCCGACATGTTTCAAGTCCATTATGACAGACCCAAGAAGTGTAACTGGTTGAGATAAACTGAAAAGAAAAATAAAAAAATCCATCATATTGTGAGTATGCATATACCCTGAACCATTTGACTTTTCCCAAGAAAATAATTAGTAAAAATTATCTTAGATGTCCAAGATGCCAATTTTTATATGTTTTAAGTACAAGCTATGTGCATCCTCTATCTTACAGTAATCAGAAATAACACACCCCACTGCAGTGTTGGCAAATTAGTCTAATTGCAGATGCTTTTTTAATATGAAGTTCATCAGACCAATGATACAGGCAGCAGCTCTGTGTTTTGGCAGGCTCACATCAGTTCAAAGGAGTCCCTCTGAAGCCCTGTGTCTGAATATATTCCAGCTATGGTTATACTTGGGTACATGGATACCTGGGGGAGGGCTTAAGGGAGAGGATACCCTGATTTTACATTTGTGATTGCCTCTGACCAGCCTGATCTTTGCTTTCCGAAACGCTTTCCAAGCACTCACAGCTGCAGCTACTGCTCTGAGCTCTTCTCACTGAAATAGGTTAAGGTCTCATAGCTACCAAAATTTCAGTGCCCCTCAGCAAAACTTCAGTTCTAAGCCCTGCTTCACCCCAAACCATTTCCTCCTCCCCAAACCCTTGTATCTTACTTGGCTATGGAGCTGAAAAACAGCTCTTTGATGAGAAGCTGCTTCCACACCATAGCAGAAGAGCTTCTGCTGCAAAGGGAAGCAGGGTTGCTCTGCATATACAGTACGATACACACATACCAGTGAAGTGGTAGATGGAAGTGTGTGTATGTGTGTGTGTGTGCAAGTGCCCTTTAGCTGTGCTGCCTTACAACTGCCATCAGACCAAGGGAAGCATTCAGACAGGAAACTCCCCTGGTAAAATCTCATGTGCTGGAGGTTGTAATAAGTCACTTTAGGTGACACATCCCTGGTCACTTCTGCACCTCCCCACGCTGCAGTGCTAGAGGGTGCAGCCCCTTTAGCTTGTTTTCTTTCCTGTTTGCCTTGCACAGGCTAGTGTGGGCTGATGTGGGTTTGCAGAGGCCCTTAGACTATGGCTCTGCCAGGGCAGAGGCTCTCCCCAGCAGCTTCTGGGTCTGGGTTAATGTCCTGCACCCTGCCTTCTTCTAGCAGTTTAAATGATGCATCAAGTGCAGGGGGAGCATTGCTGTGAGCTGCCAAATAGTTTCAGCGAGTCAACTGTACTTTAACAGGTGATGTATATGTAACAACCCCATGCACTGCTACAGGCCTGGGGAAGAGTGGCTGGAAAGCTGCCCAGCAGAAAAAGACCTGGGGGTGCTGGTTGACAGCCAGCTGAATATGAGCCAGCAGTGTGCCCAGGTGGCCAAGAAGGCCAACGGCATCCTGGCCTGTATCAGAAATAGTGTGGCGGGCAGGAGCAGGGAGGGGATTGTTCCCCTGTACTGGGCACTGGTAAGGCTGCACCTTGAATACTGTGTCCAGGTTTGGGCCACTCACTACAAGAAAGACATTGGGGTGCTGGAGTGTGTCCAGAGAAGAGCAACAAAGCTGGTGAAGGGTCTAGAGCACAAGTCTTATGAGAAGCAGCTGAGGGAACTGGGGTTGTTTAACCGGGAGAAAAGGAGGCTGAGGGGAGACCTTATTGCTCTCTGCAACTACCTGAAAGGGGGTTGTAGGGAGGCGAGTGCTGGTCTCTACTGTCAGGTGGCTGGAGATAGGACGAGAGGAAATGGCCTCAAGTTGCACCAGGGGAGGTTTAGGTTGGATATTAGGAAAAATTTCTTTACTGAGAGGGTTGTCAGGTATTGGAACAGGCTGCCCAGGGAAGTGGTGGAGTCACCATCCCTGGAGGTGTTCAAAAAGCACGTAGACGTGGCACTTCAGGACATGGTTTAGTGGGCATGGGGGTGTTGGGTTTGCAGTTGGACTCGATGAACTTAAAGGTCTTTTCCAACCTAAACAATTATATGATTCTATATGTATGCATATATGTGTATTCCTATGCATATGTAGAAACTATCCATGGCTGTATATGCATTTGCCCACAAGTTCCCACCTGTACTAGGGTGTATTCATTGTGAGAGAGAGAGAGGATATATACATGAACAGCATGTGTACACACACAAACACACACACACATATACATGTAAAATCATTGCAAGGCTGGGAGTATCACTGGTATAGAGACCCCAAAGTGCTACCAACTCAGTGTAAATGTCAGTATTTCTTGCAGGTTAGAAAGTGAGCAGAAACCATTGAGGTTTCAGGTAGCAGCAGGTACCAGGATCTCAGCTTTGGCCCTGGCGAGCTGACAGCAACTGCCTGCAGCTGCTGAGTCCCACCAGCCCCACACTACATGCAAGCAGAAATCACCAATAATCCAAAACATTTTGAAGGATACCCCCTTCCACTCCTCTGTTAGTGTGCGATAAAAGCATGTTTATCTTTCTTGTTATAGTGTGTTTATGAGCAGGAGTTCTCAGATTTCTGTAGCAATCAGTTTTCACTTATGTATATGCTTCGAAGTACATTACAGGAAAAAAAAAGAAAAAAAAAAGAAAGGAAGAGTAGAAGAGGTGTCTCTGTCCTTGGAGGGATTCATCCCAGATCGGAGCTCGCTTCATGTGCCTAAGGCCTGAGCAGGTGGGGAACATAATGAAAGTAAAGGAACAGTAATTGTGTACTTCTAGCTTTGTTTAATGCTCCTAGCTGGAATGTTTTGCTTCTCCCAGGGAAGAATTTTAACAATCTGTGCCTTTAGAACTTCTCTCCTTACTACAGTTTGGCAAGCCTCATCAAACTTCACATCTCAAAGGCTTTGCAACACACTGTGTTCTGGAGAAGTCTGTTTTCTTCATCTTAGAGAAGTCTGTTTTCTTCATCTTAGTTGAACACTGAATAAGCACCACCTGATCATGTTACCAATGTGGATACCCAGGGAACTTTACAGTACAGCAAAAATGGAGTCACATGGCACCTCTGAGACAAGAGACCAACTTTTCATCTAAATGGGAGGCAGTAAAAATGAGGCTATCCCCTTGACTCTATCACAAAGGCAACAAAACCAAAAGCAGCTGCAACCAATGGGCTGTCTGGAGTTAGAACATAGCAAGAAAGGACATCATTGGCATGCTCAGCTGTCTGAACAGTTAGTGCCCAAATGAAAAGCGGAAAACTTGTGTGTATACTTCATTGGACCATGGATCTGGAGAAGAAATAGCAGAAAGGATACAGATGGGTGACAAGTGACTTTTATTCCAACTGCAAAGCAAACAACGCATGATAAGAATTAAAGGTTTCTGTATCAAAAAACCTCCGAGCTTTGCATATGTTGCTGAGCAAAGAAACATCAGCTGCTTTATTTTCCAGTTGAAGGTTGCATATCTAGCTGCAAAACCAGAACCTATTGTGAGGGCTTTGCTCCTTCCCACGTTGTCAGATTTTCAAAGTGCTGAAGGTACAGCAGATTTTGGGGGGGCTGTTCTGCACTTAGCATTTCTGGAACTAAGAGCACCTTGCTAAGCAGCCATCTAGAGATTTTAAAACCCTCACTGAGAATCTTACTTTATGTTAGTTTAGTCCTGAGATAGGTATGCATGTGCACACAGATTAGGAATCAGACTAAGAGTGAATATATGATAATAGAGTGTGCTGTTCCTGCTAAGAAATCACTTCTATTTCAGACAAGTGGGTGTATAATTATAGTTTATAAATCTTTTATTGATGATCTGCAAATGCGAATATGTGTGGGTATATGTATTTTTTTAATATATATATATATATATCTCACAGAAAGATGTTATCTATCTCCTGTAAACAGCATGGCAAGAAATGTCCCATCAGCACAAATGTATTGTGTGTGATCCTTCAGAGTTAACAACAGCGTCTAAAAGCAAGAATATTCTGTGGAGTTTCAGTGCAAACATTTCACAGAAGGCTTCAGTTATTATTATTGTTATTTGCAGTGCAGTACTTCCTAGAAGCTCTAAAGGAGAAGATGTAGCTTTTTAGGGGGACTGTTGTGTGAGCATCTAATGTCCTGCCTGGCATTTAGCCCAACTACCTTCTTCTTGGAATAGCACCTTCGGAAAATGAAGGCAGTGTACCCTGGGTACACTATCCCTTAGCACACAAGGCCATCTGTGTTCAGATGTTTTTCTACTGACAAATCAACCAAATGCCTAGGCTGGTACAGCACTGCCACATTTCTTTGAAAAACAACCTCTCCTTCCTAGGAAGACAACTGATGTTAGGGGTCAAACTGGCCAAGGGTGTTGGCAGTGTCTGCAGTGGTGGCAAGGAGCGGAGCTACCTTTTGTGGTCATCGCAGCTCACCCCGGGAGACCTCAGCAGAGAAGCTGGCAGGCGTTGGCATCTGCAATGACCAAAGTGAGAAAATAATAAAGGAAGGCAGGCTGTCAAAGAGGATTTTTAGCAACCAGTACTCATGTTAATATTCTGACCTAGTTTCTGAAAGGTCTATATAAGGAAGAATATTCTCCACTGAGCAAGCAGCTAATAAGCAGGCCAGCATTTAAGAGTTTGGAATGCACCAGTTCTGAAATTCAGCTATCTCTTCCTGGAAAAAAATAAAGCACAAAAACCAAACACTCTTCAAAAAAAAAATCTACCTCTTCCATCAATTTCTAACAAAAGCTTTGCACCTTAACAATGTTGTGAGTTGGGACCATGGCCCCAAACACATTGCTGTGTTTGCCCACTTGTGGATAAGCTGCCAGGTGGACTTCACTGGAGAGGAAAATTCCTCCCCTCAAATTACCACATCTTATTTAATGGAGTTCCTGCAAAGATACCTGCCTTTGAACCATATGTATATATAAGCAGCCATTAGTGCAGTCTTGGCACCATACTCTTAAATTTCCCTTGTGGACTCTTTCTATGGTTTAAAGCTGTTGACAGCCTTAAGCCCACAACATGTGTAGGTAGGTCCAAGTTGGGCAGAAAGGCCTCTCACTTCAGCCAGTGCAACCACTCATTGGAAGTCACCTGGGACTTTGGGAGCCTTCATTTCCACTTGGCCAATGTGAGATGTTTCAAGGCTTCTCTCTTCAGACAGGCTTAGCTGCAGGACTTTCCCTTTGACTTCCAGTGGGGCTAAAGGTACTCAGGAAATTAGTAGGAAGTTTATCAAGTTGGACATCAAAAAGCAGGAAACCTAGATCTATTGTCCAAATCTGATCATTTTTGGCCAGTTATCACATCGTACAGCTCTTATTTCACTGCTTACATCGGTTCTAGTTGGCACTGGTGTTATTTCTAACTTACTAGGTTGAATGCTATACAGTTAGACCTTGTAAGACTCATGAGATTATTTTTCATGTCATTGCCTTTCAAGAAGTGCTTCATATATTCTAGTGTAAGACATTGTTGTGGTTTAACACCAGCGAGCAACTAACACCATGCAGCTGCTCACCCCTTCCCCCCCCCCCCAAGTGGGATGGGGGAGAAAATCGGGGAAAAAAAGTAAAACTCATGGGTTGAGATACGAACAGTTTAATAGAACAGAAAAGAAGAAAGTAATTATAATGATAACAACACTAATAAAATGAC
>JANZLQ010000055.1:10754879-10766596 GCA_026212715.1 Elanus axillaris | reverse complement strand
CTGAACTCAAAACACAGCACTGTACCAGCTACTAGGAAGACACTTAACTCTATCCCAGCTGAAACCAGGACAGACATCATAGTGTTTCAATGCTTCTTACACATCTATGAAGAAAGAGGTATAGCAGAAATTATACAGAAATGCCTTCCCTTCTGAAAGTGAGGCCCAGTCCCTTTCTATAGAATGAGGTACAGAAACATGAGCTCAAAACAGCCCGCTCCTCAGTATGAGGATGTTTTCAAGGCCATTGGGAGAAAGTGAAAACCCATTGTGCAGTGCTGTGGTTGGGGGAAGAGAGATGGTTTGGTTCATTATCATCTAAGTATCATTGATTCTATAACTTTCTTGCCTTCTTCTTAGGTGAACAATTATGTAAGAAGGAATTCCTTATATCTTTTCTTGGATAATTGCAAAAAAATATAGCCAGATACAGGTGTTCTCCAGTGACATGTGGACATGGAGAAGAATGCAAAACAAGAGCTACTTAACTGCCATTCTGTACTTTAAATGTTTTCCTAATCTTTCTTCTTCTTACACTAAATTTTTCTTCTCTCAGAGAAATCTGCTAGAAAACACTTTCTATTGGAATCTCTCAAACACACCAAAAGACAGCAGCCCTAAAACAGACCTCCATGCACCTGGGAGTTTCTGTTTTAGCTGTGTCAAAACCCAAGCACTGAGGCGCTAAATGCCCAGTTCAATACATACAACAAATCACTACCAGAGCCAGAAGCATCATCACCTTCCTCCCTCAGCTGCCACCTACATTGTTTCAACCATGCAAGTGTCTGCTCTCATCCTGGGCTCTTTCCTCCTTGAGGCACAGGGATCAGGATGAGCTCAGCACACAGACGGAGGCTGCCTGGCTCCTTTCTATGATGCCACTGTAATAATTTCCACTGAATGTCCCCTGTGAATGAAAAAAAATAAAAGAACTCTAAAGATTTTTTTTTATTTTTCCAAAATAAAATAACGAGCCCCAGGGGAACATATGACACAATCATCTTGCTCCTCCTGTTCTTTCTGCATCATCTTGTACAACACACACTGCCTTGTGGGAGGACCTCTGAGAGGAATTTGCCACAGGTGCTAGTAAAACTAACCACATTTTTCTTGCAGCTTCATACCCATCCGCCTCATTGGTATGTCAAAAATCTCTCGGCGCAGCGTCCTCGCTGCAGCTACAAGTAACTTCAAAGCAGGTTTGCTGTGAGGGGCCAGCAGAGGAGCCAACCGTGGCAGTGCTACAATTTTTTGCCCCTCACTAACCTTTCACAACACCTACCTGTTTATTAGGTCTTTAAAGCACTTAGGCATACTTGCGGGTTTCTGTAAAACTGCAAAACAAGAAATGTCCTCCGATTCTCAGGAAACCATACAAAACCACACCAGAAATCTGTCAGCTAGTCTGAAGTGTGTTCTCACTCTGCCTGCCTCTATAGGGATGGGAGAACTAATACAGATCAAAAGAAAAACTGACCTGGCATTAGCTGAAATGAAAACAAACCTAAAAACCTGCCTCAGCTCTTCTAACAAGTAAATATTGTTTCATTTTAGTTTTTTCTTCATAATTTTGACAAGCTTGGGATTTCCTGCTCTTGGATAAACCTCTTAAGGCAAAGCAGAGACGCTCAGCTCTTCCCTGCCAGGCACAGGGCTCACTCCCCGGGAAGGGCTGCATCCCTCCTGGCTCTTCGGGCAGAGGATGGGGCGTGCGGCTCTGCCCCCCACCCCCCCACCCCCCCGCCCCAGCCCGTGGGGACAGTCCTGCCTGTGCCACTTCTTCCCAGGAACCCACAGTGACACTTTCCCCTTTCACCATCGTAATTTTTAATACCTTTTTCTCCAAGCCAAAACAGTGGCACACAAGTCCTCTAACGCATTGTCTCATGGGGTTTCATTAGCAGCTGCTGGGGGCTGCTCCTGGGCGTCACAGACCTTCAGGTCTGGCTGCCTTTCAGGGTTCATATTAAGAGCATGCCTTGCTTTTGATTTTCCTTATTCTTTCCCATGGTCTGAGACTTCAGGCAGCTTCTCCCCTGTACAGCCGGGCTCTCTGTTTGCCCAGACATTCATGTGTCCCAGAGACAGAGCCCTCTTAGCAAAAGCAGACAGCAGTTGAGTCACTGGATAGAGGTGGCTAATGCCAGGGCATGAATCATGCTGTCCTAAGGCAGATACATAAAATAAGATAGACAAACCCCTTCTGAAAAACATCTGTTTCTCCCTCTTGATTGCAAAGTAAAGAGCGCAATCTGCAGGCAAGTCCCATTGCAGAGGTCTAAAGCTGGGTGAAAGTAACTCTCTCATGTCCTCCAAAGCCAGCAGCTGCCACATAAAAAGGCTCTCGGTGCTCTCCCAGCTCAGTTTGCGTGCCATAAAAACTGGAGCACAGCTCTAGGGGTCCTTTTGGTTAAGAGACAGCTCCTCACTGATGTCCATCTCCTGCACCCAGAGGGCTGCATCTGTGATTTGTTTGGGAGACCCTCTGGTACCAAGGTCTGATCACAGGGAAAGCCTTGCACAGTGGGGATGATGCTCTTGGCTAGTTTTTTGCCAACGAGTGTTTGGGCAATATTATCATGTATTGGAAAAGGCACTTTCTGGTGCTGTAGTTGCTGTCTCACCCCATGGAGAGCTGGAAGGTCTGGAAGGGGACCAGGCAGAGGGGACAGTGCAGGGAAGTTTAGAGGGTACAATGGATTCAAGGCTTCACCGCCATCCTGAAAAGAGGAGGTATAAAAGAGCACTACGATATATTGAATGCATGGAGGCAGCGATCCAGAGATGAATCCAGTTCTTTATCTAACAAGCTAAGGGGCACCCAAGGAAAATAAACCCTTCAAAACATTTAAAATAAATTAAAAGAACATTTGCTTTATACATTGAATGATTAAATTATGGATCTCATTGTCACAGGGTGTAACTGGACTCAAATAGGAACTAGATAACTCAGGTGAATGCCCACTATATTTTGCCTGCTGCTTATACTCTCTCCCAAAAGCATCTTACACTTAATTACTGTGCTTGCAGATGGTGTATCAGGCTAGACGGCTATTTGGTCTAACTCAATACAGTGCTCTGATTCATTGCAGTGACCAAAGACAGCAGGTGGTGACCTATCTGACATCTTGTTAAGTGGCTCTTGGCAGTCTGCATCTGCTGGCTCCAGAATGGCTTTATTGTATGTTTGGAGCACAGCTTTCTAGTGCCTATTGCTGCTGCTCCTACTCCTGGCAATAAAAATAAAATTACAGCTCTCTCCTTATCCAACTAATATTGAAAGGGTTGTTAATCTCCAGGTCATAAGTGGTTAAATTCACGGACTTTTCTAATAGGTACTCATCCTGTAAAAGTGAGTCCCAGGGAGGGAATTTTAATTTTTAAGTTTTCAGGAAATTATTAACAGGTATTTTCCTACCATTTCATTCAGCTTATGGTATTCTGATTTGTGCATGCTATTTAATAACAATGATTTCTTGAGGATGGGAGAACATTGCTCAAATTTGTGGTCTGAATTACTCAGAGAGGGAGATCATATCTACAGTTATTACAGTGTGCATCAATACCTTAATCAAGCCAGTTAATGCATGAGGAACAATGTCTCCATCACCTAGCTCAGGTTTTGGCAAGTACCAAACCTGTCAGAAGTGTAAAAGCAATTAATCTTGGATCCATCTAAAACACTGTTTCATCTTGTCTAATTCCAGTGTTTCAGCACTTCTGAAAGTTTTCAGTACTTGTGGTTTCACCTCAACCATTCAGCAAAATTCAACTCAAATTCATGAACGGGCTTAGCCAACCTGAAAGTACCTTTTCCAATGAAATGATGATTCACTGAACCATTTTCTCCCAGCTTTAGAGCCACAGCCTTTCATGGAAGCCAGTTCTTTGCTCACAGAGATGGCTATCACAACTGATTCCACCGTAGGAGTGTTGAAAGCACAGGCTGTGGGCTGTGCAGCCGTCTAGGACTATCTTCTGTGGTAACCTGAACACTTGTGGTACCTCCTCTTCTACCTTCTTTCAATTAATCTAACAGATTTATTGTCATTAAACCACTGCATTCTATTTACCAGGGTTAAACTTATCAGACTTTGCAGTCTCCTTATGATTGGGATGTGCTTTGATTTGTGGGTCCATCATGTCCTCTGTCATTTTGCTTTCCACCTGGCTGGTGTCTCTTCCTTTATGCTGCACAGTGAGCTGTAGGTCAGGCTAAATATTTAGATTTTAACATTACAAAAGAGAGAGATAAAAAGTCTCAAAGGTGGCCTATAGAAAATTCCCCTTCATGTGGAGAACTGCTGTCCCAATCGCTGGTTTTAATTGGAAAAATTGTCCCCAAACCAAAAATTTCCCAATAAAATAAAGTGCAGTCACCAGTGTCTGTCTGCTGCTCTGCTGGAGTACTCACCGGAGGAGCTGCCTGACCTCTGCCTGTCTCCATCCCCAGTGGCAGTTGCCTGCAGGGATGGGCACCTGCTCCTTGCGCCCAGGTCCCATGAAGCCTGGCCAAGCTGTGCCCTCAGCCGTCTCCCCCTGCTGCTGCTCACTCTTCTGCAAAGCAGAGGGGTGAGCAGCAGCGGTGGGGCTGGGTCTTCCCCACTCCTTCGAGCCGTGCACCACATCCTCTGCCTACAAAGTGACTCATCACCAGTTGTGCGCTCACCATCCAGTGCCTGTGCATCACCCTGGCATCAGCTCAAGGCACACAGCCTCTGCTGTCCCCACTGCGCTGCCTTCAGCCCCAACCACTTCTTATTCTCTGTTCCTCTTCAGTCCCCCAATTATATGTGTAAATGTCCTGTCCAGTTCTGGACCATATCCATAGTCTCTTCATCCTTGGTTTACCCCCACACCCTACCTTGAAGCTCATCCTGGGCAGCCCATGGCTATTCCATCATCCTAGCTCCCTCCTCCAGCCCTGTGCCAGTCTCAAGTGTTTCACTGAGAGGGCAGAAAGCTGCTCCCTTGCTAGCAAGGCAGCCCAGTCTCTTGCTGCTTTAATAGAGTCACTGATAGATCAGCAGTTAATCTGTGATGTGTGGCTGCACTGTGAATAGTCATGACCCTTTGGTGGCCCTACACTCCTTTTCCAGTACGTTTGACAGTGTTCCTAAGTGAGATGTAGTGGTGGCAGAAGTAGGGAGCCCTGGCTCTAAACCATGTCATGGCAGACTTGTCTTCATGAAGAACATTCTCTCCATTCCTGTGGACCCACAAAAATAATCTTTCAGCCACCTAGTCCCTCATCTGTTGCTACAGCTCCTTACTCCTCCAGCTCCTCCTATATTCTGCCTACTTTGCCTGCCTGCTAGTCCCTGACCCCTCTTCCATGTCTTTGTGCACCATCATCCAACCCTTACTGCACTGAGGTGTCTCTTTGGGAAGCAAAGCAAACCTATCATTTTTCAAAGCATTATGAAATTCATTAGATATCGGCAGTAAGGGAAGTCTTCCTGAATTATTACTGAATAAAAGCGCTGACTGTTTGTTATCACTGGAGAACCACTGGTCATGCAAACATTTCATCAGGAAATAGCTTTTGTATTTGCGTTGTAACGTTGCAATTTGAGAATAGCTTCTATTCAGAAAAAAATAATCCTAGAAATGTATCACAAAGAAAAAGTCCCTTTCTCCACCACAAAAGTGTAGCAAACTGAGATCAAAGGGCTTAATTTTTCCCATAGTTTCAAGCTGAATAAATACATTGAATAAATAAAATAATATCAAGTGTTCCAAAACAAAACGTCATTTTTATAGGAAAATGAAATCATTCCGGTCCCAAAATGCTGAACTTCTGTCTTTCGAGCTTATTAAATGTAAAAGTTTTTGATTTTCTTAAGTTTTATCAGAATAGTCATCTCTCTGAAAAGGGGTTTTGCTTTTAATGAAACAGCATTTTTGAGAGGAGGGGAATCCACTGCAATAATTCCAACTGGTTGCACACCATTTTGGAGCCCCAGCGCAGGATCTGACACAGATCTGCAGTATGACTGTCACAGGTCACTTCCTTCAGGCTAGCACTAACCTGATAGTTAAGGTTGCCCTGAAGGTCACTCTAAAGCCTGCACTGGCCAGATATATCCATAGTAAACCCCAAATATGCCATGGCACCCATAGGATTAAATTTACCTTGGGTTTGCTGAACCTACCAGCACATATCTACCAGCTATCACTTGCTAATACTCTTCCTTGTGCCTACAGCCCACCTGGACATGCAGAAATGCCTGTGGGTGCCCCAGGAACCCCATCTTTGGAGTCCCTGCTCCTGTTGGTCCTCCCTTTCCCTCTCCCCCAAACCAGACCTGCTCCCTGCAGGACCATCCCTCATGCACCAGCACTGTAGGGCTTTGCTTCCCAACCCTGGGGATTCTCCAGGAAAGCAAGAGCAGTTCATACACTTCAGGCTGCAAGACAGAGCCATAAAGACCAGGTAATCGGCACTCTGTGCTTTTGCTTCATATCAGACTTTGCATCGCCTGTTCAGACTGCGAATTCACAAGACTGCCTTGTAATATGTTTGTACCAACCAATACCGCATGTTTCCATTGCTAGCTGTTACCATGACACAAGCAAGGCTTTGTCAAGGCTAAAAAGCTTTCTTATGCAAGTGCATCAATAACCCTGTCAAGCTGCTTATCCATACTTTTATGTCTCATTGCTAGTTTTTAGACTTTAAGGTGTTTGTGTCTGTCTCTGCCTAAATTGTCTTTTGGCAAGAAAAATGCTTATAGGAATATAGATGGTATCACAAAACAACAATAATCACAGCCACAGATTAGCGGTCCAGCTGTACTGTCCCCCCTTCACCGCAGATGAGTGAATGACCTATATTTGGCTTGTGCTAGCCTGTACTTGGTACATGACAGCCTCAGCCCCTGCCCTCCTGTTCTTCATATTGACTAATAATAACAACAACTTCTTTGCAAGCTGTTTACCACCCACATATACCTACCCCCCAAAAAAACCCCAGAGGAAATAACATGAGGTAACATGCTTTTTCTATTTATAAACAGAAAAAGATTCCCAGTAATAAAACAGATAGATGTTTATCTGCTATGGCAGAAATGTTGAGTCGATTTTTTGAAATTCCAAATGTGAAGTTTCCTTTGCTTGTGTCAAAGCTGTTTCATCTTCTCTTACAGCCTACACCACCACCTCCTTTTTCTCAATATCTTCACCAAAATCCTTCCCTCATTCCCTGCCTTGCCTGGCTGCATGTGAAGAGACTACTTGGGCTCAGCTGGGACTGCAGAGACAACCCATCACAAGTGCTCATGGAGCTTTTCTTTGGCCCATGATCCTGTTTCTGCAAACTGTTTGAGTTCAGGGTAGAAACCCACTGCAGCTCCACGCATCTCACTTGTCCAATGCATCTGGCAAAGGCTTTGGAATGACGCAGGGTGTCTCTGCTCTGTTATTCATTTCTCCATCCTCTGCCTTAGTTTTTCTGTCTGTAAAATGTCATAAATCAGGCAGATCTTTCTTGTAAAAGGATTTGAGCTTTGGGTTGAAAAAGGCTGGAGTTAGGTATACTGCAATAGACCCAAAGGCATTAGCAGGTCCTTCTGCTCAGTGCTGGGTTCAAGCATTTCTCTTCCCCACGTGTTCACAGAAGAAGCAGACAAGCGCAGAGCATGTGTTGGTGGCTTTTCCTGCAGAGTGGTCATTTGCTCCCCTCCCACCCTGTTCCCTTGGGCTTTTGGCCTAAGAAACTCCAGGCAAAGTCATTACTATCTTGTCTAAAATTATCCTCCACCTCCAAAGGATGCTGACAGATGGTGAGGCTGTACATATGCCCAGCTTGCACCTGAATGAGTGTGCTGCTTTGCTCCCAGAGCCACTGGGGAAAGTGGGACAGAGTGGGTGACATGGCACTGGTCAGGCAGGATAGCTGTAGCAGAGACCAGACATTAAACCAGATTTCCTTTCAGTCTGTTTTACCCATGGACCAACCTCCTCTAGCAAATAGCTAAACCAAAACCAAACCAAAACAAAACAAACCAGCTTGTCAAGACACATCCTGAAACTGCCTCACTACATTTAACAGTGGCCACAGTGAAATGGGATTTTTTTCTGTCTGAGTGAGTGCCTCTAACTTTCAATTGTTTGCTGTGTTTTTTTTCATTTGAAGCACTGTTTGAAGCTGCAGTTTGCAGTTTCCCATCCTGCATGTTCTGAGTAACATACTCTGTCACAGATTTTCCCTGCTAAACAGTTGCAGTGGCAGGAGTGAGCAAATGATTTGGGGTCTAGAAAATACCTTTACTGAGAGAAATTTCAGCAGTTTTGTTTATTTATTTATTCAAACTGAGGAAATAGTGAAATTTGAACCTGTGTCCATGTGAATTTAAGTTAAGAAAAGGAAAGTTCTGACCAGTGGAAATGAGAGTTAATGACAGATGAGATGAAAAAAAATCCCCACAAGGCTTTCCTCGTTTCTGTTTTTCTGTCTGATGCTCTGTCAATCCAATAGAAAAGAGAAGCAAATCTGTGAGAATGAAGTAAGTTAAACATTGGCATGACTCCTTGAAAGAAATGGCAGGTCCATCATGACTTGAAGTCTTTGAAATGAAAGCTAGCTGTCTTTAAAAATTAAATCTTCCAGTCTAGTTGAGTTTCCTGGTTCAGTTGTGTTCAGTAAGGTAATTTCTAAGGAGAAGAATTAGTACTGATGTATCCTAGATGACAGAATTGGCTCAGTAGGTGAGACACAGCCTTTGGAAATGTATCCAGCAAAAATACACAAATTTGCTTATATCATACTAAAAATGTAATATATTTCAAGACAAATTTTCTACAGTATAATGTATCTCTAGTACTGCCCATCCTTCATCTCACTCCTATTTTCATTTGTCTACTATCTGACTGTCAGGAACTCAAGACTGAAGCTATCTTCTATGTGCACAGCCCTTGCTACACCACACTCACATGCATGTGAGTAGCCTGAGCTACCAAGTGCTTGATGAGTTCCCTGCCCTGACTTAGAAATGATCCAAGTTTTATTCTTTGCTGGAAGAAGCCACTGTTAATAAGAGAGAACAACACTAGTCTTAGTATTTTCCCGGTCTCTTTAAACCCTGAGATCCAAAAGATGTAGACTTGTCTAAGCCATGCCTACACCATCCACAGATTTCCCACCATGGCAAAGAGAATTATTTTTGTCCTCCAGGTATGTATTCAAGGCTGAAACTATACTAACAAGACCAATACAAAGGTCAAAACTAAGTCCAAAAGTCAGGAACCGAGGAGGGCCAATAAACCAGTCTATTTTCACTTAAAACAAACTGGGGGTTCACATGGTGCAGAGAACTGTCTCTTTGCAACCAGACATCTGATAGCAAAGACTTGCATTGTCAACTATTATATCCCCAGTAGACAAAAGTGTATAAATAGCAATTCAAAGTGCTTAAACATCATGCTTATTTTTTTTCAGACTCCATGAAACTTTCATAATGAAACCCCCAAAAACTAGGTGAAATGTATGGTTTGGTCTGGAAACCATGAGCAATTCTGTGGTTTTGCTTAGGTTTGTACTGAAACTAGTCCAAACTAGGTAGTTTCTTCTAGCTGAATTTTACCTAAAGATTTTGAATTCATTCATACCTGAAACTGAGAGTGAAATTTAGGGGGCATGAACCCATACAGTCTAGAAGAAGGAAAAGGGGGTTGCATGAAGCTGCAGGTCAGGTTTGTTAGCTGAGTTTAGCACCACTTTGACTTGCTCTGCGTGGTGTTTGCTGCTGTCTCACAAAACCATGGCTCTGGTTGGTGGACCCTCTGATGCTTTGGCTACTTTTGAATTGTCAGGTTGCTGTGAGAACACACAGGTACCCAAGGGGGGCTGGTTTCATGGTAGCACCTTTGAAGGCATGGCAGAGCCTCACCTTGTGGCATTCCCTCCACTTTGCTCTAATCAGCTAGAAGTCCATGTGTAGGCTGGCAAGCCTCCAGTCTGAAAGGAAAAGTCTGGGTAAAAAGTACAGAGAAATAGTATTGCCAGAGAAACACTTGCTATTTGGTACAGTGGTTCATGTTGATGAGTTCTCTTGATTGTCATTCAGGCATCTCAGCATCCAACTCTTCTGGGCAGGGTGAAAAATGTTCTTTTCCATCAGCAAAACCTGCCGTGTGTTGTACACCCAAGGGAGTACTAAGACATTTGTATAAGTCATCAAAGAAAGAAATAAAGGAAATCCAGGGGGTGGGAGATTCAAGAACAGACAAGATTGAATTTTTCAGCATAAACATGCATAAATTGAGACTGACATTGCTAAAGTTCCTGGGTTACACTAATTCAAGAGAAGCTGAACTAGAAAGGATATGAATATCAATGGCAATGCTTTTGTATTCTGTGATTGGAATCAAAGATGGAAACACCAAATTTAATTCCACAGGGGGCAGACAAAACAGGATCCATGGTGGATATGTCCTTCTTTTGGATAAGAAATACAGCTTTGATAAATGCTTTGAGTATTTTTAGGGTAACTGTTCTAGTGAAAATACTGGCAGATGCAGTATTTTGCCTGACAGTTACTTTTGTAGGGACAAAGAAGGACTGTCACTCAAGGCTGAATATTTTGATTTCGCTTTTTCATTCTCCTGTGACTTAGACATTTTCTCTGGTTTACGTAAATGAACAGCCAGTTTCTCCAGAGGTGATCATGCCCTGGCAGTCATGGCTGTTGTGTGACACAGTGATGCCTCAATTCCCTTATCCTGCTGTTACTGCTCCTCCCTGGATGTGCCAAAGATAGCTCTCAGTCCTTGGGTCGTCTCTGCTTGATGACAGTGTTTTATCATTTCATTCCAGACATGGTACATTATGCTTATTTAGTGGCTGTCACCCTCAGAAGGGTGATATCAAAAGGTGGGTGTGATTTTTCACAAGTACCACAATGATTAACCTCCCAGTCCTTGGCCTGCTAGTGAAGCTCACACTCCTAAATCACAAGCACCCCCAGTCTTTTTCCCCTGCCTTTAGCTATCTGAAAGATATCTTGACCAAACCAGTTGTCTAGGCTGTTTCTATAATCCCTCCATGATATGGATTTGGGACACAAATATTACTAAACTGATTCATCCCACTAACTCAACTATTTTAAGCCAGGATAAATCACTTGCCAAGAAAGCATGGTCTAGCATGCACCAATGCTTGCCTTCAGAATTGGCCTAGGGAGCTGAGAAGTATTTCATCCAACACACATGAAAATCTTGCCCCTTGTCAATGAGAAGAGCTTGTGAGAAGCCAACCAACTCCGAAAATTCACTGCAGAAAAAAGCAGAGTTGTAAATTAGCACAACTGTAAATTAACATAATTGTAAATTGCATAGGGCTGGGATCTGAACAGTTCTGTTTAGAGTTGTTGATTGCAGCCAAGTGCTACACTGCTCCAAGGAGGGAACTTGCAGCTTTTCTTATAGTGATTTTTGTCTTTAATTATAGTTATGGGAGACTGGAAAGCAGCTACTGCTTGCAGGTGTCCCAGGATCAAGCTCATAACCAAAAGCTACCAGTAGCTTCAAGCTGACCTTGTGCTAACTGCCATGAATAAAAAACTCCAGATGACTGTCCTGGTTTCAGCTGGGATAGAGTTAAGTGTCTTCCTAGTAGCTGGTACGGTGCTGTTTTGAGTTCAGTATGAGAAGAATGTTGATAACACACTGATGTTTTCAGTTGTTGCTAAGTAGTGTTTAGACTAAGTCAAGGA
>JANZLQ010000055.1:10733016-10754779 GCA_026212715.1 Elanus axillaris | reverse complement strand
CTGTTGTCATTTTATTAGTGTTGTTATCATCATAATTACTTTCTTCTTTTCTGTTCTATTAAACTGTTCTTATCTCAGATCACGAGTTTTACTTCTTTTTCCCGATTTTCTCCCCCATCCCACTGCAGGGGGGAGTGGGTGAGCGGCTGCGTGCTGTTTAGTTGCTGGCTCGGGTTAAACCACGACAATGACATTCATCATTTAAGGCTTTTGGAAACCTCCTTGCCTCATTCTTAGGATTTCTACCAATTCTGCATCTGGAGGAAAGCTCTTATCTCCCTGAGGAGACAGGGTTTATTTCCTCATTTTATCATTGATTTTTTGTGTGGATTTTGACAGGTCACTTCAGCTAAGATGCCCTTGGCTGCAGCTTTTCTGTATGTGCTCAGGCTCCTGAGCCATGTCACATCTACTCTGTAGAGGCCTGGGGACCTCCTCAGGGAGCCTTAGTGGGCACCAACACCTGAAGAGTGTCCCCAGACTTGAGTGCACAGCTGTACTTAACCGCCGAGCCTGTATAGAGGCACTTTCAGCTTCTGTTGCTTCATTACTTGTCTTTAACAGAGAGGTAGAGGAGAAACACCAACACTGACCCACCTTAAATAGGTGCCATGAGGATAAACCCACCTCAGACTGAGAGGTGAAATAAGGTAGCTCTCATCAGAGCAGCTACCTCTACCATGTATGCTACAGTGGAAATTTTGCAAGGTCTTTCTTTCCTTGCACTATAGGGATGGAAAAAATAACCAACTTCACAGTTTCTTCCCTGAGAAGAAGAGTGATGAACTTTTATTATTTTGAGAAAGGTGAACTACTGAAGCCTTTCAACTTGCCAGTATTATAAATATACTTTCACCCTACACTCCTGCTCTTCCCATGATGTATATAATGTATTTCAAGCTAGTTGCAACTTCGGCTTTTCACTGGTTCTCATATTATTTCCTGATAGGGTTTAGTGTACGAATGCCATGCTGAATAGACTGTGTATTTCCTTCTTTATAAAACACAGGGATATTTAGTAGCTGTCAAATGTAGAATGCTATCCCTTCATGTGGTGTTTATTTCTATTCTGGATAAATTATACTGCCAGCTAAATTTAGTTGTGCTGTAATTCTGCTCTTGTAGTGAAGTTTAACCAGAGGTAATGTTGTCCCTATGAAGGTTTCATTATTTCCATCTGACCTCCATCCACATCACTCATCTCTCTTCAGACAAAAGCTTTCAACATACTTCTTATGCACATGGAACACAAATAATAGCTTTTGACATAAGTCAGACCAACTAGTCTTTAGTTCAGGATTCCACTTCTTACCATGGCCAATTATTAAAAGTTTCATATTCACACATAGGAAAATTCTTATTATTACAGCCTGACACTTCCAGAGCAATGCCTTTCCTAACCTAGGCCCTTATATCTATGTCTCCAAAGACACTTGAGTTCCCCTTTCCATCTGAGGCACTGTCGTCATTTCTGAAACCATTGCTCGTCTGCATTCCCAGGTGTCCACATGCCTCATACTCTTCCTTAGGTGAGGTGGGAGGGCCACACACAGATAAAAAATGCTGCTCAAGCCTGACCCTGTCCCACAGCTCAGATCGCACCTGATGGTTCTTTGCCTGGCTCATCAGCATTACTATTTTCAAGGTTTCCCGTGTAAAAGTGTATGCCCTTTTCCTGAATAGCATGTCAGATTATATGAGCTAAAGGCCCCTTTCTGACTTAAAATCTGTGAGTCTCTTACACATGTTGGATGTAAGACCCTTTTCTATGGTGCTTTGATTGCAGTGATGCATTTCTCTGCCAACCCTGGATATAGCTGGATATGGGCATCGCTGGATACAGCTGGTTTCGGTGCCACTTCCCCTCATACAACACGGTCACAGTGTGCTCTCTGCAGACCTCATCCAAAGTCCAGCATGATGAAATGGAGCCGTTCCCTTCATTTCAGTGGGTTTCAGTGCTTACAGTTATTTCTTCCTGCTACCCAAATCCATTTATTAGGTCTTCCTCCTGCTGACCCAAACCGCCTCACAGATTTGCTCAGGCCAAGATTTTCAGGTGTGTCCAGAGACTTTAAGAACTACACTCAGACCAGCAAGTGTGAAAGTCCCTTTTCTCTCTCTTAATGAACTTGAAATAGATACAGTCCTCTTTCTTTTGAATTTAGACCCCAGAGTAGGCATCAGAGTCTGAATATAGTTCTGAGTGGCTCAACTTTTTATTATGCTGCTTGAATCACACAGAAATAGCCTGGATTTCAGGAAATTATGAGAACCATGCTGGAAATGAAGATTCTTCTGATGTTTTGTAACAGAATAACTGGAGTTTCAGGTATCTGAAATCTCTAGACATGCCTGAAAATCACCTTCTAAATAGCTCTGCATTTTTTTAATTTAAGCTATGTTATTAATTATCCAATTTCTTCCAGCTTTACAATTCATGTATCATCTTCTTCATCTTACTCCCAGTTCATTAATCAGAAAACAGAGGCATTTAATACCCAGAAAAGAGCTTTTCCACCTGGATTGACTCTTACCAGCAAATGCTGCTGAAAGATACCAAAGATTTTCCAGCAAAGCAGGCATCTCCCTTCTTTGGAGAGGACGCTACATGGGAAGAACTGTTACTTATTGTTTGGGCAGACAGTTACTCCTACAGAGCAAATGCATTCTCTGACAAATCTGTGGAAGTTATTGCAGTTTTATAACTGTTCCATTTGTACTGCTTTATTATTGCATTTTATTATCTATCCTAATGCCTCTGGTTTCTACCTGCACTTCAAAAGAGATGGATGGTGTGTATCACCTATAATATAAAAAGGTGTTTCTTCCCCCTGTAGCCAATTTTCAGCTAATTTAATGTACCTGGTTTTTTATTGCCTTACAAGGTTGAGTGATATAATTCTTTTGAACAAGGAAGACAGTTGCACAGCACGAATAAATGCTATGCAGCTTCCCAAGGAGATAATACTGTGCAATGGCAGCTCTAACCTTTCTTTTTTTCTCTTATTTTCCTCCTGACTGATGTCTATTTTTATTCAGTGATTTTATTTGAGAAAGAAAATGAGAAAAGAACATTGCTATTCTTGGAAACCTTCCAATATGTTGCAGGAGCAGAAGGCTTGGGTGAGAGATATGCAGCATCTCCCTCAAAAGACCATTTTATGGTGCCAGCCGACAATATTGTTGCAACAGCATTAGAAATGTGATATTGGAGTGTCATTTACTTTATTCTGTGACCAACCTTGGATTAGGACCACATGAATGGACACAGATTCTAATAAATATAATTTAAAAAAAAAACACCAAACAACTTTGTCAACCCAGGCCCAGGCACCCATCTCCCTTGGCTCAGGCTGAAATGCGGTGTACAAACATAACACCAAAGTGCAATACAAGAGAGTGATTCACTAGAGGAAACTTAAAAACCTCCAACAAGAAGATGATTCATACCCTGAGTGCTAATGGCATTTTGCAGTAACCTCAATCTACTGATATGGCATTTCCGTATCAAATGATTTATAAGTGTCCACATGTGGTCACATGTTTATATGTGTGCACTCAGGTGCAACTCAGCTGAAGTTAAATAACCCTGTATTTATGGGGTCTCTCTTTGAAAATAAGAAGGCCAATAGCATCTTTGGGTACTAGGGATGACTCAGGGTAATAAAATATGCATTATGGAGCATCTTCTCTGAGCTCTCTTATATCTTGAAAAGCTAAGGACAAGGTTCTGGTAGTATACTACATGGATGTAAACGTGAATGATGTTTTTGATGAGAAATAGACCCAGTTCTTATCGAGGATAAAATCAGAAACTTCTAAATGCATCTATACACTTCACTCCCCTGGATTTTAGTGGCAGCTGGGTAGCTATGCATCTTTGAAGGACTGACCATTAAAGTCTTTTAGAAAGGTTTTCAGTTCTCACAGGCTTCAGTCAAGGGTGAATTTCCATTGACCATGTGGATGGGTTTTTAGTTCTCAGCAAGTTTATTTCCTTTCAGTGGAGGAGTAGATAAATAAATATTATCAAGGGGCTGGGATATTTTGTACTTTTCTGCTAAAAAAATTTGCTTGCAATATCTACAAAGAAATAATTAGAACTGTTGGTTTTGTGGTTCACTTGTTTTCTCCCTCTTTGTTCTTTTGCACAAAGCTCTTTGCTGCAGAGGATGCAGCACGTGCTAATGCAAATACAGGGCAAGCACCTCCTATTTAGCCTCTTGAACTGGAGCTTGGGAGAATTGATGTAACATTGGTCAGAAGGCATGAAAGCAGTGAACTGTGCTCTGGAAGTCAGGCATAATCAGGCAGATGATAGTGTGATAGGTTTTGTGAAGTGACGTTGTTAGGATCTGGAGGGTAACAGAGCATTGCACTAAAGTTATGTTTGAAAGTGCATCACCACCTACAAGCCAGGACATACAGCCACAGTACCCCAACCAAGAACACCTATTTAACAGGGAGGGACAGTGGTTTATTTACTGCCTGACAAACCTACAGAAGTATCCACTCATTCTGCAGTGTTATCCTGTTTAAAAATTACTGGCTGCCTTAACAGTATAGCAGTCTTAGCTGAGCAGTATTTCACTTCATTTCAAGATATTTCACCCATCACAAAAGGGGAATCATTCATAGATCCTGTTGTTACCTGGGGCAATCTTAGGTGTTTGCCTTTGTTGTCTTGGAACACTGTATAGCATGATATCACTGCATGAGTGGATGCTCTGTGCTCCTATATATTATTAAGTGACCTTCCCAGCAGATTTCAGCATTTCCAACTCACTAACCGCTGTGAGTTTCCAATGCTGTACTAGTGGGCTAACCAAATTTAGCTTAAAAAGTAACAGGCCAAATTTAATCTGGATAGCACTTGTTTACATAAGAGATTAATTTGTCCTGTTTTCCCTCACTGGCTTTCACTTATCTCTTTTTCTTTCATAGTCATCACCACTACAGTATCTGCTTGTCTACTTGTAAGTTTAGCACAAGTGTTTTACAGTTTGAAGACCTGACCATGCACATCCACGTGCAACCATAAAAGCCTACAAGCTCACAGAGCACCATGCCCTCCTTGTGAGACCAAACATGCTGTGAACATCCTTAAAACTACACCACTATTGACTTGAAAAATCATCTTCCTTGGTGAGGTATGTATCTGCTCAGCCATGAGCAAGAGATGCTGAACTGTCTTTTCAAGAATAGTAGATACTGCCAGTCACTGCAAGATCTTTGTAATTTGGATTTTCCCGCATTTTGGAATTGTAACATTGTCGAGGAGGGTTGGTGTTAGGGGGTCTCCATGTTCTGCTTCCCAAAGAGTGGGTTTGCTGCTCTGCAGGACTGGCTCCTTTAAGGGGTCAAATGAACTTTCACAGGCAACACTGTGTACATCTTTCCCTTGCAAATCAAGATTAATTTCCACTACAAACCAGGGTGAGTGAGAACAACTGCTGCTAGCAGCCATCCAGAAATTTTGCATCCACTAGGCAGGACCCAGTGGGTGAGGATCCACCTCCCCCAACCTGTCAGGCTTGAGTGACAGATTTCCTGAGGAAGGCCTGACCAAGTGAAACTATTATCTCATCCTTAAGGAGAGGAGGCTGCTTCCCTTTGTCTCTGCTTAAAAAACATTGTACCTATTTCCATGGTGATAAGAGATGCTCTGAAAAACACTACTTTGGAAATCTAGAGAAGCCTTTGTAGTGCTGTGCTCTAGTGATTTTATTAAAGATAGTAGCAATAATAGTAAGATGCCAGGACTCTATAATGTCAGGGGTGTAAAGAAGAATTTGATTAAAATAGAAAGGTACTACCTCTGGGTTGGGAGTCCCACAAGCCCAAATCAGAGGAAACTGGAGAATTATACTCAATAAATACCTGCTTTTTCTGTTCTGATATTCTTCCCAAAGCATCTCTTGTTGCCCTCTACTGAAGGCAAGGTGTTGAGCTAGATGGATCATTGGTAAGATCTTGTTTGGCCTCTCTGATATCCTTGTATTACTGAACTGGAAATAGCTGAGAAATAATAATACTGCTAGTCTTTTTGATCATGTTGCATGAGCTAACTGGCTTGCATAGCTACGAATCAAAAGAGGACACACATTTAGCCATGAAGATTTTCAGAAACACCCGTGTCTTTCGAGTTGGACTGGCCAGAAAGCAAGTAGTCATCTCACACAAAAAATGCAGGGTGAGAAATGACTGGTCCTTCCACACTGGAATGAAGTAGGAATGTTTCCCATTAAAGAAATCACATTTGGGTTCTGTGAGAAGCACCATGGCTGGGTGATAGTCCTAGGCTAGGACAGAGGAGAGGCTTGTGGACAGGATGGAAATGAACATTAATTCACTAGCTGCAAATAAGCCAGGGCAGGGAGGTGAATACAGGCACCCTCTGCGGGCACATCCTAACATCATGCTTTTGGCTACTTTGGTGTGATTGCTTTCTTTCTATGCCTCTGCCTAGAACTTGTACCTTGCATCAAAGATGTCTTCTTGACACATTGCTATGAAATATTTCAATGAAAATCTCACCCAACTTCTCCAGACCTTCACAGGCAAAAGCAACAGTCATCAAACTCCAAGTTTAGATACGGTCTGAACACAGAGCTCTGGAGATCGCAGCTCTGGGACACTACTCGCAATAAGAACAGGCTCCTCTGTGCAACAGGAAGGCAGAGCTCGGGGGTGATTTACTGTACCAAACGGTAGCTGCACTATGTATAAAATGAAACAGAATTTGCATAGCTCTCTGTTTCACAGAAAGCCAGGGGCGGGGGGGTGTGGGGGACTGATCTCAGTAACTATTCACCTTCTGACATCAGAAACCTCTGATACAGCATACAAGACTGTCGTCGCGAAATCCCTGATCAAGAACATGAAGCTCCTTCCCCTCTTCACAGCTGCGTCCTGCTTCACGCCCCCAGGTCCCTCTTTCTTTGTACTACAAGTGATGAAGGTTTTTTTCCAGATCACATGAGCCAGGATGAAGGGGGAAAATCCTGCCAGGAACAGAGATGGGCTGCAGCTTGAGCCTGATCAAGCGGAGATACAGAGCAGTACCCTGAGAGCTATATAAGAATGTGCTCGGCACAAGAGCAAACACTTTTTCAGGTGAAGGACTCTCACGAATCAGCCATGCATGAGAATGAAGACACCGTTTCAAGGAGGCTTGGAGCAACTAACAAAACATGTTTGTATTTCACCATCGCTACCCTTGTTGTGTTACTCGTCTTTGCATTAGCCACCATCATGGTCTTAGTTGTTCAGAGGACGGTAAGAAATTTCTTACTTTATTCACTGGCATCTTTCTTTCTTTCTTTCTTTCTCTTTCTTTCTTTCTTTCTTTCTTTCTTTCTTTCTTTCTTTCTTTCTTTCTTTCTTTCTTTCTTTCTTTCTTTCTTTTCTTTTTTTCACCTACTTCTTTTTAAAAATTATTCTGTGGCCAGAAAAACAGTTGCTGCCTCCTGTTGTACATGCACACACATGAATTAGGGGAGAGAAAGATGAACCAATGAGGGAGAGAAAAGAACTTTCAAAAAAAGACGACTTTCTCCATGGGCAGCATTAATTTCTAGCATGCAACTTCTACTCTGTAAATGGAAGTGGAAAGCTCATAATCCAAGATGCAAGCCACCCTCTGTCCTGCCTAGTTAGGAGGAGAGGTGGAGAGTAGATCAGGGCCTCAGTGTCTGCTACCGGGTATTACATGTGTTGCCTGTTGCTTCTTTGGAGAGTGACCACTGTCAGAGATGGTCTGGTAGTGTCTACATGTGTTCCTCTGAAATAATGATAAATTTCAGTGATGGACATAACACAAGACATCTCTATGTGTGACATGGTGTGGTGCTGTCTGCTGGCATGCACCATGATGTGGTGAAGCAGAGCTCTCTCCAACTACCTAGAGCAGTGGATGGGGGCAAAGTAGCTCACCGCTGCTCTCTTTTGTGTCAGTCCTGTTCTTGGTTGTGATTTTTAATGCAAAAAGTAGAGCTATAGCAAGGATGACTGAGGATATAAGTGAGTTGAGGTTTTACAAAACCAACTGCCTACAGACATTTTTTTTCTTCTTAAAATAGAGGATTGCTCTTAAGTGGATCTAGGGTTGAATGGGGAATCAGTGAGACAGTTACAGCCAGGGCAGAGGTACATGTGGTTGTGAATATAAAAAGTGCATTTCTAATCTGACCAGGAACATTGCTATGAACTTCACCAGGGTAAAATGCCGTGTTAGAATTTTTACAGACTTTGAAATCTTATTGCAAAAATCAAAGTGTTGAAGTACCTCCACCACTGTTCATACAATGAAAACACCAGTGTAGGGCAGCTGGAGGAAGCCTGCCATGGAAAACCAGATATGATCTTTCAGCTCAGTATTTTCTCTTACTAAATTTACCCTGTGCAATTTGTGTGTCTGTGTTAGCACATTACCCAGAAATTAAACCATGAAGGCTTGACTGATACTTCTTTAAGTTGCAGCAGAGAGGAGTCATTTACCTGAAATCAGCATTCTTCCAGAAGAGAAGCAGTTTGGGCACAGTTAGAATGAGACATGTGGGTTTTCAAGTGATAAATACTGGGACATTAAGGGAGATCTTTAAAATAACAGCCTCGGTAATTACAGAATTGCCACAGCTTTCCTATATAATGAGGCTTTCATTTGTACTTATTATGAAAGTAAGAATTAAATTACTTTTCCATGAGGATAAACACAGTTCCACTAGTTGCCAGAGGAACAATATTACTGAAAGAGTCAAGGTTTTCATTTAAAAGAGTAATGACATTATCGCAGCTGCTTTGGAAATGAGCTTGGCTGAAGGAGAAAGCAGGAAGCTGAGGTGTGTGAGAAACACAAATAAAATCAAGCAGCAATTTTACACTGTGAGAGGAATTTGACAGTAAAAGCATAACTTGTGCTTTTGCTCTCAGGGAGCTGAAAGACCCCAAGTTCAGAAGCAGCATAGTCATTCACCACCCGTGACTGTTCTTGAATTTCCAGACCAGGGAACAAGTGTTGATTCTGTGAGACAGGTTCCTTAAGAAACTCCAGGGCTTGCTTCAAAAACACTTTAGCTCATGGTCATACTGTCAGTGTAAGGCTAGGCACAAATTCGTTTGGTAAATAGTTAGGGTTGGGATGAGCATCCTGTAATGTTGACATCAGCAGCTCCAGGACAGGGGATCTGGGGGGTTCTTGTACTTGGAGTTCTGTGGATATTGAGTCCTGTTGCTGTAGGGCTTAGAGCAGCATCATCTGGCTTTATTTTCTTTGTAACTTCTGAAGAGGTGACCAACAGTTTGTGTGATCAGCCTCTTGGGAAGATCTGGTTTTCTCTCCAGATGTTGTCAGCTGGATTATGTGAGTAGTCCTTGACCACAGGGGTAATGGTAGCAACTTTACGCCCTCCCTATGCTGAGCTGAGATTGAAACTTCTATTTTCCTCTGTTCAAAGGAGTGTTAGAGGGTCTTAGGGACAATGCAGGGCTTGTGACCTATGCCTCGGGTACCACTGCATTGAGAGGAGGCTTCTGGTGGCAAGCAGATCACACAGTACCCTAGCCCCATTGCAGGTACATAGACGTTGGCTGCTTGTCTTTATTTTGATGAATTTACACTTGCTTAGTTTAAGATGAAGGAAGATGAATTGGAAAGGGAAAATCAAACTGTGTAGAGACAAGGCATTTGCATCACCCAAAATCTAGATGCACTAGAAATCCAACAAGAAAGACCAAAACAAAAAACCAACTGTGATTCCAGAGCCACTTCCCTGAATCTAACAGCACTTCTAATACACATTATCCCCCCACCCCTCATTTTCCAACACCCCAAGAAATTTCCTTTATGCCTTGTTTTCAAGAAGGGTGGCACAGCACAATAGTGTCAGACCTGGGAAAGTGTCATTTTTTGGAAGTAGACTACGTTATTGCAACTAACTATGTGCAGTGCTAAAGTCAGTTCATTTCTTGAGTTTTCATCTGCAGAAACACTTGGCTTCAGGCTATCCACTTGTCTCGATCTTTCACAAGTGACTTTATTTTTCTCTGGAATAAGAACAGTCACTGGACAGTGGTCTGTAGCCTTAATTTTTCTTAACACTGTTATGCAACTGCTAAAATCCCTACTCTTCTGCCTGCTGCATTTCACTGCTGATGATTATATGTATAAATACATGTCTATATAGATATTTATGTGTATAGAGAGATATATGTAAAATCAGTGAAAGAGTATGGGTCAGAAAGGACTAGACAAATGTAATTTTAAGACACACAGACTCTAGCAAAATTTACATTATGCTGCAAGGTATGCTGTATCAGACACGCAGGCCACCCAGCTCTACGAACAAATTCTGTGTGAATGTCCTAAGCCCGTAATCTGGGACAGTCTATTACTGCTCTGAATTTTGTAGATTTCACATTTTTAACCTAGAAACTGCGTGGGCAAATCTTTTCACGACTGTTGAGGCACTAGTGTGACAAATACTAAAAGTCAGAGCAGTTATTTATAATTGCTGATCTAGTCTTCAAGGCTGCTGGAGTGAAAAATGTAAAACCCCTTTAGCAGTGGGACTGCTGTAACCAGAAATTGCTCCTGCAGCACCTAGCACGTTCCTGCATTATCTATTTGGTGATTTATGTCTGCTTAAAAATAATCTTGCCACGAGCTGACCCAATCGGTGCCTATTGGCCCCCTCTGGTGGTCAATCCTGACAATAATTAAAAGAAAAAAAAACCAAAAAAACACTGAAAATTGTCCCTGAAAGCAGATTTCCCACTTGTTGAACACCACGGGAAAACCACTGAGGCATTTTAGAAGAAAACTGCACTGTTCCAACTCTTGCCATCCGTATTCTGTAACCCATAAAAGTAACATTCACCTGCTGTCTAGAGGTGTCACTTCAACAGGTTTTGTCAGTACTGGAAAAACTGAATTTCACACGGGGCTCTGTTTCCTGTGATGCTCATTATCAGATCAGCTGTGGGGATGGCACTCTGCTTTCTGGAGTTTTCACGTCTCATTTCTACCTTTGCCCCTCGGCAACTCAGGGCCACCTACCTGAAGTGTCACAGCCTTCCTTCCCCTCAGCCAGAGACAGGTAACGATGGTTTGAGGGTGAGCAGAAACACGGGAGAGCCTTCAGGCTTTTTTTCAAATGGCAAAACTTCTTTCAAGGACAGCAGGCTGAAAAGCTTGTCCCTGCAGAGCTGCTGTGTGGACATGCTCTTGGAAGAGCCCTGGACCTAGTTAAGCTGACCCCAGGCCAGTTCCTGGGGGACTGTGGTTTGGAGGTGTGTTGCCTTGGACTTTCTAGAAGCAGATAATACACTTCAGAGACCTCTGGTTAAATGACTAGTCAGTTCTGACACATTAGAATGACCCACTAGCAGCACCAGTCTGTCTTAGCTTGGGAAAATTTCTTGTAAAATGATTAAGGGCAAGAAGAAAGAAAGTAATTTCACTGGCACCTCATTATCATTTTCTCTGCTGAAACAAACCCAAATTATTCTGCTTGCTGTGTAGATGCTGAGATCCTTCATCAGCAGCACCCAGATCACTCCAGAGAGGGTGAAATTCATTGTCATTAATATTTCCTGAGCTGGCACTGTAGAATTTAATCTATTTGAGCTCCTACTGTGTTGCTCTTTGCATTCCAGATTACAGCATTACATGCAATATTTTTGCTGTTTGTTAGAAAAGAAAGAAGTAATGCCAGTAATATTTAAAAGTAAGCTTTGAAGTTTTATTTGAATATCTACTCTATTGTCACTAAAATAGATTGAATCAGTATCTGCTGTTTTCATCCACTGGGAGACTTCCCAGGTGAGAACAAAATATATTAGTACATTTTAATTTTGTTTCCACTGCCCTGACTGCAAAGGAAGCTGCTAGCCATCAGCCTTGTCCTGCACGCCATCTCTGAGGGAGGACTGCAAGGTGAACCCCTCACTGATGATAATGTCTCAATCACTTTACAAAACACTTCTCTACAGGCAGCAGTGGATCTGCTGCCTGATTTCATTCAGCATAATCTAGTTGGTGACAGAGAATCACCTTTGTCTCTTGCAAAAAATGCCTTTAATTCTCTGCAGAGGGCAGAAATGCTCATAAATTACATTGAAAAGTAATGCTTCCCTGTGCCGTGAGTGCATGTGAGAGGGTCAGCCCAGGGCAAGGGTCCAAGATGGGAGCTGAGAGGCTCTGGAACACGGTCCTTGGGAGGGTTTTCAGCTGAGACTGTTCTCAGTCCTGCATTTTATAATATGGGTGCATAGTATCCATGAGAGTTTCCAAGGGAGGACGTCATGTAGGGGACCACAAAGCCTGGAAATCCCTGGTTTTTCAAACTACAGCTCTACATTCTTCTTCTAACCCAGCAGCCTTCCTGTACAGCTTAGGAAGATCACCTGGAGAAATGGTCTCTCAACAGAGAACTTCTCCCCTGTTTTACATAGGTGTGGGGAGAGAAAATGAACAAATTGTGTATTACAGATACTCAAATTATGAAGCACCTATGCCACCTGTGAGCAGGACACAGCATTTTGGCATTAGACCAAAGCATAACATTGCTTTGCTGGGAGCAGATGCAGTTCTGTACTTTAGCCACAGTTGAAAACATGGTCACATTAGGCCAAAGTCTAATTAAAAGTATTCTTAAACATTTAAGGCTAGAACATTAAGTACCACAAACAGATACACATGACTTCTCTCACTGTCCAACAATCTTCCTTCTCCCCACAGCACACATTATCCTATTTACACACAGAAATAAAGTCTTTATGTTTTAAGACGACTGTGGATGAAGTGGTCTCCCACCACACGTGTGGTGTGCCTCATTTCTCACAAGAAATATTAGATGTTCTGCTAAAGCTGGTACCAGCTTCCCAACTTTCTTCTTGGACATCCTGGGTTGGTCACTGGAACAGGCTACCCGGGGAAGTGGTCCACCAGCACCAAACCTGTCAGAGTTCAAGGAGTATCTGGACAATGCTCTTAGTCATATAGTTGAATTTTAGGTAGTCCTGTGAGGAGCAGGGAGTTGGACTTGGTGAGCCTTATGGGACCCTTCCAACTCCAGGTATTCTATGATTCTATGTTAAATTGGGTCTGGCCTGGCTAGCCTGCACAGTTAGCCCCAGGTAACTGGCATCCAGATAAGAGGAGCTGGTTTAGGCTAGCCTGCACAAAACCCACTCCCTCATACTGAAATCACTGCAGGACTGCCCGGTGTGTGTAAGTGAAGGGACATGACACAGAGTTTCAAGCACTGAGGCACTCTCAGTATCTTTCCTCAGCTGTTGGGAGAATTTCTTTGCTCCTTGAGGGTATTGCTGGATGTTTATGAGCTGTCAGTGACTTTACTTGTGTGGAAGTACTCTACAAGCAAGCACAGGCTTCAGGGCTGTGTATTTGGATGGCAGAGAGGTGTGATAAAACAGAAGCAAGATGAAGCCTACCATATTTCATACTTGAAGTTTGTTTCCTGAGAATTTCTCAGACCATGCTGATTGAGGACCATTTCTCATGCCATTTTGACCCCTGGGCTTACATCCCAGCAAGAAGTAGGAGGAGAGGTGAAGCAGGACAACACTGTCACTCTCAGACCTGTGTTGGGTCTCTACAACTTTTATTTTCATCTAGCTACTGGCCTCCCCAGGTCAGACACTGGCTCTCAAGGGTGTCCAGTCCCACTCTGTCCTACTCTCTTCAAGCTTTGCAAGCCACCAAGTGAGGTTTTGGGGGCTTGTGCTGCCAAAACAGCCCAAACAAAAACCACACACATTTCTTACCACACTGAGAGGATTCCTGACTGTGTCAGAAATGTAGATTTTGCTATGTTAGAAAACACAGGCTGTGATGAGGGATGACTGAGGATGATACCTGGATGAGCGCAGAGAGCCGTTTGCTCCACAACAATCCCTCACTGACCTCTGAGCTCTATAGGACACATACGCTCTGTAGCACCTGGAGCTGGCTTCCTGCACAACAGGCTCTTTATTGCCTTCATGACACGCAATAGAAACTTTTAAGATACACTTTTAAAGCAGAGTTGTACTTGAACATATATAAGCCCTTCTCCCAGAATAACCATCCCTTCTCTTGCTTCTCTTTCAGGCAGCTCATCCTGCCATGCAAGGCATTGCAAAACCTATTACGACAGGTAAGACACCTAAATAAAAAATGTGATTTGTCTCATCTGTAATGCAAATATTGCCCAGAATCATAAATAAGACAATTGTGCACATCTTAACATTTCCCATAGAGTCTCTTCTTGGTGAAAAGCCAAAGTAGTGGGAAACAGGAAAAAAAAAAACAAAAAACCAAAAGAATAAAAAAGTTTTCAAATTACTCGGTACCTCCGGAAACCAGTGCATGGCTAAGGAAATAACAAGTATGTCTGAATGTGCCCGGAGTTGTCTTTGCAAGAGAACCATTTTGCCAGAGGATGTGAACATCAGTCTGACTATTAGGTCTTATTTTAAGGTCTGGCTCTTGCACATGTGGGTGTAACATCCCTGTGTTCACAAGGCATGGGTGCAAATGTGTTGGTACATATTTCAAAACAACTGAAGCTCCTCCTGTACTCCTCAGGCCTGGAGCAGTCATATGTTTCCTACTGATTTGCAGGGAAAAAGGAGGAGGGAACTGGTAGGTCTAGAAAGCACAAGTGGAGAAGAGGCACAAGGCAAGGAACTAAAACAGGCACAATATAAGCACAGGGAACCCAAAATAGGAAAAAACTGTCCAGCTAGGCTAGCAGAAGCAGTGTACCAAGATTCTGCTTTTCCTTAGTGTAAATCAGGAGGAGCACTGTTTATTTCATTGACACTGCCTCCAGCCCTTAGCACCAAGTATTTTGACTTCTTGAAAATACAAGTTCATACTCAGTTGTGGAGGATAGGAGACACCATTCCCTCTCACTCTACAGATGGGAAAAACGAAGTACAGTGTTAATCTAGAAGCTATGGGAAATAATGGGAAATAGAAGTAATTCAATTTCAAGGTCCAGAAAGCCATAGTCATGTAACCATCTTTCCTGCAGCTGCATTTTTGCACACAGGTGATATAATGCAGCATTTGGGCAATGCATACTCTACCTTAGATAAGTTTTGAATCCAGGACTCTTCCATATTGGCTTGTTTCATAGCCCACAGGTCTCAAAGTAGTCCCTGCATCCTGAGAACTTTACATCTTGCCTGACCATCATTTTTTATGTTTTAAAATTCCTGTAACCTGGAGGGATTTTATTTTCCCTTTAGGATGTCCCTAGGACATCCTGAGCACATATTTCTTTCTCTCTATCAGTGTAAGTAGCTCCTTAAGTATTTTTAAGTCTTTCTTAAGTCTTCCAGTGCTTTATTTTGTACCTGAAGTTCCTCAGAAATAAAGCAGGGTCTGAACATAAAAGGCAGATTTGAGTAAGGGCATTTGGACAGTCACATCACAGCCCCACCCTAGTGCATCCCAAAAGGTGCCCAAAAAGGAGTTTTGCAAACCCAGTGGGCTGCAAAGCATCAGCCTTGCTGCCCACAGTCGCCAGTGACAATCTGGAGTCTCCAGCAGCTGCAGGGTGGTAGAGCCCCAGAGCAGAACCTCTGCGCTTGTAAACCACCATAACCTCAGAGAAGTCATCAGAACTGTGCTGGTTTTCATGGCTGACTTTTACCACCGGTTAGAAAGAGGTAGTGAATGCTGTCAGTGTGGAGACTAGTGATTGACAGAGGAGAAACCACAGAGACTGTATCTGTAGGTCAGCATTTTTCAAAGCAAAACACGAGTGATACTGGCATTCCCTGTGCAGGGAGGAGAAGTGTCACTAATCCACAAGTGCATTGCAGTAGATATGTATGTATGTATGTATGTATGTATTTATTTATTTCACCTCAGGCAACCTGTGCCAATTGCTTTTTCTCCTCATGGCTAACTGGCAGGTGCCAGGCAGGAGGAATGCGCTGTCTCCAGGAGTGTACAAGATGCTGTTTCATTAGCCAGAAACCTTTCTGTCTTCAGGTCAATATCAATTACAGACTCTCTCTTGCTCTGAATTCTGCTGCTAAATCTGAGATGATGCCATGGGTGAAAGACAAAGGAAGGAATGATAGAGAAACCCCACAAAGCAGGAGGCCTTGTTGAAAGCTATTTGCAATGGGTGTAAGTGCTCTATCAGCCTACCCCTCATTGCCTATCGGTCTCTGTTGTATGCCTCTGGCAGGGTAATAGAGCATTAAAGTGTGAGCAAATTACAATGGCCTTTTATTTTTCTTTTAAAATGCATAAAGCAGGGCTAATTGATTAATATATCCCAGTTGGTAATTTACTGAGGCCCCCTTGGCAGGGAGCTCTCTCATATGCTGCCAGGCATTGCTTGCTGACTTCTAAGCAGGGAGCCGTGGCGACCGCCGCAAGGTCCCGTCCAGCAGCTGCAGAGCAGCAAGAAACAGAAATGCAAGAAACAATGCTGGATGGGGACTGTGGTAAGGCTGAAGTTGCTGTGGATTTAGATTTGGATCCGTGTCTGCCTCTCAGGCAGAGCAGATGTTGCTAGTGTAATTTGGATGTATTTTGTACCCACCTTGTTCAAACAAGGGTTTGAAGCCCTGCTTTAAAAATGGGCAAGCAAGCAAAAAATTGGCATTGCCAAGTTTCGAGCCAGGTGCTCAGCCTTGCTCCAGCCCTGTATCAGTACCTACTTGTGCAAAACATCTTGAAGATGCTAGTGGGGGATGCAGGACTGTGCTAGTGCGAACAGCTGGGGTTCACTCAGGCAGAGACTGTATTGTAATGCAAATGGACAGTGCTCCAGACGCCGCTGCATCTCAGAATTAATTTTGTAATATTAAAGCAGGAAAAACACAATTATTTCATTTAGATTTCCAATGAGATTATGTTCTATTATTAGATAAACACCAGTGGGCACTGAAGCAGATTTATAGAAGGTTTATGTCCCTGACTCAGCTGTCAGTCCTTAATGGATGGGTTTGCAGGAATCCACAAGCAGTAGCTGAGAGCGATGCAATGTCAGCTAATTAAATGTTTGTGTGAAAAACGATATCAATCTCCTCAAATCCTCTGTGCCGTTGTCAGTGGAGTACCTGAGCAACAGGAGGAAAGAATTAAATTCATCATGAACTATATGTTTGTGAAATAGTCTTTCTGTGGGAATATTTTTCTGTGGAAACTCATCCACATTTCATAAATGTCATATCATATATATTAATATGGACCAGAGAGGTATTATTGTTAAGTTCATTTTTTAGAAGGAAAACTAAGTCACAGAGAAATTTATGACCTGCCATCATCTGGAGAGGTTCAGCCCTCATCATCTCCTTGCTGTCCTCCCCGAGCCTTGTTTCCCCATAAATGTTGTAATACCAGACTGATGGCTTTTCTTGTTATTTTGAACTGCCAAGACAAGATACCAAAATCTCTTCTCATTTATAAAAGGAAAAACCTGCAGATACATATGCACACACACTATTTATTTTTGTCTGGCAGTAAGATCCATTAGCAGCTGATGGACAAACCAGGAGAGGAAATCTAGCACCCCATTCACAGTTTCAATGGGAAATAGGTTCCCAAATAAAAAACTGGCTCTGATAAATTAATATAATACAGGTGACGTACACATCCTTGCTACCCTAGAGTAAATCAGGCTGAAGCCAGTGAAGCAAACAAGCCTCTCCAGATTTGGGACAATATCTCTAAGTGCAGTTTGGCCTTCTGCAACTAAATCTGGTCTTTTCCAGCCTGGAATTGTCCCAGTACAACACTAATGAAATTGCTTATGAAATTGCTAATGAAAATTTGTTAGTCACAAATCCTATGACAGTGGGTTCTTCAGAAATGAATATTTCACATTTAGACCATGTAGATTTTTGCCTTCTCAGCTTCAGTACATGTACATGTCTGTGTGCACATATATGAAATAGTGTAAAGTTCTGTCCGCTCTTGGGAGGTCAGGGAGACGAACTGTGTTTCTCAGCTTGAAAAATTTTGACAAGCCTGGGCTTGCAAATGCTAGAAAGAGTGCACAGGCATCATCCTAGGCAAGCATCCGGAGGAAACTGTAATTAGACAGATTCCAGTTAGTCATAACGTGGGCTGGTTGCTTATTTAATTAAATAATGAGATTATTGGTATTGCTACAAAATGCTGAATGTTAGGTCTTCCATCTCTCCAATAGTTAAAACGTAAATTATAGATGAAGAGAGAGAGAGAGAGAGAGAGAGAGATGAATAGTTCATGAAATTATGTTACCTATGCTATACTGATGAGCAGGCTAGACACTTGAATAGTTTTGGCCTTAAACTCTCCGAGTTTTGCAGTAGTCAGGTGTGCAGTGACAAGTTTGTAAGAGGTTCTTTCTAAATTTGGAGGAAAAAAAGGGATACTTCTAAAGTTTATGTTTTCGGAAGGAGGTGAAATTGGCAGCTGAGTTCAGTCCCCTTTCAATGCACAGGAGCAGACTGACAGTCCTCGGGCTCTCAAGGACCAAAGGCACTCGGTGCCTGTGTGACAGGCACAGCCATGAGCAGAGCCCAACTCCACCACTGAGCCCAGGAGAGGACATCACCCAGTGGCACTTGTCACAGCATCACTCAGTGGGGACAGTCTGTCAGTGCCAGCTGGCAGCTGTTTGCGGGACACTTAACTGGAAGGAGAGAGTTAAAGATAGCTGCGGGGACTTCAGATGGCAGCTTCTGAAGAATAAAATTAGGCAAGTTCTGCTAACTCTAGCATGCTGACAGAGATGTATGAAATCACCTTGCCTAATTTTGTAAGCACTTAAATTGGTGGGGGGTACACAGGAACCGAAAGCTGTTTGTTGCCTGCCTGTACTTCTTTACTTTTTTAAGTAAGTTCAGGTTTTTGACCTGCTCTTGTGCTTGCCCACACTCAGCCTCCAGCTAGCTGCAATGCTATATGCACTGGAGAGGAATCTCACTCTAAGAGGCAACCGGTACTAGGACAAGCTTCAGAGACCCCATTTGAGGGGCATTTCGTGTCTGGGGAGCAATACTTTGCATTCTGGCATGCCACTTTCAGCCCTTGGTTTCACTGCCCTTTGTCTGTGCTGCCATTAAACCCATTCTAGAGTTGGGGAAACTGAGTCAGCCAGCAGTGAGGAGAGCTCCCCAGGCAGAGTCACATCTCCTTGGACCTGGCTGGCAGCAGCCCTTATGTTCAGGCGTCCCACAGCCCTTGGGTTCCTCCTGGCTGGAAAGGGTCCTCTTGTGTTTTGATAAGACTCTTTCTGGTTTGCACCACAGGTGGAAATCATGGGAGTGTCAGTGAGGCTGCAGCTCCTCTGGGTCCCGTGTCATATTCCTGTGGTGCGTCCCCTTTGGCTCAGTAGGGAAAAGCTGCATTAAGCTCATGGAAAGCTCTGGCCCTCCTCCTCAGGGCTGAACCCTCTGGATGCTCATCCTATGGTAAAAGGGTCAGGAAAACAAAAGTGTATTATCTTCTGATAGCTTCTTTAGGACAAAATAGCCTAAATGGCCTCCTGCTAAGATTCCTTCCTTTTTAGCAGGCTTCCTTAAAGCAGCCCGATCTACAATGTCCCTGCATCAGAACAGATGACGAAACCAGTGTGGTCTCCTTGGTACTTAGCCCCAAATGTGGCTTTGCTTTTCCTCCTTCTCACAGTATTTTTAAACTTATATAATCCTATTGACTTCAGTGGGATTACTTCTGATTTACACTGTTACTAGTGCAAAGCCGATTAGGCAATGTGATTGAACATATCCATCGATCAGTCCTGAAACTCTAGTAATTTCAGTCTATCCTGGCTTATGTTGAAATGTTTCAGATAAAAGAATTAACTTGAGAAATAAAACTAGAAAAGAGTTATAAGCTGCCTCAGCAGACTGAGAACCGGAAATGTCTCTATAAAACAATTTTTTTTCCATAACTTGCTTTCTCAGAAACACAGCTGATGTCACCAAATAAATGGCATAAACGCACACACACACACACACACACACAAAATGTGCTGACATCAATAAAAGTACAGCTTTGGAAATGCAAAGTACAACTAGGTCAGTGAGGGGTAGATCCTGAGAGATGCCATGAATATCCTGAGACAGCTTGTGGCTGATCGGGCTTCTGGCGGCACCAGGCTGTTTGTGTGCAGGTACAGCATTTTGCTTGCTTAGCAGATGTTGCAGGGCTGCAGCTTCCAAAGTTGGCTTGAGGACCAGGGGATTTTCTGCTTTATAAGGTAAACCCCCTAACTGCCACCGAGTTTCTGTAAAAAATACTCTCCCTTCTTGCAGGACACTTGTAATGTGAGTAGGCTCAGGGTGATGACTATGCATTACCCAGAGACTGTTGCTACCACTGTAACAGCTTTAGTTTGAAGTAAGGGCCAGAAGGGTTTTCTCCTATCCCATGCCATATCTCCACATCTGTGTAGTGTCTGTTCACCCACTAAAACACTATATTGACATGACTAACACCAGGAAAGCAGGCTTTGGTTTTTCTTTGGGGATTTCCAGTGTGGCCAAGGGACTTTGATACATGACTGACTTACTCATTCTTGGAGCGCAACGAGCACCTGCTTCCTTCAAAACTGTTTAAACTACTGAAATCAGAGAAAGATTGTGATTCTTTCAAGATAGTCACAGCCTCCTTCTCCAACAGTGAGTGCAAAGGGTGCAATGTTACAAACCACCAGCCAGGACGACTTGTGTGTGGGACCAGCTTCTTGATTTATCCATCCTCCTGACCAAGTACCTCTTAGAAATCAGGCCATGCAGACACTGCAAGGGTCTGGAGATCTGAATCTCTTGCTTGCACCCTTAGTTTCAGGAACCCTATGAAACTTCAGGTCCTTGTCTCACTCTGCATTTTGTAGACTCCTTGTTCATGTAAGGAGCAAGAAACATGTTATCTGATGTCATGTAGTAGCATCAAGATTTAGTAGAACTTTTAGTTTTGTGTATTAACTGGTCCTTCAGAGACCCTTGTAGGGTGAGTGACTCTTACACTAACTTTATAAACCGAGTCACAGGAAAACTTAGGTGATTTGTGTACCCTGGGAGAGGGGAGTATAATTTGGTAAGGCTTTACTGAAACTCCTTCATACTTTATTCCTGGTATTCAGCTGTATAATAAAGCACAGGAAATTCCCAGTCTCCCATCCTAGCTCCCGTGCACATCCCTTCCACTGCTGCAGCAGGGCCAGGAGATGTAAAGAAGGTGAGCCAGCTTACTGGGAAATCGCCATTCAGCTGTCTGGTCGCAGCCACTGGGACAGACACTGTTTTCCCAAATCTGTATCTTGTCTGTGTATCCATGCGCCGGTGGGCTGCACAGGGCAGTATGAACTCTGCTCTATCCAATCACAAAACAAAGGAGGAACAATCCGTGCCATTCACTGAACGCCCAGTAAGGCGAGAGGAGGAAAAGCTTACACAGAGCAGGTGGGAAGGTGAAATGTGGCTGGAAAGGAGGTGGAATGCAAGGGGAAGCGGTGGGGTGCACGGTCCGGGATGCAGGAGCTGGGATGCTGGGATGCTGGAGCTGGGACACCGGGATGCAGCGCCAGGATGCAGGAGCTGGGACGCCGGGATGCGGGGTCCGCGAAGCCGGAGCCGGGCCACCGGGGCGCCGGAGCTGGGATGCCGGGATGGAGGAGCTGGGATGCCGGGATGCCGGGATGCCGGGATGCCGGAGCGGGCACAGCGGCAGGCAGGGGCCGCGATGCCGGGGCCGGGCCGCCGCCCGCCGCCCGCAGTGCCGCCGGCGGCCGCGGGA
>JANZLQ010000055.1:10715815-10732599 GCA_026212715.1 Elanus axillaris | reverse complement strand
GGTGCGCCGGCCGGCCCGGCCTTTCCGGCGGCGGAGGCGCTGGGCGGCAGAAGGCGGCGGCGGCGCCGCGGGCAGGCGGCCTTCGGGCCCGAGTAGCCGACGGCCTCAGCTGGAGTCCTAGCGCCGTTGGCATTTGAGCGGTGAGAGAACTGGGCGACATTTCGGAAGCACCCGAAGAGCCGTCTTCGGAGACTGGGTTCCAGTGAAATGTTCAAAAGCTTCTTTCTGTAATTGCCCCGTACAAATCATTTGCTTAAATTAAGCTTACCCGCATACAGGTGCTGTTTGTAAGAGGGAGAATAAGAAATACAGTGTTTTGGAGGGATAGCTGCGATCTACCAGAGCTTTAGACTCTTAGAAATTTACCAGTCGAGTTACGCTGCTGTGAATTGCCCGTGCAGATCAGATACTGTCCGCCAAGGCATAAGAACCAGCTCGCCTGCGTGCTGCTACTTGTTGCTTTGGAGCTGCTGCTGTGGAGTTTCTCCATAGCACAAAAAATCAGGATTGGTCACTTAATCTGTTGTTTCCTTCAGGGAACACCTCCGAAGACTATTTAAGAATCCTACAGAATGTCCCGACCAAGAGAGCCGCTGCGTACATGAGAGGTCAGTGGGGAGCTCAGTGGAGGGCAAAAGTTGGCAAAAAGAGGTGGCAGAGCTGGGTGAAGAGCAGGCTGTTCATGTTATTCAAACTGGTTTTAGTGGCGACTAGCTTTTTGACCAAATGGGCATTCTACAGGAAAAAAATCCTTAGCTTTCCTGAAATGTGAGTGTGATTGGTAAACCCTCTATCTGATCATGTATAAACTTTTTTTTTTTAACTTGGTAAGAAAAAAACAAATAAAGAGATACCTTCTGCACACAAAGATATGAATATACTTCTCCATTATTTCCCTTCAAATATTGCAGAAGGACATTTTCACTGCAGCTCCCTGTCTTGGGTTTCCCAAGGGCTGTGTAAGTCCTTGGAACTTTTTAACACCCCACTTCCATGGAGGAACTCCCAGCTGTCTGGCTAGAGCCTTTTCTTGGAGCTTCCTGCAGGAAAACCACAGAACAAGTATCTCCATTTACCAGGAAATACATTGCTACAAGTCACATAGAGCTAATTCAGGTCGCTAGAGCTCAGCTGCTCATTTTGAAATTTGTTTGCTTTCCTTTCTAGTGTCCAATCCAGTAAACAGTTCAAAACTGAGCTTGGTCGAGAAGGGTATTTGTGAAGACATCCAGTGCAAGAGCGAAGAGCTGGTGATAAGGAAACAAGGCCTCTACTTGATCTATTGCCACTTGAACTTTCATTTTCCCAACTGTTCAAACAGCCCTACCGACCTCAAGATAGAGCTCCTTGTGAATGACCAAGTCAACAGGCAAACTTTATCCACATGGTGCGCATCAGAAACATGCCAAGAAAAGACTTTTAAGACCTTGTTCCAGCTCCATTTGACTTATCTGAATGTGAAGGACCGAATATCAGTAACACTTAACCATCCTAAATTCTTGAATGAAATTTCTCTTCCCAATGAAAACGTTCTTGGGGTCTTGAGGTACAGCGATGAAATGTGAGCAGCTCTCTGACTTCCCACTGCTGCCCAGACTTAACTTTCTCTGAACAACAGTAGCCTGCTTTTACTAGGCAACATATTATTTTAAATTTCCTATCTTACCTCATCACTAGGGTAAACAAGGGACTTTGTGAGTGTCCCAGAACGAAACCTAAAACACTGCAAGACCCACACCTGACAGATTCCTCTGGTTTGGCTCAGAGTAGGTTTGTTGTTGGACTATCCAGCATCATAACCCACAGATCTGCAAATGGTTCCATAAAACAATACTGTGTAAGCACAGATTAAAAGGTAACCAGATTATGGGAAGAATACACAATATCAAGACTTTTTGGCTAATGGACTGCTGGCAAGGTGCCTGTGCTCAGGAGATGGGGAAATCTTTTTAACTGAATTTCATGGAGTAGTATTTTGACATGGTCTTTCCAAAAAACTGTCAAAGCTTGTAATCAAGGGTTTCTTTGCAACTGGAGCACGCGACCCCAACTCTGGAGTACGTTTATGGATAGACCATGTGAAAGCAAAAATGATGAAATTATTGTCTCTCAGGCTGGTAGCTAAAACTCTGGGATAGGACATAGGAGATATGGGACTTACAGGGTATTTCTGTGCTGCATTCTGCTATGGACTTTATGCAATTTACTTCCAAGTATCTTCCTTTTCACTATTTATCCATCTTTTCTATTTAAATATTAAGCTCTCTGGGGCAGAGACTTTGTCTATGCACAGTGCTTAGCCTCTGTTCTCACCTGGGGTTTCTAGATCTTTTCATAACAAATATTAAAATAGTAATCTAGTTGCAAATCTAGCCACATAGCAAAGTTCATTACAACACATTTTCCTCAATTCCTGTCCTGCCTATACACCTCTAACATCAGCACTTTCTGAAAACCCAGGATTTAGATCTGAGGTCCAGAATTTCCCAAAGACAATTTCAGGCCTGGCCTTCAGCTGAGAGCTGTGGGTTTTGAGCAGTCCAGAGGATAGTTGTTATTTGAGCTTCTTTGGCTTACTGGAAAGCTTAGATAAAGAAGGATAAAGGAGTACTCTCAGGCCCTCATATCCTATGAATTGCAGTAACATAGGCATTTATTTGAAATTTTATTCTTACAGTGTGGGGAGGGAAGGGATCAAAAAGTTACAAAAACTGGTACCAGATCACTCTTTCCTCTTTTCCCTTCATTCATGAGATCCTAGTAAGGTCTACTTTCACTGGTATTTGAGTTTTTCCCCTTGTGCACCTACACCTTCTTTCCTTTACATGACTAGATCTTGGTGAACTATTCACATCAAAACATTCAGTCATAGATTTAGTTTCTGCCTTCAGAAACCCAGTGTTTTATTATTCAAGGTTACTTTATGCTGTCAGCTGATATAGCTCAGTTTACGTGAGCACACTCAAAATACCAATAATAATAGTAGTAATTTGCTCTTTGCGTTATGTCACCAGAAACTCATGGTACGTATTGGTGAAGTTTCATCCTATTGACCAGGTGACTTCAAAATACACAAGAAACTTTCAAAAGGTAATAAGCAATTGATATGAGTCATTGCTAGAGATACCTGCTTTCTGTCTTCATAAACATTAATGAAAACAAAAATTCCTTTTGCTATTAATGGTTGGGGAGTGGGGGGGAGAAAAGAAGAAAACTAAATCCATGTTTTCTTTCTTTCTTTTCCCCTTAAAGAAAAGAAATATATTTTTGTAAGGGTCCGATTACCCTGCCTATGACTTTCTAACCTCTACTGGGATCTCCTCACCCCTCTGGACCCTATAAATTTCTCATGTCTCTGAACATGGTTTTTAACTTCTATCTGCATCCACCTCGATACACATAGCTAATGCCCAGAGAAGTTTAAGCAAGCCTGGCAGCCAGAAGTCATAGCTCCTGAATATAGAAAAGGCAACTAATGAATGAAAACATGCATTTACTCACACATACCACCACCCCCCCTTCACCTTTTCCTGAAGGCTTTGAATTGAAAGAGAAAGACCATTCTTTCAAAAAATAAAGCAGCTCTCTGCATAGGGTGATTTTATTCTATCATTTTGCCAGATGGGGAAAATCCTGACAAAGAAGTGCTAAGCTTCTCGGCCCCAGGCTTTTTAATACCACAGGATAAAGCAATCTGGCCTCTACTCTGTTGCCTCTGAGAAATAGGAATAAGTTATAGCCATAAAAAGAGCCTATTCATAGTGTGCAATTTTGCCATCAGTTATAGAAATGTTAAATAGCTTTTACTGAGACAAGGCCCTGAGCCAAGCAGCAGCCTCCACACTTTCTGGCAGACTTAAGTCCCTTCACTGTTTCCTCCTTTATCCTTCTTTTATTTCCTATTTTTTTGAAGCAGGTCATTTTTGACAACAATCCTGTACTAAAGAAAAAAAAAGCCCAGGCTGATCCTTTGCACAGTGCTGATTCTTTTCAGCAACAACAGCAACAGACTTTGGGGAACACCCTGTTCCCACAGTCTCAGTGTCACCGCCTGCAGCAGACGAGCTTTTCTGCAGGAGGGTCCTCGCTCTTCTGAGGAACACCTCGGACCTACCGCCCCTGCTCTGGTTCCCCACCACACGGCTCAGCCCATGAGAAGGGGAGGGGACTACTGAAAGCACTGAAGTCACGGAGAAATTTTGAAAATTCCTCCCCTTGCTCTCAGATGTGGCAAACGTGTGGCTTTCTGTGCGTACGCTCTGTTGCTAACTTGACCAGAAACAGGAAGCATCAGCAATCTCACAAGCAGGCTGCTCTGTTGAGGTTTCTTGGCCCTTCTCAGACACTGAAAAAGTTGCACTCTTCAACTGCTTTCTGCTTAGCTGCGGAGTATCTATGGGAGTTAATACATGCCTTTATTCGTAATCTTGGCTGATAGGAAAAAGGCATGTTATTGGTTTAATTCTGGCTGTTGTTAATAGCTATAGAAAATTTTAATAGGAACTTAAATAGAAGTCAAGTCAATGCAATACACTTCCATCCAAGCTCACCTGGGGGCAGTAAACCAAAATCAGATCAAGTTTAATATCAGAGATTACAGAGTTGGATCTCAACTTCACCAAAGCTGCGAAGACTTTGAATCCAGGATTGCAACTAGACTTCACCTCCCATGAAATTGGCCTGAACCCAAACTCCTCAAAGCTCAGATCTGAAAATTAGGTCACAGCTTATCTGACAGGGATTCGTTATTTAGGCTACACAAGTGCTTACTGAGGGGCTCAGGAGCTTTGCATTCACTTCACTTCTGGTTTTGTTTCATTTTCTTTTCTTCGGCACTTCCCAGAGGGAGGAAATATGATAGTCACTTAGAGAGAAATCCTTTACTGTGCCATGGGCCAGCCCGGGGCTGTGTGCTACCCAAAAATGCACAACAGTCCTATGATCCCGCTTGGATCAATAGTGCACTGATCTTCTGCACTCCTGCACTCCTCTTATGCACTCAAATTTCTCTGGAGAGCAAACAGCATTCTGCAAAAGCCTCAGCCACTTGCTCATGCTCTTACGAAAAATACAAGCAGCTCTATTTGTTTTTAAGCATGCTATCCTGCAGTTAAAGTAAGAAAGGGATCACCCAACACAAATAACCAACAAAAAAAGCAAAATCAATAAGAAGCCTTTGCTTTTTGAGACCTTTAACTGACCCATGCTGACAGGACTTTAAAAAATGGAAGTGATACAACTTGTATTTGGTGCAGATAGCAAGGGAAAACCTCAAAGCAGAGGCAGCTTCTGGAGGAGGAATAACTGTGAAAATGCAAATTCTGATGAGCAACATTTGTGACAGCCAGAGTTGCACTCAGTGACCTCAAAACCTCTTCCAGCCTCGCCTTTTTTGTGGTTATAATAGGCTCGATTTCAAGAAACTATGATGGACTGTGAGGTTACAGAGTCTTAGAAAAATGTTTTGGAAGAGTGCATTCTGCAGCAGTGCCCCCACCCCCGTGGGAAGCTCAGCTGAAGTGGTTTAAATTCCTGATTCCTGTTTTAAGTACTGATCCCAGGAGCCTGAAGATTTGGGGTGGAGGAGGGTAGAGACCAAAGAAAGACAGCACGGCACATTCTGAAATTCTGGTGCTTCCAAGGTGGAGAGCCCCCAGAGCCTTCAATCCCTCCACGCTCAGCATCCCCTCTGGGCTGCAAAGGGCTGGCTGCAGGCAGCAACCACCCTCCTCTGTTGTAAGACAAGGATATTTTACACCATAGGTGACATCACTGGTTTTTCCTGAGATGCCATATCCTGCAGTACTGGCGCACCATTTCCCTTCAGTCATATCCACAGTATCTAAATTTAGGATCTCTGTTTCCCTCTATAGCCAGCGCGAAGCAGGGGGGTGAGCCAGAGCACCCAAAATAGCTGCCTAAATAAGACATCCTCAGCTACTGAGTGAGTCGTTACTCAGTTCCGTCACCTAGTCCTCAGTTTCAACAGCTTCATTCAGTTCAAGATAAATAAAAGATTTTTTAATCGGTGGATTTATAATTTATGGACACTTTCTACTGATAATTTATGAACACTTTCTACAGCTTCCCACAGAATGCTGCCTGTGCTTTGAGGCTGTGTGAGGCTCATAGAAAGCCCACAGCTCTGCAGCAGAATACATCTGTAAGGTAAAACACAAATGTCAACTGAGCAAGTTGTTAGATTTATGGACACAAAAGAATAAGATTTGCCTGCTTAAGTTATTTTCATTCCCACCAGCACCTATTGCTTGGAGTTGTCCATAACTGATGGAGGGAGAGCATCATTCTGGAATTAAGCACCAAGTCAGTACTTAGGTTTTGAAGTGACTGTTTTCTCATCTAAAACTGTTTAGCAAATATTTGAATTTTTTTTCATTTCTTCAGTTTACATATTTCTGTTCTCCTTGGTTTTCTATTATTCTGCTTCTTCCTCTCTTTGCTTCTATTTTTCAGTCTCTATTTCTGCATAAAAATGGATGGGAAAAAGCAAATAAAATCTAAAGTAAAGGAGAAAAAAGGAAGGAAACCAAACAAGTGTGAACAACTGGGGGGAAAAAACCCATCTGTTTAAACAGTTAAATGAGCTCTACGGAAAGCTCTAACTTCAAGGATGTGAGTGAACATGGGCATATGCAACAATCTGAAAAAAGGTATTTCTAAAGCTTATGCTTTAGAGAAAGAATAAGTTTAATGCTTAAAAATGAGATTTTTATGCAATTTTTTAATACTTTATATGAATGTAATTGCAGGGGCTTCAAGCAAGTTCCTTAAGCTTGACGGTGGTAGAAGAGCAGAACTTTTGCCTCTGGCAAGCAGAGTTGTGTGCAGTATAGCAGAGCCTTTATATTTAAAGGGTACTTTTTCATGTATAAACCCGACTGTGTTGTGAGACAGTTCATTGGGGGCTTTAGCAATAGACACATTTGAAATGTCAAAGTAATTATATCATGTAACATGAAATTGCTCTATGTTAATTATTGCAGTTTAAATATTTGGGGCATGGGTGTTTTTGTGAATAAACACATCTGATTCATAAGACAGTGGTGAGCATGTCTTTAATCATCTTCAGACACATCACAGAGCATGTCTCCAGACCTGATCCTGCAGCCTGGCCAAACCCACACCTCTTCCTTATGGGTGAGTTCGCCTGACGCTGGACCGCAGCAGCCCTTTGGCAGGGCAGGGGGCTGCAGCAAGTATCCGCCCCTCTCCAGGAGCATGGACCCCTGTAACACCTGGAGTAACATGCATGCATGGGTCTAGTTGGCCTTTTACTAACTAAGGTCCTAAGGCTAGGGAAGGGCTTATGAAATTTTGGCTGCTTTAAATATGGTGTGAGCTTGAAATACAGCTTAGAGTGAATGGGGGCTGGCTGGCTGGTCCCCTGATGCACAGTTCACACCCACAGCAGTGGGATGAGGTTGTGCAGCAATTACTGGAGCAAGAGGCTGGTCTGACTGTGCTTGTCTTGAGTCAGTGGCATCTGACTAAAGACAACTGAAAATATCAACAGTGCTCTTGGGCAGTGATGAGAGGGAGATCTGGCCCTGAAAATGTAAGAGCGCTGCATTTCACAGATGCAGAGAAGTTTGCAGAAAGTTAGCAGGATTTTTTCAGTGTGTGGCAGGCTTTTGTTTTTCTCAGATGAGAATAGAATGTCCGTATGAACATTTAATAATTTAAACATTATAGCTGAATGCTAATTAAAGTTTTGGAATTCAGGCCTGGGAAGTGCTCAGTACTTTTGCTCTGACTCAGAGAAACACTTCAGTGTAGACCTCACTTCAAGCAGGTGTTTAATTGCAACCAAGAGGCTCTAAAAATATGTGGCCACTTAAATACTTGAGTGTTTTTAAGCAGGAACAGATATAGTGCCTGAGTTTAGGTGCCTAAGTAATTCTGGCTCATGGCATTATATGAACAATTCAGCAATGTACATTAGTCTAGTGTCAGTATTTTTAATGATTCACTTGAGCTTTTCCTTAGAATTTGATCCTTCATTATGATACAGATTAGGGGGGGTTAAACTCCAAATAACTTCAGTTCAATTTAAAGGTTGTAAAACTCAATAAGCAACAAGAACTTCAGCGTGCATTTTGTTTAGGTATTACATAATGTCACTCAAAGGATAACAGGAATTGAAGAGCCCAAGATCCAAAAAATTCTTGAGCTGTTTTTTTTTTTTTTTAAATAAAACTAATAAAGAAAACCATAGCAATTCTAAGTTTGCATAAGAAAACATAATAGATGACTCACTCATTCTACAAGTCCTCTTATATTAAATTCTGTGCAGGTAAGACAAAGTCACTTCCTTATTGTAAAAGATAAAGAAATTTGAAAATAGCTTTATAAATAATCTACCCCATGAGGTACATGCCATGTACAATTCAAAAGGTAATTTTTTTGGTTTACTGAAGTCTGAGATTTACCACCAGTAGGACTGTAGTGAAACAAAAATATGATTCATTGTAGCAGATTCACTAGGATGTTATTAATTGTCAAGGATATACTTCATTAGCAGCACTGCCAGCTAGAAGACTGATCCTTTTAAAAGGTGAATTAAAGCCATTTTATATATTGCAGAGGAAAGCAAAACTTGCTGGCCTGAGTCAAACCAAGAGCCACTATCCTGGCATCCACAGAGGCCAGCACGGCTACGCCAGGTAAAAGGGCAAGACCGTGTCCCCGTGTACCATCCCGTCACACCAGCAACTGCTGAAGATCACCCAGACCTCTGACATGGGATTTTTCAGTTATTCTTAACATGCTCTATGTGTATCAACACCCCATCACTCTTAGAGGTCACATTAAAATCTTGTAACTCACATACTTCCTGAAGTGCAATAACCACAGACTGATTATTCAGAAATGTGAGGTGGAAAAAATCGGTCTTTTTGCTGGTTTTTAATTTGTGCCCTTTATATCAGACACACTGTTGCTTGGCTTTCCTTATTGTGTTCCCAAAGCAGAAATGACTCACACATCCCTCACTTGAGGTGTCATAGCTGATTTTGTTCAATGTGCAGTCCATTTCACGTTTCCTCTCCTGTTGATATCTTAGCCACCCACAAAAACAAAGGAAAGTGGGTAAATACAGAAATCTGTAACTAAACTGCACACAGAGGAAACTAAACAATGAAAGAGAAAACAGTGAAACTCAGTGTGAAAAAAAAGCCATCATATACTCCCCTATTTAATTTGTGAGATAATTCGGCTAATCTGGTTTTATACATCATAAATGTTTCTTAGAAACTATCTGTTTTTAACATATGACCCAAATCCTGTCAAATGGGCAACTTTGAACAACAGTAACTACAACACATAATCCAGGAAATAAAACTCAAATCCACTCCTGTTCATTAGCAAAAATTCTAGCTTCTAACAGCAAGGAAGTTTTTTCCTTAATAGTTTTTAGAAGTTCATATGCTATAGTTGATTTATCCTCCAGGATTCTAAACTATTCTGAGCCTACTCAGATCAAATATGCATCCCTGTTTCATGGGGACCTGTATTACTGAATACATAAACTTGTATCATTCATAATGCTTTTTTTTTTTCCTGAAAGAATAGGCTCCAAAGGGGAAGAAAAGGATCTGTTTCTCAACTCTGTATTAGTGAGTGCCCACCAGAGAATGAAAATGAATAGATTATGTTAAAGGCAAAAGGGAATATTGCATAAAAGAAACTGAAATAATTTTTTCTTTTTTTCCCAAAGCTTGCAGGACTCAGCCCCACATGGAAAACCAATGTCCCAGAAAATGCAAGCCATGAATTTTTCAATGAAGCTTCATTTTTTCTCACTTTTTCTGGAAAGTTCCAGTTTTACTGAAATGCACATCAACAGAAAGTGCTAAGACCAGGCTGGAATTTCTGGTCAAAACCACAGAAAGACCAAGCCACTAACACAAAATATCCAGGGGACCTGGCTCTTCCCAGAGGCAGGAGGATGTGGCTGCAAAGCCTTACACCAGGTCCCCTCTGATGGAGGAGTGCCCCAGCAGACAGCCCCGAGCCCCAGTGCTACGGTCCCTCTTACCACTACCAACACAGTTCCACCGCTCAAATTTCTGATAGTTAACACAAGAAATCGGTTGTGGCTAATAACATCCTGTTGGGGCGTCTCTCTCCTTGGCTGCAAAGTAGATGCTTCCTTGCTAATACCAGGTTATTTCTGAAAATCCCCAAAGCACTAAGCAAGGAGCTAAGTGCTGAAGACCGAATCTGGGAGACGCTGCTTGGGATCGCCCAATACAACTCCTCTGCCAGAAGAGCTGGTGGTGCAAAAATTACTGATTTCACCCAAGGGAACCAGAATGCCTTATCCTTGTATCAGAGGGCTAGTAAATGGGTTTCAGTTATTTGGTTTGGGGTTTTGGAGGTGATGGGAGAAGCTCTGAAGAGAGTCCTGGAGCACTGCAAATACTTAGAATTGTTTAGGTTGGAAAAGACCTTTAAGATCATCGAGTCCAACTGTCAACCCAACACCCCCATGCCCACTAAACCATGTCCTGAAGTGCCACATCTATGTGTTTTTTGAACACCTCCAGGGATGGTGACTCCACCACTTCCCTGGGCAGCCTGTTCCAATGCCGGACAACCCTTTCAGTAAAGAATTTTTTTCTAATATCCAATCTAAATGTCCCCTGGCACAACTTGAGGCCATTTGCAATGTGCAAGAGCAATTTTCAACCCAGATTCAGCATTCACAGCCCGTAGTTGTTGGAGTCCTCTGGAAAATCCATCACTGTGTAAATCCCCAGAGGAGGCAGTACCCATCCCTTCCAAATTTTGCGAATCATCCCCTTGGAAGAGTGCCTGGAACAGCATCAGTCAGCTAAGCAGCACTGAGCATACTCACCCTCACTCACATACTTATTTTCAAGCTATGTCTCACTGCCCTCTTGACATCAGGCTCTTACTCCTCTTAAAAAAACAAAGAAATCCCTGGAAAATGTGTTATGGCTTTTCATTGCTCTTTTCTCTCACCACACAGAAAGGCAGAACGTGCAAGGTATTGATTGACCAGCACTTCCTCTTTCCATTTCCTCCAGTATGTTTCTCTCCTACGCTGATTTGCTTTGTGCCAGTTGCAGGCTCTGTCACCTTCCTCTCTGGCTTCTCAGGGAGTGTCATGCAACTGAGAGGTACCCTGTCTCGAAAATGGAGGCAGACAGAAACTCTTTAGTAGAAGGGCACTGGGACACAGCCACCTGCTTCCTCTTCTTAGGAGAAACTCTTGTGGGAGTTAAAGAAAGAAGAAAATTGCTTTGCAAGTTGAAAAGAATAATCTTTTAACTCGCCAGAGCTCAGGATGGATTTTGTCTGGGGTTTTCCGAGGAGTCTAAACCAGTGAATGTACAGCTTTCTTAGGAATTCACTGACATTTGAACAGCAGCTCTTTAAAAATATCGTATTTCTGTTCATTCCCAGCTCTGCCCCTGACTCAGCATGACTGTACCTACACCGATGTGAGGGCAGGGTTTGTCCTGGGCATGCTGCTGGCATCAGGCAGTCGCAGTGATGGATGCTGGCAGAGCAAAACCCTCAGTGGGGTGAGGGTATGACAAATCCCACACCTGGTGCAAGGCTGGGGCCATCCTAAGAAGGATTCTGGGACCAGTGATGCTGCTACAAGGCAGGCAGTGTGGCTGGCCAGGCTCACCTGTAGGCAGATGTTTTGCTGGCCCATGTTAAGGCTCGCTTTTCCTTCCTACCCCTTACCAAATCTCACACTGTATCCTGCTGCTTGTTTCTGGTTTTTCTTAGACCATGCATTGATGGCACATGACAGCAAAGGGACACCAAAGCTGGACTCAGGATCCAGTTGAAATCCATATTCAGCATGTAAATGCATCCTCTCCAAGCTCTGACAAGTTAAGGACAACCATTTTAGGCTGTCTCCATTTCCACAAGCCCTGCTTGAGATGCATCCTTGCCCTCACCATCGTCCAAAAGAACTTGCACATAATGAGCTACCATCTAGGAAAACATTAGCCCATATCCTGCCTGAAGCTTATGTTTCCTGATCCACAGTAAAATGTACCTAACATTCCTTTAGCTCTGCATCATCAGATAGATCCTCAAAAATTACAGCACTGATGTCAACAGAGGAATTTATAACAATAACAGGTGCACTTGTGGAAGACACAGAAGGCTTTAAAAGGCAGGTTTTCTCTATTGCATATGCATGAACCACCCCCGTGGGATACAGCCCCTGGGACTAAAGTGGTATAAGGCAGTTCCCACAGTATTGTTTATCAGGATCCAAATACTATGCTATGAAAGTAGAATCAATCCAGCATGGCAGCTAAGACTTAAGATAGTTTGGAGACATTTCAGCCATACGTTATGTATTGGATTATGCACTTCATCCACAAATAAAGAGATGTCTTCCAAGGAACAAATCATAAGGAAAAGTTTTGTAAAGAAAAGTTTAATTCTGCTAATGTATACTATTCTTCTTAGGCTGAAAGTTAAATTGCAGTGCATTCCTCTGTTCAAAGTATTGCTATTTAAGCATGATTTCTGATATACAGAATATTTCAGTTTACTTGAAATAATTTAATCTTGCCAAGTGGGGTATCAGAAGTTAGTTATTAGAAGTTATCTCAATATAATGAGATAGAAGGAATGGTCAAAGAAATCTAACCTTATGCTTGAAAATAACTATCTGTATCATATAATGGAAAGTCTTTCAAATCCTCTTCTAATTATTTTCTAGAAAATATTAAGAAAAATTAGTCACAGGTCTTAAGCAATCATAAGCACTGAAAAGACTCTCATCAACTTCCCCTGGAACTGCTGAATGCCCTAAAGCTTGCAAACAACATTTATACATTTATTCATATGCTTCATTACAAGCATTACTCTCATTACTTTCCTTGCCCTTTGTTTTTCCTTTTTATTATGAAAAAGGAAAAGCACACCTCCCTTCACAGTTACCAGACTTTGAGCACAGTTTCCCAGCTGAAGAACTGTTTGGATTTTTACAGTCTGTCACACAAAGTCCCCAGCCTCGCTGAGCCAGTGCGCCAGCAACAGAGTGGCCATGGCGTCGTGTGAAGCCATCCCAGCCCAGACTGCAGTTGAATCTAGAAGAGCAACTTTCCTAGCCCATTCTCTGCTGCAACACAAGCTCAGCACATTGTTTCTGGCAAGGCACTAATGAAGTCATACAGCCTGATTTTCATTACAGTCAGGCCTGGACATACCAAGACCATGGTGAGGAGGGGAAAACCCCTAGAACTGTGCCTTTCCCTTCCCCTGATGAGCCAGATGCCACCACCCAGAGAATTTCTTTGGGACCACTGGCATTTCTCCTTATCATTGTTGTGGTTCTCCACAGTGGCAAGGGAAGAGATTTTTGCACACTGTCCCCTGTCCACGCTGACAGATGCAGTGGGTCAAATGGAGCCACAAGATTAAGTGGCAAATCTTTACTTACCAATGCAAGGCTCTGAAAAAGACTCTGTAGTTTTCCAGATAAAACAACAAAAAACCCAGGCTCTGATTCATACAGCGAATCATTTGGGTGAGGAATGGGAGGAAATCGCTCAAGGCAGACCACTGAGCAGTGACTTTATAGACATTTTATCAGGCATCGAAGTGGTTGGAGCCTATCACAACTCAACAGCAAGGCTTTTGTGGCAACCTGCACACCATGCAGGAAAGGATCCTGTGAATCTGTCCAAAATCTCTGATCATCTCAGTAATGGAAAGAGGCCTATGACCAAGTCTTGTGCAAGTGGCAGATGGGTTTGAATGCAGGCAATGAAGAACCCTATAGTAACATTTGACATTACCAAGTACTACTCTGCTTAAAGAAAAAGTGACTAGAGAATGAATGTATCCTATGAGACATGAGCCAGTAATTGCTATTCAGTCTGCTAATAGGTTAGTTAAATGTGTTCACTTTATTTCAGGCTTTAATCTGTGACGGAAGAGGCGATGATACCACCTTTGCCACTTTCTTTGGAAACTGAGCAAGGAGCTCTGTTACGAAGAAAGAGGGGGTGAGAAGCCCCAGGGGGAAGATCACAAGCCCAGGAGCTAAAACAATTTGCCTTACTTTTTCCACAACTCCCCTTTTATGCCTGACATCTTGCTCAGGATCAAACAAATTAACTTACATAATCTCCTAACTGCACAGTGACGTCCTCACTGTGCTGATCTTGCTCATTACCATTTCGCATGTGTTTAGACATGCCTGTAAGGTGCAGCATCTAACTTCTGCTGCCTTCCATCACAACCACAGTGCCCTGAAGCAGCTCCTCCTCTCTTCAAGGGGCTTGAAATATTAAATAAAGAAGAATTTTAACTTCAATCAAAGATTAAAGAGGAATAGCCAATAACCCACTTGATATTGCTTTCCATTAATATTTTCATTAACATCAGTGCAAGACCTCAAGGTCCTATTGTATTCCCCATCATAGATTCTTTCATTTGTGCCTAAATCCGCATTGTGCACATTAAAGAGCATTGCTTGCTTGCTGCTGCTCTTGGTCTCTTTCTGCAACACACAGATGTGGGGCTCTAATCAGAAAGATGACATTTGACCAGGCAGTATCAGACATTGCAAAATGAATGGGATGTTGCCAGGGATCTGAATGACTCCAGGACTTGGGCCAATCCGGCAAACAATTAGCCTGGTTTTGGCAGGAAGGGAAGATTGGCTTTGGGGAGAAAAACTTTAAGAAAAGAAAGGCTGAAGACAGTTTAAGTTACTTGGTACAGCCCTTGGGTCCAGTTCTATCCTAGGCAGTGTGACATAGCTCAGCATGCCCTCACACTGCATCCCCCAAAAAGGAGGGCGAAAAAGCAAAAGGGTATTTCACCCCTGGAGACATGGTTTTGCTGCCTCACTTGACTCTAGTACCCCATATAAGCTGCAAAAAAATGGCCAGCCTTTTCCATGCTTGCTTCCCTGCTGAAGGGACCTGGTTTTGTAGGCACCCAGAGAGCTAGAAGCACTGCTGGAAGAACTGGGAAGTTCCCTGCCCCAGTGAACTCCCCCTCTCCTACAGCTCTACTCTGCTGTTGGTGACAAGTCATTTCTACATCTTTCCTGGGATCCTTCCAGGTCCTTCTCATGTCCCTGGGCTGCTGCCAGCCGTATCTGGTATGCAGGCTCCTACAGCAGGGAAGTTCAATTGCCATCACACCACCCGCATGTTAGGTGAATCCTCCCACCTCCCTGGACCTGTACCATCCCTGGGGAAGGCTGAGTGTGCTCTACATGTAGCTCAGTATCCAGATAGTGAATATCTCCCTTGACCCAAAAGAGGTCAAAAAGGAGGTTGAGGTACCCCCTACCTTCTCAGCAACTCTGCCCAAAACACACTACCAAATGCACAGAAACCTCACTTGGTCTCTGGAGGTCCTCTGCACGTAGCAGTGGGTCTCTGCAGGTCTGCTAGCAAGCTGTGCAGGCAGGGCTCCACTAAACCCATGTTTCTGGTGACTCACGGCAGCTGCTGTTACTCTTCCTTCTGCTTTCTCCATCTCTGCTCATGGTCATAATTTCAGAATTAGAAAAATGAAACAATGACGTATATAAGCTTGCATATTGCTGCCTACCCTGCTGACCAGTATTGCTTCATTCTCATCCTTGCTCTCTCTTAATGGCATGTGGCCATCTCTCCTCTTACACTGAGCAATAGTTATCATTGCAGCTGTATCTCAAAGACACCAAAACATCTCCTCAGAAAATCTCAGATAAAGCTAATTATCTGGTATATAAACTTCTATGCAGTGCTAACCAGACCCATCCCAAATCAATAAACACAACTATGTGTTGAAAAAGTGTTGTTTTGCTGGTCACTTCTCACAGTTAAGGTAAGCAAAGCTGGAGGAAGTTAGCTCAGGAAATAGCAGGAATTTGGCTACATAACCAAGGACTGTTTTTCACTTTGCACAATATCTGAGACATGAGCAACTTGGTACTACAACAGTGCTATTTAAATGATTGTTAGTAACATTCTCCTCTAATTAATCTGAGTCCTTGGCTGAAAGAGTTTTATATGTATCTGTATACTGGCTGAACTGGATCTTTGGGGATCCCTAGCCCATGCTCCTGCTCAAACCATGACTGTCACTATATCATGTTGCCATGGCTTTCTCTAGCCAAGTCTTGGCAGCTTCCCAGGGAAGTGATTTCAGGCACCTCTCCAATGGCCTATTCCTGTGCTGTATCACCCACTGAGTGAAAAAGTCACCTTAACATCCATCACCAAGTTCCAAAAATGCAGTTGATGGCTGTGAATAGCCCCTGGGTATATTATCTGGCATTACCAAGGCTTTCTGTCTTCCCTTTGCCAAACTAAACCAGCCCAGCTTCCTCAACCTCTCCTCGCAGGTCGTGCTGCCCAGGATCCTGAGCCTCTTTGTGGTCCCCATAGGAAGTAGAGAGGAAAGTGTTGATATATTCTCCCTGATATGCAGGGATAGAACACATGGGAATGGTTCAAAGCTGCATTGGGGGAGGTTTAGTCTTCACATTAGGAGGCATTTCTTAACAGAGAGTGTGGTCAAACACTGGAACAGGCTTCCTAGAGAGGTGATCAATGCCCCATGCCTGTCAGTGTTTAAGAGGCAATGCCCTTAGCAATTTGTTTTAACTTTTGGTCAGTCCTGAAGTGGTCAGGCAGTTGGACTAGATGATCCTTGTAGGTCCCTTCCAATATTACCCTGAAATTATTCTATTCTATTCTATTCTATTCTATTCTATTCTATTCTATTCTATTCTATTCTATTCTATTCTATTC
>JANZLQ010000055.1:10684906-10715715 GCA_026212715.1 Elanus axillaris | reverse complement strand
TTCTATTCTATTCTATTCTATTCTATTCTATTCTATTCTATTCTATTCTATTCTATTCTATTCTATTCTATTCTCCTGAGCCAAAAATGGACACCATATTCCAGACACAGCGTCACTCTCACCAAATGGGGGGGGGTGTCTAACAACCCCTTGGTCTGCTGCCTACTCTCCTCCTGACTTTTATCAAGATACAAAGAAACCATCTTGTTTTGTCATCCACACCTAATATCATGTAAAGGGGACTAAGTCAAATCTTCATCAAAAGCTGTAGAACACCCTGCGCTTATTTCACTGGATTTGGGATCAGGCACTCATACTTTACTGGCATTACCACAAACCTGGTGACAACTGCCAGCTGCCCACAGAGCATAAGTTTGAATTCCTCTTCTCTGGATATTGGTGTTTTCCCCTCCCTGGACCAAATGAACAGTGTCACCCCACTGGGGTTATGGAGAACATTATCTCTTGCTGCATGCCTTTCAAGAACAGGTATGTGGAAAGAAGTTTGTTTTAAATCCCTTTTTCCTTTGGCAGCTACAAAGCTCCCTGCAGCTGCAACACCCACGTCATTCCTCGGTACCTTGTTTGTCAAGGAGATGCAGAGCAGTTTCTCTGCATGGAGGTGGCCTTTTTGGCTGCCCCCAGAGATGGTGGAGGGGAGGAAACACTTCACAGAGGGTGTGTTGAGGCAAGCAATGGGACTTTCATCCCATGTGGTCACATGTGTGGGCTTCCAGAGTTTTATTATTTTCTTTTTTTTTTTTCCAGCTGCATCTTTGCACAAACCATATATAGAGATGGAAGCAGGTATTTTTTTCACTGGAAAGGTGAATAATAGTGAAAGAACATAAAGCTTTCACACATTTCTGGAACTTTCCTCTCCTCCTCAGGAATTTTTCCATCATGGCTGAAGACCTTTATGAATTAAACAGGGTTGCTCCTCCTTCCTAGGCTCTGCTCCATCAGCAAAGTAAGCAAACTGAATGTAGTCTTTCAACTGAAAGGAAAAATAAAATTTCAATTTTTCTTAAACATTTTCTGACTTAACCAATTATCTGATACATGTTAACCATGAACCACGTCCTCCTTAGGGGCCAGATGAAGTCCTAGCACACTGTGCTCATCAGCTTTTCCCCCAGAGCATTCCCCTCAGGAAATGTGCAATGGGTGGCTGTCATGAAGTGTCTTCCCTGTAAAGTTCAAGTTGCTCAAAGTGACCACAGGGATATTTCTGAAGCACTAAAGTTTCTGATTCAGCTCAGACATAACCCACCCTTCAGATGTTGCTGAATGGTGTGGGAGAAGTGTTGACGTGAACTCATGGCACCTGTACAGGGGCAGTTGAAGTGTACTTTGATGCTGACCTGAAACACCATACTAATGTCTCAAATGGTCTCAAAGCTGGAGTGACCAGATGTGACATGCTTCAACACAAGACTGCAACCAAGAGGTCTTGGCACTCCTTGGCTCCCTAAGGAGCGGCACAGGCTGCCAGCAGTGAAAGAAAGGAGCCAATATCATATGTGAGCAGAAAAAGACAGTTTTTTCTCTTAGATTTCTTAGCAAAAGCCCTGTTGAGGACCACTATACAAAGACCAACACCTATTGGTATCAGCAGATGCACTGAGAGAGCAAGTTGTGTAGCTTTCAGAGTGCAGACCTCAGGTCAGGAGGTTGTCCCCAGCTTTGTTTGCTGTGAGCCTTTGTGCTGGTATAGCTTGCCAAGGAGAGCAGATCTGCTTGAAATGGTATAGGGGCAAGTAACAAAAGGTAAAGCAATCTACCTTTGCAAAATCTGATGTGTGTGAAAAATGCCTAAACCTGATCCCAGACCCAAGCTTTCACATTTCTGCATTTAGTAATTTCTAATCTAAGCGTTTTCTGGAAGAAGTAATGGAAGGCCAGATGAGAAGTGGTTAATGGTTAGAAGTTAAGGTGTTCACGAGGGTCTAGTCCAGCTCTCTCTGGTAACCGCAGAAGACATCTGGAACAGCTCAGAATGACACATATGAACTAAGATCCATAGAAAAAACAGCAACATAGACAAGACTGTACCATTTGGTTCGCCTCACAAACTTTCTGCTGATTGCACCATATTGATACCAAATTTATCAGGAAACAAAATTCTGCTTCTATTTTTTAGCACATCCCTTTTTGAAATAAATAAGATAAATAAAGATACTGCACAGAAAAATAATACAACTGTTTCTGACCAGTGAAATCAAGGCATAGTAGACAACTCTGGAAATGTGCTTGTGCATATTGTGCACAAAATACTGTTTGTGTTACAAAAACCACTCTTTTTCTCATGGGAACAGTCTCATGCTATGACAGCCATAGGTTTTATTTTGTCACTCCTAAACTGAGATGATACTTGGAATTTCCTTTGTGTGGGCAGTGTTCAGCAGTTTCACTTTGTTTTCTTCCAGTACAGAATGAAAAGATGAAAACTTTTTCCTGAATAGAATTCATTAATTTGTCTAAGATTTAACTTCAGAAGAGTCAAGGTGCTTCTTTATAATTTTGACGAAGACAGATAAAAAAACTTGATTAGAATAGTTTGAAATTAAGTCAAATTAAGTTGAAACAGGACAAACAAACATCATTGAAATGAAGCCTATGGATGATTATTCTTGACAAAGGCAGTGCCATTCCTCCAAGAGTTTTCAGTTCATTCAAACAAATTTTCCTTCCAGAGGAAAAATACTTTTACCAGAAATATTCTGGTCAGATCTGATGACATGGCTCAAAGTGAAGTGTCAAGGGATGGATGTGCCCTGGGGTTGAAGTTTTGCATCTCACCTTCCTTGCTCTAATCTAGTTTAGCTCTCCGAACTATGTAACAGCAGGCTGTGCTGTGCCTCAGTCTATGGTGTTCATTTTCTCTGCCATTTCATGGTTTTTGATTGAGAACCAGGTGAGCTGATCATTCCAGCACATGGCAAAGGCAGCAAGTGGCCTGCCTGGAACTAGGCAGATGTCTCTATTAACTCCAGTGATGGGGTTTCCAGTCAGACCAGAGGAAGAGACCCATGAGCTAAGTGATCTTTAGTTGCAAGAAATTTCCCTTAGCATTGCCAGGTCAAGTTTCCTTTCAGTTACTACCACCCCTCTGTCCTAGACAGTCTTCCTTCCTTTCCATCCTGGCGCATTTTATTATTTTCACACTACAATTGCACCGATCGCAGTATAACCCTTTGGTGCTGTATGATTTGTGTGCACAGCATGAAACAATCTCTGTTCAAGTGGTCTTGAAATGGACCTGAGAGGTGATGTATGAATTTTTCAAAGCTGAGCATTGAGGCAGAGACCATTGTGTGGCAGCTAGATTTTTAACAGCATTTCTGCACCTATTTCACTGGCAGGGATCAAACATGATTTCCAAAAGCGACTAAATATGCTACATAAGAACCATTCCAGATGAGTGTCACTGCATTAGCACCAAGGAGCTGCATCATGTTAACACGGCTGGTTTCCCAATAATGTGAAACAACAGTACAAAAAAAAAAAAAAAAGAGTCCTCTGAAGAAGATGTGTTGGTTCCCTTCTCCCCAGTCATTATGGTAGACAGCGTAAGTTTTGTGTTACATGACCTGGGAAGACTTAGAAGATATTTCCATTTCTAGCTGCAACCCTAGGCAGTATGGAGATTAATCTAAACAACATTGATATTACAGGTGAAAACATTATTAACATTTATGAAATGCCTGTTACTGAAGTCTACTTTAATAATAATAACAATAGGAATATTAGCAATAATAGTAATACTAGCAATAATAGTAATAACAATTTCTGATTAAACCTTCAAACACTTCACAACTAAGAAGCCCAGTATCCTAGCCCATATTTTTGTATTGCAAATTCAAAGCCCAGACAAGCAAAGCAACTGGCCAGTGCAGAATGCACATTTTTAAGCTGTAGGTCAGTGCTCTGTCCTTTTCCTCCTCTTGAGGGCATTTTACGTAGTAACAGTAAGCAGCTCTCAAAGAAGCCTGTAATAGTATTTTAACCACACACTTCATCTGTGTTTATGCCTTATGCTGCTTGCATTCTCCACACCTCTAGAATCCTCACTGAGTTTTCCTGGAAACCCTTCAATTGGACATGCTGCTACAGACATGCTAGAGACATACATACACAACAGCACTTTATTCTGTTATTTCAGTCTTCTCCACAGCAGCTCAATAAAAATCCTTTGAGACCAAGTGCTCAGCAACCTTGAAACACACAGTGCTGTCTAGCCACTTCTGAAAGTTTTTTCCAAAGATGATGGAAATGACCATGCCCGAGCATGGAGGTGAATTTTGCACCCCAACTGCCAGCATTGGGCCAGCTGGGGAGCCACAGCCATCCCAGCATGAGAGGGCTGCCCTCAGCTTCCAGACTTGCTGCATAGCTGTGTCCTGGCACTTCAGCAAGAGGTGGCTCAAGGCACATCATTATGTGCTGTGGGTGCCAGGGATTGTGCAAGCAGTGGTGGTGATTTCCAGGAGTAAGATGACTTTTCTGCCATGAGAACAGCCACTACAATGAGAGCTAGTCACCCTGTTTATATTAGCTGGCTGCTGCGAGCAGTCAAGCACAGTTCAAACCCATGAATGAGGAAAGGGATGGATTATTTGGTACCCACATAAGCCCTCTTTGTTCGGCAGTGTTTGGACATGCAGCTGAGCAGAGGCAGAGCAGAGGTGCTGTAGCCTCCTGGATCATGCTTGTGGCAGCACAGTTTGAGAAAGACATGGAGGAAAAAGAAAGAACAAACCAGACCTAGATATGAAAGAAGCCTTTCTATTTTGACTTACTAGGTTTTTGTCTACCAAACGTCTGTGATATCCATTAAAGACAGTAGTTACTCTTTCCTTGTACTGATAGCTTTTGACCCCTAAAGCCCTTTCATTATTCATTCTAAAAACCAGTCCTAGGTGATTCATCAAGGCAGATTTTTCCCTTGAATCCTCCCAGCTACTATGCTTTAGGTAACTCCTGCAAAATCCAGAGGGCACAGTGGTGAGACATCACCCTGGGAGTTTGGGATTGTCGACTGAAGGATAGAGGAAGAACATTCAGTGGTGTAAAAAAATGTTACTGGAATGACCCAGAGGATAAGAAAGGAGGGAAGAACAGGGAAGGGAGGAATTTGGGAAGACATGGGAAATGGCATGATTCAAAAAACTAGGGGAAAGTTCAATGGAGAAGTGAAATAGAGGAGTCTGCTAGCCTAGGCAGGGAGACAGGAATAGCTTCATGATTCGAGCTCATTCCTTTCCTCCCATGAGGTAGGGAAGGCTGCTCTGCTAAAGGCTCAATGGAATAGGATAATGGAAGCACAAGGGCATATTTTGTCCAGCATCTGCTTGAAATGAACGCACACAGACAATTTATTTCTATCGATCAAGGTTGTTTTGCTGAAAGCTGTAGAAGTTACTATGATGACCCTCCTTTGGTTTTCTACAGTTTCGTTACCTTAAGACCATTGCTTTTCCCAACAAATGAGATGATTTAGGATGTTTTTCCCCAGTTGCTATACTTCACAATTTTAGATAACAGGTAAAGTTTCTGGGAATGTCGTGGCAGCCTGCATGACATTTTTGCAGATGGAAGAGTTTTATTACACATTACAGACAGATGTTAAAGTTTTCCACAATAATTCATGTTCCAGCAACTAGAGAGTTTAATCAATAATAATTACACATAAATGGGCATTAGTGCTTTAGCTACAGCCAATACGATGCAACTTCTACATGACAAAGAGAATAGAACACAGGGAAAGATTATTTTTCAGATTTGGGAGAAGCCATATTATTCTTGCTTGAGCCACCTATGATAGCATAAGGGAGGGAGGGAGGGTGTGATTTGTGCCATTTCTCTCATTCAAAGTGGTTTAGTAAGTCTTACGCAACAAATCCTTTCCAAGTACTTCAAACGGACGCCCTAAACCTGCATTGCTCAGATTCTCCAGGTATTTCTGAAAGTCCTGGTCCACATTCTTCAACTTGGTAGTAGTGAGACTTAAGGATAGAAAAGAGACTAAGGAAAAGAAGCTAAAATCCTTCTGCCTCCACCTTGTTTAATTTACCATGGCATGTCTACAGCCCATTAGCAATCCCCAACCTTCCCTGTACCTGTTCCCTTCCCATTTGTGGAGCTAGATGTTAACAGGGCCCACCATGCAGCTGAAAGGGAAATATATGCCCTTGAGAAGTCACTTCTGTACCTGGAGGAGCAGGACATGCTTGGGTCCCAGGTGCCTTCTGGAAGGCCACATCACTGCTGTCTTATAATATGGCCAGAACACTAAAGTATCAGCACATAAGTTACAATATAGTTGTATGTAGCAAGGTGAAAGTAGATGAGGAACATAAAATATTTCTATCATGTTTCTTCCCTCGCACCCCAGGATATTTTGTCTAATAGAATTATTATTTTCCCAGCCTACAGTCCCACTTTGCTTCTAATTTTAGATTACCAAGGCCAGAACTTTATTGATCAATGTGAAACCAGAATTTATTTGCCTTTAACAATTGAATGGGTGAGAATATCAGGGAACAGCCTTTCTTTATAAGACACCTGCATGCTACCCATCATATCCACCTCCCCTCTGGTGTGCCACCTGCAAACCTACTTTCTCTACACTTATAAGACTCAAAAATAAAAAATTCTTCCTATTATCAACAGCATTGTGTTAGAGTATAGGCTTAAAATCCCATCATATCAGCTAATACAACATTCCAAAAGCTGAACATTTTGGCAAGCATTATGGCATGACATCTATATGTAAGTAACAATGACTTTAGATGAAAGTATAAAAACAAGCTGATGTTTAACCTGGGAAATGAGATGCACTTACAGATAGGAGCTATATGGCTAGGTATAATTTTGTGATAACGCACAGACTGTGTCATTTGGTTGAGCAGCTGTTTCTCAGCATATTCCCCATATAATACCTTTAACATCAACTACTGTCCTTTTGTTTTGCCATACCAGAGATGTTGCAAGTGGGAGAAAATAACAAGCTGTTAGTGAATTTTGCTATTTCAAATAGTTCTTTGATCCCAGTTCTAAAAAAAATGTAACTTTTACTTCTTGATTTCTTTATAGGTTAACCTATAACTTCTAGCAACTATAGCTCGGAGTTCAGCTCTACAAAAGTAATGAACTTTAATTAGATCCAATCAGTCTTATCAGGTAGTCAAAAAGTCAAAGTTTTGATTGTGGCATAGTCACATCCTGTGTCAAGAGATAGTGATCCTTCTAAGAGCCACTGCTGTACTCCAGTAACCCTATTATTTCATCCACCGGAAATCTCAGCTCTAATGCTCAGTGCAAATCATTTCTACTCTTTCCCAGAGGCCATTGACTCACTGGCTTTGCGCACACAACAGAACTGGGAGAAGTGGGCTGTTGCATCACTCTTCCAGGCTCATGGACATACTGGAGCACATGATGGCTCTATCTGCCCATTTGCATGCCCACAATTGCACGTCCCTGAGCATTCAGAGGATGGTGTGCTCCCAGCTCATGCTCTGGCCTGCAATGTGGTCATGGACTGAGAGCACACCCACAAACCAGGAACGGTGTGTATAGCAGAGGGCTCCTCATCCCACAGGTGAGATTCTGCCAAGAGATCCCAGCAGGAGATATGAGGGATACAGATCTGTTGACAAGTTTCAGGAGTTGACTCACTGACTTCCTTGGCACTTGAGAAAGGCCCAATTAAGAAGCAGCAAACTTCTGACCTCAGAAAGCAGCCAGAAACATTAGCCCTACAGAGACTTCTACCTGGAGACTGCATCTGGCTGTTCCAACAAGTCTCCTTCCTCACCCACTCAAGATGTAATTCAATGACAGAGTAATAATGCTTTCAGTGAATTGCCTCATTAACCACACCCCAGCAGCCTTCGTTTGTGCTGAGACAACTCCTCTCAATGCTCTTCCACCATCCCAAACAGGTAGGTTTCAGAGGTGCAACTTCATCCTAATTACACCACTACTTTTACCAAAACCTTACCAAAGCACGCTTTCTCTGGGTGCATTCAGGCCTGCTGTAAGACAGTTTCTTGGATGTGACAGACCCACTTTCCCACCTCAGGCCTCGTAAACCTAGATCCTAGTAGCTAACCAGTTACCAGCCTCCACCAGGTCCTTCTGCACAGGTTGACCATGAGATTTGGCCATCATTTCTTCCACAGATCTAGTCTTCCCAGACTGCTCTCTTGTACTTCTGCCACATCTACCCACAATGCCAGATGCGTTGATAGTTCAAGCCTGTCTCCTCTCCACCTTAAGCACTCTCCTCTTGTGATGGAAACCTCACTGCTTAATTTGTACCAGCCCCAGGCTCTTATAGCCCCTCTACATAGTGACCCAGGAGTCAGGCACTTCCCTTGAGAGGTCCCATCTTATTATTACTCACTTTGGTAGTCTGCAGTTAGGTTTGGCGCAGGCAGTTATTTTCTCCCTGGTGAGTACTTGGGCAGTCAACCCTCTGCAAGTGCCATGAGGTTACAGCTGTATGTTGTCCCAGGTTAATAGCTAGCCAGTGTAAGCTGTGGACATATTCTTGCAGCTTGATATTCTCTTCCAAACAATCATGGAGGGAACTAATTCCCAGTTCCCCAAACAATTCTGATTATGAGTCTCAAATCAAAATCTTAAATCAAAATATGAATCTCAAAGAAAAAACTCAAAGCAATTGCATTGGAAGACATCCATGCAAACAAATAACTGTCCTGATAGGAGACTTCCCTCTGCACAAATGTCACCTCAAAAGACCAGGAGGAATTTCCCAGCTTTACTGCAGTCCAAATGGTTCATCTCAGGAATGCACCATTTTTTCTTTTGGGGGAAGCTACAGTTTTGTTCAACTCTTTGGAGCATCAGTCCAAGAAAAATAGGCTTAATCTGTCAAAGAAAAGCAGATCTCAGGAATTGTTCATATGATACCTGCATTTCACAGATGTTGAGAGGCCCAGTGAATATATATTGACAGAGCACTTAAGAGTCCTTCACAGTGAGAAGCCATATGAACACCTGTCGTGTTTTAACCCCAGCCAGCAACTAAGCACCACGCAGCCACGCACTCATTCCCCTCCCACCCAGTGGTATGGGGGAGAGAGTTGGGAAAAAAAAGTAAAACTTGTGGGTTGAGATAAGAACAGTTTAACAGAAAAGAAGAAATTAATAATGATAATAATAACAATAATAAAATGACAATAATAATAATAAAAGGATTGGAATATACAAGTGATGCACAGTGCAATTTCTTACCACCCACCGACCGATGCCCAGTTAGTCCCCGAGTGATCCACCCAGGGACAGTCCCCCCAGTTTATATACTAGACATGTCATCACACGGTATGGAATAACCCATTGAGCATTTTGGGTCAGCTGTCCTAGCTGTGTCCCCTCCCACCTTGTTGTGCCCCTCCAGCCTTCTTGCTGGCTGGGCATTAGAAGCTGAAAAATCCTTGACTTTAGTCTAAACATTACTTAGCAACAACTGAAAACATCAGTGTGTTACCAACATTCTTCTCATACTGAATACAAAACATAGCACCATACCAGCTACTAGGTAGACAATTAACTCTATCCCAGCTAAAACCAGGACAACACTCAAGATAAATGCTGCATAGAGCTAATCTTATTCTTCTGGTTATTCTATAAAACTCAGATGATTTTGCTCTTCTGTTCAGATCTCCATAGCTGTTTATATCATCCCTGAAACATGAATCTGTTCAGCATTAAATATAGCAAAGCTTAAGTAAGTCTTGAAGAAGTCTTGAGTCAGTCCTTCCTTGTTCACATTTGTGCCGCTTCTGCATTTGAAGCCATGACAACATATTTTGTGCAACATGAAAATAATATCCTCTCTCCCCTTGTAATTTCCTTTCCCCAATCCCATCTCACCTGTCATGCTACTGTGAGGTCGTGGTTTTCTTTGCTCACCATAAGTAGCATTTATCCACTAGCAGTAGAGGCTCATGACACCTTACAGACCTTACATAGTGTCTCTTGTTTTGATTTGCATGTCTTGTATTCTGGGCTGAACCACCATTATGAATCACAATGAACTTTATCATATATTAATTCAACAGAGCATCTTATACGTTGCAATTTCCAGAGACAAAAATCAAGGTCAGCCCTTTATGGATAGATGGAAAACAACCTTAATGCTGGCTGACAGCTAGTCTCAAATCATACACCAGGTCATATAGGCTAAATTTAAGGGTAGTTTTGCAAAAGGGAAACATCATCCTCCATGCATCCAAATATATATCTACATACCTATCAAAAGGCTGACCCTGAGAGGTCACTGTCCCCCCAGCAAGAGTTGAACATCTCCTGTATGCCTGGCAACACTCCCAGTGTTTATTAATCGCTCTTCAGGAAAAAGAGGGAGAGACAGAAAGCTCTGAAGGACAAAGAAATTTACTGTGCTTTGTTGCACACCTAACAGTCTGGTGTTTCTCATCTTTACAAAGCAGTATTTGGGCTCCACTACCATGAAAGACTTGCTTTCGTTAACAAATACTGATATTTTTTACAGGAGGAGAATCAATAGACAATAAGAAATTAACCTACTGCAAGGTAAACTATATGAGCTCAAGCCTGGCTGATATTAGTGCCTGCATCTTATTTCGGTGTTAGAATAATAAACTACAATTGCTTATCTGTATTTCACATTCAACAAAAAAGTACCTGTGGTGGGTTTGTAATCTCTGTGTCAATAGAAGTAAAATCCCTTTGTATTAATGAAAGGACCATAAGATAATGCATTCTCACACAAGGCCTCTAAGAGAGGGGGGCTGAAACATTAAGATCAGCCAAAAAACAATGCTATGTACAATCTTTATGCCTTTTTCAGCCTGCTTTGTTTCTGAAACGTGCATTTTCTTCACAGATTTAGAAATGTAAAACTGGTCTTGGAGAACTTTCCCATGATATTTCCACCTGGAACCCTTAAATTTCACATGATACATCATGTTTCTGAGAACATTGGTTTGAAGATCAGTTCCTGAAGAACAGACATGCAGAAGCTTTAGCAAACTGACTCTCTGGACTCTGTTGAAGTGCATTTCTTAATCCCTAATTTAATTTGAGGTAGGGTAAGAGTTTTGTGTGGGCAAGCAGGTTGTTCAGAATTGCAGCCAACAGAAAGGGCGTGTTGGAGGGAGGTGAAGAGTGATACAAGTGAGGAGTTTCCCATGCCAAGTGCACAAGACAGCTGCCAGCAACCCATTGGGGATACTCTTCCACAACCCACCTGGGGAAAGCATAGAGGTATTACTCAAATGACCAGGTTTCAGGAAAGGATAAATAAGTGGGCTGAAATGCTCAGATCAGGAAATGTGTAATTAATACTGATCAAAAGAAGGAAGCAGACTGAGCAAGGCCTTCTTCAGTGTGGGCACCCAACCTCTGCTGGTCATAAAGGGGTAGCCACACCACTCTGCAGCTATAGCTTCGAGACCTGGCACAGTAACTCCATCTATTTCCTCCTGTTGGAGCCGTGACAAGTTGTCAGTATCAGGGAGCCACAGTGGAGTCATTTCCAGAAGTGTCCCAGCACTGCCTGCTGTGTGCTGCCTGCAGCTGGAGATCTACCACGAAGGCATTTCCACAGGCATGTCCCAAATCTCCCCAGAAAGGTGCAGATGATGTGCAGGGCAAACACGTACAATGCTTCCCCAAAACCTTTACTCAGCTTCCAGCAACCAGAGGCCCAAGGACTTCCTGAGACATACAAATTACAAGTATTTAGTTCCCACAGAGAACTCCTCTTCTATAAACATGTCTAGTATGTGCTTGAACCAATGTAAATTTTCAGCATCCACAATACCCTACAGAAAGGAATACTACAGCTTAGATGGGGGGTGTGTGTGTGTGTGTGTGTGTGACCTCTTTCTTGCTGGTTTAGATTTTCAGTAAGTGATAGAACCCATCCTAGCATTAATTTAATTGGTTTAGGTGATGGTGGCTATAAAGACCAGGCAGTGAAGGCTGATCATAAAATTTATGTGAAGGTTCCTGTGATGTTTACAGAACCCAGTGTGAACCAAGCTGTAGACATTCACACCAGTAATATCACTTGTAAAATTTTGGTCTGCTGAATATTGGGCATCCTGCCCAAAACCAGAGAGAGAAGGACTTCACTGTGGTTTCTTCTTGTACAGTTATTAATTACATTCTCTCCAGCCAAACAAGTGCTTTCTCAGTATCAAGATGCTTGCTAGCAACTTTCATATAGTGACAGGCCACAGGTCAAAGCATCTCAAAACTCACAGGAGGTCAACTGCTTCTCCTGGGCAAAGCTGCTGGTTTTGGCAGAGTCCTTCCAACCTCCCGGCACTTAGACACATGCAGGTGGCTGTCCCCTCACGTCCTCTCCATCAGCCCTACAAAGCAGTGCTGCAGCCCTGAGCCCTGGTGAGCCCATGCCACCTTCCAGCTGAGCTCCCAGCACCTCTCCAGTGGGGCTCCGAGGTGGCTGAGCTGTGCCAAAGGCAAGTCCTGCCACCGAGATCAATGCTAAGGAGTGATGGTTCCATCACATGTCTAATGTAAGGCTCTAATTGCTTCTCTTTTGCTCTCACACATATCCTAGGACAGCAGGGTCTGGCTCACTGGCTGGGGAAGGAGAGCTCTGAAATAAGTGCAAGTGAAGGGTACTGGCCCTGTGTTTATTTATTTACTTGATGGAAATGATCCAAAAAGACTCTGCCAAAGCGAGCCATAAAGCTATTGGGGAATGACATGAAGGGTGAAATATCTGATAACAGAAGTGTGGCAGGAGGTGTGTAAATGAGGAATAAATATACTCCACTGTTCATTTCAGGAGAAAAGCTGGGTCAAATCAGCACCAGGAAATTGTCAGCACATGGAGAGACATTAATTACTCTCAGATGCAAACCCAAAAGTTCGCTATCCTACCACATGCACAGAAGGACATAGAGATCTTGAGGTCAGTTTGTGCTGACTTCTCTTTCCTGCCTCTGCCCTTGGTTGGGGCCTGATGCCTGGGGTGAGGTTAAGTGTGACAATACTGATTTATGCAATGTGATACAATATCCCAAGTAGAGTGATCCTTCCTTTCATCAAAGATAATGATCTGCTCTCCAAAGCATAAGGATTAAGAGCCCGGATTTAATTTTCTCTGCACTTGCTCAGCCAGAGGGTTCTATCTTTTGCAGTTATTCCCTCTGTGGCTCTACAGCCATCTCTCTGTTTGCTGTACCACTGAGACAAGTTTGACATCAGAACCTTTTCCTTTGTGAATAGGTTTTTCAGCACTGGAGAAAGGCTGCAGCTAAATCAGAAATATGGTGGAAAAGATTTGGATCTGACACAAAACTTCCATTACAAAATTCCTGAGAGCACATCTAGAGGACGCCTCCCTAAATTTCTGCTTCATCGTGCAAACAACTCTTTCTCATTGAGCTTTGTCTGAAACCATCTGGGGTTTGCTTCCTAATTTTTCTCTCCTGTGAGAGCGCTCCTGCACACTTTGGCAATGCCCCTGTGGTTCAGAGGAGCAGGAGCAAAGGCAGCAGTGGAAATGGCACCCTGGCTCCGCTCAGCTCTGGCTCCATTTGCCTGGCTGGCACACAGGCATGCCGCTTGGCACACCAGCAGCATCCTGCCCCAGCATTTCAGCCATGCCTGGGGCTATTTTAGCAGACTTGCTGTCTATGTGAGCAGCAGGCGTTGTCTGAGGAAACATGGGTCATCCCTTCCCGAAAAGAAGGCAACTCCTACTTCCCAGGTTTTTATGGCATGTACTTCACGTGTCAATGGCAGCCTAAAACTTGAAGCCCTGTCTTAAGACTGAAACAGGAATGACTCAAAAGCATGCCTTGGCAGACTGACCCTCAAGGGTTTGAAAGCATATTAGGGCAATACGGGCCAAGACCTTAAGCTGAGACTATGTCACCATTGCCCTGCTTAGGGAAATCTGGAGTTTGGGGCAAGTGAGCTGCAAGACCCCCTGATCCCATTGCTCACACTTGACAGTTTCTGGGCTGCATTGTTCCCAGAGAAGGCAATAGGAAAGAGAAAGTCCAGCTGTGCCCACCTGTGACGTATGAAAGGAAGGTAATGGCAAAGTCGTCATTCCCCAATCCATGCCATATAATCCTTTCTACAAAATAACCAGAAACTGCACTGTATAATCAGATTTTCTTCATTTGTTTGCATTTACCACATAGAAACATGTATCACTGATGCTGTTTCCTGTATCCTTAGCAACCTCTCAATGTTCAGACAATAGCTAGCTGTGGTTTGCTTCTGATTGATAGACTAACAGACACATAGAGCAGGGAGGCTGATGCAGAACAAAGAGCTCTGCTTCCTTGGACCATTTGCTAGGGACTGTCAGCAGCAAGGAGAAAAACAAAGCCCTGGATCATGAAGGGAATACTTTACAGAGCCAGCTTCCTTGTATGCACTGAAACAGATGGGAAAATGTCCAACTAATGTATCCCTGACAATACAAATGCATTCCTGCAAAACCTGAGTAAGATGCCACTCCAGCAACAGACGGGAATGAGCAGTGTAGCTGTAAATCTATCTTGTAGTCAGTCCAGATAAAAACCGTATAAGGTTTTTATATATCTGACTTGATTATATTATTTCCTGCTGATACTGACTACTCCCTAAACATCCTAATGAATGAGGAACAGAGTTCAGATCTCTCACCTCTGCATAGGTACGTGCACGAATCTCACCTGAACAACAGCGGGGAAGTCCACCCTCAACTGATGTGCACTGGTTTCACTGATTTCAACTTACCTGTACCAATGTGGTCAGAAGTAGAGCATCTGCCCCACAGTACCTTTTTGGAAACCTTGCCTGGAGTTTGGCTAAGAATAATTTTCTCATCTCTGTAATCAATTGGCCTGAGCTATTGCAAGTGTAAATGGTAAGTTATCTTTTTGGTTGACAGAGCACTGTTTTTTTTTATCATGAGCTTTCCTCCTTATCTCTGACTATTTTCTGACCCTGGGAAACTCATGGGAAAAAAACTATAAGGAAAAGCATAGAGTGTTATGCCTAGGAAGGCATGAAGACAGTGAAAGGGTTTCAGATCACTAGAAATTAACTTCCAAGAGAATAAACCACCTTGTGTAGCTGAGCTGCAACAACTCCTATGCATGTGCTGGAAGCAAAAGACCTTGGTCAAATGCAGAGAGTTCTCCTAGATGAGAACTAGGGCACCCTGCACCTGACCTCTTCTGGCTTCAAGAGAGATTTGAAGACAGGGACTAAAATGCTCCTGGTCTCTTGAAGACTAGGGTAGAGACTAAGGTGCTCTTCCCTTGTTGAGTTGGTTCTTCCCTGTGTCATGCCACAGTCTTATCTCTCAGTCATCTAGAAGCTGCACATGTTAGTCTCTCTTGTGCTCCAGTCTTGGGCAAACCAAGTAGTCTGCCTGCTGAGAAATCTATCCACAGAACAGGATGAGTTCTTCCAGGGTCTACATCCCACAGGGACCATGCTGGATTTTGGTCTCTGCGCTCAATACATCGCACCCAAGTTATTCTAGGAGACCTTGTGTCCTTTCACTCTGCTTATGCCATCCCACTTTGCCCCAGTGCGCTTGATACAGTAAGTCTGGTACAGCACAAAGCGTTCTCTGAATTATTTGCCTTTCTCTCCTTGAAGTAAAGGCACAGGGGTGAAGAAAGGTTACTTGGGCAGCAGAAGAGACGAAAGTTCTGGTCTGTCTGTGTCTCACCTGGGGTCTTGCTGCTGGGAAAAAATCTCCTGGCAGCAGCAGTAGAAGGTGAAGCAGTTCATCACAACAACAAATGTGGTGCCCAGTGCAGCCGCTTTAAATCCAAGAAATTGCAGGTTGCCTACCTCATGCACTGAGGTTTGCCACAGCATACACAAAGGGATAGACCAGGATTTGCCCTGAAATAGTCTCCCGGAGACCCTGGCATGGTGCAGCTGCCATCCCTCAGCCCCTGCCTCCTCCACAGCCATGGGCTGGAGCCAAGGACACAGGAGCAGCATCCCCTTGGGCCATGACCTTCCCACAGCTCCTGACACCACAGGAGTGCCACCCAGCTGATCGCCTCACTGAGTGTGTGTGGGAGGGAAATGTGCTTACAGGACATGCACCGTAGGGCAGAAGGAGGATTTCAGCAGCAGAGGTGGGAGGTCATGGCAGGGACACAGCGGCTGGAGGTGGGGAACCATCCTGCACCCTCCCACTCCTTCCCGTCACGTCATCCCCTAGCAAGGGGCAGCTTGAGGAGCTGGTCCCCATCTCCTGTCTGGTGACAAACTCAGTCTAACTGGGTAACATTTCCACATAGCGCCCAGCTACATCCTACTTCTGCTTATTGGTGGTCAGGAGTTGTGTAAGAGTAATGACTGACCTGAAAACCCCTCCTGACACATATCCATACCTGACCATGCTTATGGCAAAACCTTCCCACAACCCTTGTACACAAGGGAGGACACAATTCCTCTTCTAAAGCAGTGCTAGTCATGCTAAGATGAACACCCATCCTTCTGCCTTCCCTCCAGTTCTGCTGTTCTCAGCAACTGTAACCAGCAGCACTTAAATTTATCGGATGCCCATGGGTTGCCCTTGGTGTAGTAGAAATTTCCACACCACTAGCAGTCCCTGCTTTCACCATTCCCCTTGCCTGGCCCAGGCCATGAGCTGGCAGAAACAGGCATTGCCTGTTGCTCCCCATACAGTACCAATGCTCAGCTGCAGCGAGCCAAGTGCTGGAGGGTGCAGGCCAGCCACAGCAAAGCACAACAGGGGAACCACCACTAAGTATGTGCCAATAGCCACAGCAAAAGGGAAGGATGAAATTCCAACCCAGGGAGTCATGACTGGTGCCAGGAGCGCTCAGCACCAGGTAGAGTCTATCCATGCTGCATTCCTGTACACAATGTCTCTGGTGGGAGACTCCAGACAACCTAGCAAAACACTGAATAGGAAGGATATGACAAGATCAAGAGAAGCAAGTGTCACGTGCTGATTCCTCCTCTCCTCCCAGCTGAAGGATGCTTTGTCTTTCTAAGAGGAATCTCGCAGAATTCAGCTGGAAATGGTGCAGATGAAACATTAACCATTCTGAACACAGTGAACAAAAAACACTTTGAAAACCCTTAGAAAATGTGTCAAATGGTCTTTGAATGCTCAATGACTCTCCATACTCACTGCAAGCTTAAAAACTAACAACACAGCCATTACCCAAGGTAGGCAAAGAATGAATAAAGATACAATATGCTAAGTATCTTCCATGCTAAAGACAGAAATACCTGTAATATCATCCTTGTGTATACTACTTTATCCTCGCTACATATATGATTCAGCTTACTTGTCCTCAGACAAAATGCCCTCATACATATCATGCACAAGCATGCAGAAAGAACAAAAAGCACTATAGGAAGAAGAGAAAACTCAGCAGCACAGAGGTGGCATACCCCAGTGACAGGCTGTTTCTTTGTATGCCTAATTCCTTTCATGCTTTTTCTTCTCTTTAAAAGCATTTCTATGTCCCTTATATGTAACTCTATACAGTAAAACATCTGCTTTCTTTAAAGACTATTAAACTACAGAGGTGAGCTGGATTGGTAACCCCTGCAGATTCCTCTGATCAGTAGAAACTAGTCAAGGAACACAGGCTGGAACACATCTGAGATGAGCAGGAGAATTCACCCGACAGTCAGGGCTGAGAGCTCAGCTGGGGTCAAACAGAGCAGCAGGAGAAATTTGAAGATCGCCATGACAGACGGCCAAGCAGGACTGCCCATCCGCACTCTGCCTGCACCGGCCCAGCTCCATTCACGGGAAAGACAAGACCATCATGGTCACCAAAGGTCCCCATTCCCTGTTCTGCAGCCAGGGGATGGCCAGGAAAGGCTCCAGGTCCACAGTGCAGCACAGCTGACATCTGCAGACCTGGCTTTGTTCTGGCTGCGATACAGCTGCCTCATGGAGCTGTCTTGGGCAAACGACCTCCTGGCAAATAAAAGGCACGCTGTGTGCCAGATACACTTGTGCTCTGGGCAAGAAAAAGAAGTTTTTCCTTCCTTTCTTGGGATTTTTAAGAAAAAAATCTCAGCTTTGCTTCATAAGCCAGGTGCAGAGCATGAACCTGTTCCCATCTCATCTCAAGAGCCCAGCTCTCGCTCTCCAGGGCTGTGGCTACACATCCTCTTCCAGCTGATGGTTGGCAGGTCACACACCACTGCAAGAAGTCTCAGGCCAATAAAAGCTCTTACGAGCTGTTTTAACTCAGAACTGACTCCACTGGAATTCCTTAGAAAATAAAAATCTCCAGGGGGTTTGCTGGCTTACAGATTGGGGATATCTGTGGCTGTCTGCTTGTAAGGAACATGCCTCAAATATATATTAAGCATTTTGTGGCACTCACAATGAAGAGAAAATTAACTTTGATACTCACTGCCAAAATATTAGTATTAGTTTTCCAGTACTCTGACCTAGAATAAGAAACTGGGACCACAAAGTGGGGGGAAATAATCAAATCGCATGTCTACATAGCACTTCCACAGAAAAAATGAGTTTTCTTTCTACCGAACTTAGCAGCACCTTCCCACCCATTCTCTTTCTAAAATTTATGATAAGTGGAGCCACGCCTGCCCTGAAATCAGTTCTGGGTGCTGTAAAAACAGAGTAGTCCTTGTCCTCAAGGTTTAACAGCCTAAATGAAAACAATTAATTAAAGAAGGAAACAAAGGCAGTGACTAGCTTAAGGTCATAGAGGAGTTATGTGGCTTGGCTCTGATTAGCATGCATCCTTTGGTGCTTTACCAGCTCTCTTGTCCTGTCTCCCTAACCCATACTGGGTTTCACTATTTCTTGCTTTCTCCTTCACGTTTTCTCTTTCCCTGGCCTATTCTCTGTCCATCCAGTCTGCTGGCAAGGATCGCCATCCCTGCTGCTGACAGCCTCAGTCATCCTCACTAAATTATCCATTCTGCTCAAAGCATGACTTTTAGCTTTCTAGCATATCAAGAGGTGCACCAGCCTATTATAACAGGAAGATTTCAAGCAGTGTTATTGAAGTGCAAGTGATAAAAGCTGGCTGAATTTTTATGGGGTCAGGTAAGGTTACAGACAGACTGGGACATGAGAAAATATTTTTCTTTCTTTGGTATTATTTTGTAATAACACAAATCGGAAATGTTTTTCATGGGGAGGTGGGGAAAACCAAACCTTGTTGCTCTCTCACTAAAAAATAAGTAAGCTTCTGTCCTGTTTCTTTACCCAGGGAAAAAGGAGAAGTTTCTGCACATCAGTGTGCATGCATGTATAAATCAAAGAAAGTTTCAGTTTTGATGAGAACCATGTTTTCCCAGGAAAAAAAATCCATTTTCAACAATCTGGGTAAGTCCACGTGGCGACATCTCCACTGATGGCTCCTGCCAAGCCCTTCCTAAACCCTGCCAAGGCCAGTGGATGGAGGGTAGGCTACTGCTGAGTGTCAGGGAGCAAGCATGCAGCTAGCCTTCCCCAGGAGAAGGGAGCCCCATCAGTTGTTGTCTGAGCTTGTTTCTCAAAAATCAGTTGCTGAGCAGCTCCTGAGGTTGCCAATAGGCAGCAGACCCTTTTAATCAGAGATAGCAGCTGACATCAATTTTTAGCAAGTGCAATGAAGTCGCAGCTTTTCCAAGTAATGATAACATGCTCCCGTGAAAGCACAATTAAAATGAGTCTGGAGAAGACGAACCCCACAGCAGCTAACCACCTTATTTTAGGCCTGACCCTGGGCTGTTTGGTGCAAAAGGTACGTTGAGCAACCTGCAGCCCACTGCAAATTCTGCCAAAATGTAGGAATGAAGCAACGTTTCAGAGAAACAGACCCCTTCTCGGGGTCATTTGCCATACCCTCGCCTTCCCTAAAAGACTCTTCCCTTTTCTCCCAGGGCTGCGTTGAAGCTGCTGGACTCCGGGACACTCACTGCACATCGTCCGCTTGCCTCTGCCGCTCGCTCTTGCTCTCCCCCCGCTTCTCACTTTCACTCCCATTGGTTTCATGTTCCCTTTACCACGCGGAAAAGCTTTCAAGCTTATCCAGCCCAGCAGCAGGGTTTATCCTGGTTCCACCCACCGGGACTTTCCTAGCTTCCTTCTGCACGGCGAGGGGGAAAAAAGCCCGACGGAGGCAGGCAGTAGGCACCTCGGGCAGCTCGGGGAGCCGGTGCTCTCTTTCCCTGAGCTAGGTTTCTATTGTAGGCGGTGCATTCCTTGGGAGGGAGGGTGTGTGTGTGTCGGTGCCTTCCCACACTCGGGGCAGCTCTTATTTAATGGGGGTCTCCATGCAGGGCAGACGCCAGAAGAGATTTTGCCGTTCCCAGTTCCCATCCAGGAGCAGCAGCAGCTCGCACGCCAGGTGCCAGCATGGACCTCGTGGCCGAGATAACCCTGGAGGAGACGGCTCCCAGGGCCAACCAAGCCTCCAGGATGCACCTCAGGAAGGATTTGAGGAGGATACGGTGCGCGGTGCTGCTCTGCCTGCTCTCCGTGCTGGTCCTGGCGCTGCCCACTGCCTACCTGCTGGTTGGAAACCTCAGAGCCCCCAGCTCCTGCAACAACCAGGTAAGAGGCTGACGGCCAACTTCTGTCCTGCCACGCTGCGAGGAGGAGTGCCGTGTCCCGCCTCTCCAGGGCTGGATTTGTTTCGTTCTTCTAGTCTCTTTCCGAGTTTCTCACGTTTAAGGGAATGTGAGAAACTTGCTGTTGCATTCCTTCTCCTTTCGGCAGAGCAAATCTGCCTGGCGTCAATCTTATTATTGTTTGGTCTTCTTAACTAACTGTTTCTGTTCCTCTTGTTTTAATTTCACTAAAGTCACAGTACAATGCACAACTTTGAAACTTTTATTGACATGCTGCAGGAAATGCTTAAGAAAAAATTGCTACTTGACGGAAGTCAGTGTCTCTCCACTGATTTCACCCATATTTTGGCACTATGGCTCATTTTCCTCCCTCCTTTTGGGTTAACTCTGAGACTTCCCCTGCCAGTGTCCTATTTTGGCAGACATCTGCTGACTGTGCTGCTGATGTCAGTGGGTCAGTGCCTGTCATCCACAACTGGACAGACAGCTACAGCTGTCATGTATTATTAATGCAAACTCCTGCGAAGATATGATTTGAGCCAATTAAGGAGTCTGACCCAAAATTTCACTTCCTATTTTTTACTCCCCATCAAAACTTTCTCTGGATCCAGGGATCTTCTCAGCTTTTCTCTTTTGACAGACAGCTAAACTCACTTTCTCCTAGAAAGACAAGCTTGCTGGTGTGGCTGCTTCTAATGCTCTTCCATGCCGCCCCACTCTTTCTCGTGCCAGACTGCAAACAAGTGCCTATTTCAGCTCTAGACTATTAATTCAACAGGACTGCCCCTTGCTAGAAGGATGCATATGTGCACATAGGTCTGAAGATTTAAGGTTTTAATTTTAGCTTCAGGTATGAAATTCCCCAACTAATTAGCTGGCTTGTTATATGCTCACTTATGAACTGCAAAAGAAAGCGGCGTTAGTAAGTGGCCTCAGAGGCAGATTTCTAACTTGCCACACATTTAGTCTATGGATGTTTAGAGAGTGTGACGCCAGTACCCATGTCTGCACATGTGCTTGCTTTTGGCTGCACAGAGACGTGCTAGCCCCTGTTTGACCTCAAGTCTGCACAGCCAGTGTCTCACACCTAACCAATGCCAGCTTCTGGGTGCAGCATCTTCTGCGTTATCTGCTTATACCTTTGTGCACTGCTGAAAAGAGGTGCAGCAGCCCTGTGCAGTACCTCAGGCTGTTAAATCTGCCAATTTCTTGCACGTGTGAAAGTGCATGTTACTGTGCTGACCCTGTTACTGCTAGTTAGGCCAGCTAGAGTGGGACACACGGAGTGAAGAGGATCTTTGCACAGACTCAGCTGCATTGCTCTTTTTCTGCATCCTCTGAGGTGGTACACAGCAGAACAGTTCAGTTCTTGAATTGATCTTTGGGTGAATTAATAATGTTAACCTGTTTGATTGGAGTAATGTGTTCCTAGCTCTTGACCCTGTTGTCAGAGTTAGAGGAGAAAAGTATTTTTATGAGTGGGTTTGTCTTCTTAAGAGAAAAAACTCAATGTAAACCATTAGATTTGCAATAGCCTGGGCTACGCTAGTGTGTGTTTCCATGCATATGCACTGAATTATTAGCGTGTAGTATTCCCACAATGATGTAATGAGGTGATCAGATGAGTTACAGCCTCCGCAAGTCCCAGTGAGGAAGAGAAAAATCATCGGGCTGGCTGGCTGCCCGCTGCCTTCATGCCGAGCTCAGTGGGTGGAGCGTCCAGCTACAGTTCAACTGATCCTGCATTTTCTAATTTTTTCAATCACTCTGCTGCTGATTGACTGTATCACCAGGGTTATCCAGCAACAGAGAGCAGATGGGTGGTTTTGTCTGCCTGTGTAACTTGGTGTTAATTCCCCAGAGCCATGTCACAGGCTAAGCGCAGGTGCTCAGCCCTGCAGCTCGGCATGGCTGTAGGCTGTTTCAGTCTGTCGGAATGTTTCTGGGCATAAAGGCTCTCAGAGAAAATGACTTTTTGCATTTCCTTCTACATTTGAAGTGTTAGAACTGAATTGCTAAGCAATGCCTTCCTCATGTGTCCCACTGATAGCCCAAGCCAGGAGGACTAGGTTGGGACCAGACGTGTGTGCCAGACTTCTCTGTGGCACTGGTTTTGGGGCGTGGATGCCCTGGGCATAGTGGGAGCAAGTTGCCAGACCCAAATTTGCACCAGATACATATTCACTTGCTGACCCTTGCAGCAGCAAGCCCACAGGAGGAGTCCTCTCATTGCCTCAGGACCAAAGCTCAGCCCACACATGCTAGATTATCAGCTTCTCATGCATTGGGGACAGTCCTGGGCGGAGGGAGGGACTTGTCAGCTGAGCAAGCGAGAGGCAGATGTAGTAAATTCCTGAGCCGGTCCTTCCTGGAGCAAGGAGACGGAGAAGGGGAGAAAGGGAAGGTTTGTGCAACAGGGGTGTGCCTCTTTGATTTGCCTGCGGGGTGAGGCAGTTTATTCATCTCTGCTTCTGTGTGGGTGCACATGGTGTCACATTCTGCCTCTGAAGGGATACAAACTCACCTTTTCCTCTAGAAATGTCCCTTTCAGGAAAAAGCAGAGCAAGTTAAGTCATTACAACAACATGTGGGAGCCACTGGTTGTCTCTCATGGTATCATGTATCTTGCATTAATAATTCAAGTCTGGTAATGGTTTCCCTGGACACCTTCCAGGCTCACTACACTGCTTCCCTTTTTGAAATAGAAATCACTTTCTTTTGTGCTTCAAGACAGCGTGAGGTGAGGAAATAGGGTTCTTTAAGAAGTAACACATGGCTTGTGTTATTAGCAGGAAATATAAAAGGCTTTAGTGGTGCCCTTCCAGAGGAAGGGCCAGGACTGCTGTGCATCATTCCCCAAAAGAAGCCAAGTTGCTGTCTGAGTATGCAAATCTACCAAGGAAATGGCACAGCAGCCAGGATAGCATCTCTGGCTACCTTAGCAACCCACTTAGCTACCCCAATACAGCAGACCATCAAGTCCTGTGGCCTTGAGATGTTGGTACTTGGGCTTATTTTTGTGGCATCCTTGGCACAGCAGGACCACAAGCAGCACAAGGGAAATTCCAAAACCTGTCCAAAGGATTGCACGTGAACCTGTGTGCCATGTCAGCCTTGGAATGGAGAAGGGAGCTGCTGCAGTACAGGAGGGACTTTAAAGTCCTAGCAGCTCCACCTGGATCCTGTCTGAAAGGATGAAGCCAGAAAGCTAGTAACAAAGCTCAGATAAGGACTGCCAGAACATGCAGACATACAGAGCCAGGAGCCCTGACGGCCTGCCCAGATGGGAAAGAGACCCTGAAATGGCTTCCTCATCTGTAGAGAAGGAGAAATGCCTGGGGAGGAGCACTGAGCATTGCACCTAGGCGGACATGTGGGGGACTCACCTTCCAAAAGCCAGCAACAGTAAAACTCCTGACTGGCCATTGCTGCTTGATACATATGATCCTTACGGGCAAAGAAGCTAGTGAGCACATGCCCTGGGTACATGCTTACACTGGGCACTATAGTCCAGCCAAAATACTCCCCTTAAGGCCAGTTTTTACTGGCACAGAACAGGCCCTTACCAAAAATGCCCAGTCCAGGCCGTGCAGTATCTCTGGAGCTAGCAAAATTGTAGGTGTGTGAACCGTCTATGACCTGCAGAGACTCTGCCCATAAAATAGTGTCCTGTGCTAGAGATGGAGTGGATGGAGGTGCTGGGGATATTTTGCTCATTAATCTCTCTGCCTGTAGTGCCAGGCTGCTTTTCCTATGCAGTTTTCTTATCAGATACCTTGGCCCTTCCTGGAGGTGCAGAGGCAAAGCCGGTGACAGGGCATGTTCAGCCCTTTTTGGCTTTAGCAATATATGGATATAAATGCAGTTGAACATTCTTGTTATCAAAACAATACAGAGGTGGTTTGCATACCACAGTATTCAGGGTAATTAGAGCTGGGTGTCTGAGATGTCATTTGTCTGCAAGTCATCTTTAAGGTGGGATTTTCAACATGACTCAGTGCTGGTTACAGTCTCTCCACCATAACCAAAGGGAAAATGGAAGCCATGCTGTGAACTTTTCAGAATCACAGCTAAGCAAGAAAGGAAAAGAGAGAAAAACACTAATTGTGTAAATGATCTCTCTATTGTTTCATGCTGCTCAGCTCTCCCTCACCACCTCATCTACACCGTCAAGATATATCTGCACCTATTTAGGACAATTATTACTAATAACTGGCCATTATGTAACATTGACTAGTACTAAAATATTTCCTATGGAAGGTTTAGATTGGTATCCTTATCAAACAGCACAATTATGGGGAAAAAAAAATCCCTTACCTTTGCCAAGAAACAGAATAATTTCACACCTTGCAGCACCCTGTTCTATCTACTGCACCACACTGTCCTTTAGCATCTATGAATGCAGCTCCTGTACCTGGTGTTTCTATCTGGCCTTCTTTGGAAACAAGTAAATTGAGATTGCATAAAAAGTTTCTTCCCAGTTTTTAGTCAAAGTAATTTTTTTATTTTTTATAAAGAAGCAGAATTCTTCTTGGTATCTTTCCCACTTTCCCATCACCTCTGTATTGCAACATCTGAGTTTACATGAACTACTTCAGCAGAAGTTAGGCTTTAAATATGTAAACAGTTCCACTGAAGTTACATGATTAAATGTAGGTTTGTGATTGATTTGTAGCTCATTGCAGTACTTAGCATCATTAGAAAATATGTCACTTGATAAATATGTAGGAAGAGTCACATAAATAATGGCGTAAAATATACTCACATGCATTATGTCTAGCCAAAGGCAAGGGGGAGTGTTTGAGGGAAATCCTCCACACCTATTTTGTGCTTCCCACCAAGGGAAGGACAAAATCACCTGGCTATGATTCTGTCACATCAAAAAGTATAGTCATGTTTAGAGACCACAGCAAGAAGATGGGACCTTGGAGAAAGTTATTAGTCATAATGAAAGGCCCAGACATCTCATTGACAGCGCATCACCATTTCTCTCTGTCAGCCACATACTGAGCTTTTGCACCACTGTCTCTTCTAGATGACATTTCCTGCAAGAGCAGCAGACTGCTATGGCTGAGCTATGTATGTGTGTACAGGTGGGGAAGGGAGGGAAAAAAAAAAGAGACTTTTCCCTGCAGTTTTCCTTCTCCATTTTTTTTCCATCATGCTAGAACAACTAGTTTAGAAATAAGGTTTTCTGCAGGAGCACATGGATGTTTACTGCTAGTAAAACATTAAAGTATACTTGGGCTTACTAGAGTAGCTAGCAGTCCCCAAACCCAGGCAGCCTGACTCTTCTCCCACAAACACTCTCCTGCCCCAGGCCAATATAAAGTATCTATTTTCTACTTCTCCTGCAGTATTTGAAGTATTTGTGAGACATAGTCACCTGGAGATAGCTTCAGCATCTATGTGCTAATACTATTTCAGCCTATTTATTAAGCAATGTGCATCAAAACCTTAGCTGCAAGATGATCAGTGGCAGTTTATTCAATGTATTTATTGTAGCTGTCCACAAAACATGCCATAACGCACCAGTGTGCTCCTGACAAACATTGGGTGATAGGGGTTCCTGACAGCCCTGATAGTCAACCCTGAGCTGGCTTGTGCCCTGGGGAAAGCATAAGGGATGCTCCTCACAACCCAGGGATGCTAGATCCAGAGTCAGGCTCCCGCAGCATCCTCCAGTTAGGACCCATGCTGCTTTTCAGGCTGCTGTAAGAGGACCGGCACCTGGCGAGAAGCAACCGGCCGTGCCCAAGCATGAGTCAGAAGGACCAGCCCTGGTAGGCGTGTGGCAGGCAGACAGCAGCTTCCCTTTGAACTGCTCAACCTAAATGTGAGAACCACTTGGCATGGCCCAGGGCCATGCCCTGCTGCCATGCAATGCATGTTGGCACAGGGATGTGTAATGAGTGTCCTGGTGTTCGGCTCTAGAACAAAACATAAGAGGTAAGCAAAGGTGAATCACCCTGCCTTCCCTTGGTGGAGTGTCAGCGAGCCACAGAGCTCACCCTCTGCCAGCAGCACTCTGACCTGCTCAGCTCCTTTCCCCCTTCCAATGAGGCAACCCAGCATTCAAGACAGACCTAAGCAACAGACTAACAGTCTGAAATAACGCAGATGCAGAAAGAAAAGCAGGTGAAACAGCAGTTCTATAGCTGATAGACCTCAGTTAGTCTTTTTGCTGGTGTTATGGATGCATTGAGTGCCTGCAAAGGCTCAGAACTGCTGAGTCTTGAAACAAGGAAGAATCACTCACATCACTCCACTTGCTCTGTTTGCTCTGCACAGACTGATGGACAGGAACATCTCTAAGCGGCAGAGGTGCTCCAGCAGTGCTGGATAGAGGTACTGTCACAAAGGAGGGTTATCAAAGGCTAATTCACACTGGCCACTCTGCCAGTCCTCCCCCAGTTATGCCAAGGGTTTGTCCAGCCTCTGAACAATACTGGAGTTTAACGCAACCACCACCACAGGATCCCAGGTCCTGTCCCTGGCACCTTTTCTGAGATGCAGGCTGTTTCAAACAAAGAGCAGAAAACTCTTGCAGTGAAGCAAAGCCCTGTCAGGGCTTGTCCTTTTACATAAAAGCTCTAGCTGAGGTCGATAGTATTACTGTGGCATATTCCATTTTCTGGGATAATGCAAACCAGACCCTATGTGGAAGTAGTGTACACCCTGGAGCTCTGAGCTTACCACTTGCAAATCTCTCCTGCAGGTCACAGAAGAGAGGGCCTCTCGCTTTCTGAAGCAACGGGCAGTAGATACTGGTAAGTTTGCCAGTCCTTTCCCCCATCCTGAGCACCTTTGTTTACCGAGGTTTTGCAATCGCTGCCACAGCACGCTGTTGGCAGATGCCTCGCCCCCCTGCCCTCCACTCTCACCACCCAAATCTTTCCCAAGCCAGATGAGCCAGGGCAGACAGAGGCAAACCTGGGCAACAAGACGCAGGGAGATAACTGGGGCCATAGCGAAAGTGTGAGCATTTCTAACCCCAGGGCTGTGCAAGCTCGCTCCTTCTAGTGCAGACACAGACCTCCCCAGCAGCTCTCCAAGATCGGTATAACTCCCTGAACATGCAAAAGCATGGATTCAGGAGCCTGTGCACACCACACCTCCCTCCTGTTCACCCTCCAGCAATTTAAGACATGGCCATAATGTGTCCTGTCGACACCACAGCAGGCCTGACAAGCTCAGTTATTTGCAAAGGGATTTTACTACCTCAGCGATGTCAATAAACAATCACGGCAAATAACTCCCAACTCAAACATAAGCAGAAATGGAAAGGGGCTGGACACGTTTCCTCAGTGGTATCAATCACCACTCACATCTCATTGACTTGAATAGCAGCAAACATCCTTACACACTTTTTTTTCTTTTTCCCCCTCAGGTACAGATACACTTTCCAGTACAGAAAAGCCAAGAGCGCACCTGACAGGTAATTCTTGTTCAAAAGTGAAGTGATTCTCATGGGTATTACAGCAGATGTAGTGGTGCAATAATCTTGGTTTCTGTGGGTCTGATAGGATCAGGTGTTGCAGGAAACATGGGGAAAATAACCACAGCTTTGTCTTGTTGGCCACAAGAGATTTACTGCAGTCTGTGTTTGTAGAAAAGAGCCTGTGAAGGAGGTAGTTGACAGAAACTTCTCTTCTTGCCACTTTTCCAAGCCATTTATTTCATTTAATGAGCAGCTCTTGTAAATGAACTTAAATAGGTGCCTGGTATCTTAGTGATCTGCTCAATTCTGTAGAAAAGGCTGTGGACAGAGCCCAAGTGAGCCCTCATGGAGCAGTGAGTTGGGAAAAACTACCAGGTCTGGAGAAAAATCATGTCAAATAAGACCAGTTTTAGAGTCCTTATTTTTCAGCAAGTTCTGACTCGGGCCACACACACCATATTGCCATCAAATAGCCTCCTGTTTTTAGTGAGATCATCTCTGACTCACTGGAGAAAGCAAGGGAAGAGTTATGTCCAGCTGAACCCCTCCAAGCCTTTATCCGTTAGGAGGGTGCTATCGCAAAACACTGTTGCAGTGTGTGTTGCCATACATTTCCAAGGGACTGCCAGAGTTTGCTCACTGTAGAGGCTTCCCCAGCACCCTGTGTGTTGTCCCAGGGGAGCACTTTAGTAACTTGAATCATGCAAGAAGTGGCATGATGCTTCACACAAATTCACCTACAGGGTTAAACAGGTTAAGCGTACAGTATTTCAGGGCTGATTTCTTTCCCAGCATAGTTTGCTTTCCCTGATTCACAAGCTCCTTCTGAATGCACATCCTTGGTCCCATCCCCTTTTGCACACAGGTTGCTAGAGCTCCAAAACTGACGTGTCCTTGTTCAAAATCACCTATTTTCTTAAGTGCAAGTTTGCAAGAGCAAAAGGACCATGTCTGCTAGTGTAAGTCTCTCTGTTTCCCCTGACTCTCCCCATGGAAGAGAGACCTGGAGGCTCCCAGTGCAGCTGACTCAGAAGAGCAGCTGAAGCACAGCTCTGCTGACGGGAACTTCCCTGGGTTGCACAAAAGTCCGTTTGCCACAGGGAAGCACCCAACAGTTTTCTTTGAATTTCCTCAGGCCACCCATTTGCAAAAATTCATTTGCTGTCATTCCTGGGCAGTCTCCCTGGGATGGTGCCAATCCTCTTCAACCTGCTGGTTTGCACCAGTCACTGTTGGCCATAGCAAGGAGCATGAAGAGGAAAAAGCTAAGGGGATTTTACTGCTCCTTTTCTGTGCAAAAAGGCTACACACAGGCTGCTGTGCTATGTAGCCATCAGGGAACCTAATTTCCATGAACTTCCCTTTGACCTTATTTTAGCCCAAGCATAGTTTTGGTGCTGCACCCTGTGGCAAGGAATTCCCAAGCTTAACAGTACATCACAGTCAGAAAATATTTCCTGTTATTTTAAACTTGCTGCATAATAATTTCTTGGGTGCCAGCCTGTTCTTCTTACAAACCATGACTTGTGCATAGAAAGTGAAAAAGGAATAATTATTCTTCAGATCTTTGTTACATTCCCCCACCTCAGGTACCTTTTTCAAAGTGAAGTTGGTAGACTACAAACTCTCACTTGTAGGAAAGCTCTTCCAAATCTCTATTCTCTCTGTCTTTTTCTAGTGTTAGGCACATATACTCTGAAGGTGAGAGCAGAGGACTGAGAGGAATAACTAGCCACAGTTCTTTCATGAGCATGCACCACTGGATTAGCAGTAGCAGAACAACTCGATGTTTTGGTCCCTGTTCCTTTATGATGAATTTTCCACCTCCTCTTGGCCTTTTTAACACATAGTGAGCATTCTGAACTTACTGAACTGGCATCAAGATCTCCTCTCTCAGGGTGGCGATAGCGAGTGAAGAATGGCACAGTCCATGGGAATACCTAGCCAGGACTTTTCTTCATCCCCATTCTCTCCTGTGCACTAATGTATATTTGGTGCTGACCGCACCATGCCATCATCCCCTCTTGCATGTATTTGGTTGCACTTTGGGTCAAGATCCAGACCAATGCCTATTCCTCCTTGTCACCAGCCTGCGACACAGCTGGATGAACTATGTTGCAGAAACCCCATCAAATACCTGGCTTGCACTTATCATGCTGCAATGGTATCTGAGCACCCCACTTTCTGGTTCCACTTGATTGTTGGAAGTTATTAAACTCCCAGTGCACAATCTTGAGCAACAGAAACCCTGCAGCCACAGGGCTTTGCAGTACATGGTGTACAAGGGCTTTATTACAACAGGAGACTCAGGCCCTACTCTCTTGCTAGACCAGGAGTCTGGCCTCAGAGTACAGTGTTCAGTATCAGGCTCTCACACTGGTGAGGGCTAAGAATTGTAGAAACCCCACAAGTTCAGCAATATGCCCCAAAATGTACCCCAAAACTGCCAAGCAACAGAGATTCTCCAGCAAGGGACTAAACCAGAAGAGATTTGGGGAAAGGAGAAGTAATTTCACATGTGAGGGATGCTGAAAATTTATAGTGGATGGGAAAGGTGAAGGAACTGTAGCAGTGAATCCCTTATTAAAAAGCAGATTTTATTTACTTCAAGAGTTAGCATATGTCATAGTTTAACCCCAGCCAGCAACTAAGCACCACGCAGCCACACACTCACTCCCCTCCCACCCAGTGGGATGGGGGAGAGAATTGGGGGGCGGGGGGGACGGGTAAAACTCTTGGGTTGAGATTGTAACAGTTTAGTAGA
>JANZLQ010000055.1:10621172-10684596 GCA_026212715.1 Elanus axillaris | reverse complement strand
TCCTTGACTTTAGACTAAACACTACTTAGCAACAACTGAAAACATCAGTGTGTTATCAACATTCTTCTCATACTGAATACAAAACATAGCACTATACCAGCTGCTAGGAAGACAATTAACTCTAGCCCAGCCAAAACCAGGACAGCATAATAGGTATTTTTGCAGGAAATACAGCTCTGTGTATTTATGAAAAAAATAAATGACAAGTACAAAGTACAACTGCTGCTAGAAAAGGAGCTGTACTGTATTCAAAGGCACTTGAACATGCATTTTTCCTTTTGACCGGTATTGAAAGCATGGGGGAAATTAATTAACTTGAAAATAGAGACCATTAATAGAGTGAGCTTTATCCTGAAAGGGACATTATAGCTGTAGAACTTGGAGTTGACTAATTCTAGAAGTTATGAAACATGTACTTCATTTGAGATGCCTGTTGGTTACAAAAAAACTTCTTAAGAATTGAGTGTCCTTGACATTTTAAATGCGTCATTCTACATGGAAAAAAATATTTCACATGCAGCTTCTCTTCAATTTTCCCACAAAATTCCCAAGATGGAAAAGAGCCTGGGACATTTTCTGGAAATATCCTGATCTTTTCTGATCCTTCCTATCTCAAACAAGATTTTGTCTGCTACCAGCTGATCTTTGAGAGGTATTACTCCAGGCTCTTGTAAGCCTTAGAGCGACCCAAATGCTACTTTAGTTTTTGCCAGGACTAAGGCCAATCCCTAGACACCCGAGAGGTAGCTGAGGATGAAGGCAGACCATGAGTACTTTCATTTTCTTTTATCCCTCTCTCCCTGTATAAGGCAAAGCTCCATTGGCTCTTAAGTCTCATCGTCCTTAAAATACTTCTATAATTTAGCTTGGCTTGCTATCACAATCCCTGTCTACTGTTCTCCCACATAGAAGTACTCTCCTCATATAATTTGCCTCTTGAAGAAAGATCAGAAAGATTTGATACTTCAAGCAGCACTGACAGGCAGGCTGAAAAAAAACATTATTTTGTTGTGCTACTCAGAGAATATGCAAGAAACTGCACTCCTAACACCTTCTTGTCTCCTTACAGATTATTTATTGCTAGAAAAGAGAGGGAAATTGGTGCCACTGGGAGCTGAGCACATTAGTTTTTCTGAATCTTATTTACCCAGGATAAACCTAATGGTTATTGCCAAGAGAGTTTCAAAATTTTCCCTTACCTGCATTCCATTTGCCTCTCTGCCCATGCACACACAGCCCTTCCCCAAATACTGAATCAAAATCAACTTTAAACATTAACTCAAGCTCATGAAAAAGGTCCACTTTCCTGGAAATCAGTTGCCTCAGTCTTTCTCAGCATTTAGCATGAACTTTCGAGGTTCATTTTAATACCTGACAGAATCTTAATGGTTTTTATCCGCTTCCTTTTCACTGCCTCAGCTGCTGTTTTACCAGAACAATTTTATGTGGCAGTCAGTAAAGAGCAGAGAAACTCTTTTGCTTCCCTGCATAAAAATGTGTAAGTGCTAGGGCTTATTCTCCTGGCTGGTGTGTGAGAGAAATTAAAATGGCGGAGGAGAAGCAAAGGGAACAGGGCGACAGTTCTCTGATCCTTCCCCTGAGACCCCTGCAGCCTGGGGATCATCCTTAGCTTGGATCAGATTGATGTTGGGGTCTGGATAAGAGCTCTGCTTGTAATCAGCTAACCACAAGACTGGGAAAAAGTCTGGAGCAAAGTGAAGGCTAATACTAAGCTTAGAGTTTTGTTCCAGCAAAGCATTTAAAAAAAAAAAAGGTATTAAAAAATGGTTTTAATTACAATGTGTTGCTTTGGAGTTGGGCCTCCTGAGGCCCAGTGGGGTCTTTTGAGGTTTTGGTAGGATCAAATGAGACTGGTAAACCAAAAGCAATTCTACAGCAAAAGATTTCATTGTGAATACTTGGGAAGAAAAGCTTGACGCAAGGGCTAACAAACCGTAACATCCTTCAGAAGCAACTTGGCAGGAAGAGAAGGTCAATTGTCTCAGTTTTTGGTGATAGATCATGCTGATCATTGTGAAACTTCTGCAAGCACAATAGTGTCTGTCTAAGAAACCTAACTGCAATCCATTGCTGCTGAAGAATATGATGCTTTAGTATTATTACTGCCCTGAACCATCAGGTACAGGCATGGTACACATGTATACTGTCCCAGCACTGGTTTCACTTCAGGACAAGGTTTTTACTCTGTAAATAGGTAAGACAGCACCCTGGACCTGCAGGGTAAAACTGTCTGTATTGCTCCATAGTGCCATAAGACTTAGTCTTTAAGGAGGGCAGTCTCATCATTCAGGATCTGGCCCACAACAAGGCCATCCAGTCACAGCATACCCCTTCAGGCAGCCTATGCTGGCCAAGGCCTTCCAAAAACATCCTTGGCTTTCACTCCTGATTGCTCAGATCTGGACATGCTATGGACACCCTTTAAAAATATCACTGGACAGTTGGTCTGCAGCCAATTCACCTCAGTTTTCAAACTGTAAAATAATAACATTTCTGTCCTAGCATTTTAATTACCCTATTGAAATTGCTTGCCCTTAGGAGTAAAGAACTCACATTATGTTCAGCAACATATCCCCAGCTGTAGCAAACTAACCCATCTCTTCTCCCTCTCTCTTCCTCCCACAGTGAAGAAACAAGATCTCGCCAACACCGAGGGAAACCATCTGCCCATCCTGCAGTGGGAAGACAAGCGAGGCTTGGCTTTTACCAAGAACAACCTCAATTATTCCAGCAACGCACTGGTGATACCTGTGTCTGGGGACTACTATGTCTATGCTCAGGTCACTTTCCGAGGGCCCATTGAAAGATACAGAAAAACAAATTCTGTCACTGAGATCATCACCAAAGTCACTGACAGTTACCCCGAGCCCACCCAGCTGCTGACTGGCACCAAGACCCTCAGTGAAAAGGGAAACAGCTGGTTCCAGCCCATTTATCTGGGTGCTGTGGTCTCCTTAGAAGTGGGAGACAAGCTAATGGTCAACGTTAGTGACATCAAGCTGGTGGATTACACTAAGGAGCACAAAACCTTCTTTGGTGCCTTTTTACTGTAGGTCCTTGGCAGCAGCTGGTGGGGGCTTCTCTTCAGGGCCCTGGTATGACCTCGCAGGACCTTGGCTTTGTGGGCGTTCGTCAGGGTGCAATCTCTGTGCTGTTATCCTTCTTCTGTACTGCCACTCCCCTGCAGCTCCCTCCAGCCTTAAGTTAAGGGATAGGCAAAGCTAAAGCCACAGGCTGAATTGAAACACCCCACCCCTCACCCCACCTCCCCAAAAATCAAACCAGAAGAATGAAAGTCAGATTGGAGAAAAAAAATATTTTGGAAAGTAAAAACTGAGAGCTCTTCAAAATTTTGTAAGATAGGGAGGAACAGTTTATACCTGTGGGTAGGAATATTGATCTTGAATATTGCAGCTAAGCTACATCACTAATTCCTCCTCCAATGTACAATTTCCTCATTGCAAAAAAGTGTTCTGAACTTTCTCCAGTGCTTCCAGTATAGTTTTGCATGACTCTTCTTCAGATTCTCAGTTCTAAAAGGTAATTACTTTTTATCATTTCCTTACAAATAGATTTGCTCAGTACTTTGCACTAACATAAAGCTCAGATTAATCATTAACTGCTTAACTCATCCCTTCCAACTTCCCTGTAAAATAGATTAAAATTATATCTTATGTTTTGCAGAAGCTACCTGAATTTTTTTTTCCCCAAGAAATTGTTTGCAGTTCTTTAAGTAAATATATAGCCTCAAAACTTTATGTAGAATTTCTAGGGAACACACACACTTTCTGTTTCAGCATGAAAGTGGAATCTCCCCCCCTAGGTTGTAACATTAGGAAAACAGAAAAGACATGGCAGAGAGAGACATGCAGCAAAATTTTCCACAATTTAAATCAACTACTGAAATTTTAAGAGGAAACCTCTGCAATGTTTTGCTTTCCATTATGTTCAATGCAAAGCAAGCACAACTGAAGAAATCACTGTCTTGGTGCTCCCCCTTGCATCCATTGCCAATGCTGCAGCAGTCCCTTAACCACAAGGGACTCCCCAGCCTTTCCCTTGGTGAAGGCTGGCAACCAGTAGTCCCTACACAAGGTAAAAAGATCCAATGATCATGCCATGCCACGACCAGGAGAGGGGCTCAGGAATGTTTAGCTTCCCACCTTGCACTTCTCTATTTTCATAGATCTTACTGTCTCTCAGGGAAATTCCCCAGCTTTCCTTCTCCTCCCACAATAAATACATCACTGACAATGACTCAAGTCATGTTCTTGTAGATTTGGACTTCACACTCTTAACTACCAGCAGGTCTCACACCTGAGCACCTACCATCCAGCCATTCTGCAACAACCAGGCTTCACTCTCTGCAACTCTTTCCTGCCTCACCTCATTGGATTTCCTCCATTTTCCACTTCTTGGGCAGAAGTGACAGCAAAGCTTGGTTGCCTAGTTAATGTTTCCACTCAAAGCCATGGTGGGGCCCAAAAGCACACCGTTAGTGTCAGGGAGGTACTGAGGTTGGGGAATATGTAGCACTGGGATGGGGGGTTGTAGCTGAAGAGCTCAGATGGGCAGAGAAGTTCTCTGATGGAGACAGCCCAACTACAAAAGACCGTGTGTGATACTACAGCCCAACCAGCAGTGAGACCAGGCTGCTTTGTCCACAGCAAGCCTATTCCTAGCAGGAGACAAATTATTGCTATATAAAGATCTGTTTGAACTGACATGGAAAAGTCAGTAGCACAGCTGAGTGCAGAGCATAGAGAAAGGCCAAGGCAGATTAGGGATAAATGGAAGCGAGGAGCAGAGTAGGAGGTGGAAGATCCAGGCAACACCAGCATCTCTGCCTCTTCATGGCTTGGTGTCTTCATGCTGACAGCATGACTACAGCTCTAAAACCTAGGAGGTCATTTATGTAGTAAATCACCTCAGAAAAGAAGGCTTTTTGGCCATCCTTCCCTCTTCAGCAGTGCCTGAGTCCCATAGTAGGTCTCAGTCCTTCACTGTTTTATCCACACTGAAATAGCATTAAACACATTGCAAAAGCTAGGAGATGGCCATCTTGCTCTGCCCTTCTTTCCTCAGCAGGTGTCTGCCTTGCTTCCAGATTCTTCTTGAGTCTAGTCGTTGGGTGTTGGTCCTCTATACAACAACATCTGGGAGACCTTGACAATGTCCCTGCATCAAAACCTCATGACAGTTTGGCTTCCCATCCTTTCTTTGACTTGTTCTTTGTTTTCCCCACATCCACATCTCAACTGTCCTCTTGATCCCTTTCTCCCACAGGCACCTTCCTGCCTTCTTGGCCCTGTCCATTAGGTATAAGGACACCTCTTTGTCCATATCTAATTTTCTACTGGCAACTTCTCTCTTACAGTCACCTCAGTGCACAGAGAAAACTGACATCTGAGAAAAGGTTAGGATGGCAGAAACTAAAGGTAACGGTCCTGCTAGAATGTGCAAACACTCTTGGCCAAAATATCCTCTGATGTCTTTATTAGGTAGATTCACTTCCGTCTTTAAGTCCTTTCTCCTATGTTTCCTCCACCTGTTCAGCATTTTCTTTTAAGCTGAAACTGGCTGAGACAGGAGCAGTTATTCCCCAGGTATCCATTCAGCACCCAGCGCAGGTGACCTGGCCTCGTTACTTCTCAGAAAGGGTGTCTGGTCATTCAGTTCCTTGGCAGTGCTGTTCTTACTGCTCAGAACCCCCACGCACCACGGTAAAAGCTGGTGAAATCTCACTCTCTTGGCCGTTCAAGACAAGGTTATTCTCTGAGAAACCCTAAGACTTCCCATATCTTAGATTTTCTAAAGTGTTTTCTCAATACCCCATGCTGAGTTCTTCTGAGCTTCTGATCCCTTAGTTGTGTGCCCAAAATAGGAACTGAACTCATGACAAGATGAAACTTGCAGCTCTTGCAGACCACCACATAAAGCACTTTAGGTGACTAACACATGAAACAACATGGTAAATCTTATAAAGGGAAGACTTAAAAGTGACCTGTCCAGGACAGGTGATTCTCAGCAACTAGGTAGGAATGCTTCTGTGAAGTGTAGGATGAATTTGGTTTATCCTTGGAGAAAATTGGAGTGCAAATTTTAGTTGTTCTGAGACAGTTACAGAAGTTCAGAAAGCTCTTTATTTCTACAAATGACATGATGTAGCATTCTTTTGAGGCCATAACACAATCCTGATAGGCTTGTACGGCAGATTTCCACATAAACTGTATCTAAAATCATCATCACTTAATGTCTGGTGTGCTGAGTGATGGTAAATATGAGGTCTGGGGGAGAGGAGTAGTGAATGCAGTATTTGGCATACAATAGAAGAGCCTTCTATGGGTTATATACACATATATACATAGACATACATATGTATTTGTGTATATTCATAGTTCTAGGAAGCCCATTGGCAATAATGAGCCTTTTCTACCACAAGGCACAAAAATTGTGTCCACTGTGCACTAAAGATAAATTTGACAAGCGAAAAATTTCCTGCTGCAGCTCCATTACAGGTGTGACTCTCTTGATCCATGGCACAAAAATATTTATTTTAGTCCTGTTGGAGCAACCTTTTGCACCCTGTTACACACACCAGCTTTTAGCACATTTAGCGAACTAGCACATAAAGTGCTAGTGACATATGACATAAAGAAATATATCTGGCATTACTTGTTTTAAAGTGGTGCAGGCATATTAATCTACACATCTACCCTAGTGGAAATTCTCTCTTTCTCCCTTTTTTCCCCCTCTCAGTGCTAATAATGTTTCTGTAGCAGTGACCAGCAAATATAGTAAGTTTGCAGGGACTGATTCTGACCCTGTTGTGTATCTGATATTCCTCCACAGAAGTCAATGGCATGAAGTCAGAGTAAAGCCACTTAAGTGAGACAGAGGTCAAGCTTAAAGGGAATATCTCAAACAGACAGAACCCAAGCTGTGGATTCTCAAATTTTTCCAAAGCTAAATAAGGACAGAAGTGTTCTCAGAAATTTGTGTTTATTGAATTAGAAAATTTTCTTTAATGTCTGGAGATGTGAAAATGCATATACATTGGCATTTTTCAGTTGAATGAGAAGATGATGAAATCTGGTCATGTGAACAAGTGACCTTTCAGTCTGTGGTCAAACTGAAAATATGTTTTGGTTTGGGTGGATGTGAAACTAAAACAATTATAAGAAAAAATCCAAGCTTGAGAAAAAGGGTAAAATAGGCAGCTCATGCTAAATGAGTTAAAAATACATGATTTAAGGTTTTGACCCTTATATTTCTTAGTGGGGGAAAAAAAAAGCACTTTTCAGAACAAAACTATTGAAAGAAAAAGCAACAGATTATTATTTAACAGATTACTATATTTTTTAATATGAAGTCTGATCAAAATATTTTAGTTCTTAGGAATTCGCTAATCTCTTTGATACTTAAAAAACTAACACTAAATAGTACTCAAATTCATAAAAAGATTCACTTACCTACTGCTTCCTTTCCCCTTAAAAACTAAGCATTGGTAAATAAGCATTAACTCCATATACATACAGAAGTAATTTAAATCAAGCTATAAGGATCACAGCTCCAATCTTACCAACATATACTCGTGCTGTACTTAGTCCTGAGCATGTGGCTAAATGGGTATCGTAAAAGTGAGCTCAGTTTTCTTATCTGGTGTATGGGAGAAGTAAAATCTACATTGCTCAGATTAAAAGCAGATAAAATGTTTTACCTGTGTGTACCCTCAACTACATCATTATAGGATCAGCCCTCCAAAGCAAGGAGCACTTACGTGGATCATCTCCAGCACATGTATGTTGGCAGGATTGGAACCTAGAGGTGAAAAGCTGAAGGTCATGTTCCTTCCTTAGCAAAACATGACTCAGATGATGAAATGGATGCTGCTGAGATGATTTTGGACATAACAGTTCAGTGGATATCAGGATAAGCAGAACCCTGGTACTAAGGGACACTACCAGGCTATACTGAACTGCAGCACAGACTGGAATGGATTAAAATATTCACTTGTGATTTTCAACACAGATATTTCAGAATTTTGAAGGAATCTCATTTTTCACCTCTGTAAGGTATAACTGACCACACTGTGCTTTGTTTTATTAATCTCCTGAGTGGCCCATCATTTCAGACGAGAAATGAGGAGAAAATTCATTCTTTAGAAGAATCAGAAAAATGTGAAGAATTTTTGCCCAGATCTGGGTATTAGACACCAGTATAGCATTTTGCTATTGTAAAGAATTTTATATAAGTGACTGTATATTGTCTTGTGCTTCAGTACTGATGTGCGTCTTTACCAGAAGAACTGACTTAACTTCTTATTTCCAAGTTCTATGGTAATAAAAATGCAAGTTAACTAATGTGACAATTTCTGATCCTGGTCCCCTTCCAAAAACACTAACCAAATAGCATGCTTAAGAGCGATCAGCTAATACAGCCAGATAATGCTGATGTATAAGTAACCTATTTTGTTGTGTGTTAACATGTGAATGATTGTTATTTTATGCACGGTTAGATGTCCCTCACCAGAGTGAGCTCAGATTCAGACTTTCCCCTGAGGGCTTACAGAGACTTGCATTTCAAAAGGCAAAAACACAAAGGTTGAGCAGATACTCTTTTTCAGTCCCTTTTCCCCTTTGCAGAGTAAGGAACAGCTGATTCCCTCTTTTTTAAATTTCTTAGTCTATTTTGAAAAAGCAAGTCCTACAGCGAAGCAGTGTTCATCAGAAACTGCATCGTAGCTGTACTCGCAGCCTGCAGAGTCAGGGACTGATCCTCCCCGCTGAGCACCCAAGGGAGATGGGAACCACAGTATCACCACCTGGCCAAAAAGCCAGGTTTGCCCTGTCTACAGCCATACCTAAGAACACCTTGGCAGCTTGGGAATTGAATGTTTACAATTGCTCAGCTCTGGCTGCTTGGCACAACCCAGCTAGGAAATTTTGGCCAGATAGGGGTCAAAGTCTTGTTTGAAGGCAGCAGAGCTCTGGACACCCTTAGCCTTGTTCTAGCTTGAGCTTTGCTGTCCTTACACTTTCAGTATAATAGCAGCATCTACTAGATATGTATTTCTTACCCTGGGTGGTGTTATCTTAAATTCACCTGCTGTCAAGAATGCAAATTCTTTCTTTCCACTAGCAGAATTGAGAAACATTCTCCCATTGGTCATATTATTTTGTACTTCCAAAATTTCTTATGCTTTCCTGGCTTGAACTCAGAGCATCATATTTAAATTCCTTCAGAAGAGGTTTCTGGTTAAGGGCTCTGTGCTCTGGCTCAAGGAAGGTTTTCACTTGAAAACTTTGAGGGAGGATTTATGTTTACCCTGGTTTCCATCATCCACTTGCAAATACCTGCGATGCTTTGTTAGCAGCCTCTGTAGAACAGCCAAGAGTTAATTAGACAGTAAGAATCAGACTGCTTTCTCCTGTAACACCAAAAAGATGTTTTTGTTGGTTTGTTTGGTTTTTTTAAATCCAATACCTACCTCATGTTTACAAGAATAGCAAAAGCAAATTATAATTTTATTATTGTTTTCTGTTTTAACTTGAGCCAAGCAGAATTCACTTCTTTTATTGCCATTTTACTCCATGCTTTTGCACATATAGGGTAACAACTTGAGTTAACGTCTTCTTTGTGGTCTAAATACACTGGCACATACAGTCCCTGCCCACGAGCATTGTGCTTCATTTTGCCTACCTTTAATCATACAGAAGGTGTCTATTCTCAATAAATTTCTAGGTTTCCTCTCTAGCAAGGTGGAGGGGGAAGAGACATTTCTGAAAGGCTGCACGTGCTAGGGAAGGTGGGGATAATGGAGGTGCTTCTCTCCCAGGGCTGCAGAGGGATATATACAGTATTTTTCTAGTTAAATGCAAGTAAGATGAAAGTAGCACTCGGTGAAAGTGATAACTGCATTGCACTCATTTCTCAGACAGCTGGATAAATCTGCGCAGCTACTGCCTGGGCATAACCCCCATGGGGTTTAACATTAGCAAATATATACGTGGATGCGAATCTTGAGGGAACAGAGAACATCACTTTCATACAATGAAGTTGTTACTCTCTGAAATGCATCCTGCAGAGTAGGACACTACCCATCAGAGTTTAACATTCCCCACTCTCATCTGTTGGTCAAGATGCCCAACCACAGCTGGATCTTCTGCTTGCCAGCTTTGTTCATGAATGAAGACCCCTTTTCCAGGCTGGGAACAAGTTCAATGTCACAGTTAACATGTCCAGTTTTTAGAAAGAGCTTTGCGTTCATGGCAGGGCATGGAGACTTTGTCTCCTAAGCATCTTGCAGGATGGAGCATAAGCTGAGATGAAGTGAAAGTGATCTGCACTCACAGAAAGGTCCTATGCTATAAAAATTTCAGCTCAAAGACAGGCAGCTGAATAAGGGATGTGTTTTCTAACACACTCAGCATCTGTCAGACAGTTTCTCAAATGAAACAAGGACTCTTTTTGAGACCTGGTGCCAAAGCTAGGTATGATTCTCTTCAAAATTGCAAAAACAGGAGCCAAGTTTGTCAACAGTCACAGTTCCAAATTCATTTTGCCTTATAAGTATAATTGCTAAATCCTTTGGAACAGCATGAAAGACATTGCCTGAGAAGTTATAACCTGGTTTATTAAGCACCAAAAGTCAGGAGTGTTTGGGGGTTTTGCTGAATTATGAACTAAACCAGCTTTCTAGATGCTCTCATTCTTGCACAAATCAAGATATGTTCTTTCATTGATTGTGGAGTTTTATATTAAAATGACAAAAAGGTAGAGAAAGTGTTTGCTGCATATTTATTGGTACTGTACATATAGATGTCAATTTTATGTAAGAGAAATTGTAAAAATCATGGTATAAAGTTTAGATCTCTTTCATTAACAGCTATTTCTTTTAGAAAATAGCTTTGACGCCTTCTGACAATGAAGTTTATAAATAGTTCTTTAAAATGTGCTTTGTGTCTTAAATGAAAAAGTAAAAGCATTTAATTTGATTCATATTTATTCCTGAGTCTTTCTTTATTCTAATAAGCACCCACCAAGTGCTCATATTTACAGCTGGGAAGGGCAAACATTTACCCATGCCAAAGTGGTTGAAGTGTGCTGTATATTGTGTTACATGTGTTTTCTCAGATGTACAGGGTTTTTTTATATAAGCTATTAATCACATACAGAATACACATGCAGAAAATTATTAATCCTAACATTTCAAGAACAGTGAAATTAAGCCCTGTTCATCTGAGGACAAGTTTCAGACATTTTCATGACCCTTTATTTTAAGGGCTTTAATTAGAGAATTTTGATCCAGTGGCATATGATTAAGTACTGGGACTGTAATTTTCAATTCCACACAGATTTGGGTTTTTTTCTCCAGACATAGCTGAATCTCACCTTAATTTTTAACGGTGCCTAACTCTCACTGACAAACACCCCCTCCCAAAAAAAAACCCAAATCAGTGCATCCCAAAGATTACATACCTTGCTTTAGAATGAAAAATTCCAATTTACTGCTTTTTGTTCAACAATAATAAGATTATTTTGTGAAACCTCACTGTGTTTTGAGATTTTTTTTTAGAACATTGGAGCTGAACAGCATTTATTATTAAGAAAACAGGACTTTGTGTGAACTACCTAAATTCCTAATTCTTGCAGTAGGATCCCTTTGAACACCCCCATAAATTGCTATTCCTGTAAAAACACCAAAAGGAATAAATAATTCTGTTTTCTACAGTAAAGAATTTTGTTCATGTGTGTCAGCTAACATTGCAAGGGGTGGCTCCAAACTGCAGTCTGCAAGTCAGGTGTTAGTCTGGCTTCTCCTAAAGTCTGACAGAGATGGGTTAACTCTTTCTCAGGGGCCATCTCCCTTTAGCTGTTCTTTCCAGAGAGCTTAGAAACATTTCAGCACAGCTGAGGTTAAGAAGCAGGAATCGTACTCTGAACATCATTTCTGAGCTGAACAAGTGCCTGTTTGAGTGGGCAGCTCTGGGGCCCTCAGAAAAGGCAGCTCAGCATTTCCCAGTGTCAGAGCCTGAGGTTGGCTACTGCACCAGCTCCCGTGGCTCTTCTTCTTCAGCAATCAGCATGACAGGAAAGCACCTGGCTTTGTACCTTCTCTCTCTGCTGTATTTGATGTGAACAAACTCAGTAGTTAAATATGAGTGCACTGTCCTATATGCCAGGAGCAGAAGGGTTCAGCATTCCCTGCTGATGGTCCAGCCAGTTGATGACTGTGAAGGCATACCAGCAGGTCCCTGAGTTTTGAGTTAATCTTTGCAGACCGAATACAGGCACATTTCTACATGCAGAGACCAAAGTGGAAGAGGTCTATTAAAACATCATCAAGCAAAAAGCTGCCAGGGCATGGTTGTCTGTGAAATCACACAAAATAGATGTCTGCTCACTACACTTCCCTTCTCTCATCAGTGCCTGAAAGCAAAGGATGAAAAATGACATCCTTTCAAAGAGATGTTAGCAGCAAGGGCTGCCCATGCCCTAGCCCTTAGCAAGACAACTTCACTTTTTGAAGAAAAGGAATTGGGACATCTGTATGTAAATCAGGGGAATCTCTAGAACAAAAAACAGGAGATATGAAACAGTTGTTTGCTATAGCAGTGGGACTGTTCCTCTTTGCTACTGAATTATCTGATGAGAAGGTAGGAAAGATATTACAGCATATGGAAAACTCCAATATCTGTGTAAAAATATCTAGGTTCACTGAAACTAGACAGTCCTTAGGGCTCTGCTGCCACTACCTTATGCATGATGGCATCTCATTAGTTTACCTTCAGAGGGCATCCCTTCATAGTTCCTTAGTAGAGGAGGTGAGGTAGGGAGGATTGTAAAGGACCTTTTCTTTACCCATTGGCTACAGCGAATTCTTATATGGGCTAAAAGCATAGTACTCATCTCCTGCATATCACACTATTACTGACCCTCTACAGCCATAAACTAGACTTCAATGCTTATTCATTAGGCACATTCTGTTAGGCAAATCAGCTATTCCTCACCCAGCTTCTAACATACAATCCCAATTTCAAGAAGGTGTTTATGCACCCCTTCAAAGCCCAGCACATAACCACAAACCATTTTTTTGGCACGTATAGCTTGCTATGGGAGTATTTTTTTGCCTCAGCAGGGCACCATGGGGTCATGCTTTCAGGTTGTAATTTTAGCAATGACAACATAGTTCTTTAAAGAGGTTTTACTTTTACTTATTTATTCTTGTGGAAAGTTCCCAAGACATAGCTGAGCCCCACTATTTTTAGGGCAACTATGTTGGGTAAAGAAGAGTGTTGCCACAAGGAATTTTCATGTCGCTTCTTCCCAGAAAAGTCTTACTGCATCACAGGGTGGATCTCCTAAGTGATCAGGCAAACTGTCGTGCTACACCAGCATCTGCTCTATACTTCCTGGAAAATCCCGGAGGAAGGCATGCATGCTATGAGCATGGCTGGAACAAGATGGCTGCGGCAGCAGTGCCACCAATACCCTGCAGATAGGCAGCAAGGACTGCTTCCACCTGCACTGTCTTTCTGTAACCCAAGTCAGGCTACCACACACCCCGGGCAGGGGAAAGGGGACACCAGGCAGGTTCCTGGGCCACCCCAAGCCCAGCGGTTCTGACCTATGTCATTTCTCCACCCTCCCTTTAAGTATGTACATTACCAGGACACAAAGATTCAAGTGCTAAAGCTAACTGTCTTGATTTCATAATTAATCGGTTTATGGCCATCTTCTGGTGGGCTATCTGATAACTTCCTATGTTGAGGCTGTGGCACCTAAAGTTGGTCTCTGCTCTCTACCCCCCTCTACTATCGTTTTGGAAGGAACTGCATCCCCCAACTCCAAAGGTTCCCCTTGTCCCTCTACTCCCAGAGGACACCTTTCCCTTTGTAGTAGAGGATACAAATTAGACTCATTTACCTTCCGTGTACACTAAGGCCTGTCTAAGGTCAGAACTAGTGGAACCAAACCAAGGCTCATTCATTTAGGTTTATGTTTACACAGCTTAGAAATTAGCAAAAGACTAACAACTTCAGTTCATGCTTCACAAAACACTCTTCTAGTCCTCTCTGAAGGGCTCCAATAGCCTTTTTTGGCCTCAGGAATTACTACCCCAGCATCTGGGAATATCCCACCTTCAGTGGCTTTCTCCAAGTGCTGGGTAAGCAACCCTCTGCCACTCAGAGGCAAAAAAAAAAACCAAGAATATTTTAATCTTAATTACAAGTATAGTTTTGGTAGTGTGCAGCGCACTTCATTCAGCTTAGGGCTCAACTCCAGAAACACCGCTGGCAAAATAAGGGGTTTGTGTGAGGACATAGCAGCTCCAGTGGAAGGTCTTGGAATTGAAACACTCAACAGCACACAAATGTGAGATTTGTTTCCAACATCCCTGGGGACAGACAGGGTCTTCACAGTGCTGGTTCTTATGGCACAAGGGTCCCTCCTGAAAGGCCTAACCATGCTCCAGAGAGGCTCTTGGAGCCCCTGACCCCTCCTCCAAGGGCTGTGCCACTAGAAAGTGGCTGTGCCACTATTCTTCTGAGCTGGAGGTTTTCTACATGACAGGAACTGCAGGAGCCAAGAGCATTGCTAAGTCTACAGACAACTGGTGAGCACTAGAAAGCACATACCAGAGTAAGACCCAAGAAGGAAGCATTTCACAGACCCATCTCACCTCTGCCTTGGTTGCCAGGGGAAGGAAGTACATGCCAAGGGCACAGGCAGGAACCACAGGGTGCTCCGCCCAAGCTCCCAAAGGGTGCACCGTGTCTCCCTTTGTCAAGCAGGGCAGACAGAGCCCATGCCTCCAAATAGGCCCGTTTGGACCGATACAAGCCATGCTGCCAGTCAGTAACACAGACAGAGCATTCTCCCAATAAATCAAGAACTGAAGACCCTTAAAAACATAGGGAACATCCTAAAATATCAGACCAACGGTCAATTGATGACTGTTCTTGAACAACAGTGGCAGAAGATGCTTTTTAGGGAGAAGATGGACATATTTCTTTTCCCTTGTATCTTGTTGCATCCACACTCACATCTGCCATAGCAGTGGTTTCAGAGGGTACATCCATACCTATTCCCTTTAATATTAAAGTAATGAGTAACAGGTCCATGAACAGACTAATCACTTTCTAAACTATTCGGTGTTATTTGTTTCTTCAGTTTCCTGTGGCAGATTCCTTAAATTCTTTGCCTGCTGCGTAAGAGCACTCTTACCTGTTTCAACCTGAAGATGAGAACAGCCCTTGAACCTGTGGCCGCGGCACTCACCTGGAGCACAGCAGACATGAGATCAGTCTAGTCTGGGACAGGTTCTTCTTTTTGGAGGAAGCTTTGGAACATGACAGTTGTGTGTCAGCATTCATGTTTCCAGTTATTTATCATTCATCAACCTGTACCACATGAAAGAAACCTCATCAGAAGCCACAATCACACCCTCTCTCCCTCCCATATGGATACAGTGGCCAACCTGTGTGTCTTCTTGGCTACCAGACCAGTCCTGCAGCCACAGGAATTTGCATGGATGCTAATAACTCACAGACTGGTTGCCTTATCGCACCATGTGAGGCCATCCTCCAGCAAGCAGAGAGCTGCCTAACAGGGCCCTGTGTCAAAGGGGCTACCAGGACATCTTTTGTCAAACAGGTCATGGGCAAGTGATAGTGTCAGCTAGCTTCCAGACTCCAATAAAATAAATAACACTGAACAAGTGCTATTTCTTTTTACCATGCCATCCCCCAATTCTTATATGTCATTAATCTCCAATCTGTGAGGCAGAGAGAAAATAGAGATCAGCCAGGACATTGCTGGCTTGTCACTATTTTCCCGTTTACGGGTTTACCCATCTGACTCTTCAACAAAACCAAATATTCCTTATTTTCTTTCCTTTCCCCCCCCCCATTCACTTTGGGACAGACAGTTACAGAACCAGGGAGAGTTGGGAGCCCACCCTACAGTTCTTTGAGAGCCATGCTCCAGGCACTAGAGAGGAGCATGGCAGAAGGTTCCTATGTGCCACAGCAGCCTTCCCACACAGCAGGGATTTACAGGGAATTTTAGAAACCACACCGATAGTCTCAGGCAGTAGAATGGCATCGCCTCACTCACCCTGTAGCCATCACTGTTGGTTACTTATGTGAATAGGAACCAGGGAAAGTCTTTGGCTGAAGAAGTAAAGCACAAACTCAACTCAGAGTCACGTGCAACAGGAAACATCGGATAAGCATCAGCCTGAACTATTGCATTACTTGAGTGTTTTTTCACTTGGGTACTTAAAGGAGTCCAAACTGAACAAGTATCTAAAATAAATAAACACGACTATGAGCAGTCAGGGTCCCTCAGCTTCCCTTACAACCACCCCAAATAATACATTATGCCTCAGTTTCCCTCCATACACTCAGAGATCAGCACATCCAGATGCCTAAGCCCCACTACACACCAAAGTACCTGCTGCAAACCTCTCTCCTAGTCTGCAACAACCCACCCCCAAAATATCCACCTTCCTTCCCCACTCCCCTTTCACCTTCCTCTCCAACACACACACCTGCAGGAGCAGAGCAAGGCAGAGGCTAATGGAGTCAATTAAGTCTCATTAACACCTTCTTGACCAAAGCAGGTGTTAGCCACCCTGTTAGCCCACCTTCATGTGTCACTGCCCTGGGAGGAATTCCCCAACTCAGCACAGGTTCTGTCTACATCAGAGTACTACAGTCTTCAGGAAAATACAACAATTGACAAAACCACACCAAAAATCTTTAAGCACTGCCTTGGTGCTTTCCATAGCCTTCTGAGATGTCTAGGATCCCTCACCCCCAGCCTCCAAGCCATGGCAGGTTCCTATTCACACAATTACTTTTCTGCCTGCGTGTTTGCTCTGATTTGGAGGTAATGAAGAAGAACCTGCCATTAGACTTCTGCACCCTCCTTGCAAATGACGCCCTGATCCCCATCCACAGACATCAAGTCTCTCACTTCACAAGTGAACTCCTTGCTCTCAACAAGAATATTTACTGCTTGCATCGGAGAACATATTACTTGCAATTTACTCTCTGTTTTCTCTGTCCTTACAGCCTTCCCTTTTTGCATTCAAGAACTTAAAACAACACCCTGTAAAACAGCCAAACTACAATGTTCTATACGTGACAAATGAAATTAGTCATCAAGGATGACTTCCAAACACCACCATGTGCTCTAATGCAGTCACTCAAAATATTACTTGTTTTCTTAGGAATAACTGATGTATTCCCAGAAAATCAGGACCTTTTCTAGCTGTTTACTCAGAGGAGGTACTGATTTAACTGGACTCAGTCGGTCTACATCAAGAGAGTATCTGAGGCTCATTAGCATACTTATTCTTGTATCATTCCTATGAGATAGGGAAAGTCCATTTTTGCAGATGGGGAACCATGGAGACACTGAATGACTCAACTGGAGTCACAGAGGAAATTTGTGATGGGGAAAGAAAAGGGAATCAGATAGGTCTTCCAAGGTTACCCACTTGTCCCCTAACCTCTCCCTTGTGTCCTAGCACCCGGTGTGGGGTTGTTGGTCAGGGGGTAGTGAGAGCCCCTGCCTGTGTAGCCGGTTTTGCAGACACTCCGCAGACTTCCCCCTCCTACACAGGCTGAATCAGTGGTGGATACTGCTGTCACCCTGCTCTGCAGAACAGGCTACACATCCACCCGCCTCTACTCACCAAAAAGCATCGCTTGAGTGAGAAGCGGGAGCAGCCAGGGGAAGGAGCCCAGGAAAACCAAGCCCAGCCTCCTCCAGGGCCAGCACAGAGCCTGGACCTTCACTTGGGTTCCCTGATAGTCAGATATCAGCAATGGTAATACGTTTGGAAATACAGAGTGGGAAATGTCCAGCCCAGCTCCCAGGCACCAGGATGGGGCTGGGACCAGCTGGCTCTGCAGCATGCACAGTCCTTACACCAAATACCCTTGGGACTGCCTGTTGTCTCTGGAAAATACTCTCTGCTGGGGGGAATATGCTGCACTCAGGAAAGCTGTCATGCATCTCCTCAGACTCCTGCCTGGTTTGTTGGCTGTCTCCATGGAGAAACCGGGGACGAAGTTGGCAATGTTCCTCTCTGGAGGAATTAATCCATCCCCTGCTGGAAACATTGCATTAGAGGCATTAAAAAAAAAAAAAGGAAGCAAATGAGTTTTCAAAAGCAATTTTTGCTAGCCACTAAATTCAGAGTCTAGAGGGTTTTACTTTGAATTAATATGGGCTGCTTCTGCTCTAGGATTAAAGTTATTGATCCAGTTCTTGATCACTGTTATCTGTCTCTGTTCCTGGAATTATTATCATCCATGCAGGGCAAAAGTCTCTAATTAGGGACTGCAATTTACAGTCTTACTCCAGAGAGTCACCAGCAAGGAAGCCATAGGCATGCCAGCTGGCTGCAATGCCTTTGGGCCAGCTCGAGTTAACAGGGAGCAGTACCACTGAGGAGCCCTCAGTTGGGGGGCACATGGAGCCCGGCAGCCACCCAAAGCCTGCAGGGAGGGAGAGCCTTTCAGAGGTCAGGGCTTCCCCGGCATTTCCTCTGGGCTCCCGCAAAACCACTGGGGTCACAGGGGCAGCAGTAAATTCCAGTTGCAGTTTCTCAGAGTAATAAATATCTGTCCCAGCTTTGAGATTTGTTGTGATGCAAGTGAACTTTTAAGAAGTATTTATTATCTAGCAACGTGGCTTGATTTACTTTAAGCAATCCACATTTCCTCCTGGTTATTCATTGCCAGTCCCCAGGGATGAGCCAGGAGTAGTACAGAGCCAAGGAGACATCAGACCATGTTGCTGTGCCACAGCAGGGCCTCCAAGGAGAAAACCACTGGCATGAACTACATTCAACAACTGTGGTAACAAAAAGAAGAGATTTGTGCCAGTGAATAATTACTAGGGGGTGTTCAGAAAAGCTGTGTAAAGTCTCCTAAATAACGTTCCCGTGAGTATTATGGTGCCTGCATGTCACTGACCCTTACCCAGAAGGAACAGGCTGCTGGAGCCCACCCACAGGAGTGGCCATCATGCAGAGAGAAGCCCTGATCCTCTCCTAGACCTCATGCAATCCCACTGGCATCGGAGGAGGCTTTCACACTGATGCAGATGACTTCATGTCAGCCTGTATCTCCCCTTACCAGACTCAGTAGGAAATGCAAAGTCCAGCTGTTGCTGCTGTCTGTCCTGAGCATCCGGATAGATACCTCATCTGAGAAAACCACAGTGGTTTTGAGACAGTATTTATTCTTAGCTGGACTTCACCTGGCTATGATCTCAAGGCATGACTGGGTTACACCCTTGGACTCATTAATTAGACAAGAAATGCTGTCATGCAGCAGAAGATCACCTCCTGTAAATATTCTGATGCAAGGGATGACTTAGGAACTTCTGCACTCAAGAGATCTGCCAGAAAAGCTGAATTAACACCCCAACTTCTGCGGTCTGCCAAACCAAACAGAAAAACCTGTTTAACTGTGCTTGCTCATAAACACTGTGCTCTTGCTCCCAGGAGAGCAGCCCCTGCAACAGGAGCCACTGCAGCGTCTCTGCTCCCACTATACCATGGCCAGAAGAAGCATTTGCCTTCTTGGAGCACCATCAGAGAGAGGAAAGGGAAAATCATTACAGAGGAGCCTGGTTTCAGGGCTGGGGCTTGTGGCAGGACAGACTGACCTGTCCCCTGAAACATGCAGACTATGCTCTGAATTTTCCAAGCAATTTTTTTCTTTAATGGAAAACTTCAGGATTAAGTGTCTGAAGTATTTTTTTTTCCTTGGTGATCTTCTTTTCTTTGCCCAATCTCCCTTAAAATAGAAACTGCCTGAGCAATGTCTGACAGAGCTATAAATCCTTCATGTATTCAGTATGATATTAAGGTTGCTATTCCTTTGGGAGTTTTGGATGTTGGACTGAAGCTCTATTTCTGGCAAGATTTGCATCAGAACAGACTGTCTAATGCAGTGAGTAAAGCCTGGATGACTGCTGGAGGGCTGGCTGTACAACAGCATGACTGGTGGCTCTGGACCATGTAAAAAGCCACCTGCACTTTAGTATCGGCCCTGACTGCTGCACCACTGGCAGCTGGGGGAGATGCAAAATGGACCAACAGAGAAGGCCCATCCACTGAACACTGCTCTGAGGAGAACATTGCTGAGCCTCGATAGTAAAAATGACATGCAAAAAGTGGCAGGCAATTGACAGGCTCAGCAGAGCACCGATCATGCTGTAAGAGACATGAGGATGTGGGAAGGATTCCCTTTTTCCATCTGTTTTTAGCCTAAACTGACCAAGTGTTCACACACAGGGGTTCTTATATAAGATCTCGTCTTGAGCAGCTCCTTGATGTCAATTTTGTCCTCAATTCTTTTTTTTAATAGGATAAAATATTTCAAGGCATGCATCCATAGGAATGTTTGGTTTTTGACTCAGAGCCATTAAATAAACAAAGTGTGCTGAGAAAACTCAAAAAAAACAAGGACATGAAAACTCTGGAGCCCTGTCTGTCCATCTCCTATGCACAGACAGACAGACAGGCTCCCTGCAGTTACCTCGAAGACCATAGATCCCCAGGACCTCTCATCCAGGACCCCCGCACATCCTTTCAAACACTCCCTTCCCTAAGGAGTCTTAAGCAAAATTAAGGACTTGTTTGTTAAAGTTGGAGCCAAGACAACTACACAAAGGGATGTATTGACCATGGCAAAGAAGGAGGAGAGATGAGGTTAAGCACAGCACATAAATGCATGGAAATGGATCAGAGAAATGAAATGGGGCACCCTATTGGGAGGATATGGGTGCTGAAGTGCAGAGAGATTAAAGCTGCTTCCACTCTACAAAATAAACACAAAGCAAAACTAGGAGTTGAATCTGAGTTCATGCTTCTCCTTCAAGACCAGTGCCCCTGAGCAAACTGTGATTTTCATTTTGGTCTGTTTGTTTTGGGGTTTGTTGGGGTTTTTCATAGAATCATTTTCATTCTTTTCCGTAGAATGTCTTGGAATGGAAGGGACATTAAAGATCCTCTAGTTCCAACCCCCCTGCCCTGGGCAGGGACACCTTCCACTAGACCAGGTTGCTCAAAGCCCCATCCAACCTGGCCTTGAACACTCCCAGGGATGGGGCATCCACAGCCTCTCGGGCAACCTGTTCCAGTGTGTCACCACCCTCACAGTGAAGAGCTTCTTCCTTACGTCTAATCTAAATCTACCCTCTTTCAGTTTAAAGCCATTATCCCTTGTCCTATCACTACCTGCCCGTGTAAAAAGTCCCTCCCCAGCTTTCTTGTAGGCCCCTTTAGGTACTGCTTGTCCTCTTTCAGAGCCAATTTTGAAAAATACATGGGGAAAAAATCTAAAATATATACTTCTTTCTGTATTTACTCCTCAGGTAAAAGTCCTCACAGCTTTGAAATGTTTAATCTTCAAACATGCAAAACTATTTAAGCAAGGAGGGAAGGACAGGTTGAATTCTTATGAAGTTTTTTTTCTAAGCAACTTTAATGATGGGGACACCATGAGACCTGTGGCCTTAAAGTCCTGGTCTATCACATTTGAGAACATATCTTGCACCCCAGGGCAATTTCTGACATTTGGTTTATCTACATTAAAGTGGTATGAAAAATAATAATATAGAAGTTCACTGAATAAAGACACCCTAGAATTTTTTCTTTGAAAAAGGTGAAACAAAACCTTCTGTAATTTCTAAAGAAATCTATTTCCTTTCCAATGTTGATGTTTCAAAATGCCTCTCCCACAAATATTTCCTTTTCTTAAAATGAGAAGTTTTACTCTAAAACATGGTGCTTCCATGAAAAATACCCAATTCAATGTATTACAATGTCTCATTAGGATTATTGTTCTAGGTGAAAAGGTTTTATTCAACCCTTATTCAATGCAGAATTCAACATTAGATCCTGAACCCTAGTTAGTGGCTTTCTTTTAATAAACATTTTCAAACCACTGCACAGAAGCATCTAACATGCCACAGAGAAATAAAATTTATAATTATAATGAATTTAGTACGCTCAAAATATGTCTGTATTTTGGTACCACCCCATCCAGTTCATACTAAATGACAACAAACAAACATTGCAAACCTCGAAGGAAAAGGTATTACATCATGTAGGAGGTATTTGTTAGCTTTATGCATACTTTTGCCACTGCCAAGAAGCCAGAAAATGACTCACATTATTTGTCAGAGGAAGAAGCGTTCAACTGAGCGCCCTGAACATAGGAAAAATGAAGTGAGAAAATGAGAAAGCATTGGGAAATAGATCAGCAAACAAACAAATCTAAAAAAAGAAAAACTTTTGAATTTTACAAGGTAGTTTCCCCCAGAATATATTTTAGGTCATCAGAAAGGAAAAACAAGTAGAGAAACCTTTGGAAATGCAAAGGTGAATGGGCAGAGGGGAAAGACACCCACAAAATTACCTGTTTTCTCTTTCTGGTTGGTTTGCATTAAACAACATACCAACTCACAACTGTAAATATACCACAGGTTGAAAATTTGGTTAAAGCAATGAGGCAAGCATAGCCAAAACATGCAAAAACTGACAGTTGGATCAATTTCAACCTCAGCATTATTGACATTGGCTGTAAAGTTGTTTCCCCCTCTTTTTGAACAGCAATATTAATGTCTGCTTTGACCTTTAACAAACATCTCCAGCAGCCTACTAACCTGCAGGGACCACCAAGTGTCACAACCAGATTTATCTTCTTTCTTTACTGTGTTCATCTGAAACCTGTAAGATAGAGCTACTCCCTGGCTTGAAGCCTCTACACAACCATAAGTAATTCCCTTGTCTCACGTTGCATTTACCAAACCTAATTGTCTTCAGCTTGCGAAGGACATGATGTTCATTTCATTATTCCTGGTTGAGTTTTTTTGCTTAGTGTGCTGCTGTGAGATGTTTCTGTGGAAACACTGCTGTAGGAAAAGAAACCTTTGGGGAAACCTGGGAAGTTTGGGGTTTTTTGCTATTTACTCTTATCCTCATCTTACATCATCAATGAAAAGGGGCGGGATGGTGTATTTATAGTGCATGAAGACAAGAAAACAGCTCTGAGATGGTTTTCATCAGTGGGTTTGCCTAGCAGACAGGCAGGAGTCTGGCAGACTCCTCCAGCCACTGATGGGTATCACACGATGTCAGAACACACCAGGGAAGCCCTGCATCAGTGGGAGCTGAAGTCAGGGCCACATGCAGAAATGGAGAAGTGGGATGTCCCAGCCAGCAATGGGCAGGATACCAGCCCAGCACAAGGCAGTGGAAGCGCCGAGCTGAAACCTCAGTCAGTAGGCAGAGAAGAACAGTGTGACCGCAGACTACTTCTTTAAAAAGAAGAGTTTCATTTAAAAAAATAAATAATGAGATTATAAATTTGGCTCATAATGTTAACCAGAGATAAGACGTGAAGTGGTTTTTTTTTTTTACTTGTTTTTTTTCTCCTCTGTTTCAGTGAAAGCAAAGACTAAGGCATGCACTACGTGATCTGAGTCCTGGCAAGGACACGTATCCCCCCACATGCCCTGCAGCACCCCTCGCCAGGCAGGGTGTAGCTCCAGCACAGGGACTTGGAGGCACAGGGCTGTGAGCAACCCTGGACACACACTCAGCTTGGGTTTGCTCCTGCAGCTTCAGGCAGTGAGACAGCAGCTTCAGTGACACAACACCAGACAGGGTCCTGAGCCACGGAGTAGCCCCAGCAAGCTCCCCAAGGACAGTCAGAGGAAGGCAGATGGGGATATTTGCCCAGGCAGTGCATTTCTCAGGAGGCAGAGCCAGAGGAATACAGACCTGTATTCTGCCCTGTAGAACCCTAAGGAGGGCTGAGAGGTGGACCTGCCTGCTCTCCCTTCAGGTGAGTCACTGGAGACTGAGCACATGCTTTCACTGTGTGAACAACAGAGAAAAGGTATTGGTGGTTGTTGTTGTTGTTATTATTATTGTTGTTGTTTACAGCAGCTCTTGCAGGTTTCCACTGAGTTCAATGCTACAACAAATACCAGAGAGATGATTACCCTTAAGAGCTTGGAAAACCAACCCACGACTTAAGATTCTGCCAGTGCTGCATGCCAAATCTGTGGCACCTCTGTAGACATCTGGTTTTAAGAAGCTAAACATCCAACTCTTGCTTACCTTTAGCCACTTTTACAGGGCCTGGTGAGCACCTTCACTAATTGCTAGTGACTTTTTCACAGCCTCAGAAGTCAAAAAGGTAAGAAACAACCAAACCAGAAGCAAAGTGGATGGTCACAGAATGCACTCATGCCAAAGCTGGATTAGCAATAACGGTTCATGACTTGCAGGTTTAATTTCCAGTGCCACTTGCCATTTCTTCAACCCTTATAATATCATTTGTGCTGCCTTTCTGCAGCTGGTCCTGAACTCCACCATCCTCAGCAGTGAGCCATGCTTCCTAAAGCTGATGCCGTCATGAAAAAGCAGTGCAAAAGCCTCCCAAGAAGACCTGATAGCAACGAGTAAGAGCAAGCAGCTTTGACCAGCTTCAGGAAGCTTTATTGCTTCAGGAGTGTTGCAAAATATGAGCAGCTTTGGCCTAGAGCGAAGAGGCAGGGAATAAGGAAATCACATGTACACATGGAAAGATGACAACCCGTAAAGCCAATATCTCTCTCTCAGGAGTGTAGAAAACAAACACAAATGTCTTCTTGGCTAGGAGAAGCCAAAACAACTCTCCAACAGCCCTTCTGGAACAGTTCATAACACTGTATTAAAAGAGCCGTGCAAACCTGTTGTTACACTGGCGGTGCTTAGAAGTAAACAGGAGGATGCTGGCTGTGGTTTAGGTAAAAATCTTACCAGAACAAAACTGAGTCTACCAAGAGAGCATGAAGTGCCTCCTAATGTCTGTCCTGGTTTCAGCTGGCATAGAGTTAATTGTCTTCCTAGTAGCTGGTACTGTGCTATGTTTTGAGTGCAGTATGAGAAGAATGTTGATAACACACTGATGTTTTCAGTTGTTGCTAAGTAGTGTTTAGACTAAGTCAAGGATTTTTCAGCAGCTCATGCCCAGCCAGCGAGAAGGCTGGAGGGGCACAAGAAATTGGGAGTGGACACAGCCAGGGCAGCTGACCCAAAGTGGTCAATGGGGTATTGCATACCCTGTGATGTCATGTCTAGTATATAAACTGGGGAGAGTAGGGGTGGGGGGATCACCACTCGGGGACTAACTGGGCATCAGTCAGCAGGTGGTGAGCAATTTCACTGTGCATCACTTGTATATTCCAATCCTTTTATTATTACTATTGTCATTTTATGTTTATTGTCATTTATTATTATTATTATTATCATTATTATTTTCTTCCTTTCTGTTCTGTTAAATTGTTCTTACCTCAGCCCACAAGTTTTACTTTTTTTTTTTCCCCAGTTCTCTCCTCCATCCCACTGGGTGAGGGGGAGCAAGTGAACAGCTGCGTGGTGCTTAGTTGCTGGCTGGGGTTAAACACAACAACATTGTAGTGTTTGTCCCTTTGACTGGGGCTAGTGAAGCAGGCCAGAGCCGGAACCACCCACTCTCCTGTCTGCCACACAGAGGCCCTGGATGCACAGGGGCATGACAGTCCCCAGCACCGGTTGTCATTCCATTTCTACTGAGAGGCTCCCTGTCAGGCACAGAACAGAGTTTTCAAGGAGCCAGGTACTTGGTCAGTCCAACCTGACTCTTCTGGCTGTGGTATTCAGGCTGCCTGAGAAAGCTAACCAAAAGAGCTGTGGTCTTCTGTGACACAATGAGAAAATCTTTCTTAGATAGCATATTGCCTTTCATTTCTCATAGATGCCACCAAGTGATCAGCAGAGGTTGTTCTCATCTTTGGTCAGAGGCCAGTGATGGATGATGCCCAATGCTCCTCCACGAGTTCCAGTGAGACTGGTTTTCCATCGAGTGTTCTGTTAAAACTAGACAGGAGTAGGTGACCCAGTGTTCTAATTGCCAAGAAATCTAATGCAATTCCCAGTTTAAATGCCAGGAAAATAAATTGTTTTCCCTCTTGATTCAAAGGTCTTACCTATCTTCAAAATGACCATCTTGCACTGCCAGTTACTGAGTATTCTCCTGCAGAATCAACATATGTGATCTCAGAGACACACTTACCTGCTTCAGAAACAACAAAAAAAAATAGTGTCATTTATACATTGCTTATTTAAATGACCCCACTATAAATACTGTTGTGTAGGTAGCAGCAAGCACACCTTGCCCTGTGGGCCATCCTGTTTCCTCAACAATGTAAACTATTTCAGACAAATCACACACAGATACTTTAAAATGAAACTTTCCCTATTCAACAGTACAATATTTGCAGTCAATAGACTACATAGCCTCTCCCTTCCTGTTGCAAACAGCATCCCACATAGGGATTAATCATTCCTCAGAAATAGTACAACCGATTGCAGAGTTATTGGCATGTCTCCCATCTCATCAAAAACAGGGGACTCTTGACATAGCTTGAGTCATCTTCCTGGTAGTTCTTTTCAAGCCTATACTTATCAACTTCCGAGTGAGTGCACTTCTGATTTTCAGCTAACTATAACTTTGACCTCTCCAGTTTTGGCCAAATGAAGTAGCCTGCATGGAGGAAAATAGCTGGCTGTAATTTAGTGCAAGCCTCATCCCACTCCAATCAGCACAGCTGATCAGGGCACAGCAAAACAAACTGATTTGCCTTGATTTGCTTTAATAGAAGATTTTATTTGTTTTCATATTCTCTGGAATTTAGCAGTATTATTCAGCATTTAAGAGTAAGAATACTAAAACCAGACACAGAATAAACAACAAAATCAGATCACTGGTTGAACTGACATTCCTTTTTTAGCACAAAATCTCCTTTCTGAGAACTTGCCTATTAAAGAAAAGAATTTTCTGGCCTGTCTGTCCATTTTGGATATGCACTTACAAGGAGGGAAGTAGCAAAATGCCACAGCTGAAGCAATGGCACTGTCCTGGTCCTTGACCAGGAGCTGCATTCCACACTTCTCAGATGCAAGGCAGGTGAGGCCAAAAATTATTTTTAAAATAACACTTTTACAATGAACAGGGCATAACTTCATTACATATTTTCTTTTTCCAGTTGTAAAATTGCATTTTTACTTGCATCCTAGCAAGATTTGGCTTTGTGCAAAATAAAGGAAACTATAGTCAAACAAAAGGGAGGAATAAGAGAATGAAATAGGGTTTCAGCAGTGCATTGAGCTGCCTGACCTTAAATACCTGACTGCTAAAAACACTCTCCTGAGCAGAATTATTCCAGGAACTGAGATCTAAACCAAGTCTAAACCCAAATATCACACAGTTGTGTATGTCTTGTTCAAAAAATAAGGATGGATGGGCGGATGGACATATCTTTGCTCAATAACTTATACCCCAGCCTTACCCAAGCTAGATATTCCCAACAACCTCTTGCAGGTATCCTTGCAGCAGACTCTTACAAGTCTCCAGATCAATTGCACTGAAACAAAACATGTGGGACTTTTCCATCAGGGTCAAGTAAAAGCAACTGCACAGTTGAAATTAGATCCAGAGCGTCTATGAACATGAAGTTGAGGTGAGAATACAAATTTGAATGCTGTTCTCAATGAAGGTCTGTAAATGATTCACCTATGAAAGGGAGTCAAAGGCACAAAGACATCCCAGAAATAGGGATTCAGGTCAGGGACCCAAAGCCAAGTTCCGCTCACATCCATAACAAAAATCAGGATTTATCATAAAGAAAGCTCTTGCTGATGCCATTTTTCATTTCAAAGAGAGGTGGTAATTTGGAAAACTATGTTGTACAAGCAAGAATTTCTCAAAACAAGTGTATGTCTCATCCCTACTGTTCACTTACATTATGTAAGCAGTTTCCCTTGGCTTGGTCTGGCTCTTGCATTACTGCTATTACGCAGGAGGCAACAGCTTGAATCGCTTCCAGATGAAATTACAGAAAGCTGTGTATAATGAAATTTCTACCAACACTGAAGCAAAGGATTTAGTTTTTAATATACCTGCCGAGACTTGAAGTTCTCTACTAAAACTTTGAGAAGGGAGAGAGATGGGTAGAAAAACTTCTGATGAACTTGAATACATTTCTACTCAGTGTGGAAAAATGCTTGTGTGCTACTCTAGAACACACCAAATAAAGTTCACCATTCTCAAGTAATAAAGACTTTTCTTTTATAGCATAAGTCTACAGTTCAGCAGCATGTATGATCTCATCAGGATTTCCATCTATTCTTGCCTGCATGAGGTCCCGTCATTTGCTTGACTCCACAATTCTAGCAGGGCTCTGCAGCACTGCTTGAATCTGATGAGTTTTAGGGTGAGGATGTCTCAGAAGATCACTACATGCAGTTTTCCAATCCCAAACTGAGAGGTTTTGTAGTTTTGTAGTTTCTTTAATGGTAACTATATTATCAATAACAGGGAATTTTCACACATGTAGTAACCCAAAAAAAGGATGCCAGTTTACGGGAGCAGAGAATTTCTACCCTATTATATGCCTTTAGGTCTAACATCAGACACTGTGGCACACGTTTCTTTTTAAATTCAGTGCCAAAGGCACATTTTATTTTCCTAAAGCTATTCGTTACAATTACATAGATTTAAAATATCCTACAATGATATAATGGTGGACTACAACAAATAAGCAATTAAAATGTACAGCATTGTATGTTACAGCATTAATTGTTCCAGCATCATTAAAGACCTGCACTGTACTTTTAAAAGGGTAAAGGTTTCCAGTGGCAGATGGTAGAGTTGAAACAATTCTATACTCTCATAAAAAGTTATTGGGCTTTGAGAATCCAATTAGTTAAGTGCTGATTTAGAATTTTTTTTCACCTTTGCTTACTTTCAAATCTTGCAACTATTAACTCCACCCTGCTTGAGAATTTCAAAGAAATCTGCTTTTCTTCTGTGGAAATTTGCATGTAACCAGTGGGTTTTCTTTAACAGAAACTAGGAAAACTCTGCGTGGAGTAAGTGAAATTCACTCAAAAGAAGTCTAACACCCACCTCAGGATGGAGCAGGCAGAGGACCACTGGCTCATGGATTCGATTCCTTGGGGCACTGCCCTGTGGCTGTTCTTCCCTGTGCTGGTTATAGGCTCAAACTCAGTTCTGCTTTGGCATAAATGTGGAAAATCACATTTCTCATACTCCTTAGGGAACTTTTCCGTAATTAAATGAAAAGAAGCACCAAATAACCAAGCATGTGTCTTGTATCAGTTCTTTTGTCATTACGATAGCTGTTCCTCTTTCAGTCCTGTAGTAAAAAGGAAGTCAAGCTCCACTCAGTTATTGTTCTCTAAATGCTTTACAAATGCCAACAGATGTCAATGAAAAGCTTTACAGGTCCTTCCTTGGGGGCCCCTTTCTAAACAGCTTCTGGGAGGAATTCAGACATGAGAAAAGCAGCACTGCTGGGAATCCTTATATCCAGTGGCTCTTCCCCAGCAGAGAGGAGATATAGGACAAGGGACATGTGCCTTTGGGCTATTAGGAAGCCAGGTCCACCTTCCCAGAAATGCTTTCCACAGAGGGACAATAGGGGGGAGGGGAGGCAGAGAGACAGGTCCAGGGAGGAAAGAGAGATGCAAAGGGTGAACAGAGAAGCCTGCACTGGTGAGAGAGCTGACTCTCTCTGTTGTAATCAAAAAGCTGCCTTGCCCCTTACCTTGCCCTAGTGGCATCCATACCCAGTGGTGTAATTTCCATATTCCTTTCAAATCAAGCAGTGACTTAGATCTCCAGGGTTGAGTTTGCAGGAGAAAGCTCATGGAAAATTTTAGATTCTTCCCCATAAGTAAAACCCCACTTATTTAGGGAAGGAGGGTGGGAACCAGGTAAGCATGCCCAAAGCAATGAGTGATATAGAGAATATGCAGAGACAGATATTTTGAGCTTCTCAAACAGGAAAAACAGAGGAAAGTTTGAAGGAAAATGGCATTCTAGTGAGCCATTTAAATTATTTTCACATGATATAGAATGTTCTGAAGTGATATGGTAAGGCAGAAAGTGTATGTTTTGTTCTATCTGCCACAGAGAAACTATGAAACAACAGTATTTGTCCGGGTCTCAGCCTCTGTTTCTTGCCATATGGAATCAGGGTCCATTATCAAAAGTGATGCAGAGATATGAAAACACCGAGAGGATGCAAAATCAGTGCCTTCTAAAGCACAATCATTAAAGATAGCGTGGTGCTGGGCCAGAGCCACAGGCCCTCTCTCTGGAATAACCCCTTTCCATCCTTTGGGGCCAAGGACCCCAAGTTTCCATGTGGGATGGGAAGACCTGGCTGAATGTGGCCCCCGTCAGCCAGACCCAGTCTCTCCTGCCCTCTCTGCCCTAACTGCACAAGTATCTCCACAGAACAAGCACCACGCCTTTGGTGCAAAAGATGAATATACCATGGGAAAAAAACAGTGGAGATCAAGGACATCTCTAACACTCTGAGTCCCCAAGCGACTTGTGCATATCTCTCAACAAGACTGAGCTTTTGAGACCCATCTAGTGCCTTAATCCTCAAAACAGTGTCCCTCTAAGTACTGATGTCTGTGCTGATGTTCGATATGTGACAACAGCTTGCATCACTGGTATGGTCAAACATCCAGTGCTACACAGAGCCTGGGAAGCTGGGGTTTGCAGGCACCATGGCCGCAAGCTTGCCAGTCTCTAGAGTCCCCACGCAGCAGGACATGGGCTCGTCCTTTCTCAAGGATGTATGCCAAAAGGTCAGATATGCCCTCTACAGCTAGTGAAGTCCAGGCTCCTGAGCTGTCCACCAGACCAGTGAATGAAGTATCATGTCATCCTTTGTCCTGGTTTCAGATGGGACAAAGTTAATTTTCTTCCTAGCAGCTGGTACAGTGCTGTATTTTGGATTTAGTATGAGAATAATGTTGGTAATGCACTGATATTTTAGTGGTTGCTAAGTAGTTCTTACCTTAAGTCAAGGATTTTTCAGTTTCCTGTGCTCTGCATCAAGGAGGTGCACAAGAAGGTGGGAGGGATCATGGCCAGGACAGCTGACCCGAACTAGCCAAAGGGATGTTCCATACCATAGAACATCATGCTCAGTATATAACTGGGGGGAGTCGGCCAGGAGGGGACAATCACTGCTTGGGGACTGGATGGTATTGTGCATCACTTATCTTTTTTGGGGTTTCTCTCTCTCTCTTTCTTATCTTCCTTTTCATTACAATTATTATTATATTTTATTTTATTTTATTTCAATTATTAAACTATTCATAACTCCACCCCCAGGGGAGGGAGGAGGGAGATAAGCAGCTGTAGGGTACTTAGTTGCCGTTTGGGGTTAAACGCCATCGAAGAACTTCCAGTAAACATTCAGTGAATCAGCACTTCCCAAGAAAAAACAACAGTTTTCTTTCCTCTTCACTCAAATTAACTGCATGGTCTCTGTCCTTTTGAATTAACAATTGGTAGCAGAAAAATGTATGCACGAGCCATTGGTCAAAGACCCCTCAGGTTTCCCATGAACAGTCCTGAGGGAAACACAGCACTGGGAGACATAGCTGTGCTCCTGACACAGGAAGGTCATCTATCCATGCTGACTGCAGAGCAAAGCTAAGATGGAGAGCTGGAAATCTGTGATACAGATCTAGGTCATGGCATGTCTTATCTGCTCTCCTGTTAATCCTTCCAGTCATGGTCTTGTTTTGGAGCTGAGGTGGGAAGACTTCAACAGGCATCCAGCTGCTGCAATGTCTCTGAGTAATAAACACTGCAATTTTACATGTCCCAGGCAGAGCATCTGGACACAACAGAGGTTCCTCTGAAGAATCTTGGGAAAAGAGGAAGCACAGTACGATAGAAGTGATAATTCTTGTAATGGGGTCATTACTATAACACGATTACAAAAGAAACCATCTGTTTCTTAGCCTTTAATCCTAGCTGAAGGAGGAAGACAGATCATGATGTTTGCCTGTAGCTATGCATGTTCTGGGTTTCTGCTAAGGCCCTGCCATCTGGGAAGAGATGTGCCAGAAGATGCAGGGCTGGCCACGGTCCATTGTCCCTCCACAGCACAGCCTGGGATAAGAGGAGGGTGAATTGCTACTGCCTGACACAATGCTGACTTGCCAGCAGCAGGCAGCTGTCACCTTCTTCTTTACAGGGATGGAAGCATCAGGAGACCAAAAAGGTCCCCACCCAACCTTTGGCATGATTCATTCCCAGTGTGGAGACACCACCTTGCCTTGGCTTGGAAGCATTGGATCAGAAGTATCCTGAAGTTTCCAGGTATTGTTTTTGCATATGTGGCAAACCCAGGCAGCCACAGCCATGTTAGCAAGTTGTCTCAGACTGGGAACGTTTGAGTGTGTTTAACAGTCACCAAGACTTGTAAAATAACTGATACTGGACCTGGTCCATGGATTGACAAGGGGGTAAATTTCCCAGGCCTGCTCAGGCATGATGGACAGCATGGAAGCAAGGAGGTGCTCCGTCACCATCCGGGCTCTGGGAAAACACTGCAACAGCAGCACTGACCTCGTCCCAGGCCTCTCCGAGAGGCATCGGCAGCAACGTTGGCAGGACATGCACAGAGGGGCTCAGGCCCCTTTCAACATTTGCAAGGGGATGCTTTTTTCCCCTTCTGAACTTCAGTTAACTTTGGTCTAGACCTCACGAGGCACTATTCAGCCATGTTTACATAGTTCTCCCTGAGATGTCAACATCACCTCTGATATTTCCACTGTTATTAGCCCTCTGAAGCACTGAGTTCTCCCACCATTTGTCACAAATGTCAAGGAAATTGAAGAGTGTTAAGCCATGACTGCTGGAAACAATATTCCTTGCTTAGCTGAACTCAATTGCAACATCTTCCAGCAGATCAGAACAAACCAAACAAAAGTAGCATGTAATGTTTCCTGCTTTTCTAGTGCTGAAGATGAAGAGAGAGGTCCCACTGCAAAAGCTAAAGAAAAACCCTGGCATCTTAAGGCCAAGACTTCGACATGCTGCAGGTAACTAAAGAATGCAAAAAAAATTTGTACTTTCAGAATAACATTTTTAAAATGCTTAGGGAACCTGCATGTTTTACTCCTTCCGGTCTCCCTTGAAAATCCCAATCACACTGTTTCCAACTTACCCATTGCTGCACCAGCCTGCTCCCAATAAACAGACTGCCAGCTCTCAGCATCAGGACCACTTCTGGGGAATAAGCTGTCCTCCCAAGCAGGTCCACGCTCCATGCACAGCTGAGCTGGTGATCTCACAGAGCCACACATTCACACCATGTTACTCTTGTGATAATAGCAAGAATGTTGCATGAGGAGCCATTGGTAACTGGTGGCTGGGAGGAACTATCAGGCAGGGTACTGGGACCTGAGCAGTATGCCTGGGATGGCAGTCTGGGGTAGCATGGCAAGCATTAGTACCTCTTATCACAAATGTATGGCATGGCTTATAGAGTCACAAGTACAGCCTCCTGTGTCTTCAGCTCTGGAATAATTATAGGAGAAAGACTGGAGTTTGGTTGACACTGGGATTCAGAGCAGGCAGGGTGGAACTTGCTCAAAGCTCCTGTTGCCTGACACCAAAAATGCAGCAACTCTAAAGAGCTTCAATGCTTCATTTTGATTTTACTAAACGTTTGTTTCAAAATAAGGATGGAAACAGAGGACATCTTTTAGCAATGCCTACAACTTCATGTAACCCATTTGCTAAAGGGAGTGATCCCTTGCAGATCCTGCCAGGGAAATTTCCTGCAGCCCAGTGCCAGAAATGATTTGTGGACAAGAGCTATAATGTGAATAAGGGCTTACAGACAAGGATGCATGCCAGTCACACTTGTGGCTGGTGCTCTCACAGCAGCTGTATCTTGTCCCAGTCTGCAGGAAGGAAAGATGGGAAGTAACTGCAACAGCTGTAAGGAGCAGCTGTAAGGAGTCAGAGTTGCAAAACCTCCAAAACAGAACTGCTCACTTCCCAAACGCCTCTGCCAGGCAGTCAGCATGGAAAGGGGAACCTGGCTGCAGAGCAGAGACCTGGCAAACTCAGAAGTGCTGCAAAGAGAGGGAGGAGGTGAAGCTGAGCCACAGCCATTCTTACCATTATTGTCTCTGCATCCTGCTGTGGTGGGGGGGTTGGGGGAGGGACAGGGACGTGCATGAGGAAGAATAACATAGCCTGAAAGACTTTGCAGTCAAGCAGTGGGTTAGTCTGGCCATGATTGATCTGAGTTTTACTGGACTGGTCCAGCATGTGATTGAAAAGTGGGAAACACAGTGCCTTCATGGTTACCCACAGCCAAGGGACGTGTCGTTACAGAGGGAGAGGTATGGCAGTAGGTGCAACTCAGCTATCCATCAGCTCTAGGGCTAAGAGAAAGCTGATGGGGCTGGATGCTCTGCAGACTAAGGAAAATTAAATTAAGTCATCTTCTACATGTGAAATGACTTCCTCAGCCCTGCAGGACAGGCTGAAAAAAACAAAAACAGCAGTTTTGGTCTGAAGCAGGAGAACTTGCTAGCAAGAGGAAACTGCTAGGAAAAGGCTGAATAAAACCATCCCCACAGCTAAAACACAGGTCAGACATTTTAAGACAGTGGCTTTCCAGCTGATCTATGAAATATTTGAAACGTTAATGGCAACGCTGTTTCTCAGTGCTCTATTTGTCACACCTAATCAGTGCCACTTGCCTGCAGACAGGTGACCAAGAACCAAGGCCCTCTAGCTGAGGGCACATCCCAAGGGGAGACCAGACCATCCTCAGACACCCTCTCAAAGAAGCCCCCTCTGCTTAGGTGAAAAGAACATAGAAAAGCAAACTTTGTAGTAACCAGCAGTGCAAACCCCATTGGTTTTCGACAGTCACCTGATAACATCTAGGCAGAACAACACTATGCATGGGGATAAAGTTACAAACAACTTGGTTTTCCCTCATGTTAGTGACCCTCTAGACAAACACATGCGTTCTGTGGGAAGGAAAGGAGCAGAAGTGAGGGTTCTGGTTGTTTCTTAGGGAACAAATTATACTATATTGATTGAGTCATTTTTATCTGAAATCACATTACAGCCTTTTCCTTCAGAGCTTCATTGTGCACAAAGAAATTGAACAACAGCAGCTCTCCCTCCCTGGCACATCCCCCAGAACAAAGGCACACATGCAAGGGAGACCCTCACAGCTCAAAGGACTGCAAAAGAGCAGAGGAATGAGAGACAAAGCAGAGCAGCTGAAGCAGCACTGACAACATGGCCCTGGCAGAGAGAGGGAGTTTGGGGGTTAAGGGAGACTGGAAACAGTGAGCCAAGAAGCTATTAGCCCTTCTTTGGCTCCTTTTAGGTTCAGAAAATCAGGTTTTGATGAACAATCACCTCTTCCTCCTTTTAGGAGAAGGGGGCTGGCTATGCAGGCAGAGGAGGACATGCATCACCCTACCTGCCACAGCCATACCCACTGCTGTTGGGATCACCTTCACCTTTCTTGGTCCAGGCACCATCTAGCTTTGGGAACCTGCCCAGACTTTTGAGTCAAACACTACAGGGAGAGCCACACTGAAGTACTCTGGACTGTATAAATCCTGGAGCCCTTTATCTATCCCTCCCTCTTCACAGTCATTTGTGATGCTCCAGTCAGCCTCAGCTCAGCATGGGGCACATCCCTCTCAGCTGGTATAATACTTTATTTCATTTCTTCACTGATTTAACACCAGCATATGCCTTTGAAATAACTCAGGTGGCCAAAGAAAAGCAGGAGGCTGCTGCAACTGTTTCTTCTGCTCCTGCTCATCTCAGCTCATAAATTGGCTGCAATAATATTTTAGTTATAAAAAATGAAAATATAGCTTTGCCATTGATCTCAGTACTATTTTGCTGAGCAAAAAACCTACTGCCTGCCACAGAGCAAAAAGGAAAAAGCCATTATAAGAGATGCCTGGATGAATGTCCCGATCTGTCAATATTTCTGATGAAGATAAATGTTGTTGGTAAAGGCAAAGTTCCAGGCCTGAGAAAAAGGAGCCAAAGGCCATTAATACCTATAGAAATTGGACCACCAGACTCATGCAAGGGAAGGCATATTCAGGAGCAGGGAAGGATGGGAAGTGAAGAGGCTGGAAGAGAAGCTCCATAGGTCTGTAGAAGAAATCAAAAGAAAGTGTAGGAAGGAAGAAACTGTCTTCAAGGGAAGCATTTAGTAGGGCACTCCTCTGGGGATCATCCCTATATCAGGGACCTGAAAAGGAATGGAGTTAATAAAAAGCAGCTGTCAGAGTTTGAAAATCAGCCCTTCTTTGGGTCAGTAACTGGCACGCAAAGGCTAGGTCTTTCATTAAAGGCTCTAGGGCCAGGTAACTGCCAGTTCAGCCCAGCCCAGCAGTAGTGGGGGAACATGCTGGAGCCCAGACTCTGAGATGTTCCTGCCCATTGGGAAAGACAGCAAATAAAGCCAAGCTGTGCAATTTGGGCTCACTCCTAAGTTCATGCAGCTCACAACAGCTAGAACAGGAGATGACTTCAGATCTCAGTCCTCTGGCATGTCAGACCATCACTCTAATGGTGTGATTCCCCTGGTCTGCTTCCTTACTGCATATTTTTTGCTGTTGTTCCTGGGAGTTTTGCCATTAATACCAAGTGAAGACCTGTCCCATGGCATGCAGTCCTTGCTCATTGTATCTTCTTGGGATGTGCCAGCAAGAAACAGGTTAAACTGTAACAAGAAAGAGGTATGAGCTGGGCATTAGAAAATATCCTGGTGGTAAGAACAGGGACATGCTGGTACTGATTGTTAGGGCAGGGTGGAGTATCCTCTGGGCAGGCTTTGAGACCAGGACTTGCAAACTTCCTTTAGGGATACATTGGTTTATTGAACCTACCTGAAGAAGGGATTGTTGCATTTCCAAATCAATTTTCTGTGATTCTCTGACCACTAAGGCTTGATTCTGAGCACCTGGGTCCAGGCAGAATCTACCCTGCCTCTTACCCTTGCTAGAGGAAGGGGTCAGGGGAGAGTCCCCTCACCCAGGTTTACTCTAGATCAAGTCTTTTTGCTTTCCCTTGCAGAGAAGCTCTCAAAGCTCCCCCTTCCCTAGGCAGACTCCAAAACCAGACAGGACACAGCAGGGACATGGTGGGGAAGATGGAAGTATTTTCTTATAAACACCCACCAGTGGCTCCTCCAGGAAAACCTTACCTGTAGGATCAAACTGGAGGTGTCTAGCAGCCGTGCTCCTGCTTACCAGAAGAGCAGAATGGACAAGGACAGTGTGGTTTGATGCTCTGCGGCCCTTTGCATGGTGCATTCAAATCCTGTGGCTGACTGGGAGGTGGATGGCTTCTTTCTGAAGGCCCTTAACAAGTGTGAGTTAGCTCCTGAAGATAACCTACATTGGAGAGAACTCTGTGTCTCTGCCCTAAATGACTTCTGTATAGCTGCTAATGAACATTCAGCTCCTTTCCAAGTTCCTCCTGGTTCTGTTGTGTTAGCCTGCAGAGCTGGTCAGGTTTTCCCTGGTCTGTTGGCAGTGGGATGAGCACCATTAAGAATTTTAGATAAACTAGGTTTTGAGAAGTCCAGTGCATGGTGCTTCCTGCAAATATGGTGCAGATACACAGTGATTTCACAGCACAGACGTGCAAAAATTTTGCAAAAAGTAGCAGGAGACTGTAGCAAAACTTTGGAGAGTTTTGTTTGAAGCTGACTGAAGGCTGTCTGTGTGTTTGTTACTGAGAAGCAACTAAAATGGTTTCTCAGATCTAATTGTACCAAAGAAAAGAGGATCCATTCGCTCTTCCCTATTTTCCTCCCTGACAAAGCCACTTTAGTGACCTGAACACCGTTCTGGTCCCTGCCTTGCAAGGTTGACACTGGATGCAGGCTTGGATGGACACAGATGCCTGCAACCTCCACCTCCAAACTGGATCCACCCCACCCACTCCAGCAAACAGCTCTTTCCCTCCCATCCCTGATGGCAGCAGGAGCATCAGGTCACCCCTGTCCCTGCAGCAGCAGCTGGACTCCACCTGGGCAGGATGGCTGCACCGTGCCAGGATCCCCTCCTTCCCCTGCCCCTCCACGAACCAGTGCTGGAGGTTCAGCCAGAATTACAAAAATCTGAGAGAAATCTCTGGGTTTGCACCTGACTGTACTTTATTTTGCAGGTGCAGGGATCTGGCTTTACATTGCAGCACTGGGAAACAACTGTATTTGTGACTCAGTTAAAAAATTTATTTTTTTTATCTGCTGTAAAATAAAGGTCAAATCCATTATAAACTTTTTTCTTTGTAAACACAGAATAGAAAATTTGGGGAGGGGGTGTCAAATTAAATGTTCTCATGGGAATTAAACTTTCTACCTTTTTTTTTTAAATCAAAAGGTATCCAAATTTAACATTGAAGCCTCATTTTGAAATATAATATTGAAACTTTTTATACTGAAAAGTGTTGAAAGGTAACAATTTGGTTTCAAAATAAAAAAAAAAATCAATGCAGATGCAGAATTTGACAGATTGTTTTGTTTGACCTAAATTTGAAATTTCAATGGATAAGCTATTCATAAAAAAACCTTGCCGAGTTCTAATTAGCACTAAGTGTTAACCATCAGTCAGGTGAAATAGTTGCAGTCTTGAGCCTTGAACAAAGTGCAGAAGTGGAATAACTGCTAATGCAAACGTTAAACAGTCTGACAGAAGTCTCCTTGCCAGGGTGTTACAGTTTCATTAATTCTCCATCAGTTTTCACATTCCCAGAGTAAAAGAGAAGGCTGCTACAACAGTCAAGGACAACACAATTTTTTAAAAGCCCTTTCAGACCTGATGAAGCAAGAAAGGGCACAAGTCCTCAGGCTTTCCCTTGTGTTGGCTTTTTAACGTCCTTAGAAGTGCTGATGGAGTTAGAAAACCACCAATGAACAATAAGAAACTTATGGAAAAGCCCAGCATTTTAACAAACTGCTTACATATGCACATGCAATCCCACGTAGACCTTGCAAAAAATAGTGCGAGTGGAAATATCACAGCTCACTTGGGTGAACTGGCTCTGCTGCAGATTCAGAGTACCCGCCTAGAAAAGGTATCTGCACTGTGGTTCCAAAAATGCCGTACCCGTCAGTGCCTGCCTGGGTACCGCAGGCATTTCACCCAGGGAGGGACAGGAGCAGGATGCAGGCTGAAAGCAAGCCCCTAGCTGCAGAGCCTCTGGGCAAGGGTTGTGCTGGTCTCACTTCAGCGTTCCTCATCAGCTGAAAAGTAGTCACAAGAGCTAGTGTGGATGCTCTTTTTAATCAGACTTATGCTGCTTTAGTTTAAGTAAATTTAATTAAGCCTCAGCTAAATTAATCAAACCCAAGCAAGCCATATGCCAGTTTGAAACAGGTGGGGGATCTGACTCCAGTGAAGCAGCTGGAAATTTCAGATGTCTGGAAATGTTTGGAGCACCTATAAAGGTGTCTGTAGGGGCTGCTTAACAAACTCATCTAAAGAAAACAAGTGCAAGTTCAGGAAGGACATGCTGAATGGGGCATCACAAGAAGGCAGTACGAGCTCCTGAAAAAAATCCCATACTAGACAGGCAGGACAACCACAGGGTGCTACCGAGAGGCAAGGAGAAGTTCCTTACCAAAGTGAAGCTTTCCAGTTTCCATCCTCTCTCCAAAATAATTAATCTGGACACAGATACACTATGGTAGCTATAGGGGGCTATTATTTCCCACAGTACTTTTCACTCATGTTTCTGGTGCTTGCTCCTGGCTTATGTGAGAAGAAGTTATTTAGATCAGACCTATGCCAGTCCCAAAAGTCCCTCCGTGCTTCTCCCAAGCCATTGCCAAGTCTTCCTGCAGTTGCTTAAGGCAAGACAGCAATAGGAGCCCGCCAACCTTTGCATCTGCTAAGCCTCCTGTGGAGAGGATGATCTTAGATCAAAGACTGATCCTGATAGTCAGGACATCTGGGAACAGATAGGCAATGAACCAGTTCGGATTTCCTCCAGGGAAGAGCGGTGGGGATGGCTGGGAATGAAAGAGGTGAATTGCATGCAGTGCTGGAAACATTTAGGTTCATTCCTCAAATGCCAGAAAATGCATGAACCCATCCCATCCACATTGCAGACTGTTGAGGGGATGTGTGCAGACAGGAGGAATGTGTTCAGGTGAAATATGCCTGAATTTATATCAGTTTTACTCTCTGCAAACATGCCAGGGGCAACTGTTTGGCTTGTTCTTGTGCAGGGCAATGTGCCACGTGAAGGAAACCCCCAGTTCTCCTTGCCAACCATTCACAAACCTTTCAGTTTGGTTTTTTCAAAGTGTTTCCCTTTGGGGAACTTAGTCTTATTATCTTAAATAGGTAATATCATGTCATAAAGGAGGAAAATAACCTCAGCTAACTGCCATCTACTTGTGTGAGAGTAAATCTTTGTCCTTGATGATTAAAACTTCCATATTGTTATTAGCAATGGTATCTCTCTAGTCTTGGCAGTTCTAGCACTAACATTAGCTTTCCGGCATGACAGCAAGGTGGGCGGACACCTCTCACAAACTCAGTTTAAAAAGTCTTAAAAAAAAAAATATCCATTATTTGCTCAGCTGTCCAGTTCCCTGGTAGAAGAAAACCTTTTCTGTTTCTGCTTAGACAATCAAAGCGGTCTGGCTCACAGTCCTTTTTGAACAGTAAAAATATAAAAAGAAGCCTGAATGTGGAGTGCAAAGTCCAGCCTGTGGACACTGAACACCTGAAATGCTGACTTGAGATGCTGAGAAAATCTGCTTCACACCTTGTTCTTGTTGAAGCTTGCAAATCCAGACACTGAGCTTCAAAGTGAAAGAATCAGCGCTCACGCTTGGGTTTGTGTGTGAGAAGGGAAAACAAAGCAGTTAACCGTACCGACTATGCAGTGGCCTCAGGAGCTCACGCTCCAGCACCTGCTGCTGTGTGAATACTCTCCACATCTGCACTCATCCTCACCACAGAGCAAGAAACCACTGTGCAAAGATCTCCCAAGCCTGACTGAAAGACTCACTGGGTTTCCTGCATCGCTTCATTCACTGCTGATTGAGAAGGTGGTGGGAAGCTCCATGAGAAGACAGATATGCTCATTTACCAGCCTGGAGGGAGAAGTGGAGATAACCTCTGAAGAAACATCTTTAGAAAGGAAGGTAAGGTGCTGAAGGTTTGGTTATAGAAATGGAGATCCAGTCCTGAAGAGCTTCACTCTGTCTACACAGCACCAGGGGAAACTGTGTAAGGAGACTGCAGTGGTATTTCTGTTCTCATTTAACTACTGGGTTTTATGAAAGCAGGGCTGGCTAAATGTTTTACTGTCAAGAGCTGAGGCTGGTTTTGCACCACTGCATACCCTTTGGAAGAAATGCATCTGTGCAAAACAAGTGTGTAATGGTACCAAATCAGAGCTTTCCACTTCCAGTGGTGGGAGTGTTTTGCATTCACTTTCTGCCAGTACCATTCATGGCAGATGGGCAAAGTGCTGAAGTCAGGCTTAATTTTCACTTTGGGATCAATAAATCACCTTCAAATCTGTCTAGATCTCAGCTAGCCTGCTCCCAGCGGAGACCTGGTATTTGTGTGGTGTGGATGGCTGTGTGAATAAGTGTTTCTGCTCCCTGAATGACTGAAACCATGTAAGAAAGTAACACTGAAATAGATGAGAGAATAGTTACTTGCACTAATATTTGTAAAGCATTTCCAATCTGCAGGAGCCACAGCTTTACTGCAGGAATCCATATGCCTTATCACAAGAAACTTGTGTTTTTATTTCTGACAAGGCAGGTAGAGTTTGTGCAGTTCAAGATTATTGCATGTTCTTTCTAAGCATGGAAAGGAGACTGGTGTGCGACCCAAGAAATTCACTTGGTATTACTCTGTGCAGAAAAGTGTATTTCAAGAGAAGGCATCAGCAAAGTTTCCCTCCACCCTCCTGCTCTACAGCTTGGGCATAGCAAAGTGTGAGCTATTCAGTGTAACTATTTGAGGGGGTTGTCTTCTCTTCAGAAGAAATTTGAAAGATATATTTCTATATATTCTAGAGACACAGAGCACCCAGTAGGTGGAAACAGAGAGATGTCTTTCCTTGGAGATATGTAGGTATATCCCAGTAAATGGAAACAATAAGAATAGAGAATCTTGTGAAAGCTGGACAATGCAGCCTAGGGCTTTGTAGTTTTATACTTAGACTGCAGATTGCATTTCCAAACGCCCGTTTCCACTCAATAGCTAAGATCTCCTTTGCCCTTCTCAGATAGTTGTGTCTATTGGGTATCAACCTTGATGGCTTTCCATGTGCCAGCTGGCAAGGAGGATCAACTGTAGGATGGCAAATCCTTGCCATGAAACATCACCAGAAGCATCCGGAGACAGGCAGGGAAAGCTTTGTCAGGGGCACCCACAGCTGCTTTTTTGAAGCTAGCACCCTCTGTGTGCACAACTGCCTGCACAGAGCAGCCACACCAGCAGCTTTGTTTTCAGTTGCTGGGACTGCAGAGAGGTTACCACCAACTATACTTCTCGGAGTGACTTTGAAGTTTTTTTTACAAAGGAAAGAAAAAACAAAACAGCTTCACTGGGAACAGGCACAGAGAGACGTGACAGTGGGGGAGGCCAAGCCAAAGCCAGCAGAGCAGGCAGCACTGGCACCACACAGCTCTCCACGGGACTGGGCTGGTCCCACCACCTTGCAACCAAGGGTGATACCAGCAAACAACCTCGGTCTTGTTCTCCAGGCTGGGAGAGGTTCTGGCCTCAGCATCTTCTGCCCAGGGTCTGCAGAGTTCAGCTAACAGCAGGGCTTACAGAAGATGGAGGAGCAGAAATGGTTAAAATATGGGACAAAAATGCAGGTAGAGCTGGTTGGCTAAAGCTGGTAACACTAGGCTTTGCAGCTGAAGGGGAGGGTGAGAAGGGGAACAGTCAGAAAAGGTTTAGCCAAAGTTCACAGTAATGAAGCTGAATGTTGGGCTGGGAGCTTTACCCCAGCACAACCCCAGTTCCCTTTCAGACGGCCACCACAGAGGTAGCACAGGAACATAACTGGTGACTTTCAAGCTCTAGAGCAAGAAAGCAGCATCTTGCTCTCAAGCAGGTCCATCAGCATGTGGAGAAGGGTGTCCCCAGGACAGGCTAGCACAGAGGATGGAAGAAGCTGTTACTCTTGTAGAGATGGAGCTGAAGGAGCAGGTGGGGAAAGAAACTGAGAACTACGGGTTTGATTCTGCTTCTGTTGGTATTGGTGTAAATCAGGGGCAGGCCCATAGTGCAAGAGCATCAGAAGACCAACAAGCTCTGAATCATGATGGAGATCTCAAAAAAAAAAGAAAGAAAAATTCAAGAACTTAAAAAGTTTTGAGACTTATTAGGATGGGTTTTTTTCTTTGCATCCTGCTACACAGTACCACCTGGATCATCATAGCAAAAGAGGCAGTGATTGACATGGATGCTCACTGAAGCAGCAAACACTCAAGCTAGTCACTGCCAGATCTGGTTGCAAACCACCAAAGTCAGCAGAAGACCAAAGCAGCCTTGTTGCTGCCCACAAATAGCATCCCAACTGATATTTCACTGCCTGCAGCCTCTGGGCATCTCAGCTCCAAAATTCCTTAGCAGATGTTTGCAAAGTGGGGCACAGCCACTCGGATTAAGAGAGTTCTGAGTCAAGTGAATGGTGGTTTTATCTTGTAATGGAAAGGATATTTCTCTAATTGAGAGAGTTTCCTGGCTCTGACGTAACTGGGAGAATTATTTCTCAATGTGTCAGCTTTACTGTCAAGCCACAGCCACATGCTCACTGTAAAGGCTCAAACTTGTCTTGCTTACGCCATAAGCATGACAGTTATTTATAGCTGGCATTTACACAGCTGCCACTCCCAGAGTACCTGAGACCTTCCCAATTTGAGGGTGTTCCTGCATCCTCCATCAGGGATGCAGCCGAGGGACATGGGGGCTCAGACTCAGCCCCTTGCCCAGACAGTGGCAAATTAGTTATTTCCATGCCAGCCACCTAAATCCCAAGTGGCTGCCTTAGCTTTTCATCTCTATTTGCTGTGGCTAAAGGTAGACAGAGGTGATGGGAAATGATGAAGAAATGCAACATTTTGGGCACTTTGCACGTCTACCTGAGCAGCAGAATCCTCTAGAGTTTGCAAAACGAGTCCGGAAATTGCTCAATTACAAAATTTCTATTGCTTTCTACTTCCAGTCAGGCTAAAAATAAAATAAAACCTTGTGCCAGGCTCATTTCTACTGCAACCACACTTGTCTCAGCAGAGTTAAATGGGGGCGAGCATGGGCCTTTACCATGTTGTTTTTCTGTAGCGCAACTTCCAGTCACAGCCAGAACAGGGAAACGGAAACCAGTGGTGAGCCAGCCGGCCCCAGCACCGCTCCTCCATGCTCCTCACCGGCAGGTCTCCACATCCCCAAAACTCACCCCATCTCTTCCTGCTCAGCATCAACACCAAGGTGTCTGCAAGGCAGCTATTAGCAATGTGTGTTTGAAAGACCTGAGGCAAAATTCAGTTCCATCCCATTCCTATCTATAAGGTCCCAGCTTTGTGTTTAGGCAGGGGCTGGATGCAGCTTAAGGAGGCTTGAAGCTGTCTTGTTTTTGCAGGGCTCTTTTGTACAGCCTTGCCTTTCCTTCCCTTCTACAAAATTGGTGTATTATTTTGGTTTTGTTTGCTTGGAGATGATTCGTTTCTCCTGGAAGTCTCATGCAACGTGTGCTGCAATGGTGAAGAAACTCTATTGTTTCACCAAGGATGAGAGGCAGTGTTGATCAACCTGCCAGACAAATTGCATGTGTTTCTGCCACCCCTGCAGGGTTATGACTTTAGGTGTGACAGAGCTAGTGCTACTCATGGTATTCCTGACCATCATGAGTGTGGTGCTAGGAGTTAGGAACATGGGATACCAACCAAGATACAGGGCTTCTGGCTGGACACTCTTTTTCCAGGTATTTCTCCATTCCAATACAATGACACACCCCCACCCCCCAGTGGTATTTTTTGCACCTGGGATACCCATCCCAGCAGCGTCCCTCAGCATTGCTCAGAGCAAAGGCAAAGCCTACAGCATGGGGCCGTTTTTCTACAGCAGGTCCCACAGATAGTGATAGGAGGAGGACCTTCAACTCTGGTAACCCTAACTTCTGCTGGGAGCAAAACATGAGCAGCACTGGGAAAGGCTGGCTGTCCCACATGGCAGCTGTGTACATTACAGAAGCCACAGAAGGCCCTTAAGTATCTCCTAAGAGAGTTTCTGTTGTGCTGAGAGCTGGCTGCATCACTGATGTAAGGGGAGAAGGGAACAGGACCCATCTTGGGGGTTTTAGAAACCAGTGAGTCAAGTATCTTTGTGGAACTGCTTGGGTATGGCCATCAGCCAGGGCATGGCTCTTCATTTGGAACATCCTGTGGACTCCTTCCTACCCCGACACTGCCTCCCCATCCTTCAAAGATATATCCATACATCTAAGGGATGTCAAAGAGCTATGCTCAAATGCACACATTCATACACACAGAACCTTAGAGTTACTTGAAAACAGACCTTTGGGAGCACTCATTCTCCTGCTGCATGCAGTAGAAGACGCTCCCATGGAGAAGCCACTCCACTCCAGCACCATTTGACATCCACAGCACACCTCTGCAGCCACCACCACACTCACGGAAACGTCTCTGAGCACTGCAAAAGACAAACCAGTGCCAGCATTGTACACCTCCAGCCTGGTTTGGCCTGTTTTGTAGCCAGTCCTGTCCACCCGCTGCCAGGTGAAGGATGGGTTCAGCCAAGTGGAGAGGGTTCAGGGCTCCCTTTCCCAGCTGCTCCATATCAGCATAGCTCTACCCAGGGCCAGCTAATGGGGCAGCTCAGGCAATCACCTATGGACCTCGCTGTGTTCCTGGAGGCTGTGTGCTGAGCCTTTCCCAGGGTCAAGGGCAAATGTCTAATGTGACTTGGTCCAGCAAAAGGAATCAGCTATTCAAAGTGGCAACCTGTCGCTGTAAACCTTAAATAACTGTGGTGTAAATCTTCCCAAGCTTAGTGGAGGCACCTACCTTCCCTCTGCTTTCAAAATAAGGTAAAACCACTAATATTCTGCTATTGGGGCTCAGAGCTTCAGCCAAGATGTTTAATGGTTTGTCTGGTCCCAAAGCCACAGTCAAGCTCAGAAATAAGAGTAGTCCCACCAGACTGAGTGTACCCTAGTTTCTATGATGTCTGTGGACTTTCTGCTCTAAGTTTAGACCAAACAAAAGAGATGTGCCTAAACAGAATTGGACTTTCACTCTCTAACAAGCATTTTTCTGAGGCTATTGCTCTGCACAGTGTGACAGGAGAGCAAGAACTGTCAATTAAGTGACAAGCAAATTCCTAACAAATAAATGGGAACATGTCTATGTGGGCTGTGTTGTCAGCACACTGGAGGGGATAAGGCTCAGCTCCCACTGCAGAGATTTCATGAGAACTGATTCTTTTTAAACCCTCATCACACCTCAGATGAATAGAAAAGATTCTCCAATATCTTATGCGGTCTCTTACAGGGTGAATATGGAGCTGTGCATTGCCCTGGGACAGGAGGGCCTGCAGGTCACTGGTAGAGAAAATATTGGATAAGGTTAGAATGACATGCAGATGCTGAAATTTCTCAAACTTTTACTTATTTTTCTAACCAGTTCTGAGCTGGGGAGGGGAAAAAAACCCCAACCAATCATTTGAAACAATAGGCTGGAAAGCTTCCAAAATCAAAGCAGCTCAAGTCAGGCTCTTGCCTATGCTTTACTGAGAGCAATCTGATGCCAGGATGACTTTTTGCAGCCCTTTTGGAAGTACCTCCACTGGCCAGCTGGCAGCAGGGCTGAGGTCTCTATCCTTTCCCCAGCTGCGGATGCTGCGCTGCTGCTTTTGCCAGCCATGCCGTCGCTGCTGTGAGACTTGCTGACATGCACAGCAGAGAGTTCGTGCCAGGCCCAGAATTTCTTGCGTTTGGTCTCATAGCCACTTCCCAGCAGACAGCTCTGTGCACATACTCTGGACAAGGCTTTACAGGTGGCACTGCAAGTGCAAGGACGCTTAATTTATGTATCTGAAAGATAGTGTCGGGACCTCGGGAGAGTCACATAATTGGATAATTTCCGAGTCTGACGCCTCTTATTGTTTACCACAAATGATTTCAGCAGCCACCCATTAAATCATTTCAGAAAACACATGGAAATACTAAGCGACAGAAAAATTCCGCCCCATCTTTCCATTCAGTCAGATATACATATATAAACATATTTTTGGCAGAAAAAAGCAAACAGCAATGAGTTAAAACGTCATTTGTAGCTTTGTGGTCCCAGTAAAAGTCCCCCATCCCTTCCTCGGCTCTCTCGGTTGCAAGTTCACAGAGAACAGGTACAAGGGCCAAAGCTTAATCAGGAAATAAAAACTTAGGTAGAATGGAAATTCAACAAACAATATATGATTGTTGTTCTGAGGTTAGGTTCATCGCCGAGCCTTGGGACTGCTTCCCAGCACATCGTGCCATTGTGACCTTCAAGATAACCACACGAGAAAGGGCTTTTCAGCACTCTGAATCCTGAAATGACTGACTCCGCTTACTCAGGCAGCATCCTCCTGGGCAAATTACTCACTTTGTCACTTGTTCTGGTTTCTTTGCTTTCTTGTTCTCTCTGCACCGTGACACTGGAAGGCACCTCTGGGTCAGGCCCTGCCGTATCTTCATCACCATCATACTGCTGTCTGCTGAAAGGGCATGTTAGTCACTTGGGTACAGAAAAGATTAAGCCCAAGACTCTGCAGGACAGTTTTGTGCATCCCAGTCTGTGTTTGCTCATACAGGGGATTTCTGTAAAGACACTTCATTTTTCCTGGCTATTCTTAGCAACTTGTACCATTTGTCCTTTCCCAGAAATCCACCTGATCAGAAAAATACCCACCAGCCTTGCAATAAATGTTAATAAATTTGTTTCACACTGTGAAGTGTCAATCTCTCTGACATGGAAAAGGAAGATCAGGGTTTAGTGGCAGTGGAGTGGGGTCAAAGAGCAGAAATTGGTCTTTTACCAGACATCCCACCCAGACCTCCCTTGGCATTGACCCAAAACCAAGCAAAACCACCAGGACACCGCAGGGATTCTCCCCTGCCACAGCCTGAAGTGAACTCCCAGCTGTTGGGCACATCTGGATTTTGACACAGATGTTGCTCTCATGCCACTGGGAGCCCCAGAGTTTCAGGGCACAGACATCTCCTGCATGAGAGGGACAAAGAAGTCTCCTGCCACCGAGCTCCCTTACCATGGGAGCCCTCAGTGCCATTCCTTGCTGTGGCACACTCAGTGTTCTGCTGGCCCATCCCTAGAGACCTTCCCTTTCTCAAGACCTTCCCTTTCTCCCGACACTTCCCTTCCACATGGCCACTGTTCCACCTGGGGATGCTTCCAGTAGGCACCTTTATTCCAGGAAGGTGAGCAACAGTTTCCAATCAACCAAATGAGATGGCTTCATTAAATGATTCTTATCCCTTGTCCTGGTTTCAGCTGGGATAGAGTTAATTGTCTTCCTAGTAGTTGGTACTGTGCTATGTTTTGAGTGCAGTATGAGAAGAATGTTGATAATACACTGATGTTTTCAGTTGTTGCTAAGTAATGTTTAGTCTAAAGTCAAGGATTTTTCAGCTTCTCATGCCCAGCCAACAAGAAAGCTGGAGGGGCACAAGAAGTTGGCACAGGACACAGCCAGGGCAGCTGACCCAAAGTGGCCAACAGGGTATTCCATACCATGGGACGTCACATCTAGTACAGCAACTGGGGAGAGTGGGGTAGGGGATCACTGCTCGGGTGGTGAGCAATTGCACTATGCATCATTTGTACATTCCAATCATTTTATTATTTTTATAATTTAAATGTAATTTAATAAAGTATTCATTTAATATTTTTATTACTGTCATTTTATTAGTGTTATCATTATCATTATTTGTTTCTTCTTTGCTGTTCTATTAAACCGTTCTTAATTCAACCCATGAGTTTTACTTCTTTTCCTAATTTTCTCCCCCACCCCACTGGCTGGGGGGGAGTGAGCGAGTGGCTGCGTGGTTGTTAGTTACTAGCTGGGGTTAAACCACGACATCCCTTCAAAAATAGCAGAACCTTTTCTTTGGGTTCTTGTTTTCCTTCCTGTCACTGGTCTGCTATGACCGAGCCTTCTGTTGGAAGGGTTTCAAAAAGGTTGAAAAGCATTTTTTAAGATACATCCAAAAAGCTGTGTTCCTGCAGGTGCCTCATGATAACCTCTTGGCAATATTATGTACAAACCTGTAGTAAATTTATGCTGCCCTTGAGCCAGCACTGCAGTGAGAGTCCTGCAGCCCTCAATTTTCCTCTCACTCAGCTCCTAGCCTCTGAAGGGAATTGTCTGAATTCCGCACTGAGCACAACAAACATCCTGTATCCCAAAACAGCATCTCCGAGGGAATGCATCCCCTGAAGAGTTCTGCAGACCGTTCTTCACCAGCCCTCCCCATTCCTCTGCCTATGCAGGGCTGCCTGAAGGAGGCTCCTGCCCCGCACCTGAGCAGGGGGGTGAGCTCGGCCCCCCTGGTGGGGAAATACCTATTTCCTAACAGGTAGGAAATGGATGGTCCTTCCTTTCAGGTCCATCCCTAGTCCATGTTATCACCATGCTGGCACTAATATCACATCAAAACCCTATCAGCCCACACCAAACAGGTTAAATCTACCTTGAATCTTGACTTTCCTCAAGTGCCTCACATAGCCAAGGCTGCAGGGAGGGATCTGCACAAAATCTGTCCATTCTAACTCAGCAGCACCCATAAAACCTTGCGCTCTTTTCCCTCTTTTACAGCAATACAGTTCTGCAAATAGAAAGGGCTGGTCAGGATGATCTAGTCAGTTTACCTCATCAGCCACAAGATTTTCCTAATTTTGCTGAGATTTGGAACCACTCCAAGAAAGTTGATATCCTTTTTTGTTTGGCTTTCGCTGCTGGCTCAGATTCTTTAATCAACCTTCTGCTTTAACATGAGCCAGAGGTGTCTGAATGTTTGCACATGAGATACCTGAAAGGTTGATACACAAACAATTACTAATCTCAGCTGTGAGACATAAATCACCCCTGTGTGCTTTGTTACTTGATAGTGGCAACTCTATTCATCAGCAGATCAATTATGTTAATAATGCTCATAAATAACTTTCTTTTTAATTATAATTAGATATCAGTGTGAATGTGACTTGTCTAACATGTTGTTGTGTAAGTTCATTCATCCGGTATGAACCTGAGTAGAGTCCTTAAACCAGATTTTTAACCTTTAGCTGGTATAAACCATGGATAATTCCCTGATAATTCCACCCAGGAAATTTTTCATCCATTTGCCTTTATTGTCCTGCATCTGTTGTAAGTTTTGAGACACTTTATAATTGCCCTTCCTTTTCTGTCTATTTTGGTCTTTTCCCCATCCCCAAATAGTGCCAGATCATGTGGGACCCACATGAACACACAGGCACTGCTTGTTTGCCCCCAGAAAACCTGCTGTTTGAAAAACACAGTTGGTCTAAAATACTACATCTCACTGAGGACTAGGACCAACCTCCTGCTTTGATCACCAATTTCCTCCATGCGCATAAACCAGTTGCTTGCTCTTGGTACACCTTGCTTTACACACAGCTGTGAGAAGGAGATGACATGTTTTTCTCACTTTGGTGATTCACATGTGATGAATCCTCTTAGGGCAGGGACCTCTGCTTGCTGACAGGGCACTGAGGACCCATCCAGCCCAGCCTGCAACCTACGTGCCTGCAGTGGGGAGCATGGCTGCCCGCACTCCCTCCCAATTCATAGAATCATAGAATCATTTAGGTTGGAAAAGACCTTTAAGATCATCAAGTCCAACTGTCAACCACGTCCACTAGATTCATAGGTTCTTTCACCACCTCTGGTGTGTGAATGTTGTTGCAGAGGACCCAACTCACCCCTCACTCTGCCCTGCAACCCGAGAAGGCTACAGTCCTGCCATTGACTTCCCCTGCTAGTGTTAAGAGTTCAGGAAATGGGAAGGCGGTCAGCCCAGACAAAGGAAAGACCCTATTAATAGTGTAGGCTGGCTAACTGAACTTGATTGACTTGTGAGCAAACAGTACTGAGGAGAAGGCAGGCTGAGTTTTAATTTGAGTCAGCATCACCAAACCAACCTGTGGGAGATATAGTACCTGCAGTGCCCAGAGCAGCAGGACCAGGACTCAGGTTGGGGGCACCGGGTACTCCCAGAAGACCTGGAGCAGTGCCACCAGGCAAAAAGCTTTTCTGTGCTTGGATTACATCCCAGCAGGTGTACATAACAAAAAGAAGAAATGGTACATCCTCCTTTAGAGTTTTAAAGGTGTCAAATGGTCTGTTTGGAAGTGCTGGTCTCTCTTCTCACCCCTACTCTCAGTCATGAAATAAATATCACCAGCACCACCAGGCAGCCCTTGTGCTAAAATCTGAAGCTAACCCTCTGGGATGGAGGCAAGTCTCTGCTCTTAACTGTACCCTTGCAGGTACACATCTGGCCACTTTGCTAAGAAAGTTTTTCAGCAGCATTCGTAAGGTGACTTGCAAAGGTTGATAGGATCTGTTGGCACCATGTACTGGTGATATATTTTGTGACACCTTTGCACAGAGCTGACACGCCATTCTGCCAGTGCACCAACAGCACTTGCCATTTCCCTGAATCCCCCCCACCTCCCATCTTTTCCTGAACAGGCTGATTTTCTGCATACCCAGCTCCTCTGGATGAGCATTATAGATCTGTGTGGAGAAGGGCTGTTTCCCTTCTCCAGCCTCCTGACAGTGCAGCCTTATCAGCACTGTCTTACAGTAGTCCTGACCTGTATAATATACCCAGACACAAATGCATTGGCAATGCTCAGTGCACTAACGATAAGGCTAATAATAGATACCTCATGGGCTAAACACACAGGGATGCATTTATCACCCATTTCCTACAGATAAGGACTTGAAACACAGATAAACCTGGTGTGCCCTGGAAGTCCCCCGTGTATCACCTGCCACCACAAGTATGGCTTGCTGTTTGAGGAATGACTCCGCATGGCAACTTTTACTTTTTTAAAAGCATCTGTATGACTCAGAGAGCATCCCTGAGCATTATGCCCAGTAAAGCATCACCGATCCCTGGAGGCACATTTCTTTTCAAATCATCCCTCAGGGCCAAGGCCTGAGGAAAAAAAGTTAAAAAGGATGGCTTTGCCCTTGGCGTGCTGAAAGATGGGTGCCTCATCTCTGATGCAGGGCATGCAGCCTGCTTACATGAGCAGATCTGGAACAGACCTCTGCTTCTGCAGCACTTGTTTTGCCTTCAGCCCCCTCCCCTGGCTGCATTAACCTGGCATTTCCGCCAAAGCACAGCAGCTACATGAAAGCCAACTTGTTTGCTTTTCAATTTAATAAATAAACCTCATTTTGCAGATTAGTTGTTTTGATTAGTGGAAGCTGCTGTTTGAACAGTAAGGTGCTTATCTAAAAATGTAAAGCTTTTGAATAAACTGTTCCAGAGTGGTGAGCTCAGATCCGGTTCCAGTAGCCTGGGCTATTTTTAAGTCTTTGTTTTATTTAATGCAGCTAAATTTTCACGCTAGTCCAGGAACTCTGTTGGAACTGGGATATAAATAGAAATTAGTCTAACAGGCTGCAAAAATAAACTAACTTGAGATGCCTGGTTCCAGCTATCTGCCTTCAGCCCTTGCTCTTGGCACCTGCACAAGCAGCCAGGTGGGAGGAAGGACCCAAAAGTCACAGCTAACGTGACCATCCGCTCTGCCGCTTGGCTTTGCTCACCATAAGCAAACTGGCTCTGATGAGGTCACCTGATTATATAAGGAAAAAAATATCTTACCCAGATCAAAAAGAGGCTTGGAAAGTCATCCCCCACATAGCCTGGCACCCTCTTTGGGAAGAAAAGGCCCATGCTTACACCAGCCTGCTCCATTCCTGCTGCAAGCTTCTTTGGTTTCCCAGTATCCCCATAAGAGGGACTGGGCACCTCTGGGTGCTAAAACTCCCTGCCTTCCCCAGGTCAGGGATACACAGAGAAAAGGATGGTGGGAGAAAATAAAATCCAAAGGCTAATGCCAAGCATAGGGAGAAAATATATGAGTGTGGGGCCAATGGCTACAAGAGAATCGCCAAATTTCATCAGCTTCTCAAAAGGCCTGGCTATTTCAGCAAGCGTGGCTGCTCAGAGGATTTGTTTCCCTTTCCCAAAATTAGAGTGAACAAGGATGCTGTCAGCTGGCAACCAGAGAAAAGTCTCCACAGGGATACATCCACTCAGCAGCTTTCTCCAAAAAAAGCTGTTTTCTGGAGTGCATCATGGGAAACCATGATGTCATGCATGCTCTGGGCATGTCTCACTGACAGCTGCCAAGCACATCTGCACCAGCCCTCACCTGCACTTCCCTAGAGCTCCCACCCTGCCCCACAAAGGTGCTTTTGGGTGGGTTTGTACTAACAGCTCCTGGGTCACCTCCTCCCACTATGCCAGACTTGAGAGGTCTAGGGGACAAAAGCGGCTCTTCTCCCAGCAGAATGCACACAGTGTCCATCGCTGGTTTGGTTTTACTCCTTCTGGAACAAAATATTAATGCTTCCCATGGACCGGCCTCTCCCTGTTCCTTCTTTGAGTCGGCACCTCCCAGCCCAGCCACAATGAGCTTTTGGCAAGGGGTTGCACAGAGAAGTAGTTAAAAAAGGGTGTCACTGCCTTAAATGCTTTGCTGGTGGGATACAGTGGGGGAGGCAGTGTGCATGCTTCCATTTCAGAAACGGCAAATGGAGAAGAAGAAACTGTCGCTGTGTCCCTGCAATCACCACGGGCAGAATACCAAAGCCCCAGCTCCCACACAGTCCCAAAACACAGGGAGGGTTTTGAGAGCAACTGGCTCCCGGTCACAGAGAAGGCCTGTGATAAAGTCTGGATGGAGCCCAAATTGCCCAAACCCCTGTAGCCACAGGTCTCTGAACTTGCTGACATCAGTGGCTCCAGATCTGCAGAGGAAAACCACACTGATGAGTTTTGTCTGCCTTTCAAGCATGTTACAGTAGCTTCTTGCCACAGTAACTTGTAATACAGATTTTCAATACTATCTAGGAGTTAATGCAACCCTGTCTCTAGTGCCAATGGACGTGATACAACAGAGCTGCTGGAATGGATTAGGCACAGAGCTTTTTACCAACAGAAATATGGATGAATGCAAATTTATGAAAACCCTTTATCTAGCAGCCTATCATAGGAAATTAATTCTAAAGCATCCTTCAGGAAAATACAGTGCTGGCAAAATCCATCAGAACAACATTTACTCTCCTTGGTGCTTTGTCATTTTTTATCCCATTTCTCAATTTTTTTTGTTGGGTTCTTACGAAAGAAGAATACAAACAATAATAGTGTAAGGTGGCCAAGGGAAAATATGAGCTAGCTGGAGTTATTTCTGTGAACAACTATAGTAATGGGCTTGAACATACAGTGAAAGCAAATGAGACCCTAATTCTTAATAGGTATATATTTAATAATCCAAAGTCTGGAAGGAGATGATTAATTGCCTTTGTAGGGAATTATTTATTGAGATTTTTACAAAGGAGGAAATAACATTTTCCTGGAATCAATGCATCTAATTTTTTGAGATCTGTCTTTTGACAAAACCTACAACTATCCAAGCCACATCATCCATTTAACCCCAGCTGTGCCCTCTTTCCCTCTCCCATCTGAGTCCCACCCTACCCGTTGTCTTTTGCTAGCACCCAGGACCCCGGAGGGGGCTGCAGGGAACAGCAGCACCCCAGGGCCTCCAAGCCCCTGGTGCTTGGGATCCCGCACAGGCACAGATGAAGACCCGCAGCGGGGTCCGTGCCTTAGGGCAGTGCGAGGCCACATGCCCTGGGAGTGAGCTGCTCCTTGCACAACTGCCCAGGGCAAGAGCTGTGGTTTTTTATCCCATCGGCTTCCTCCAGCCCCTCTCACAGGGGGTGCTTTGCCCAAACAAAATAAAGCACAGTCCTTGCCCAGAAAAAGGCCTTAGCTAATCAGATGTGAAGGAAATGGAGAAATGAGGCCGCTTGCGTAAAAGCACAGCGAGAACAGAGTCAGGAGTGGAGCTGGTGTCTCCTGCCCTACCCTGGGCACCCGACTGTTGTGCCTGTTTAGGAAACCTCCCACACAATTTGTCACATCCTCCATGTCTGATTTGTCTCATGGTGAAGGAGAAGAGCGAGGATTAAGAAGGAGGGTCAGCTCTGCAGGAGTGCTGTGTGGCTCCACGTGGAAAAGCTGAGCACAGCTGGCAGGACAGCCTTGGGTTACCTGCAGAGCACCGGTCCTGCACCGACTGGTGCATTGCCAGAGTGTGCCAGGTGGCAGAGGCCTTTTGGCATTTCTTTACCTCAGGAAACATCATCTATCCCTTATAGGGGTGACTCCTGGAGATCTTTTATCCCTGAATTCCCTCACTCCTGTCCAGGGAAGCTGGTTCTGGAGAAATTTTCTTTGACATGGAAATCAAATAGCAGAGAGGAGAGGCTGGATAAAAAACTTTGCTTGGGAAGCAGAATGTGCAGGCAGCAAGAGGAGTTATCCCATGATGATAAAGCACAGACCTGAGACAGATCAAGTGCAGGCCAGCCTCAAACAGGACAGCACAGGCATATCTCACAACACAGATCTCAGGCTTTTCACTCATCTTGCCACAACTAACTCATGAGGTGAGATTTCGACTGTGCCTATTAGACTGTTCACCAGATTGGACCTATGGAGACGGCATCTGCTGTGCAGAATGGGAATCTCTGCTTGAATTCTTCTCAATATCCCTCAATAGTTATTAATCCATTTTTCCTAGCAACACTTTATTCAGAGACACTGGTGGTAGATTTCAGGATCAGGCAGAAAGTGCTGGCTCTATCACCCCAGCTCAGAAACTGCTGCAGAGGTAGGACAGGCACCATTGACTGCTGTTGCCTGCAAAGGAACTTTTCCTGCCGTGCAACAAGGAGCGCAACAGCAGACTCAAGCTGGCCCATGCACCAGCAGCTTTGACTCAGCAGCTGCTTCTCAGTGATCTGGAGCAGAGGCACTGTGTTCCCTGTACCTGAGACCAAGCATGACTGATGTATGCCTTGGGGTCCCACTTAATCCCAATTTCTTGCCCAGGCTCAGATGAGCAGAGCATGACTCTTGCTCAGCGCAACTTTTCTCAGGTAGCAACAAGAGATCCTGTTTTCTCTGACTAGGGTCTATCTCACCCCACAAAGCTTCAGCTGAGACAAGCATCACAAGCTATGTTGACCACCCCTTTTGGAAGACCCATTGTCACCTCCATGCACAGCATTGCACTCTTAGCATCTGCAAAGAGGCGAGTGACTGCACACAGCACAGAGCGGGCAAGAAGAATCAGATCTCATCTCTGTGGTCCCACTCACCATCATTGCTGCTTATCTGAGGTCTGCCTGAAGTCTCTGCAAACCTCTGAGCTGTAACTTCTTTAGCAAATTTTCAGCACTTCCCAATTCCAGTCAGGCAGAACATCTGACGAGATGCAGCTTTTCTGCAGTCAGCCTTTTGGTTTCAGGTACCACAGGATCCCCTGTGGTGGGCACTACGGAGCCAAGGGTGCTCCTGTGCCCTGGGTCCCCCCCATGGTGCCACATGCTGAATGTGCACCCCGGTGGAAGCAGTTTCTGCCCCACCACTTTGCTCATGGACCCACCTCCTACTGCCACATCCCTGGGCAAAAAGGGATGCTGATTTAGCCAACCTAATTTAGAAAACGGTTTAATCGACTTAACCTCCCTGTGCTAAGGCTAATGAGTCACTTGAAAGCAGCTTGCCTTAGAGGGGATAGTCAGTTTTTTTCTGGGATTTTCAGAGCCCTGCAGCCCACAATGAGAGTTCCACTGGAAGTCTGTTAGGTGGTTCTGAAAATCTCACTCTCAATCTGCTCTGAGATTCCAGTATTGCAGAAGCTTTGGCTGGCTGGGCTTTTTGCAAAGACATCGATTTCACCCTCTAATAGGCACAGAAAACTTGATTTCAGCCCCACTCGGTGTGCTGTAAATCCAGGCTAAACATATTAGAGTCAAGGGAGCTAACGCTGGAGAGTTAAAACTACTATGAGTCACATCAGGTCTATGCAGTTAACAGCCTGGCCTAGAGCCAACCCGGGCCGATTTGCAAAGCAGTCCAGAGAATTTTTCTATAAATGTTCCATTAATATTAACAGCTAAATCCCTGGCCTGCTCTAAAAACCTCACCCTCATCTAAGTTAGTAGCAACCATTCGTATTTAATTTGCTCCCAAAGCTGACAGATCATACCATCAATGGTTGCAAGCTGATGTAGTTCCCTTGAAGTCAATCACATTTATTACTGTCACTAGCAGGGGTATAGTTAGTACACTGGCTAAGGACCAAGTTTTTCCACCATCCCATTTCAAGGTACTGGACAAAATCTGATCAGAAACCACCAAAGACCTCAGTGCTATGACTTCTCCCTCAATTTTTCATCTAAACTTTACCTACTGGGAAATTCCCCATAAGTACGAACTCTAGTGGGTTATTTTCTCCTTCAGAAAATTACTTTTGAGGCTTTCTAGTATTCGCCCACCAGGAGAAAGATTTTTAAGTAAAACGCACCCCAAAGCTGATGCATCAGTCCTTGCATTATGCCCAGCATGAGGTATGCTGGGCAATATTCACCAAATGTTGTGGCTTATTAACAGGAAGAGAGTAGCCTTTTTTTTTCCTGAGCTAAAAGCAGCAACTGAGCCAACAGCCAAGCATAGCCCTGGTTCATCTGCACCTAATAAATCCTCTGACACCAATTTCCCCGCAGCTCCTTGTGGTGGTGAAGCAGGGCTCAGCAAGGCACAGTTCACCCTGCAGCACTTAACCTTTCCCTGGTCCCTGACTAACCACATCCCAAAACTGACTTAACAATCAAAGCAGCAATTTCGCTCAGGTGAGAAGGAGGGATTAAATACTATTTCACATAAATAATAACTGGCTATTTAAACACAACAGCCTGACCCAAAGGTAATTTCTTGCCTTGGCAAGAATGCCCCGGCATTTCTTATTTGCAGCCCAGAGGATCCTCATCTCCTGTCTTGCCTGCCCTGTGCCCTAACCAGACCTCATGGCCCCAGGCATAAAAAAGAAAAAACAGGAGCTTCAAATGCTAAGAGGAAGAGTGCAGCCATTCATTACTTCTCCTGATGCAGCTTTCTCATTGTTTCAGCCTGAAAAAAAATAAATCTGTGGTCCAACCACATAACAACACCCGGTGTTGTTAGGCAAGACACTTCCTTTTCCATCCTGCTGCTGTAGTCTCTTATTACTGGAAGCTCTGTTGTGTGTTATGAGCCATGGTTTATCACTGGAAATGAATCTGGGGTCACAAAAACCCAAAAAGTCAGAATACTCAGTCATGAGCCAAATGTCCTTGCTCATTTGGCTGTCCTGTAGCATTGTAGCATCATTTAACCACAGATGTGACTCTTTCCCAATTAAAAAACTGCATCACATGAGAACTGTTGCAAACATAGGGGTAACATTCAAGGCTTGTGGACAAACACATGAGAGCTGTTGCAAACATAGTGGTAACATTCAAGGCTTGTGGATAAACACTTTGTACTTGAATATTTAAGGATCCAAATACTACTTTTGGCTTCAGTCAAAATAGTTGATCTCTTGAAGTCAGGAGCTCTCATTCTTGGTGATAGGTGAACCCAAATACTGGAAGGGAGGGAGGAAGAGCGTCTGCATCACACTCTGCCATGGCGTGATTCTGGCAGCACCTGCCAACCCAGGTGATGAAGGGATGGAGGGCTCCCTTGCTCTGCCACATCCTCCTAAATCCAGCCTACGGACTGGCGCATACTGGTGTGGTTGCACTGATGCCCACGGCAAGTGAAAAACTCAACCACAGCTTTTAGAGAGAAGGCAAATTTACGCTTCTAAATTGTTTCAGATCATGTGAACAGTCAGTTTTAGTTTTAGTTCATAACATGAACTGACTGAAAATCTGAAACCAGAAAGTAATCAAAGAGAAGCAGAAGAGTGGGCAGCTCGTAAAAGAAAAATAAAGGCACAATAGCAAACCCTCCCCATGGAGAAAAATAGAAAGTGTTATGAAGAACCAGCATAGTTGCAACAAGACTTTCAGAAAAACAGAGTGAGCAATACAACACCTAGAAATGAAGATATATGGTTAAATAACATCTAAGAGTGGCACAAGTATTTAGTGATAAACTCAAATGCTGAGATGCAAACTGAGATGCAAACTGAGATGTGGAAAGAAAGGGTTAAGAGAGACACTAAAGAAAGGCTTTCTGCATTCATGGGAACTCAGAGGAGAAGAAAAGGAAACACTGAGAGACACAGGGAAAGCTACAGTATTAGATACCCTTACTGTTTCAGTCTTCAGAGAAAAAAACAAGCTTAACTCTCACTAGCTGCCCAGCAATGAAGCAGGAATACAGCATAAAATAAAGACCATATATATTAAAAAAAAGGCATCGAGTATTTGGTAGTATTGAATACTCTGGTATTTAATGGGTGAAAGACTCTGACGTGCTAACAGCCATCCCAAAGTCGCCTTGAAGATTACCTGGGGCCAGAGGAAGGGGAGAGACGAGCCACTTGCCCAGAAAGGCAAAGTGGAGCATTGATGATCAGGAAGATGCAACATCAAAAGGCTGAACAGTCTCTACGCGAGCCCTCCAAGGACACTGCAATGCCAAGAGACAACCAAATAGCATTTCTAAAGAGCAAACTGGATCACATAACAGCTTTTCTGACAGGTATCTGGCTGTGTGCATAGGAAGGAAGCACATATATCCAGTTTCAGCAGGGCTTTGAGCATTGTTTTACATGTATGCCTTTTTTGTATGTTTTTTTTAAGGCTTCCCTACATGACAGCAGGCTGCTGAAGAAGATATATACAGGACCTTGCAGCTCTGACTTGCTTGTTTACTCATTTATGTGCACCCAGAGAAGATGTAGGGGACAGTGGTCTTTATCCTGTGTTTTGTGGGCAAATTACCTCAAAATACTGTTCCTTTAGAGGTTGCCAGTAATTGCTAGAAATGCCCAGACAAGAATGATAACCACAGCAAGGCCAGGCCAGACGATGGCTCCCATGCTATTCAAATGATTAGCAAACAGCAGCAGATGAAATACACCCCAAGGGATCTCCTCTCTTGGCTCTGCTGCTGGTATTTGCTCAGAGTGCCTGGGGATGAGTCAAGCTGGGCTGGCATTGCTGCCACCCATCTGCCCTTGCTCCTCAGGGGACAAACCAATCCACCATCTCCCCGTGGGGCTCTTACAAGCCCCTCATCCTCCTGTAATCCTTCCCATGATGACTGAGAACTTTCTACGTCACAGTTATCAATTTTTGACTTGCATTGGTGTTTCTCTTCCCTCTCAGCAAGGATGTCACCTTGCCAAGGGCTGGGAAAGGCACAGGTAAAAAATTTTGGGGGTGTTTTGCCATGAAAGGCTTGCAGTCACCTTCATCTCTCCTCAGACTTGCAAATGCCAGGACCTATTATTCAGAAATATGCTTTTTGCAATGACTGCATTTAGGCTGGAAAGGAAGAGCTGGCCTGGGCCAGTGGCAAGGGCCTGCCAGAAGAAATGAGCACCATGCCACAGCAAAGGGTTCACCAAGGTGACAAGAGCCAGTCCCACCTGAGGAATGTTTGATTCAACAGGAATTCCCCACCATCGATGCCAAGAACAAAGCATCCGGAAAAACACGATGCCAGCTTTGGGCCCAAAAAAGCTTTTCCCTGTCTTGTTATCCATAGCCACAAATAATTGCTGTTGCAAGAGTCTCACCGGCTCCTGTGCACCAAGACCCTTCCATCCCTGCATGCTGGAACTCTGAAGGAAAGTCTTGTTTGGACTTGCTGACATTTTGCTTACGCCTTGACTCCTTCTGACGCCAATGAGGTTTTCCGACATAGCGCATCAGTCTGCCTATGGTTGTTTTTCAACATTTAAGTAAACAGCAGCAGTACCATGTTTACAGAAGCGCATTTTTCCTCCTTGCCACCCCGCAGCCCACTGGGCTACTCCGGAGCAGCAGCCGTGATGCTCAGCCAGCTTGCAGTGACACAGCCCCCTGGGTGCTATATATCACCCTTCCTTTCTTCTGAACTGGACCAGACCCTTAAATCCATCTTGCCCAGCTTATTTCCTCCTAAGCAAGCAGGTCCCCAAAGAAAGGTATGACTGTGGAGCTAAGCTGAAGTACTGGGAGAAGCGCGGCTGTAGCAATGCTGAGGGTAAAATCCACCAGCAAAATGGGGAAAATAGTGGGCATTTAGCTGTGACCACATCACTTGTAACAGCTCTAGTTTCATTCACATTAAAGGTATTTCCAGGTCTATCTGCAGAACCCACAGGTCACAGAGATGGCTACAGCAGAGATGCTCTGAAACGGAGTCAGACTGATGGCTGGACATGACGTCCCTCATTAACTTCACAGGTTAATGTTCTGTGGTCAGGGGCAACATCAGAGGTTTTAATGAATGATAGGTGGCCTGCAGCCCATGGATTAATTTGACAAGTAATTTTTTAGAGGTTCTTGCACTTCTTGAGCAGGAGAATCAAGAGACTGAGGAGTCCCATCTTCAGAAAAGCTCAGGTCTTGTGTTAGCACTTGGATAACAGCCCTGCTTTTCCCAAAATCCTGGAGCGCTGGGTGCTGTGCTTTACAGAAAACATGGACTCGAGTAGCCTGATATAAACTGCAAAGTGCTGAGCGCTTATGACCATAATTTGCTGCTTACAAAGGGACTGAGCTGTTCTGAAAGCCAAGCCCAGATTATGGGTTTCAAATACTAGAAAATCTGTCCCTGAGCTCTTAATCCAGTTTATGGACTCATCACAAATGGAGCTGAGCCATTCTTGGAAGAAAAAGTTGGCAAAAGCAGTCTTTCTCCACTGTATCAGTAGAAATCACATTCAAAGCTCAGGCCAACAAATCTAGATTGGGGAGTAATTAAAACCTGTAACAGCCTCTCTCCATGACTGAGGGAAGCGGTGATGTTGGGGCAGCAGCCAGAGCTAATTGCATACCAACAGGACCGACACCAAAACTTGCTTCTCAGGTTGCTCTCTAGGTCACGCACCTGGATGGGAGCTGAATGCTCCTTGGCTCCAGTTGAGCTAAGCCTGCTTGTGCCAAAGAGCTGTCTTCTGCAGCCCTACCGAAAACAGCAGGTTCTGCGTTGATACCATCAGTGTGTATGACATCTTTTCCCTCTGCAGAATGAGGCACGGGGAAAGGAGCTCAATTCTCTCCCAGCAGCATTGCATCAGTGCATTGCTATTGACATTAATAGAGTTGTTCTCACCCTACTTATACTTAGTGGGAAGAAAAACAGACCCGAATGTGGCTATTCTTTTTAAAAGGTCTCTTCTAACAATAGGTCTCTTTCAATAGCTTATTTACTGCCCATCTGTGACTCCAAAGTAAAATCTGTTCAGCTGTTGATCTAAAAGACCTCCCCTTCACAGCTAATCCCCAATGATCCTTGCTGTTCTCTGGCAGCAGGCTGAATTCTCTCTCAATTGCCCACATCAATAAACTATACATTATCTATGCTTGAATTTGGTTAAGATTCTGGCTAATGATGCATGAGATAGAAGAGGACTCAGATGATGTAGTCTTAGTTGTGCTGCTCAGTAAAACTGCTTGAAGTGGAAAAAAATAGCTAAGATGGATTTTTGCCATTTAAAAAATCAACTTGTCTGATTTAGTGCATGGATAGGAGCAGATGCACTAATTAAAATCGTGATGCATTTGTGGAGCCTCACACATCAGCAAAGGAAATACGAAGTGGAAGGGCTGGAGAAGTATTTACTTCAAATAGACACAATGAGCGCCATAGGAGAGCACCTGTGCAAATGGATGGGCGCCTCGCTGGGAGCAAGCAGAGAGAGGAGATGTTCTCCTAGTCCAGGAGACCTCAGGCAGTGCCAGATGTGCAGAGGCAGTGCACCACAGGACAACCTCTCCTCCAAGACCTCTCACCACCCGCCTTTTCTCTTTAGCTTAGCACCATCTAGAGGGATGCATCTGCAAACCCAAGGCATCAGCTCTGCAGTGCACATTTGGCAGATAACATCCATCTGAAACACCAAACAATTGAAAGCAAAGCCTCAAAAGAGCAGTTGAGTCTTCCAGCCCCCTTCACTATTTGTTAAAGCACAAGGCTGTGGTGCAATCATTCCCTTTGTCCTGGTGAGTTCTTCTGTGAAATGGATGGATGGGTCCTCCAGAGAGGACTGGAGGGCGGGGGGGTTAGGGGCAGGGGGGTTAGGAGGAAAGGCCTAGAGG
>JANZLQ010000055.1:10594743-10615921 GCA_026212715.1 Elanus axillaris | reverse complement strand
GAGGGAGGGAGGACAGGAAGGCTGGAAGGTGAAGAACAGACCTGTATCTCCCATGCACACTCAGCCACAGCAAGGCTGGAAAACACAGACCTTAGGACTCTTTATTCTGACCATTGCAACTTCCTAGGACAGCTATCGCCACCAAACCATGTGGTTAGGTGGTCGGGTAAACATCAGTATGCAGTTACCTGAATTTCATGGCAATGCCTGGCTCTGGGGACAGAGGAGGACGCGAGCAGTTCCTGGGCCATACAGCAATTCTCCATTCATGGGCACCACCTGAGCACACAACCTCTTGTAGGTTTACAGCGCTTCATCTCCTATAGACTCCATGCAAATGCTGAAGTCTCCTGCTCACCACTGGCTCTTCTTATGTGCTCTGTGCACACACAGTGCGGAAGAAGGGAAAAGCAAAGGAAATCAGCCTGTCGCAAAATGGAGCAGGAAGGGGAGCCTGAAAAGAGCTGTGCTCCAGGATGCCCTACCCAGTGCCCAGTGCCTTCTTTAAGGCTTAATCTCATGGATCATCAAGAAGTCCATCACCAGCCTCCCAGGTGAGGCAGCAGAAGCGGCAGGTACCAAGCACCATCCTGAGCTAGTTCTTGACTGGAAATTTTGCCAACTCATCAGCTGAGATGTTGCCCATATCTGTCACAGGACAAAGCTCACTATCACTGGCAACTACGTGACACAAACATAATCCAGAGCAAACATCACATTTGCAACATGGCTATGCACAAATTTCCCTGTCTTCCTTATATTAAAAAAACCCCACGTACTTCATTTCAAAGGCATGGGGCTGGCACCTGCAGGTATTCCCCATGGCTCTCCAGGGCCCCTAAGTAAGAGCAGTGGGAAATTTCCCAAGGGAGCTCCAGGCTGTCTCTGGATTGTTTCTGACCCCCAGAGCAACTTCTTCACACCAAGCCTGTGGGGAGGCAGAAGGTCTCAAAGATAAGCAGCTTTCTGGCAAGTGTCTTGCATGTTTTATTAGAGTTATATTTCCACTCATTCATCCGAGTAAGTCCAGGATGTGCAATTATAGCCCTCTCCTCTGCCCCATGGCTTCTTCACACTGTTGTGGATGGGCAGCTTTTATTTCAGCGTTTTCTAGTCCCCTCTGGTCACCTGCCTATGAACCAGCTCTGGTGTGCATTGAGCATGGTGGTCTTGATGAACTGGCAGAGACAAGGCACGCTGCTGTGCTCCAGGTGCCCCCCTGCCACAGCCCGAGGGAGACAGCCAGTGACCAGGAGCCGGATGTAGTATCCACTGAAGATCACGAGGAGCTGCTGGGCCATCACCTGGAACAAGCAAGAGAGGTGTCAGAGCAGAGCATCCACCTGCAGGAAGAGTGGATGATACATTAAATACCACTTGCTCCCTCATTCAAGGACTGTCCTTGTCTGAAGGGATCAGGACAGGAGCCAATGGCATATATAACTGTCCCAGATCCCCTTCTGGTCAGCAGTGCTGGCACACTGTCCCCACGGGGGAGTGACATGAAATGACTGCTTGCCAGTGGACGGCTGAGGAGCCAGGTCTCTTGGGGACCTGCCTGCTCCGTCACTGTCTCCTGTTGCTTTTTTTTTGCCTGTAGATGGCCAGAGAGCTTCAATCTGCAGGTATGTCACCTGCAACAGATTCGCGTAGTAATAGCGAGAGGAAAACTGTAAAATAAACCAAAATAATCCCTTCTGAAACTTCTTGCTGAGCAGGAATGAGGACACATTTGTTGCTCAGCATGGCACAAGTCTTTGAAGGCACACTCCACGGAGGAGACAAAGGTTGGGCACATCCATGCCTCATCCCCAGCCCAGACACAGGTGCTGGGTCCCTGCATGGACCCTGGGAGAGGTTGTCTTCCAAATGGGGACCCTCGGCCACCAGCAAGGAAAAACCTGATCCATGAATTCTTCAAAGATTAAGCACTTGCTGCTCAGTAAGCATTAACTGCTCAGCAGTGTCAGGGCTGGAGAAGGCATGTGTGGACCTCCAGGCTTCCAGGTGCTCCTACTGGTGAAAAAGGAGGTGTCCCTATTGCTGGCACCTGTGGGGGGGTTGTTTTGGAGTCGAGGTGCCTGGGGAGGCAATTCGGTGCCTCTGTCCACCAGGGAAGGATATTTCTCATTACCTCTGGTGGGCCCTCAGGAACAAGGCAGAGCAGCTCATTGCATGTCACAGGCTCTTTATTTGGGTTCACTCCACTGGATAAAAGTGGGGACTCTTCATGCAAAGCCTCCTCCTCTGTCCTCAGTTCAGGCTGAACCACCGCCTCCATAACTACACAGAGCTGGTCCAGGCTGTGCCGCAAGCCCGACTGGAAGAGAAAGAGATTTTGAGGGGGGTCTCCAAAGGCAGCAGCAGTGTCCTGAGGACAGCCTTTAAAGAGCACAATTTCCTCCTGCATTTTTTTACTCCTGGGAGTTATCATCCCAAGAGTCAAAAAGGAGCATTGGCCAAGAGCCATGCCCAGCACTTGGAGCTGAGTATCTTCATCCCACAGCCTTGCTGCTATCAGCTGTGTCTTGTGCCAGCAGCTGCTCCCAGCATGATGGTCAGAGCCTGGCATGGAGAATCTTTAAAAACCATTTGAGTAATATCAGCCAATATATGAATTGGTGTGTTACTGTCCATCCCCTGATCTGCATCTGTCGGTTCATCCAGGGAGATGAGCAGCTCTGGGATTTTTGGAGGGTTGTACCCCCTCACCTCTCATCCCGTAGCCGTGGTCAGCAAGGGCAATTCAGTGCAGGAGAGCACAGTGTTTGTATACTTATACAAGTGCATAGAAGAAAACATTTTCTGAAGACCAAGAGGACAACAATTTTATACAGTTAACGCAGTAGAGTGTTTACTTATTCCTCAGGCTATCCCATTTATTTCAGGAGGACAGCTCAAGGTGTCCACTATTTCAAGTTGTGACACATGCTTTCAAAATTTACCCTTGATTCTTGATGACTTTCCTTTATTAAAGTTGTACAGTTAATTATCCAGACATGCACGTACCACAGGACATGAACCAATTCCTGCTAAACTGAGCACCGACAGATGCAGTTTATCCACCTCTCAGTTTGCCCAGCTCCCAGTTCACAGCAGGGGATGCCCAGGAGGACACTCAAACACTCAGTTCTCCTTGCCCACCTCCATCCCACCAAAGCCCGTGTGTAAGGGTGGACCTGCAGGTGTCCCTGTGGGAGCTTGGGCTGTGCCCACCATCATTTACCTCTCGTGTCCTCTGTAGGTCCGTGATGTGGGCTGCCAAGGACTGGAGGCAGCGCTCCGGGCTGAAGTGCACGAACCACAGCTGGGATGGACAGGGTTAAGGAAGGGGTCTTTCCATGCTTCCCCCTCCACAGCCCTCTACCTCTGTGCACCTCATGGTACCAACCTCACAGGAAGCAAAGGCAGGTGGTACCCATGGAGTGCTCAGGACACGGGAACCAAATAACACATCACAGGGCTAATTTTAAGCCAAGAGGGTCTGGGCTGATGCAAAACCTCAAGGGAAAGAGGAAAAGAAGAGGGGTGGCAGGGAATGGGGACATTATCCCAGAGGGCAGCCAGTCCTCCTTGCACACCTCCTGCATCCTGGTGGGGTGAAAACTGGGATAACCCAGGGCCATTGCCCATTGCTCACTCAGTGGCCTTACATCTAAATAAACTGGTGGGTCACCTTGACTTAGCTCCCCTAAACTCCTTTCTGCTTTCTTTCCTTTGTTTCTAGGGATTCATTCCATTTATCTTTTACAAAATTCACTGTACTTTGTGCTTGTCTTCAGGATGGAGGCACTGTTTGCAAAGAGTCTACCAAGAGCAACATGCTGGGGATATTAGTCCAGCCAGCTTTGAGAGTAGCAGCCCCCCAGAAGCCAGCGAAAGGTCTGCCCTTGTATATATACTCAAGCTGCCATCATCAAGGGGATTCAGGAAGAGTGTAAAAGCTAGAGGGTTAAAATAGGTATGACATTGGAGAAGACTTAGAAATCATAAATCCTTGGGTTGTTTTCTGCTCTTAGGCACTTCTGGGACATGTAGGTAGAGGTGAAGGCTCCTTGGATTAGTCCTCACTTACTGAGGTGCAAAATTATGCTGGTCTGAACAAATGTCTAATTCAGGTTCTTAAGTGTTTTCTCCTCATTCTGTGTGACTCCAGCCCTCCTATGGTATTCCCTGCCCCCTCTCTGACCCTGTGTTTCAACCTTGGCTCCCCCTCCATTTCTATTTCATACCTCTGTATATCTGGAGGGGGGTGAGATCCACCAGCAAATCTGGGGGGTCATCTCTCTCACTTTCCCTTAACACTTCCATGCTGTCTTACAACTCTCTTTTTTTCTCCTAAATCTTTGTCTAGTCCAGAAAAGTTATCTCTAAAAAACAGCAAATGAGCCTCCCTCTACTTAGTTTCTTCAACCCGCACTTTTAAAAGGCCATGAAGGTCAGAAGTGTTTGGCAGCTACAGACCTGGCTGCCAGGCACACACCTGGTGAAATCAAGTTCTCTAATGTGCCTGAAGAAGGGAGCCCAGGGCTACAAATCACTCGGAGAGCAGAGGCACTTGGATGCTGTTGGCTTAGTTTGTCTCTGCAAGGCAGAACATGAGCTCCCAGGGACAGGGACTCTGGTTTTCTCCGTGTTGTTTTTTTTCTTTTGCTATAGGCACATTGGTGTCACTCTGCTTATAATAAGAATCATCACTGTCATGTAAGTATAATACACTTTCAGGAATATTTGCCTGCCCAAAGGACTGATCCCACTTAGACTATTTCAATTTGCCTTTGGGCATATCTCAATCCCCACTTATAGGAGAAGAAAAAATACCCAGTCCCTCATGCCATCCAATAGGAGAAAAAATAAATCCTAGAATCCCACCCACTGGAGATGCTCATGGATCATAACATCAATGAATAACTCCATATCATTAGCTACCCAGAAGGCGTACAAATGATTCCCTACAGAAAGGATACTTGTAAGATGTTGTGTGTCCCATCCAGGGCATCTGTAATCCCTACTATTAAACCATGTTTGATAAAGATTTCATTGACAGCTGCCAGCCTCACATCTGTATTCATATTTATCTATTAAAGAATGCAGGGAAAATTAAACACATTCTACAGCAAAAGTTGGGCCAGCCTAATGCTACAAACTGCAGCTGGATAATCCCAAATATCACATCTCTGAAAGGAAAGCAGTGACAAGAACAGTCTGCAGTCAGGCAGGACTGTCACCAGCTGTCAGTATTGGCCTAGCCACTGCTGGTGGATGCCTGTACAGCCAGAAATCTCACTAAGGATTATTTCTCTTACAGAGAAGATGTCTGAAGTGGAATCAACTTCCAGTATCATGTTCCCTCTTCCTTCGCTGGCAGTCCCTGAGTGAGGGACTCCTTTCCTGAACCTCTGTGCACCTGCATGTTTGCCAGGTTTCCCTTTGGAAGAATCATTGCACAGCTGTCATTAGAGGCTTGCTCCAAAATCCATGCAATTAAAATCAGTGCAAAGATCCCTCTGAATTTTGAATCAAGCCTTTCCAATGTTACTCTTCAGATCACTTAGTAATTTCCATACTCCTGTGATTCCTACAAACAAAAGTTGACAACAACCAAGCATTGGATACTGCAGGCTGGTTGCCTTTCATGCTAAAGTCATCTCCTTATTTCTTCCACTGCCCAGTCTACCTTGGTTTTATAATTTTATTGCAACTTCCATGGGTTAGGAGCTGCTTTTTTGTTCTGGACCGGTTGCAAGGTCCAGAGCACCATAGCGACACAAGTAAATGATGCTATTAATGGCTGCACACAGCCGAGACTGCAAGGACCATCAGCAGAAGCAGGGCAGGAGCTGGCTCTGCTGGCGAGCCCCTGTGGCTTCCCACCAGCCGTGGGAGTGCAAACTGCGCTCTGCAACAGTTGCTTTATCTCCTGCGACAGCAGGCACTTGGAGACAGCCTGCCGGGCTCCAACACCTGCTTTTGAGGCATTATGACACCTAACTTGGCTGTAAAGCATCCCTTGCCTGAACTTGATCTCTGAGCCTGCTGTAAAAATATTCCTTCCTCCCTGGGTAGTTCTGTTCTTCATATGCATGTAGGACATGACCTGGGTCCCAGCACTTTGGTGGGAGGGAGTCCTCCTCCCCACACACTGCATGCCTGCACACAAGTGGCCTCCTCTTACCTTCCTCTGTCGACAATCGATAACCAGTATTACAACTACAGTGACTGCTACAGCAGCCAGGGTCACCAGCACGCTGGCCTCCCAGTAGCGTCCGAAGGAACACAGCTGGACTGTGGAGTAAATGTTTGTCCAGAGAGACATGTAGAAAACCTGTAAAAACCCAGAAAGACTGATGATAGTCACAAAACTATGAAAGTGAGATAAGTCACAGGAAGAAGAAAACTACCCATCCCTTCTCCCAGGGTAATACCTTACCATAAATCAAGTCACACAAGATTTTCAGAGGGTGAGAAAGGACATAAGTTCTTTCCAATAATAAATAGGGGAAAGAAAGGACTAGGACTGAGTGAGCCCTGGTTTATTATAAATAATTACTAGTTATCAAAGACAGAGAGTGAATTATTAATGATGATTCATACCTAGGGAGGATTTCAACTGAGTTCTTCCATTTAGATAAGAAATGCACTCACTGAGGCATATTGATAATACTTCTAATAGTCCCTGTATTTAGAAAGCTCCTATGTCAAAGTACTCAAGGTGGTGCAGAGACTACTCAATTACAATAACGCTGAAATAGCGGACACTGACACTGGACTCAAGGACTATGCTAAGGACTGACAAACTTGGCCTTTGCATAAAGACGAGCAAAACTGAAATAATTTGGCCTTTACTTTAGATAGCAGGCATTTGGGCAGGAGATTGCCTAGAACCAAATAAGATGTGTACAGCACAGCATGTCACAACATTGTCTTGCAATAATAAAACTCATTTGCACTAAACAGGCACCTAAACCCTCAAAACACTGAGCACCAATTCCTACAATATTAGTGAAAAGCGAGAAGACATGTATAATTGCTATCCAAAAAAAAAAAAGCAACAAAAACAAAGGAATCAGGTTTTATCACACCCTCAGCATGCTGCATCTTACAGTAGATGCTAATGATAGGGGTCTCTGGAGAAGCTTCTCTCACCAGAAAACAACAAGCAAGACTAGACAATCACCTCAGTAACCAAAGTTGACTGGTCCATTAGTCTAAATTAGCATCAGGACCAGAATATCTACAGATTTTTAAAATCAAGTTAAAAAAAGTCTGAGGTAGGTAGTACTGCTTCCACATATGCTGGTTATCCAGCCATGGACAGCCTGCTTTGGTGGGACTACCAGCAAGGGGTGGAGAAGGTGCCTTGCCCTCCATCTACAGAAATTCTGTGAACTGAGATTTCCAAAGGAACCCACTAGAATGTGTAAAAACCAGTATCTCCTCCCCACTCAAACCCCTCTCCCTCCCTGGCAGCAAGAATCCCATGTATAGGTCTTGATGCATCTCAGTGAGCGCATGTCTATAGAAAGCCTGCAAGAGACCCCACCATCCTTACCACGGCAATGGCTATCTGGAATGCCCTGGAGTTGTAGAACATGTACCGTCTCACTTCAGGCTTCAGGACAGCATCCTGGATTAACCTTCTCCACTGATCCTCTGCCACCTGCTCAGGGAGCAAACAGAAAACTAGATCCACCCTCCAGTTTCAGGCTCCTAGTCCCATCAGAACTAGCTTGGGCAGTCACCGAGGGGCCAGGCTGGCACTGTGACTGAAAGCTCTGTCCCAGAGCACCCTCCCGCAGAGTGCACCTCCAGTTTCATCCATACAGCTGTCACAGACCAAAAACTCATGTTCTTTCCTCATTTGCAGTGAGTAATATCTCCCTGGAAAGTGCAGGGAAAGTCACAAGAGAAAACCACCTTTTTATGACAAAGGACAAGACAAGACAGATTGTCCAAGGGATGTTCCATCCCATCAGAGTGACTTTCAAGCAATTCACTACCACCTATGTTGAATGGATTTCTTCATGGAGGTTCAAGTTAAGATCATTACAATTGACTTGCAGACCATGGGGAATAGACTGAAGTTGAACTGAAACAAGTGACTCAAACAAAAAAAAAGAGAAAAGCTGTCTGTGATGTGGGTGTAAACGCAAATGATGCTAATGCAGCTAGCATTCACTCCTACAGGGTCCCCAGGGGAGATAACACATGAGGAACTTACCTGAACCCCAAGGGACTTCAATTTCTCTGCACAAAGCTCCATGTCAAAGGAGGTGGCTGAGCAGTTGTTGTCCATGCTGAGCACCATAAGCACCTGGCCGTTGGGGCATTCTGCAAGAGCCCAAAGGAGTCATGAGCACAGCTCTGGCATGGGTTTTCCTCCCAGCAGCTAAGTAGCATGTAGCAAAGGGAAGGCTGAGGAACGCAGACCACCCTGACATGTTTTAAATGGATCCAGAATACCCCCTTGGACATTTGTAAGAACATCACAAGGAACTTTGGAAGCAGCCTGATGTCCCCTGTAAGGAAACAACCTACAAAATGGGAGGAAGCCCCAAACACATTCCAGGAGTGAGCAGAGATAACATGATGCAATGATCTTCAGCAGGGTAATGTCTTGCCTCACTGATCCCTGACAGAAAGGACGATGGACTCAAGCTCCTCGGTGTTGCTAAGGCTATCTACCTCTTAGAGACATCCCCCATTGCCTACCCACCCCACCTACCACAAGAAAAAGCTTGAGCAATCAAATTAAAATGCTTTCCAGTAATCACATTGTCTGCAATTTGGCAGGGCTGCCCTGGAGCATGAGCCCCATAGGTCCTCCAGCATCCAGTTCCCATCTCCAGCAGTGCTTCTGGGCAGCAGGGCTCTGCTCAAGGGTCTCAGCTTCCCAGTTTCAGCTAGGGCTAGGATCAGAGATGTAATCTAGAGACACAAGTTGCAGTCAGGAGCCTAGAAAGTGTGAGGACAGCCTGTCCTAGATTTGAGAAGCAGGCTGCTCCGAGCTGAGGCATAGTAGCCTTGGAGCAGCACAGGAGAGCTGTGATCTCCAGGCATCCCATATGGCATTCATCTACAGTTTACACAGCCTGTCCTACGTCAAGAGGAAGAGATCGAGTCTAAGGAAGTGGCTTGTTCAGATGAGATCCTGTTTCACTGAAACGTTTCACCCCCCTTTCCTTCCCATTTGCAGATCCAAGGTCAGCCAGGTTTCCCCTGGGGCTGCTCCTGCTGACACTGCCACTTAGTGTTCTCCCAGACTGCTGTGCTGGCTGAAACACAGTGTGCACTCACCTTCCCCTTCTCTCCCACTTAGGTGCTCCATCTTCATCATCTCTTCACTGCTCAGGAACAGGAGATGCCAAGTGAAACAAGGCAATTACATTACAATAGGGCATGACTGCATCGAGTAAAAAAGGGAAGAGTAGATGCATCTGAAACCTCCAGGATAACAAGGTCCTGCTTGTTCACTGAGGTTTATCTCCTCCTGGCACAGAGCAGTGGAGGTGGTGAGTAAAAAGCAAGAATAAAAGCAAATGGCCTCAGCCTTGGGCTCAGCTCTCCTGTTCTCCATGGCTTCGGTCAAGTTGCTTGGCACAAAGTCTAGCAAGTTGGGCACCAAGCTGAGATCCCCAAGATGTGCAGAGGGGCTCAGCTCCTTGACCCCTGCTGGAGCCTGCTGGAGTGACAAGAGCTGCTTCACCCCTGCAAATACTGAGCACTAAGGAGGTGCCATGAACTGAGCAAGCAAAAAGGATGCCTTGCTGAATGGTGCATAGAGGTCTCGGTGAGAACAGCCACCCATGGCACTGCCTTCTGTCTCTGCACAGCACCTCAGGTAGTTTTGGAAGTAGTGCTGCAGAGAGGGCGCAAATTGTTACCGGGGAAGGGAGTCACTCAGAAAGCACAGGTCAAGTTTCCCAAAGATTTCTTGACTTTTGAAGGCTAAGAGAAGAGGACTTCCAGGGTCCTGGTTTTCAACAGGTGGATGTCCATTCATTCCTACATATCAGGCTTTCCAAAAAAGTCAGGGTCTCCATCCCCTCCCCAAAATGCTGAAACACCCATAATGTTTAGTCACTTTTGCAAATCAGTTGCTGTTAATGAGCATCTTTGAAAAATCTGTCTTCTGTTATTTTAAGGGCACTGTACTCAGTACTGCCTTTCTCCTTATCATCAACAAGTTGCTCACTTACCTTTCGCCCACTGCATGGATCCTTCCTTTAAATCACTCTTACAGTAGAGGATGGAGGAAAGCGACCTGTTTTTCTCAATTCCACCAGCTTGGGTTTTATGGGCCATGCTGAATGTGCCTCTCCTTGAGGGACTCTATGTTGTATTGTCAGAAATACAGCACTTTGTATATCTTATCTTTCACTGCTAGGAAACATCGGTTCAGCCCCAAGGCAGCAGGCAGCTGGCTTGCTCTCCTTTTGGGGAGCAGATTGTGAAATCTTCATTCACATTCCATCCCATGACTTCTTCAAGATCCTGCTTTCCATGAGCAAGGAGGCATTTTCTAGCCCTGAAAAGAGGAAAAGAAAATCCCAGATCTTGCAGAGACAGCAAAAAAAAAGGGTAACAGCACAGACTACTTGGGTGTACTCTGCTCTTTGGACCCTGCTCCCTGTGGATGTTATCACCAAGCAGGTGTTAGCCAGCCACAAGTGCAGGATGCACAGGCTCGCCTTCTGCTGCAATTACCCTTTTTCTTTCGTTAATAGGTGGAAAAGTTATCCTTAAGTATTCCTTAAATTATCCTTATATCCTTAAATATTCATATTTTGTAAAAAATTAGTCAAGAAATAGGCAGGATTTCTCCTTGTGAAGCCAACAGGCTTTTTGCTATTGTTTTCATTGGGCACTTTCAGAAGAAAGTGGAGACCGTGTAAATGCCCCTCCCTGGAAGTGATGCACCCCACTCACTGACGCTATGGGTAATTCCTCACCACAAGAAGGAAGCAGTGCAGATAAGGAAGAAAAATGCATCCACTAAAGGCAGAGGCAAGCAGGAGCTCTCACCCAGCAGAAGAAAAGCATTTAAGAGTCTCTGCTTTCCTTTCCCCTCTCCTCTCCACTGCAGGCAGTGCAAGAAGCCAACAGGGCATGTCCCCACACCAGGCACTATGCCCACTGCATTTTCAAGCAAATGCGCTGACGCAGGTCTCTAACCTACTGCCAGGACCTGTGGGTGGTTATTAAAGCAAATGCTTGGAAGGCTCTGAAGTTTACTTTTCAATTATCTTCCACTCATGTGGGTCAGCTGCATCCACACTGGCTCTCTAAAACTATCATTCACTTTTTAACCTCTGCTTAGTCTTACTTTTGCACTAGGAGCCTGTTGCTGTCTCTTGATGTAAGGGTACCTCATAGAGCTCACCTGCTCTCCTTCCAAACAGGATTGCTTTGTTTTTGACCGATGGTTGTTGCTGCAATCACCCCCTTACACAAAGCCAGGATAGTCACCAGTTGAAGGACTGTCGAAAAGGAAGTTGAGGCAAGAGAAACAAAATGAAAGGTTCTTCTGATTGCAGAAAAAAACTGCAGTGAGCTGGAAACTCACACTTAAAGGAATCAAGACACAGTACACGTTCCACAAGAGGTGTGCAGTGTGTGTGGGGGGGTGGGTACACAGGATGGGCACAGCACCCTTTTCACCAGTGCAGGTGAGGAGCAGTTCTGCTGTATGTTGAGGGTGGCTCTCCTCTGCAAATTCTTTGCTGAGCATGGGCAGCCACATCTTACATGGCACATGTCCCAGCACCAAAAGGTGGATTCAGACAGTGAATTTTCTCACTCCTTTTCCCCTTTTGCCTTCAATCCCTTGGGGTTAGCATCAAACAGAAGGGAAAAAGAAAAACAAGACAGAAAAACCCACACAGAACAGCAGCAAAGCAAAGAGTGAAAAAACAGATGAAACAAAAGGAAAACCTAATTAAAACCTACCACCCTGTTGTTGCTGCTGTCACATTAAGTTAGAGGTGAATCAAGGCTCTCTGGCTTAGATGTCGAAAATTTTGATTCTCTGGAGGACAGTCCCCAGGAGATGACAGCGAACAGTGCAGCAGGGTGAGGGCAGCTCAGCCTTCCCCAGCCCATTGGGGAGCTGCAAGAGGGAAACAGCCTTCCCCAGCCAAGACAAGCTCATCGGCAAAAACAGCTTTGCTTTTACCTCTTTGTGCAGCATAGACCTCGTTTGGCTCCATTGCCTTTTGCTGCACAACAACTGCCCATTTTTGGAGATGGGTCCCCCCAAAATCTTCCTCTGCCACCTCCTGTGCTAACACCAACGGCATCCTCTCATCTCCTGCACTCCCCAGGCTCTGTGTCTCTCTACATCTCTTCTTATTCTTTATGCAATGCAGACATCTCTCTGGTGACTTTGCCTCCTTCAGGCTGTGGACCTTCTTTTTAGGAGACCTCCAAGCCCTAGCTAAACAGCAGAGAAACATTCAGCAAGTCCTGCTTCATTTCCACAGCGGCTGGCAGAGACTTACCTGGTCAGCTTGCTTTGTGGTCCTGGGGAGCCAGCTGAGCTCCCTCCTTCTCCTCCTCACTGTCCTTTATCTGCCATTGTCCCACTCCACACTGCCCAGTGCTGGGCTGTCCCACCACTGAGCAGGGAAGTCTCCAGTCCCGCAGCCCCAACCTGCATGGAGAAGGTCACTCTCTTCCCTGCATCTCCTGGGGACCACGGACGAACCAGGCACAGCTCACCCAAGGCAAGAAGTCTGTGCCCCCGTGCTCCCTCCCATTACCCTAAGCTGCAAGCACCAACTTGCAAAATCTCCGCCGTGCATGTGACTTTTCGCCTAGGCTGGTTTCAGAAACATGGTTTTAACCCTCTAGAGTTCCTTAAAAGTGCTTCCACACTGAAGACACAGCCATGGGAGGAGATTCTGCCACAGGAGTTATCCTCACCTTTTGCGGAGTGAGGGTCCAGAGCTGGAGCTGGACCCTGAAGAGCTGAAGAGTGGCACAGATAGAAGGCTCTCCTCCTCCTCCTCCTCCTCGATCAGCTGGGCAGGACTCACGAAGTACAAATCCCAAGGTTGCGTGAGATTAATTGCCGTGAATATATTAAAGAAAGCTAAGCATCGACAGTAAGGCTGAAGAAATCAGAAGAGGTAAACAAAGATCTCAAGACTGAGAACGAGTCACCATATATTTAGCAAAAGATCATGTTAAAGAACAGAGAAACTGGAATGTTAAAGCACAGAGAAACAGGAATAAGGTGCAAAAGGGGGAACCGTAACCCCCCTCAAATAAGGAGGCTGTGCTGGTACGATGGGTGTGTGTGAGTTTCCTCTCCAGCTGCTGTATTCCAAAGAAAAGCAGTAGGCTCTGACACACAGTCAGACAGAGCCCCCAGAAGAGCTTCACATGCTGGGGAAGTCAGTCACTTTCATGCAAAGAGATAATGCTGAGAGACACCACAGGAGAGAAGACTTCTTTGCCTGGGAATTATGGTTTCACTGCTCACCAAAAGCTAGAGGATCCATAGAGGCTAGGAACAGAGTGAATCAAGTATCTTAGTGACTGTCAGTCTTAGTGAATGGTTTAAAAGAAAAATAAAAAAAAAAGAAGAAGCTTTATTGCAGTGCCTGTGTACACTTCCTGGAGAAAATGCCGTTCTCTTGGAGGGAAGATTTCTGCAGCCCTGCTTGCTCCAGACATTGCTGAGCAATGCATTCATTACATCACATGACTGCACAGGCAACAGACTCCAAAGCTGCTTAACCACATGGGATCTTGTTACACTGGAAACCATCAACTCACATAGTAACATCGTCCAGGTATTGAGAAAAATCAGATAAATCTCTTGCTGTTGTCACTAGCTCAAGGCCCAGCTCAAATCCCCACCCAAGATAGGGTTTTGCAAAGCTTTACGTTCTTTTGCAAATGCTTCTCATCAAAAGCCGAGGCTTCATTTCCTCGTCTCCTCACCCACGTAAAGATCCTAACAGAGGGATAATATGACAATGAAAGTGCTTAGAAAGAGCACTGTCAGCTCACTGCAAAGAAACACCCGAGGCAAAACTCTGTGTGGGCAATAAACTTCAAAGCAATGTTAATAATTACCTGCACGTTGTACACTGTACACCTCTTGTTTAGCAAGACGTGCATGTATGGGCTGATCTTGGCATCAATACCTCATCCCACCAGCACAAGCAGAAAAATCCTGCTCATATAAAAGACCACACACTATTAAATCTTTAGGAATTTTTAGACTGAGAGGCTTTGTCTCTGAAGGTTTTCAAAGCATTTGTTTCACACCTATCTAAGGAACCAAGGAGGAAGTTCCACCAGAAGCTTAAACCTACCTAAATGGAAGGCAAGGTTTTCCAGTTATTTTTCTGAGATAGTTTTCCACCGAACCACCTCCCTGAACTTGCAGCTCTGGCCCAAAGGAGATGATGGATCTTCTGGTTGCATTGTAAGGAGTCAGGGTCTTGTAGCCCGACTCTTCCTGACTTTAGCAGTCATCAAGCCACATGCTCAGAAACCTTTTGCAGGTGTTAGTTTTCTGATCATCTTATTTGGGGCATAATTTTGATGCTTTTGTTAGGCAAGAGAGATCCTACCAGGTATCTTCTTAATCCAAGCAGGTATCCTGTAGCCACAGGTCCCACAGAATTGTCTATAAAATATTCAGTGATTAATATATTCCTATAAACACACATTTTAGATTCTAGCCAGACAATAAGCTGCTGTTGTATTTGCACATATGCCTTTATACCTGGTCTTCTGAAACATAAAGGTGTGACTGTAATGTTCCTACCCCACCTATTAATAGCCCTACCAAAACTTTAGCATTAGAAATTTAACCCTCTTAAAACCAGGAAGGAAAGCTGTAATTAACAGGAAATGCAAAGTCAGTCAGTAAACTAGAAAGGACTTTGGAGAGAGTCAGGCAAAGGCTCACAATAAATAGGGAACTGTTTGACTGTAAAACAGAGAGAGGACACTGGCAGGATCCCAACGCAGACTGGACGTGCTTCTGTTTCGCAGAGCCCAGCTGACACCCTCTGAAAGTGGCCCCATTTTAAAATGAAGGTCTGCAAATGAAGGTCTTCCAAAAACTGAAATGAGAATGAATGAAATGAATGAAAATGAACGAAAATGCGGACTTCTCTGCTCCAGGAAGCATTGTGTCGACTGTATGTTCAGCTTGTGCCGGCTGGCAAGGGATTTGGGGATTTGTTTTATGCAAATCAGTGTTAAGGCAGCTTGAGGTTCATCTTGAGCTTCACTCACTTGTATCTATGAAGAAGCATGTCCTGACACATTAACCCACAACAAAGCTATTTGCAAAGTCTCCCTTTCTCACTTCACTTGCTCTTTGCCTATTTTCTGATTCCTGTTCTTAACTCTCCAATAATTAAGTGATGAACTCCTACTGCAACTTTCTCAGGAAGGGACTCTTTCACCCTGCTGTCAAATGAGACCTCACCCTTCTTTCCAACGCGACTGAAACCAGCTGCCAGGGCCAACAGTTATTAGGGGACAAAACCGAACCGCACACCCTCATGACATGGGGTCAGCAGGACTCCAGCGATGGTGATGCTGGAGCCTCCACAGCCATCTGCCCTGCAACTTTCCTGGTAAAAAGCACTTCTAAACTACATCTTTCCCATTTCAGTTAAAGCTGGTTACTTCTTCTAGCCTCAGTGAATCTGGTGAAGAATTCAATGTCTATCTACTTTGAAACAATCTCTGATTTATTTTGAGACTCCTCCCCGCTCCACTGTCATGGAGTCTCTACACTAAATAATCCCTTACCTCCCCATCATCATCGCTCTGAGCAGCTTTTGCCAAACCACCCTGGGCCCCTCGATGCTCTATTCAAAGGGCAATTTATTTGCATCTCTTTCAAAGCTCAGTGTCCAAACAGGACACCAAGACCTCACCCCATTCATGAGCATAACAACTCTCTCTTTCTCACTTCCATCTAACGTACGACACTTGAATCAATATGCTGTACAGTGGTGACTTCATTTCAAAATCAAAACATTTGCTGAGTCTGGGGGAGTTCACCCTCATTTTCACAATTTCTGCAGTGCTGTACAGCTGGTTATTGATTGCTTGGGTTTTGTGGATTTGATTTCACCTTACTCAGTTCAGTGTTACACTTCTTTCCAGGGAGTCTCATGCTATTGGTTTCAGATCATTTCTCCCATTTATCAAGATCATTTTGAATTATAATTCAATCCTCTGTACTGTTTGTATCTCTTCCCCCCTTGATGCCCTGGACATATATTATAACTGTACTCCCTATTCCATCATGCTGCATTAATGAACATATTACAGGGAACCTGACTCCAGGAAAAAAAAAAATATCTGCCATTTGAGGTGCTTTCCCAGACTGACAGTAACCACCAATACCTCCTGCCCTCGGGGATAACCTCATCCTCTATCATGTTCTTAATATCATTTCTGAGATCACTTTTCACTATTTCAAGTCCCACTGCTTTAAATACTGAGACATAAACTTTTTAGCCTTTTTCCTATTCCGACTCCTAAGACCATATTCTCTCTATATTTACTACATGGTTTGATACACTTAACGTTTTTGCAATATTTGAAAGGCTGATAATGCATCACTTATTCCTGCTTTATTTGCCATGGTCTGCACACAATTGCAGTTTCTCCCCACGTAAGTCTTGTTTGTGGCTGTGCATGCTGCAGCAGTGAGCAGCAGCCAACATGGACAGATTTCATTTTCTTTTGATGAAACTGCATTTTCAGTCACTAACCGTTCCATCTTTTTTTTTTTTCCAGTGAGTCTTAATTAGGAGAACAATGTTGTTGAAAGCCTTGTCTTGCCCTTCCCCTCTCTTCTGCACACAAAGTCTTCTTTCACGGACTCTGGGTTGTTGGGGTTTTTTTATCAAGCAGCTCAGTGAAGCTGACAGATTGACAGTCATAAAATATAAAAACTTTATTTCACAATATCCCTAAATTACATGTTTCAAATGAAAAATGACACTTGCTTAAGGCACAAAGTGTAGTTCTTGCTTTTTTTCCCTCATTCTGCCTTTTTCCTATGAAGACTTAAAGTATTATTCTTTTTATTATGGTAATGTAAAAACCTCTTTCTTGTACCTCAAATTAGGAGGGAAAGCTTGCTATGTGCCTTGGATAATGATTCAGCTATTGATCCAGAATATGCTTTATTAGATTATTTTGAGACAGCTGAATGTAATTTAATACCTATTTATTTTCTATTCGTATGCCAGTCTGAGATACAATCTTTTCTGCATGAAATTAGTACTTTCTCCTTTCAGCCTCAAAGAAAGATTACACTATGCTCCTTTCTTGGATTAGTTTGGGAAACTTTTTCAACAAAACATTAATCTTGAGTGTTCTTGACAGTCTTTTCTTTTAATACTTTGAAGCCAAAACCTCAGCTGGGATCAGTGGGTTCTAGGCTTCTCTTTCTTATTGTGCATTAATGCAAGAACTAGGCATGTCAGATAAAAGGGGAAGAGTCCAAATGAGGAAAATAGAGACAAAGAGGAAAAATGAGCAGGTTTCATACAGGCAGAGAGAAGGAAGAGGAATGGCATTCTTTTTACATAGTTACCTGTAACCTACAGATAGCACTGTGTGATGGTACACTGGAACAGCAAGAGAGTACAAGAGTGTTTAGGTCAGTCAAAATTAGGGTGTGCTTTTATAAGACTGAGCCCAGCTACTCTACATGCAGTTATTGCTGCGACAATTGCATCTCCCACGAGCTGCCTCACAGGCCAGAAACTGCTGGGGTTTCTGTAGGCTTACTTACTGCCAGTTAATTCTGCTTGCTGTGGGGTCAGATGGGCACCAGTGCAGGAGAAAACAGCAGGAGCCCAAAGCTGTGGATAGAAAGGAGGGGAGAAGGACTGCCAGCACCTTGATGGGCTTATATCTAGCATTTAAAAAAAGCTCAAATTTTATTAAAGATCATCAGAAATTTAGTAGGAACCTCACAAAAGCAGAAGAATGAGAATTTAAGGTTGTCAAATTTCAGCTTACACATTGGAATACCTTTAACAATTCATTTATGTTACCATCTAGCAGCCAGCCTGTCACTGCAAGGCAGAATGAGGAACAGCTCATTGATCTTCAACAGTAGCCACAGCACTGGGAAAATTTAGGGTCCTCTCTCGTGTTTCTGAAACTGTCCAAATCAAGATGCCGGGGGAGTTTCTGATAAAGCACTGGAAGTCAAAATTGCTCCCCTCTTAATGAAAGTTCTCTTCAAACTCCTGGGCTCCAGATATGGTTATGGGTGACTTTCCCTCTTTATTTCTCTGTTTGGACCCTGGAAACACAGGAAGGGAAAAGAGCAGGGGGGATCTTTAGAGGGGAAAATTACTTTCTCTGAAACAAACAAAAAAAATTACAAGTTAAATACTGTAGCGAGGGTATTTCAGATGGACAGCATGGAAGAATTACTAACGCCCTTAAAGGACCTTGAACGCTGAAACAAGCTTCACAGAAGAGATAAGAACTGCTTGAAACCAGATGGTTGTTGGCAGGAGAAGCGGAATACGTGACAAGAAGATGAGCTAAGAACCTGTGATAGGGAGCGTGAACGGGAGCTAGTAGCCAACTGTATAGTTAGCTTGTGTGCGTGAACATGTTATGAAAAGCATAGTAAAGCTAGAAGCGCATGTATAACCATTAAGAATATATAAGAAAGCTTGTAAGCAGAATAAAGGGTCTTCAACTAGGATCATATTGGTATGTCGTTGAGTCCATTATTTTGCTCCTGCAGTTGCTGTCCGAACAGGGACCCTTATATTTTCTCATCAAAAATGACAAAAAGCAGAAATTGAAGAAGTCGCAGAAGGACCTGACTGGAGAACCGACCGGCCAGACTGGAGCAGGGAGTCAGAGAACAGCTCAGACAAAGTTGCTGCAGCAGATCACCCACCGAGGTGAGCGGTCGGGAGGGAGAAGAAATGGGAAATAATTTAACTAAAGAAGAAGCGGTTGTTAAACTCCTCCAACATATTTTCTCTAATAGACGAATTAAATATAATGAATCCCACTTAAAAAGACTCCTCAAATGGAGTCAAGAGAAAAATTTGTTAACTGGAGCAGGAACAGCTTTTGAATTATGTACTTGGGAAGCGATTGGAACTGCTCTGTGGGATGAAATTAGTGATGGATCCAAAGAAGCGAGGGAGTTAGCCACCCTCTGGAAATTAATTAAATTGACATTACAAGAAATGAAGGCAGAGAGAACAGCTGCCTCATCAGCTTTCGCTGCCTTTTCTACGAATACTAAGGCTCGCATGACAACTGCGAGTGGTGGAATTAGCATTTTTGATACTCTAGACACACCTGCACCAGCACCATTAGCTGCTCTGCAAGGATCATGTCAGTTCCTGCCTGGTCCTGCATATGGACCAAAAGAACAGCAACCCTCCACTTGCAACCCTATCGCTGAAGCCAATAGTGACAAAGATTCTGGTGAAAACAGGACTTTAGACAAAACTTGGCCTCCACCACAGCTCTCAGACCATATATCTAATGCAGAACAGGAGGACAGTGCTGAAAAACATGCAGCATCATCCCTGTATCCCCCTTTACTGCCATCTACGCCACCTACACCGAATTAATGTAAAAAAGAGACTGATTCCTTAAGAGATCAAGTGCAACAGCTACAAGAGAAGCTAGAAAAGTTAGAAGCAATCCATCAGGAGCAACCTGTATCCTTTCCTCAATACTCACCTCCACCAAATTATACTCCAGGGATGGTTCCAGGACAGATGCCCATCCCCTCTGTTTCGGAACTGGATCCTGCTGACCCGCAAAATAAATGGCGGGGAATAATACGAGATGCTTTAATTTAAGGTGAAATCATTCAAACACTTATTGCTTTTCCAGTTTATATAGCCCCAGGGAATAATACCCGAAACAATCTGTGGGCTCCAGTTGATTGGAAAATTCTAAAAGAAGCAAAGAGTGCTATCGCTCAATATGGGTTAAAATCATCTTTTACTGATGCCATTTTGTCGTATCTTTTTGGGGGGATGCTACTGGTCCCAGGAGATATCAAGCTTATTGTAAACACATTATTATCACCCTCACAACAAATTCATTTTTTCCACCATTGGCAGGAACTCTGTGCTGCCGCTGATATCGAAAATCGTGGGCAACAGCAGGGAGATCCACTGTATCAAGCAACTGCGCAAATGTTAATGGGAGTGGGTCCCTTTCAGGATGTTACTTGGCAAGCTCGTTTTGCAGTAGAAGTATTAAGACAGTCTCAAGATTTGGCATTTAGAGCAATGAAAAGTGTTCCCGAAAGCGATAAAAAGAACCCACCGTATAGCAGTGTTCAGCAAGGGGAGAATGAGTCATATACGCAGTTTGTTGGTAGGTTAACTGATGCCCTGAATAAGCACCCAGATTTGTCAGCTGATGTGAAAGAGAAACTGTTGCAATCTTTGGCTTTTGAGAATGCTAATACTAGAACAAAGCGAATTCTATGTACCTTGCCTAAAGACGCGTCATTGGCAGTTATGTTAGAGGCTTGTGATATGATAGGTGGTCCAGAAGAAAAGGCAACTCTCATGGCTTCTGCTTTTGCTGTTGCTGTTTGGCCTCTCATTCAAAACAAAATGAAAGGGAAAAATTCCACTTGTTTTAATTGTGGAAAAGTAGGTCTTTTTAAGTCACAACGTAAACTTAGGGGAGGAGGTGGAAATGTTAAAGCGAATGTTAAAGCGGATAATGCAGGGGGTATGTTTGCAGGAACTTGTAATCGATGTGGAAAAGTTGGGCATAGGGAGGCAGAATGCCGATCAAAGTTCAATATTACTGGACAAGCTCTGGGAAACTTCCAGCAGATCGCGAGAACCCAGTGTGTGCAGACACAAATGCAGGATGTTTGGACTGCGTCCCCTCTGCAACAACAGGAACTGCCGGAGTGGACGTGGCCACAGCAGTAGAAAGAACATTGTTAGACACAAAAGTGCATTGCGTACCATCAAATATGAAAGGGCTTCTAGGTCATGGATTATGTGCATTGTTACTGGGTGTCGTGGTTTAACGCCAGCGAGCAACTAACACCACGCAGCCGCTCACTCACTGCCCCCCCCCCCCCAAGTGGGATGGGGGAGAAAATCGGGGAGAAAAAGTAAAACTCATGGGTTGAGATAAGAACGGTTTAATAGTA
>JANZLQ010000055.1:10561499-10587787 GCA_026212715.1 Elanus axillaris | reverse complement strand
CTCCGCGCTCGGCGGGGCGGGGCCGCACCGGCAGGGCAGCTCCCCGCTCCCCCGAGCCGGCCGGGCCTGACAGGCCTGAGGCGGCCGCGCCAGACCAGGCCAGGCCAGGCCAGGCCAGGCCAGGCCGGGCTGGGCCGGGCCGCCGCGGCGGTGGGGCAGTTCCGGGCGGGCCGTACTCACGCTTGCGGGCCTCGGCCACCTTCTCGGCAGCGCGCTTCTCGGCCTGCAGCAGCTGCTGGATGCCCTGCGACTGGCTCGCCATGGCGGCGGCAGAGCCCGTCCCTGCCCGGCCCGGCCCTTCCCTTCCTCCCCTTCGCTGCTGCCGACGTCACTGCGTCAGGCCAGGCCCCGCCTCCAACTGTCAGACCCCGCCCTAACCCCGCCTCCGCCGCCCGGACCACGCCCCCTCCGGCAGCGGCTCCGGCAGCGGCTCCGGCAGCGGCTCCGGCAGCGGCTCCGGCGGGGCGGTGCTGGCGGTCGCGGCGACGCGGGGCCGGTTCCCGGCGGGCGGGGCGGGCCGGAGGCGAGGCCCGGCGGCCCGTGCAGGGGTGTGCGAGGGCAGTGCTTCGCCCCCCGCCAGAAAACAGGTTCCAAATGCGAAGTGAGCCTCCCTTAGCACCCCGCAGGAAGGCAACGGAGGGCATTTATTTTCGTTTATTTCATGCTTCTTAGTCGTTCGCCTTGCAACAAACACCCCCCCCTACTTCACCCCGACCCTCGGCCATCACGTCCCAGAGGCGATTTAAGGCCCTGAACGTGGCTCCCCCAACTCTTTCGGGGCATAAATTACAATTACTGCCGAATAATACTGCCCTGATGAAGCATCAGAGCCACGACAGTGACTCACGTCACAGGAGGAACGGGGGGCTGCGGTACGACTGCTGTCCCCTGTGCGGGAAGGGACAGGAGACGATGAATCAAATGCATATTTATAGTGCTGAATAGGAATTATGAGTGCTTGGCAGGGTGACCTTCAGCTGGGCCCAGGATTAACTAAATGGGCTTAGCCGGCCTGCCCATTGAGTGTTATATTTGCTTCAGTAAAAGAAAGATAAAAGGGAAGATGGAGAAGAGCTCTGATCGTAAATCTATATTTTGAAGCAAGCCTGCGACCCAGCCCTTCGTGTGACTGGGGAGCAGCAGCAGCCGCTGGCTGAGAAGGGGTGAGCAGGCACCCACCGCCACACCAGCTGCTCCCATCGGGCACGGGATGTGCTGGCAGAAGGGAAACCCAGCAAATCTGGTCCTAAATTGTCTGTCCCAAACGGGGCAGGTTGGGCCAAGGGGATGCGGCTCAGGTGCTGCGCTGCTGATCGGTGAGCACAGAAAAGACAGAAAATGAGGGTCCCATTCAAAATAGGCCACAGCACCTTGAGAGGCAGTGGGGTTCAGCTGGGCCAGACCCAAGGTGTTTTACAAGAGAAATTGCCCCAAAATGGAAGTCGTCTCATCTGGCTCTAAATCCGAGTAGCCCCCTGCTCAATGATAACGATGCCTTTCTCTGCCCCCAGAAGTACCCTGGCTATGATCGCACTGAGCTTTCAGGCAAAAATCCCTCCCAAAGTACAGCTTTAGGTTGACCAGAAACAATGGATGAGGTTTTGGCAATTTCATTTTGATGGTTAACAAATGAGGCAATAATAGTTTATATTTAAAATAATCATTTGGTTGTGTTGCATTTTAGTTTAAGATCGCTCAAAAGCTAATGGTGCATGTCACATGAAACACATGTGAATCTAAAAGCTGTTTGATCAGCTTTTCAATCACTTAAAATTTTGAAAAATAGCTTCTCACTTGTTGCAAAAAAAATGTTTCCAATCCTCAAGCATGCATTTGCATGAATAAAAGAGCTGCTTGTACAGTTTTAATTCTATCAGCAATGGATTTATAATTAATTAGTACCACAAGTAGTTCTGAACTTGGCTTTTATTCCCCCAATTTCATTGCACATGAGCTTACAGAGTAAGTGGCTATTGCTGAAACTGATACTAGCATCCCGTTATTTATCCAGCGCTGATTTCTTAATACCATAAACCTGACTAATCCTGAATTTCACACACCTCATATTTAACAAAGACCGGAGGAAGAACATCTTTAGAAGACTAAGGCTAGCCCTGCTCTCTACTGTGGGAAAATAAATTGCCAAAAAACTTTCTGCCCCAAAGCCACTTCTCTTTGTGCTGCTCTGCCTGGGCTGGCGGACAACTCGAAGCACGTGAATCCTGTCTGCTCTCTGCTTTACCCCTCCCCACTCACCCTGCTGTGCTGAGACTCCAGCCTCTGGCTAGATGTACACTATTTAAGCAATATGAAAAGTTTAGTATTTTAGAAATGTCACCTCACTATCTGGAGTCTGTTGGGATCTAAAACGTGCCGATGCCCAAGGAGGAGCACTGGGCCAGGGGTTGGCTCACGGCTCATGTGCCAGCCCTTGCCAGAAAGGGAGGACTGTCCTGTGGAGCTTGAAGGAAACAAAAGTATTTTGTTTGTCTTTGGCTGTTCCCACAGATCACATTAATGAAAGTGAAATTAAACACATTTCTTAATTTCCTTTCTTTTTCCCCAAAGCTTTTTTATTTTCTTGCAAGTGCTGAAGACTGAGCTTAATTTTGGAGTGGTGTCTTTCATCTTTCTGCTTTTGTTCTACACTGGGTCATAACTTCATGCATGTGTTACACTGGTTTCTGAAAGATCAGAAACAGGATGTTTCTAGAATCAGAAAGAAAAAAAATAAATACAGTTTTCCCTTGTTTTTCTTTTAGTTTCCAAGCACACAAAACACATGCCATGTCTCCTGATCCTGCAGTCATTAAGGATTCTGAGACACATTTCCTAAAAATGCGATTTTAAACATTGTGTTTGGCTTCTTTCCAGATCAGGTAATTACATTTTTCCTCTCTAAATTCCCCTGCACTTTCAATTGGATATGTTATTGTTCTCCATTCCCCAACTTAAACTTACGCTGTGCAATTGTCTACTCTTTTAAAAAGGTTTTGTGTTGAATGCCTGGGAACCTAACTGGTTTCTCTCTTCTGAGGTTTAATTCATTAATACAAATCACTTTAAGGTATTGAGATGATGCAGCTGTTGGTTGTTGATAAATGATCATTGGTTGATTGTTAAAAGACTACCAATGAATAATTAATAATTAGAATTCATAGTTTGGAGGGATATTTTATATTTATAAACTGCGTGTTAGAAATCTAAGCACAACATAGCAGTAAAATTTACATAGAAAAATCAACAAAACCTTCAAATGCACACATCAGTACTGCTTGACTGTGCCTGACCTACTTCAAGACTTTGGCCCAAATATCCTAAAATAAGGAATTTTTCATTTGGAGTTTCTTCATGATCCAGGGCAATTTAAAGTCTGACATAACCTGATTGCACTGATGGAATTACACCAGAAGAATGGACTTAAGTTTAAATTGTAAGAATTGACTTTTTTAAAAGCAGTTCAAGAAGCCATACTTCTGGTGTCAACTTTTACTATCTTTCTTTGGGAAAAACATGCTGCTTTGGGGTGCTGCTAGGCTTGTTTCAATGGTTTGCCAGGCAGCATGGAGGCTCCCTGAGCTTCACCCACTGAGCAGGGTGCTCCCCTGCATTACTCTCTCCCACAGCCACATCTTCATTGCACCAAGCTGTGCTGCAGCCCCTTCTGCTGGGCTCCCATGTACCGACCCTGCTGATCAACACGTTCCCCCAGCACTACCCAGCTGCTTTGGGAGCATGGTACCAAGGACCAGGTCACAGCAGTGCCACTGGGCTGTAGCACAGCCCTGCTGCAAGGCTCCATCTCCTGTCGGGCCCCATCCCTGGTACCTGTCACAAACCCACCCTTGCCTTGCCACCTATAGCAACAAACCGAGGCCGCAGTTTCATATAAATCAGGATCTTTTCATAAGAGTCAGGGAAGCTGGCAACTCTGTTTATGTATTCTTCTGTTGTGATGAAATGCCAGTAGACCTTATTAATTCCTTGTGTACCAAAAGAAATCTGCATTCATATTTCCTTGACATTTACTGTTGTCCATTCTTACTCAGAGGTCAAGTGTCCTTTGCAAGTGATGTGACTGCAAAGTTTAATCTGTTGTTTGAGGAGTGACTGAACGCTCCGCATGAGGCTGTTGCCTCCGAGTTACCAGCTGCTGATGCATCTGGTGTCTGTGAAGCCATTGGGGATCCCGGCATTAGGGAGCACAGCTGTGTTGGTCATCACAACTCAGCCACATCCATACAGCATAGAGACTGTCTGGACCAGGATTTTTAGATACAACTGCAAAACAAAGCAGGTCCTGTTATACACTAATAAGTAGCTTCTCCTGGAATGGGTAGCACCAAAGCTTTGGCTGCTGAAGGCAACTTCCAGTTCTTCATCAGCTTCTGCAAGAACAAGAGCATTACTCCTACTCCACTGGGAAGAAACACAGAGTCCAATATTGTTTTCCCTACCATAAAAGACCTCTTGGCTTTTCAGTTCAGCTTTTTCTGCCCCAAACCACTGAGTAATGTCATTGTGTGCCATGGTACAGCCACTGCTTTCAGGTAGCTGACTTTCAGTGATGGATGAAATTATCCCTGCATACACAGACTGTTTGGTGCTTTAAGAGATATTAGAATAAATGAATCACCACAGTATAAGACTCATTATCAATATTGCTTGAAAATATCAAAAATGTCAGAGGCCTCAGTTTAGACTGGATGCTTATCATAGGCTCTAGAGAAACAGAAAAATGTGACAGTAACAAAACACTGCAGCAGTAATGCCAACGAGCCTCAAGCAGTGGTGGAGAGCTGGTGTATTTCTAGGCCATGAGGGAAGAAGATGTGGGTGCTGAGGGACCCTTCTCAAACGTTCGTTCAAACAAAAATGATGCTGGAAAGCATCCAAGTGACAGCGTCTGGGGCTCTAGCAAATATCCTGCTTGCCTCTGGGGCTTGATAAGATGTATAAAAGAGTTGCTGATGTACACGTTCCTCACAGGACTGCTCACATCAGTCAGCTACAGAACTCCTGCCTGCTAAATGAAACAGAATTTCTCCATAAAGAGTCAGCAGAGCGATAGACCCTTCACTGCAGAAGTTCAGCCAAATGCTCTGAATTGCCCCAGGAAGGAGAACTTTACTCACTCCCAGCTCAGCAGAGTTTGGAGCCTGAAGTCAGACAACAAATAGCTCCTCAAGTAAGGTTTTTCAGAGGTATATAAGCACCTATGCATGCAGATAGTACCTAGTGGAACTAATTTGTTTACAACATTCATGGAAAAATCTTAATAACCAATTTCTATATTAAGTCTAAATGCCTTTGAAAATCTGAGCTTTATAACCCTGTGCTTACTGGCCCCATCCAGTCATGCAGGGCTATGAGAAAGGGCCAGAAATAAACTGACAGCCAGCACAACCCTCCCGTAGTCCTGATGTTTCTGCTGAACAAGACCCAAAGGCTGCTGGTCTGCTTTGGCAATGCTGTATACCTATTTTTGACTCTTAATTATCCAAGGCACAGTTCATTGCAAAATCAAGTCTCTCCAGTTTACCTGAATTACCCCTTTGTTCTCTTACTGCTCTTCCCTCCCCAGATCAAAACCCTACTCCATCCCACTTGTATCCATTGCAATTTGCCAGACAGGTCTAAGCTGCAGGGAAAAATAAAATCAATCTACCTTTCCACCACCTCATCCATCAGCTTCATGCTTCACCCAGCATCAAGCCTTCTGTTGCCAAGATGAGTTCTCCAGCAGCTGGCCACCACCAAAGAAGCCCAAGGCCATTTGGTTTGCTGTATTACAGAGCTTCTAGTGCAGAAGCTGCAATCATCTGCCTGATTGTGTTATGGGCAGGGGCATGGGAGCCGAGTTTGGGCTCCGTGTAATGAAATTGCAGTTCAGTAGGTTTCAGAACATTAATACTGTGATTAACCTGAAACAACCACGGTAACAAATTGATTATCAAGAACAATAAATCATCTTCTTACACATTGTCCCAGTTTCAGCTTGGATAGAGTTAAGTGTCTTCCTAGTAGCTATGTTTTGAGTTCAGTATGAGAAGAATGTTGATAAAACTCTGATGTTTTCAGTTGTTGCTAAGTAATGTTTTTACTAAGTCAAGGATGTTTCAGCTTCTCATGCCCAGCCAGCGAGAAGGCTGGAGGAGTACAAGAAGCTGGGAGGGGACACAGCGAGGGCAGTTGGCCCAAACTGGCCAGCAAGGTATTCCAGACCATGGGATGTCACATTCAGGAAATAATTGGGTGCTGTGGGGGTGGGGGGATCGCTGCTCGGGGACTAACTGGGTGTTGATTGGCGGGTGGTGAGCAATTGCACTGTGCATCATTTGTACATTCCAATCCTTTTATTATTACTATTGTCATTTTATTAGTGTTATCATTATCATTATTAGTTTCTTAGTCTCTGTTCTATTAAACCGTTCTTATCTCAACCCACAAGTTTTACTTCTTTTTCGTGATTTTCTCCCCCATCCCACTGGGTGGGGGTGAGTGAGTGAGAGGCTGCATGGTGTTTAGTTGCTGGCTGGGGTTAAACCACAACACACATACAGGTAGCCTGGGGGTTTTTTTGCACTGGAGAGCCATGAGCCTGTCTACAGGACCGTAACAACCTCCAGCACAGAGCAATACCCAGGAAAAGGCCAAAGAGCACTTGATTAAACTATTTTGGGAATGCAGAAGAAAGGAGGAGAAGGCTGCTGGCTTTTACGTCTTTAAGATTTGGACGCAAGTAATGTGACAGCTTTCATCCCAATTTCCTGCCCCTCCCCACCCCCATCTACTGGCCAGTCCTTTGCAGAAGACTTTGGGACTGACTTTACAGGGCTTGAGCCAGAACAAGATGTGGCTGCTCTGCACATGGATATGGGCAGGAGTATGGCTACTCCAGTAACAAGCAATCCAGAGCCTGCAAGATACACCGAGCTGCTGAGTGATGGGCTGGGCCCCCCTGCATCCCAAAGCCCTGAGCTCCCTGTATTTGTTCATGCAGTTTTCCATATATAACCCTTTGTATGCAGTCTGGGGTATTGCTAAAGGCTCAACCCAGCTGGATCCAGCTGCCTTCCCACCAGCAAGGGTCCAACAAGTATCACTGTGCTGCAATGTTTGAAGAACCTGGGAGCATCAGATACCCAAATCTCACTCAGTGTAAGCAGCAGCTGGAAACTGAACTCATTTCCTTCGAGGCACAAGTGACTGTCTTCTGCACTTGGAATGTAAGTCATCTGCTCGCATCTCCTGATCCAGAAAGGAAACATTGAGTGAGCCCTGAAAAGGGCCCTACTTGCACACAGGGAAGACGAGTTACTGTCTTGCCTTGGTGATTGCACCTTTTGTCCAGAGAGGTTCATTAACCATCTGCCGTTGCACTGCAGTGCACATATCTACATCCAAGGAGCTGAAGATGAGCATGGCTAAGAGGGAACAAGTATGTGCCTCTGGTGCAGGCTATTTATGACAGCAAGGAACATTTCAGGTGATAATTTGCAAATGCTATCCACAAGCACAGAAACAGCAGCAGAGAAATAGCCATTTGACCTGGGATTAGCACACAGAGTCCTCTGCTACACCCAGTCACCATCCACATGCAGAGAGGCATCAGCACAGCTTACATTACACTAGTCCCAGGGAAGACCAGGGCTTATTTCACTTCCAGATATCTCCTGGGTGCTCTCAAGTGTACTTCAACCATAGCACCTCTGTAGGAGAGTGCTCAGGTATTGCTGTAGCTCAGAACCCCCCATCCATGTGTCTCCCATCTCTGATCTGGACTGGGAAACAGCAGATAACAGACCTCTTCATAGCCTTTCTGCCCTGGGAGGCTCCCTGGTGTGTAAGGAGTTACACAGCTGCTCCGTGCTCCTTGTACCAAGGCTAAGAGTTGAGCAGGAGTCTTCATATAGACAGATGGGACAAGAAGTGCCAACTGCTGCTGTTAATAAGTCAAAGCAAGTCCAGCCATCCAATTCAAATTGCTGGGCCACAGCTCACTGCTTTCATTTGACAATAATTTGCAGCTGGTGACAAAAATTAGATCCAAGCCAAGGAGATCACTAAGACATCCAGGGACTGAGCCACAGTAAGTTGGTACCATGCTATCTGTTGACCTGTATTAATATTGGCATCAGACGAAAGACAGCCTGTGACCCATTTGGGCTTTGAGACCCATTGGGAACTGCAGCAAAGCTCCCCTGCACCCCATTCACTACCTCCTTCTTCCCAGAAGGAGGTATTTATAGAGACATTTCTGGTCCAGGAGGAATCCAGAAAGAGATTGGCAGATTGGGTATCTCAAAGCCTGCCACAAATTGCAGTGGTGGTTGAGCCAGCACATGGAAAGACTGAGATGGCAGGTGGGAGAACTTGCACTCTTCCAGCCTTGGCAGCAACGCTCCCAGAGAGGTGAGGCTAACCTGTGGAAGAAGGACCGATCACTCCTTCCCATAGCATCTTCTAGCAGAATAGCTTCCAGTTCCTTAATTCAGCTCTGCTGCCATCCCCAGAGCCACTGAGTCAGTGCAGCACTCTTCCCCCATCGAGGAACTTGGAGGTTAAATGGACAAAATGTCTTGCTGCTTCTTGGACCTGTGTGTTGTAAAGGCCATAGCCTTGGATCCAGTTTCCCCACCCTGCCCTGGGAGCCCTTCTCTACAGATAGGGCTCCCTGTAGCCTCACCTTGCTGCCAGGAACTGAGGATGGAGGTGGAGGGAAGAGAAGAATGATCTGTTATTTTAGTCTGCCAGGGATGAGACACAGGATCCCAAGAGAGACATTACAAATTAATCTTGCAGATAATAACATGATATATGAACACAGCCAGTTTCTTAGAGAAGGATGCAATCTGTTAGAGCAACACTGGGCCATTGGCATGACAGGCAGAATCCCTGTAGCTGTGCTGTAGCTCTGTATTCACCCTCAACCTGATCCAAGCCCTGACAGTGTGGATCAACAAAACCTATTGATTTCAGGGGGGTTTCATGGCAGTCCTAATGCCTGAGGCAGAACAATGTTTCTATAAAGACCTCTTTGCTTGGGGCTTTAGAAGCATCACTTGGGTTTTGCCAGTATGCATGAGCTTGCTCTTTCCCCATGTAAGGCTCTTCTGTTGGATTGATCTTTTCACTCCTTTTGCAATCAATACATCTAGGCTTAGAAAGAAGATAGTTATGGAGTTCAGTGGCTAGCTCTGATGGCAGTGTGGGAATACTGCTGTTTGGTAAGGAACAGACCGCAAGGGTTTGCATGAGTGGGAGTTTAAATGGCTTTACAAGGGTCTCCCACATAGCCAAAGGGATTCAGTAGTATTAGATGCCTTTGATAATCCACATTATCTTCACAAACAGATGCTTAAATATTCAAACAATGCAAGATCAGGCTTTTAAAAACATTTATGCTTCTACAGATGACACTAAGTGCCACTTAGAATCCCACTTCTGGGATTCTCAGAATAAAGTTCCTAACTCCTAATCATAGAGCCTAAACCCCTTAGGCCTTGCCCATGCACTAGAGCTATGCAGACTTAAACATACCTAAATCAACACCTGCTCTTACTAGTACAAATACAGCTGAGATTGCTCATTCTGCTTTAGCTACTGCCACAGAGAAGGGAATCTCTAACAGTGGAGGCATCTTTATTCAAGTAAAACTACATTCACTGAAGAATGGTGCCTTATATCAGCATCACTAAACAATCAGGGCAATCCTCAGGTGATGGACACATGAAATGAACCCCAAGGTGCAGAACTGGAGCCATGTGCATCCCAGAAGCTGCCTACAAATGAGGAGGTTGTGCCTGGGCATCCAGAGGCAGACATTAGGAAAAAAAAATAAGAAAGCACAGTTGATTCATCCAGGGATATATTTGCCACTCCTAATATACAGATCTATCATTTTTAGACTTACACTACACCTGCTCACATATCTGCAGCATTTTGAAATGATGACAACTTAGTTTGCCACATGTTAATCCAGGGTCTGAGTGATATCTGTGTACAAGCAAAGTCTGGAACACTTACACTTTGTACTTTGCTAAAAATCAGCCTTTGCAGCCTTTTACTTCTGTGCTTAGTAACCTTTATGCCCCAGACACAATATTAGCAAGTCACCAGTGTGACAAGGCAGAAGTCTCAGCATGGTAAGACTGCACTGATACTTGTATTATTAGGCAAGGATGGATGGTCAAGTTATCTGCATCTGTTTCAGTGGGAGCTTCTAGTTGATTTATATAACAAAAGAGCACAATCAAGTGGAGGTCAAATATACATAGAAATAAAAACTCTTCTCAGGTTGTTCACATCTTCATTGCATACATGAAGCATTACATAAGGACCGATTCCCCCACTAGGACCTTTGGGTGCTACTGCAGCTTTAACAGGCAAAGTTATTTACTTCTGGTACTTGGCTGCAACTTTTACATGTAAAGTCTGATAAGACTTCCATGGATCCATTTTGGTGTAGAAAGAAATTGCTCATTAGCATCTAGCACTGCTAGAACTGACATCCTTCTAGGTCTAACTCTGTGCAAACTACACATGCCACTTCCCTTCTGATTCCTGCAACGCACTAAACATTCAACTGATCTACACAGCTGCCATCCTTCAATCCTCCCCCTCCCCACATTTCTGGGGAGCAGCAGACATCAGATAACAGTGGACAAACCCCTGCTTTCTCAGGTTGCACACTTCGTAATTCAGTAATTCAGCCTGGGTGGTAAATTCGGTCCAGTTCTTCACTGCAGAGCCATACCCCAGACTGAAGTCAAAGTGAGCCTTGAGTGGTATAGGAGCCTTGAATTCCCTCCTAGTGATAAACAGAGGCAGAGCCCATGAATATCTTGTGCTATATAGCCTCCATCTCTTTATATCCAAATCACATTGATTTCATGACCCACCTCTTGATGTAGCCTAACGTAGTCCCTTTGGAGCAGTATATATCAAGCTTACCTGGTGCCAGCAGCACAGCTCCTGCTGTGATACTTGTTAGTTTGGTTGTTCTGCCCAACATAAAATACAGTAAAGTGAATTTACAATAAAAAGAAAAGAAACCAAAAACACGAGGAGTTTCTCTTTGCAATCTCATTCCACTCTTGGGTAGGACTCTGGCAGACTCCAACTCCATTTCAGCCAGCCCAGCAAGGGGGATTGGGTCAAAGTTTTGTTTGTTCCTACCACAGACACCCTGTCCATAGCTCAAGGAAACCTGGTCTTGCTACTGCTATTGGTACCAAAAAATACATTTGTGATGGATAAAACCACTCCTTCAGTTCTGGCCCAAGTTTATTGGTATAGGAGGCCTAAATCCTGGGATTTTGCTCAAGAGGAATGCAGTTTGTCTGTCTACAGTGTTCCAGCAGATGAGATTCCAAGTGACAGATACACACTTATCTGCTGCATCCACACCTGGAATTTTGTTTAATGATGGACAACTTAAACTCCCTGGTGATCTTCATTTCAGGTGGAGGCAATGTGCTGGCATGGAAGGAGGGGTTAGCTCCCACTTGTGTTTGTTTTCTGTGTGATTGCCACCAATTTTAATAAAAATGTTTGTTATCAAACCCAAACATTTCATATACATGTAGAATGTTTAGATACACACATCCCTTTCCTCTTCTCCCTCTAGAGACCATGTGTAATTTGGGGCTGACACTTTAAATGAATTCCATCTCGCTAAGTGAGATACCTTATGTAGTCAGCTACATATTTCATTACAAAATGCTCAGAATTTCTTGTTTAAATCCCTTTCCTGTGAATGATGACTGGTATTTAAACAAGCACATAGTAGCTAATACTACTAGCATTTTATCCACTTTAATTAAAAACTAATATTTATAGAGTAAGGCAGATATGCCATACACCAAAAGAAAATAAGAGTCCCCCCTTCTGGATTGCTAATGACTTTCTGTAGTAAATAGCATATAATAATTGTTAAACTGGAATAAGTACTATCGATTGTTATCTCAAATAGAGGATATGATTTTAAAGAACTTGCAGCACTGGACTGTTCAAGCTCATTGTATTTATTAATTGAGACTATGAAGACTGTAATCACATATGAAAAGACAAGGTTATTTGTCATACATTGGCTGTTCAAAAGGAGCATCCCATACTACCTAAATGAAATAAAAGAAGTGCAACTGCTGCTGTGGAAGGACTTTGTCACCATCCCATGACTACAAACTGGAGTGACAGAGTCCACGTGCTGCTGCAGGCATTAGCCACCAGACAGAGCTAACGTCTGACCTCTTCTGGGAAAACAGAACAGCAAAAGTGAAACCCCATGCCTCACACAAAACACCTTGCCACTAGAACCAAGAGGAGAGAGGGTATCAGTCTTCTGGTGCCTGTATAGACATGCAACAAAGCAACAATCTCAGCTAACAGGTTGCTAGGTAGCATTTCATCCAACATCAAAGGTCCAGAGTCACTTCTTCAAAACTGAATCTGGCTGTGGAACTGGCTGCAGGCAAACACTGAGAACAGGGACTTCCCATAAAGGAGCTATATGTTCAGCACTAAGATAAGAAGGAAGTTTGTGGACCAACACCTCTTTTTTATGCACTCTTTTAGCTTGCCTCTTCTTATCTAGTAACTACTGTTACTCTGTCCAGCCTCCAGAGTCTTCCACATGGCAACACAATTTATCGGTTGTTACTCATTACCGGTTTTTGCAGTATCATATTGCATACATGACCATAGAAACTGGCCACAGCATCGCAGCTCCTCAGAGCATGAGGTTGCTGCTATAGCTTTGATAGCAACTGCCAAGGAACAGCAAAAGGTGGCTGTTGCACAAGGGAAGGGGAACAGAACAAAGGATAGCGTCCTCACCAGGGAGGACACAGTGCAAGAAGAAAAGAGGAGCTCTAGATTAGCTGGCAACCCATCAATCTCCAGTCAAGCTCATAAACAACCAGTCAAGAAACCAAGGCACAAAAGCACATACATCACAACCTGAGTAAAGGACAGAGCTTAAATACATCTCCTGAGCCAATAGGTGAAAGCCGGTGGGTGGAGACGGCAGAGGGGGCTGCCCAGGGCAATTAGAGCCAGGTGGAGCACAGGGAGAAGGAGTACCAAAGCGAGGGAGGACAATTCTTCTGCACAGTCCTACCCTTTTGCCAGAGTAATTAAGGACTTATTAAGCAAAATCAGTCCTTAAAGGAACAGCATCCCTGTGCTCCTTGCCATCAGAAGTATCAGTGACCTCTTGTCAGTGACCATTACCATCTCTTCTTTCACCAGATCCTCTCTGTTTTTCTCCTTGTCTCCGTTTGCTCCAACTTCACTAAAAATTTCCCACCACAGCCACATTAAAGATGCTTTTACCAAAGAGCACCTACACGATTTAATGCCTTTTTGGTGCCTATTAAATCAAGCATCCAATGTAAAGAGGTACTAAATTAGTCTTGTGTGTTCCTTGTCAGATCATTAGCTGTGTTGACTTTTATGCTATTTTCCACTTAAATCTAGGCTTTAAGTGTTTTCCCTCTCCAATTTGTTGTAAAACATTGTATGCTATATATCAAATAAGAGGTCCTTTTTGCTGTTCTTGTGCACAATACCACAGTGGTAGGGATTTCCTCCTGCGCTGTCCTGAAGTGACAGGTTAGAGGTAGCTCCAATCTGCTGTGGATTGCTGTTTATAGCAACAGCAAGCACTCAGCCTGTTGCAATGCTGGGCTTCCTATCTGTGCCTTCAGGAGAAAGAGGTGAGAAGTCTGACAGACAATCATTATTTTGGAGGATGTAACCTTGATCCATATGACCTGAATCAGGAAAATTATTTGGTTCTTGGAAGTTCAACAGTGTTTGTAATGATGGTTTTGACAAAAATAGTCCTCTACAACTTGCTGCTGGCTCAGAAGGACATAGCCACCCATGTTAGAACAAGACACAGACAACTCTGATAGCGTGAAATATTTCTTTTTGCATTTTTATTTCTAGCATTTCTTGTTATAATCCTTGCAAAGTCCCATGTCTGCAGCAAAATAAATGGTAGTTCACAACTTCCAACATTAACAATGGTAACAGCCGCCTGGCCTATCTGTCTGCATTTTTATACGTATCCCAAATGGATCTAATTTACCATTTAAATGCTCCAATTTGTAGCAGGGAAAAAAAAATCCTGCCTAGATCAAACACTAGGAAATATCTCCTAACACACAGTGCTAAAAAGCTATGGAACAGGGCTCATTCTGCAGGGAGTACAGCTCCTGGAGTTGCAGGATGCTGTGTTACCCAGCCTGCCAAAGCTGCAGCCTCAGCTACAGTGCAAACCGCTCTCTGAGATAAATTAATTTAAATGGAGCAGTGGCCATCCAGCTGCACTGACAGCTCATTTACATGGAATATTTTGTTCAAAGAGTTGACAGCCCTCAAGACACAGCACCTTCTCCCATGGAAATCCTAGGAGGGAAAGCGAGAAGGAGCTCAGGCAGTGGAAGACTTCAAACCCTAATGAGTGTTTATTGGTAGGAGAGCACCTGGGAAAGACAGACTGGAGGTTATAAGAGGTAAGGGCAGTGACCAGCTACTCCTGGTAGAGCTCAGGTAGGAGGGTGGTGGCTGTAGCTGTCTTAGGTTTTGTTGGCTGGAAGAGTCGGGGTTCTGTAGGGAGCTCCAGTTTAAGAGTACTATCTTTTTAAAGTAGTGAGAAAACATAGCTAGTGAAAATGCATTGTTACATTCTTAACTTTACTGTTGTCTTGTCTGTACTGGCTTGTGCACAAAGTGTTGGAGTTGAGGACAAGCAAGCTCCTGAGTGACTGCAGAGCCTGCGGAGGTGAGCTGGGACTTGGGGCAGGCACACCGCAGGGAGGCTGGGGAGAGCAGGAGCTAAGTGTTAACACAGACCCTCTTTGAGCTGTGGGAAGTTTAAGGAGGTGTGAATTTGGTTCATGAGGGCTGCTGGAAGCTGGTGTGGCAGCGTGGTTGCCTTTGCAACCCTCCTGCTTGTGCCCAGGGGAAAGGAAGGTGTCAGGCAATGTCTGTCTCTCTCCCTGCCTGTCCATCAGTTGGCAGCTCTCTTCTTTTATCACCCTTGCAAGTTTTATTGCCAAGTTTTTATGCAAAGTAGAAAAGCCTCATTAAGTGATGTTGAAAGTACTCCTCTGTTGATGTTAAATGTGACGACTGTGTAAGTGAGCAAAACGTTCTGGTTGGGTTAACACTTTGTACAGGTACAAAATGACTCCACAAGGTGCAGAGAGGGGAGAAATCAGGCCTGGAGAGGAAGGTGAACTGACTGAGTTCTGAAACTGTGTTGGTCTCAGAGTTGGGAAGGAAGCCCAGACACCCTCATTTTAAGTTTAATATCCAGCTACACATGCCAAATGTCCTCTGACCTCTCTTGCAGAGCTCCAGAGAGCAAATCCAGAAGGACAATTATGTCCTTTCTGGTATGTCAGCATTTCTTGTAGTCCATGGACATGCAGAGCTTGGTTTCACGAGGCCTTGGGAGTTGCACTGTTGCAATCCTTTAGGGTCTGGTCCAGATCATCAGCTGGTATAAATCAGGCAGCTTTGTTGCAGCCAAGGGTGCTGTTGTGATTTATACCAGCTGAGATTGTCCTACACTTCCTCATGGCTGGAAGTCCCTCTGTCCGTCATCTCCAGGAGCATCTGACCCATAAAGCATCAGCTCAGAGCAGTGTTTTTTTTTAAGATAAAGGCAGCATGTGTGTACCTCCAGGGCAGTCCTCTCCAGCTGGGTAGTTACAGAAAGCAGGAGTATCTTGAACTGCTAGCAGCCTCTGTGGGGGTAGGATTTGCAAATTCTGATCCTTAAGCTCCACATATTAGGAAAATAAAAAGCACTGAGATGGGGAATCACAAATTAAAGTCAAATAAGGCTCTGGGCCCTACAGTGGGGTGGGGGGTGGAGAGGGGTTGTAACACCACTGTGCACAGAGAGGTCTGGGTTTCACTGCTGAAAGCCAGGACCCTTTCTTCTGCTTTGCATGGGAAGATATTCTGCTGGGCTGGTGCCTGAATGAATCCCCAACACCTCAGAGCAGCTACTGCCCCAAAAGTGGGGTTGGACAAAGATTCTATCTTCATTTTTTTGTAATTCCTTTATTATGAAGGTCTCCAAAGGTTACAGAAATGGCACGTCTGCAGTTGAGTCTTGTACTGGGAGCAAGGATTTGATTGCTTCTCTTCTGCTTATGCCATGTAAAAATTGTTTTCATCTGTCTGCTGATGGGCTGCTGTGGAAAGCAGAGCACAGGATGTATAACTGCAGAATTTGTTGTCAGATAAACCAGTGCTTAAAATATCCCTCCTCACTGCATCACATTACATCTCTTCTCCCTGTTGCTTGTCTCATTCAGGATACTATTAACTCAATCGCTTTAGTTGTAGCTCTGCTTACAGCGTGGCATTAAGTCAAAATAGAGCAACAGCTGCTTGAGAAGCAGCAAAATTCATCTCTGCTTTCTATTAGCTGGAGGCTGTGGGCCCATACCAGGAACAAGGTAAAAAGCAATTCATATAGGAAAGCTGGAAAATTAAATCTGTTGTACCAAAGAGGAAGAGTTAGACCACATGAGAATCCATTTACTCCAGTAGTCCTTGCTGTCATTCCTGATTTCCAGCAAGGACATGATGATGGGGGGGATGTTGGCTTGGAGGAGGGAATCTTCATTCAACTGCCCAGGTGAGCAGCTTACTATAAATGTACTATGAATTCAAAACTTACTATGAATTCAGTTATCTTAATATATCTTGGGCTGAATGAAGATATTTTTATTCCAGGCTAAATGAGATGTTTTTAATGTCAGCTACTAAATTATCTCATGTACTCTGGTTGCTGCCTCCTGCTGAAGCAATAACTATCTGTGCTTGGGAGAGATGGAATAATTTCCCTATTAATGTCTTCAGAGCAGCATGATATTGACCTTACTCTGAGACTTGTTGCAAAGATGCTGCATAGCTATCAGGAGGAGAAATCTCTTCCCCATCCCAGGGTAGACTCCAAGAGGCAGAAGAGTGCAGTTGAGGAACTAGGATGTTGGCCTGAGACCTGTTGCTAGCTCTGCCACCAATCTGTGGAGGGATCATTTCCTCATCCCCTTAGCTTTTATTTAGCTCTTGCCAGCTTTTATTTAGATGGGAATCTCATTAATAGTATTTAGGGGCAGAAACTAGGTGTGGTGGATGGTTCTTGCTCAGGTTCAGACTCGTAATTCAGGAAATGGTCACTAACTGCGCCCATGGACTGAGGCCAGCTTCCACATTCAGTGTGTTTGGCTCTCGATTGCAGAGGGAGAGAGGATGCTGTACTAGAAGCAACCTTGAGGCTGAGCCTCCATTTCTCCCCTTCCCAGATGGCAGCATTTCCCTCCTAGAGCAAGTCACTGTGAATTGTTTCATGTGCAGTGAGGAGCAGTGATATCTACAAGCTCTCCATCCATACCTGCCTCTCTGAGCAGTGGGCAGGTCCTGTGGCTGCTTGTGTATCAGTGCTGCAAAGACCATGGCTGATTTTTTTTGGTCTTCAGCTGGTATCACAGGGCTGTTCGTGTCCTCACAGGGAGCAGCTGGGCTTGAGCTTGCAGTTGAGTTTGGCCTATCTGTGCCACATCTTAGGCTCTGCAGTGGAGCTGGAGTGTCCTCACATGCCTGAGTGGCTGTTGCAGTAGTGCTGTATTCAGGGTGCATGGTTTGTATCTGCTGGATTAACCAACCGTGTTATGGCCCTGTAGCATCTTTGACTGTTAACACCAAGTTAAATCGGTGACGGACAGAGCCTCTCTAACTTCCTCTGCTTCCACAGAGTAAGGTTGTTCTTCAGGTTAGACGAAGCCTGGCTGGCAAGTTGCTGAAAAAAAACTGGGCACGCTTTAGCCTTTGCAAATGGCTGTTAGAAAGCAGCTTGGGCTGAGCAAACCCAGGTACTCCAGCATCTCGGAAGAGATTCAGACTGGAATTATGCAAAGGGTGTTTAACATTCACAGCAGAGTGCTGGCTGCTGGGCTAGCTGCACTTCGTGCATTACTGCTGCTGCAAACTCAGGGAGGGCCACAAAGCCAGCTCCTAGTAAAAGAATAACATCATTAGGTATAATAATCCTGGTGGCTTTACTCTTTGCATCTAAAATGATGAAATCAGGTGCCATCTAACATAAATGCATTCTTTTAATGCAGATGTTTCTGTTATTTCTTCCTTTCCATACTTTGATATACAAGATCTAAAATCCTCAACTGCTGTAACAAAAGCAATTCAGCCTTTCCCCTGGGAGATCATGCAGTAAAAAACTCACCAGGTGCCTGCTGGTGCTGCCTGCAGTGCTCAAGGGAGTATAGCAGAAGTGCAGAGGTCTTGGACCTATACCACCATCTATTCTACAGCCCAGCTGGGGAAACAAAGCAGGAGTGTGATGGGATAGATGTGCTGTGGGGTTGAATCTATGGCTGGGAGCTAGCAAGGGTACCCTGGGTTGTCCCTCCTGCTCTTGGCCAGGTCTCCTCCCCCTGCAAAATGGAAATAGCCTGCTCCTAGGAAGAGTGAATGGGCCTGATCAGCCTGTATTTAACTCAGTGGGAGACATTCCTTCCTCTGGGACAGGAGCAGGTGTGCCTGAGACTAGTGCTGTAATGTAGTGCTCTGCCCCAGGGTTGCAAAGCATGAAGACTTATTTCACATCCTTCCCCACCCCTGCTGCTCTCTCAGGGGACACTGCTGATGAGTAGCCACCTGGTGCCGGCTGGCCAGGACCCCTCCAACCACCCCATCACCAACAGGTCACTAGGCAATGAGGGCAGGAAAGTCTCGGGAGGGCAGAAGCCTGAAACCACCCTCTGGGAACAAAGAGGGCTGGTATAAATACAGCTGGTATTGATTAGCGAGGGATGTGTCCATAAATGTTTATTCTTTTCATTCCTGCTAGGTGACCTACAGGAAAAATTGTCTGCTTGTGCCTGCAAAAGTGTTTTATGTTTATTTAACTGGAGTGTGACTGTTCATACACCAAGACTCACAGTCACATACTTGACTGTCTGCTGGTGCTGTTCTCCCTTCTCATGCAAAGGTGCCTGGAAAATACTCAGTTTAACTCTAATCTGAGATATAAAGTCATGTTGAAAATTAGGGAAGGATGAGCTGATGCCCTGAAATCTTGTACCAGGGGAACTCTGCTTTCTTTAGGACACAGGGAAGGGGAGGGCTGGGGATCAGTTTATCACTGCTGTGTGTGGGAGCTCTGCTTGGAGCAAATCTGCTGGGTTCAGAGCTTCCAGGGCAAGCCAATCCTGCTTCGGGGAGGAGAATAAATATGTAAAAATGTAATCAGAGTCACTGGGGAAATGTGACAGGATTTAAATGATGACATAACATGCTCGTCTTGTCTCTGCTGCCTGTGCTAATGAGCATGAATTGAGAGCATTAGAGATCTATCCGTGGGCATTAGTGTGTGTGAGTCAGGGGATCACAGCCTTAATTAGTCTCATCCTCTACTGGCAGCCGAGCCACTTGCCTGTCCAGTGGAGTCAGAAAGGCCTTCTGATGCTCTGGAGTTACGCAGGCATTGACATAGCACAGTGCTGCGATCCGTCAAGTCTTGAGACCAGAGCAGGCAGTGCCTACACCTGGTTGTAGGGGGGTTCTCTCAACTTTGTCTCCCTAAGAGAAATCTGAGAACTTTTTCCTCTCTTCTGGGGAGTTTCAAAAATGCGATGACAACTCTGAGACTTTTTTTTAAATCTGTTTTCTGTTGGCCATTTCTCACTTTAGGAGAATTTTCATCATTCAGAACAGCGTTTTTTTTTTTCTAAAACTAGTATTTGTTCTCCCAAATGCTTAATTTCTACAGGAAAATGGGGGTTGGGGCTGGAGGCAAACAAGTAAAAGCCTGCAGAGAAAGGATCCAGGATTCAAGCTTGTCCTGGCTTTTCCTATTCCTCCATGCTCCTAATTCCTCACCATGGCCTTTTCAGTGAAACCTCATGGGGCAAGATTTGGCATAGTAGTGGTGTGGGTGCTGGTAGGGAATTGAGGCTGTAGCTGCTCAGCCAGCCGTGCTCCTTGGTCTAGAGATTGTTCCTCTGGCATCTTCCAGCATCTCCCTGATGGCATGAAATTAATTTTGAAAAAGAAAATCAAATGGCTGATGTGATTGATTAGATGCCTTTGCCCTGCTACATTTAATCGATGGCAGTGGGCATTTATTGCTTTATATACTACAAATCAACAGTGATTAGTACCTCATTAACCTTTTCTTTTCTTTTGATTGTCTTCTTGCAATGTTGTAATAACAGAGCATCCCTCTCCAGCCTGGCAGAGATGGGTTTGCAGGCTGGAGAAGTTGAATGCTGATGCTTTTGATGAGGAGTGTGACACTGCAGCCCTATTGCTTCTCTGAGTAAGTGGAGGAAACACAGTGTAAATCATCCCCACCAGGAGAGAGATGCTCATGGGAAGGTTTGTTCACCTCTAGTCTCCCACGGCATAAGCTGGCAAACATCTCAACCCTGTAAGTGTGGCAATGGTTGAATAGGAAGCAAAACTCCCAGCAGTGCAAAACCTCTGGTGAGGTGAATAGCCCTGAGGAGGAGAGAACTGCCTAGTTCTCTGGTGGTATTTCAGGGTTGTCACAGCAGGAGAGAGCTGCTCCCTGGTGACTTTTTTGTTGCATTTGCCCCTAGGACACAAGACAGACTCTATTATGATAAAGGCATAGAAAAGCAGAGAGCCTCAGTGAACAGCTGTAAGGATTAATCTCCCTTTTCCCCCAGATATGTTTGTTCCCCTACATCTGTGCAATCAGACCTTGAAGCTGAGTTATCCTGCTTGCTGGGCTGAGTTGTGCTCCTGATGCAAACCTGCAGGGATAGTGCGTACCACTGCAGTCAGCTGGATTTCCACTGCTGCAGAAAATGTGGTCAGGAGGTCAGCCCATAAATCCTGCTAGACTGACAGGCTTCCACACGTAGTAGACATAGATAAATTTATTTGAATTAGATAAATGTCTTCAAATTAGATAAATATCTTCAAATTAGATTAGCTCTGTGTGAGTTTGTCAAATCCTAGTGTAAGTGAAGCCCCTGAATTTTCCACCTGCTGGGAGGCTGAACTTGTGCAAATGAGCTCTGCAATGCTCAGGCTTGTTCTGAAATTGTTGGATATATTGAGAGCTCTTCAGAAAGGGACTGTACTTCCCTCACATTCACTTGGTAATCTCCAGCCGCAGTGCCTGCTGTAAGGCTGCACTGGCTTGGATGCCCTAACTGTAGCTCCTAGAGAAGTCAAGGCTCTGGTTTGCAAGCAACCAGTACAGGGCAGTCCTTGCCTGACGGGTGGAAGCTAATTAGGCCATTGGGCTGAGGAAGTGGTGTACCCAGCAGGAGAAGAATTTGGGGTTGGAGGTGTAAATTTGTACCATGGCAGCCTCTGCATGCAAGGTAGACCCCAGATCATACATAAAGGCAACAGCAAGGATAAAGGGTCTGTGCCCTCCCCCCTGTCAAAGTATCCTACAACTTCACATGCAAATCTAGCTAGTGGTCCTCTGCCACCCAGCTCATCTAGGTGAGGATACTGGACTTGCCCGACAATTTTCACAGTTAATATAAATAAGCCCAGTCCTGTGGAGCAAGTTACTTGCACCCCTAAGTCTGGCTCCTTCTGCATGTGTTGCCTATGCCTCTGCTCTGGATACTTCATCTCTCACAGTCAACCCTTGAGAACAGACTCTGTGCCCTTTATACACGAGAAGTTTAACAGCCAAAGTCCCCAAATTGGAGGTCAGGCAGTAGCAAAGACTGATCCTCAGCAAGTCTCTGCTTTGCCTGTCCGTAACACCCAATCCCACATCAAGACTTACAGATGATTTGTGCTGGACATTAAAAAAAAAAAAAAAAAGCCAGTGACGCAAGTGGCTTTTTCTTTCAGGCATTTAAAAAAGGACTAGAGAGACTGTGAGTGCAAGAAATTGCCAGAGAGGGGAGGAGGATTGCAGCTTTTAAATCACCTGGCACTGTGATGCAGGGTTGCACTCGGTGGTGTTGGCACAGTGGAGAGATCGCTGCAGGCAAATCTGGTTGAAACTTCTTTTAGTTGAAGGGGTTTTTTTCCCCGGAAAATGTAGCTTTATCTAAATAAAATGATTTCCCAAAATGTTGTTTTAGTTTAATTTGAATTGCTTTGACTTTGGGTTTTAATGAGTGTCAAAGCATTCCAGTGGCATTCAAACAAATGATTTCTGGTCGTACAGGTGAAACTATTACTCTCTGATTTGATTAACTTTTTAATCCAGGCAATATCTAAATGACTGATAAATTGTAATCCTGTGGTGTCCACTCTGTGGAAACAGTATGTCTCAGTGGTTTGGAGCTAAAATTCTCATCTTTGTTCTTCTCTTGCACAATGGAAAACAACAAATTCCCACTCAACTGAACCTGTTTCAGGCTGGCTTTGCTCAGTAACAGTCTCAGTGTGGCACTGAGCAATATGAGCATAAAGATTTGTAGATATGCAGATACAGAAGGATTTAAGTGTCCAAGTTCCCTACCTCCTCTGCCTGCCTGAACCTTGCTCTTAAACATCTACCCCGGCTGTTGGCTGGGCTGTGTCAAGTTGAACTTGGTCTGATTACACATGGCAGCGCCCATAAATTGGAAACATTCCTGTTGCAAGTGGATTACATTTATGCTCATAACTCAGAGCTTAGAAAATCTGCCTTGAAATGATTCCTTGCTGCTCCTAGGGCTTTTCTTTAAATCCGACTTCTGTCTGTTATACCTGGAGCTGAAAAGATGCAGAATGCGTCTCTGCTGTTTGTGCAGCTCCCAGCACAGAGGGGAATTTGTGTCTGAATTGTGCTGGATTCAGCTTTATGGCAAGACAAATAGTGAGGTGGTGCTGGAACCCATGGTACCCAGGATTTCTGTTAGAAAACCCTCATGATGCTTTTTCTTCGGCATTGGCTATTTCTTTAGACCACTTAACTGCAGCACTCAGCTGATTCTCAGCCATGCTGAGGAAAGCATATGTTCAAGCTGCACAAACCAGTCCAGCCAGCCAGGGACAGAGGATTGGGAGCCAATCTGCTAAACAGGGATTTAGCCAAGAGGCAGCCCCGAGTGCCAGCCATCTCCTAATACTCTCTTAAGGAGCCTAGCAGCACAGGCAGCTGCTGCTTCTTCCCCGGCCCTCCTCGTAGTTCAGCTCAGTCCTCCAACTCCATAGCAAGGCATTTCCAACCAGAATTACGTTTCGTTGTCTTCTTGCTACAGTGCCTTTTAATTAGGAGCACAGCTGCTCTGGAAACATGGAGCTCACTTTTCAAAGAGTGGTCTGGAAAGTGATTACAATGGATTAAAGCAGAAAGGTTAGGCAATTTATTCATCTGGCACTTAGCAAATACATTGGATTATTTTATGCTGCAAGGATGATTTAAAAAAGAAAATGAATAACAACTTTTCAGCTCTTGCTAGTCTTAAGGCACTCTGCTGCGCAAGCTAGGTGTTGGAGCTGAAATGTTGTTTGAGAGCTGAGCTGTGCAGTGTCTGACTGCTTCAACTCAGCTCCGAGCTGTGTGTGAGGGTGCTGGAGTTTCATTGCCAGTGTCTGTGTAGCCCCCTAGTTAAAAAAGGTCCAGTTCAACCAAAAGTTGCCCCAGGAATTAATGTGGACTCTCAGCATTCACTAATTTCAGCTCCAAAGGGCCGCTTACCTGGATGTTTGCAGAGTAATGCCATTTGTACCTGGCATTGACTTTCCATCCTGAGCACTGGCTGCCGACTCCCCAGCCAGCAGAGCTCTCTTTCTGAAAGGACTGTTTTGATTTACAGTAGTGAGAATCTGGCCCATTGAGACACACAGCTCTACACAGGTATGGCAAGCTGCTGTGAGACATTTGTTCAGCAGTGTTACTTGTGCTGAGAAAGCTTTGAGAGGTTTTACTCAGGTGTGGGAAAACTCCTGTGCCCAAGAGCTGGATGAACCTCCTCTTTCCCCTCTGGCCCAAGGCCATGTGCTGCTCTCTCTCAACTGCATGGCTTAAGTGCTTAAAGCAGTGGCAAGGATAAAGCCCCTAGAAATTAATCAGCTTCACTTTGAAGCTGAGATTCTATGAGAAGATCTCAATCCCATTCTTCTCCAAAGGAAAAGCAGTGGGGGTCCCTGGGTAAACAGTATGTGATGAAGATCTAACTTGCACAATGGGTGAACAATCTAAGCCTGTAAAACGTCTGGGGATCAAAACTTTGTATGTGTTCTGTGAGCAGAAACTAGAACAAGCATTGCATCCAGCCCTTTTCCAAAGGGGTGCCTCGGAGTTTTCCTATGGCAAGTAGCAGCTGGATGGGGCATCCCAAGGATGAACAGCCTCCGCTGACAGGGCTGTAGCAGCAGCAAGAAAACAGAATTATTTCCAAATGCAGCTACTTGTGTGAATGTTGTATGTGTTGCTGCCGGGTAGCACTGGACTGAACTTGTCTTAGGCTTGGGAAACTGGTGTTGTGATAGTTTCTGGAGTCATGTCAAAATATCAGGGACCAAATGCCACTGCTGGGCAGCTTTGGTTGTTGAATACCTGTGGTGGTTGTGGTTTGGGCATTGCTGTGCTCTGCTGAATTGGGAAGAACTGGATGTGCTGCTGCAGTCTGGAGCTAGCGCAGTGCGGGGGCAGCTCTTGCTGCATCTGCTTGTGTTAACATACTTCATGTCTTGTAGGATAAAAAAAGTTTGAAGATGCTCAGATACTGTGCTTGTGGGAATAGTAGTACTTTAAATAGAAGAGCCTTTGAGCGGGGTACTAAGCATTAAAATTGTGTTTAAGTGCAATTCAGAGACATGCAATACCTTGTTTGCCCTTCTCTTACTTTGTTTGCTGATGTAGGCGTATTTTTTTTACTCACTTTTCTGTTTTATATTGTCCCTTTTTTCCAGTAATGATGACTCTTCCATCTCCTTATTTATCACCCATAGTTAGAACCTGAATTTCAATTAGCAATCTGCTTTGTTTTGTTTTAAACAAGGCGTTGAAAGCTCCAACAAAGCTTTAATACATAAAACTATTTGTAATGCAGCTGTTAAAGCTCTTCCATCATATCCACGAACAAAATGAATTCTATTGCTATCAAGATGCATCTGATAAATTAGGTTTAATCCTCTACTGCAGCAGACAAAAGGCACTTCAGAGAAGACAGAAAGATTTCAAATGACTTGAGGTGGAAAATGGTCTTTGTTCAGTGCTCCAGAGATATAAAAGAAACTGAAACCTCATGTAGTGAGAAATAGTTCATCCAGCAACTGGAAAAGCAGTCCATGGATTTCTGCACTGACTTCTAATCCTGATGCTTCACTTTTGGATCTGAAGTCACAAGTTAGGGCTGTGGAAGCAGAAAAGAGGGTAGCTAGGCATCTGGCAGCATCCCAGGCAAGTATGTGCTCCCCTGAATCCCACTGATCCGTGCTGTGGTTTGCAGTTCCAGCTGCCTGCGGCTTCCCTGGGGTGGCTGTAGATGCTAAATGAAGGGGCGTTAGTTGCAACGATTTTGGTTTGACTCCAAGCCTAGCATCATAAATTGCTTCAACACCCTGTCAATAATACACGTGCCTAAATCCCATTGACTTCTGATTAAAAAGAAGCCTGCGCTGAGGTTCTCTGCTGAATGGATGTGTACACTAACTTATAACAGTTATAACTAATTACCAGTACTATAACCTAGTGACAACCCACTGTCTGGCACACTGGGCAATGGGAAACCAGCCATATGGGTTTGCATGCCCTGGGTAGACTGTTCTCCTGGGGTGCAAGCCAATTCCTCCTGCTCTCCAGTTCAGCTTTACTGTGTGTCTTCTTCCAGCATGCTGTGCTGAGGTGCTGGGTGGGGTGGCAGGCCCCAGGCGGGTTGTGGAAGCCCTCGTGCGGGATGGATGGGCCTGGGAAAAGCGATCTCCTGCACTAGGCCTGAGGAGGAGTGGAAGGGTTTGCTTCTCCTGCTGTCCACCCTGACCTGCTGTTCAGACATTGGAACAGGCTGCCCAGGGAAGTGGTTGAGTCTCCATCCCTGGAGGTATTCAAAAAGCACATAGACAAGGCACCCCTGGGCATGGACGATGGTTGGATTCGATGATCTTGAAGGTCTTTTCCAACCTAGATGACCCTGTGATTCCTCCAGCTGGGCAGCTCCTGCCTGTGCCACTGCTTCCGGGACTGGCTCCCTGACGGAGGTGGCCGCTGCTACTGCGCGGCTCACTTCTGCGATGAGCTGCGCCCAGACCTCAGCCCGGGCGGTGGGCGGTCCCGGGGCAGGGCGGATACCGCCCCGTCA
>JANZLQ010000055.1:10508268-10561399 GCA_026212715.1 Elanus axillaris | reverse complement strand
TCCGCCGCACCCCCCCCCCCGCCACCGCCGTGCCAGAGGATTAAATCGGAGGTGGCGGAGCTGAGCTCGCCCTCCTCGGGGCAGGCGGCAATTGCATAAGACCCTGCCTTTAATCCCACCCGTGCTGCCGCCGTTCCGTGGGGCAGATCCCCCCCTTTAACCCTCGGATAGCGGGATTGGGCGAGGTGGCTACTGCTCCCCCCACACTCCCCCGCAGCTCCTTGCAGTGCCCCCCACCCCCCCGAGGCTGCAGGAGCCCCTTTGCACCGGGGGCGAGCACCGGGCACGACCCACGGGGGCTGCCTGGAAGCAGGGAGCCCGGGCGAGGCGTCGAGCCCCGCTGGCGGGGCGCTGGGGCGGGGCGGGGGCGCGGTCCCGCCGGCGGGGCTGCTCTGTATAACCCGTCTCCCGGCAACGGCGGGTACGTCACTTCCTGGGGAGCCGCCGCGAGGCGCCGGCGGAGCGCGCGGCCAGGTGGAGTGGCGCGTGCGGCGCCGGCCGGGGCGGCGGGGTCCGGTCCGGTCCGGTCCAGTCCGGTCGCGTCCGGCGCGATGAGCGCGGAGCTGGACGGCGTGTCGGTGCACTCCTCCTCCTCCTCGTCGGGCTCACTGGGCTCGGCGGCGGGGCCGGCGCCGCGGCCGCTGTCGGCCAACGTGCGGCGGCTGCACCAGGCGCTGACAGCGCTGCTGAGCGAGGCGGAGCGGGAGCGCTTCATCCTCTGCCTCAACGCTTACCACGGCCGCCGCAACGTCTGCGACCTGGTGCGCTCCCTCCGCGCCCTCCTCGACGGGCCCCGCCGCCGGCAGCTGCTGCCGTTGCTCCGCCTCGTCCTGCCGCGCTCCGACCAGCTCCTCTTCGACCAGTACACCGCCGAGGGGCCCTACCTGCCGCCGCCCGGCCGCCCCCCGCCGCTCCCCGCCCCGCCGCCGGCGGTCCCCGGCGAGCTGCGGCAGGTGACCCTGCGGCGGAGCAAGGCCCACGAGGGCCTGGGCTTCAGCATCCGCGGCGGGGCCGAGCACGGCGTCGGAATCTACGTGTCCCTGGTGGAACCGGGCTCCCTGGCCGAGCGGGAGGGGCTGCGCGTCGGCGACCAGATCCTGGGTGTCAACGGCAAGTCCTTGGATAGAGTCACCCACGCCGAGGCTGTCAAGGTAAGCCGGCGCCGGACCGGGCTCCTCTGCCTGCCGTGCCCCCCGGCCCGGCGCTCGGGCGCCGTGCGCCCCGTCCCGCCGCTCCCGGGCTCCGCTTCGTCCCTGCCCTGCGCTTCGCCCGCCGTGCGCCCCGTCCGTCCGTGTGTCTCGTCCCCTCCCCGTGCGCCCCGTCCCGGCTTTGGTCTCTGCTCCCTCCCGCTTCAGCCCCGGGGTGCCCCGCTCCGGGACGCGGCGGTGGAAACCCGCAGCCCCTTTGCGGAGCGAAGCGGCCCCGAGTTTGCATCGTACTGGGAAGATCGGGCTGGTCCCGCCGGCGTACGGGGCACCAGCAGTGCGCGAAGCCGAGCCGGAAAGTTTACCGTGAGAATAACGATGCCTGCTGATGGCACGGGCAGTAACGAGCTGCCGGGGCTCAGCCCGGCGTCGTCTGCAGCTCCTGACACGGCAGGTTCGTCCCCTCAGGGCTAAGCGGTATTTTTTTTATCAACGCGGTTCTGAAATGTAGCGATGCTGCTTGTGTCTTCCTTTCACTCCGGGAGGCTTGTGAAAGTTGGAAATCTGCTTCAGCCGGGTTTTAAGGCATGTACTAGCTCTCCCAAAGGTGGAGAAACTGAGGCATGGAGAAGCAGAACGACCCCCACCAGAACTGCACAGAGCCCAAAGCAGAAGCAGATCCCTTCTGACTGTGTCAGGGGGAGAAAGAGAACAGTTACACAACTGACGTGCCCCCAGCTTTTCCCACAGCACAGCATGTTTCCATATGCTCCAGAGACCTGTTCTCGTACATAACGGCAGGGTTGCTATCGATAAAAGCTTTCATGTAAGGCTGGGGAGGGGATCTCTATAAACTATGGGATTTTTACCTGAAGCTCAGTGTTTTGAGGCAAAGTCCGTGTTTAAGTGACCCAAATCATTCACAGAGGTGATCCTGTGGGCTGGTGGGCTCAGCTCGGAGTGTTCCCACAGCACAGTGGTGCCAGGCACAAACCTATTGAGCTGGAGAATTGACTTTTAGGGCAGCAGTTTGTAGGCAGCAGCGTGGAGACCTGAGGTCTGGGTTGACAAGACTGTTTTGCAGCTGTTTGTGCTTTAATTCTTCCATAATAAGCTAAAGCGCTTCAGTTCGCAGCCTGCTTCATGTGGTATGTTCCTCCGACAGTGCATTAATCTTGTACAGCTTTGAACGGCATCTTCATAGCCAACCTGCATGCTCCCTGCACCATCTTTAAATCTGTGCCCCAAGCAAGGGCATGTCTTCCAGGCTGGAAATGAGTCCCTGGTAATCTTGAGACCAGAGAAAAGATTTGTAGGAATTCTTTCTTTTATTTTTTTTCTTTTTCTCCTAATCATAGGACAACAACAGTGTAAGCTTTTGGAAGTTAGTTTGTAGTTTTGTGCCCTGAAGATTGTAAAAAAAAAAAACAAAACCAAAAACGTATTTTGGCTATGGTGTTGGGATGGGTAGTCAGGAATGCTCTGGTCTGTTAAATGACTTCATCTCTAATTCAACCCACTCTGCTGGATAATTCACATCACTTTGTTTGTTCTCTAATATAATGTACGTGATGTCTTTTAGACACTATTGAGTGAAACGAAGTGCTTCCTGCACAGAAATAATTCCTGTAGTTTGCCAAGGGATTGTTCTGTGATAAGAGCTATAATTTGTTAAGGTGATCCTGATAGGAAAGAGAAGCCTAGAAATTGCCTGCTTGTGAGCTGAACTTCTTTAAGCAACGGTTTCATGAAGCACCCAGTTGTGCTGGCATCTTCTAGAGCTCCTCCACTCTGGTGACATCTGGGAAGGGTTTATGACCCATGTGGTGGTACAAAACCTTTCCTTGGGAAGAGTTGCAGAGTGATTTACAGTACAGCTCTAATAGTTCCTTTGGAGATTTTAAAATTAAGCAAGTGTTAATTTGTCCTTCCATGCTGCATTTGAGGGGGAGGGGGAAGTGATCACATTCAGCAATGCTAAAGGGCAGTCTCGGGAAGATTTTCCTGGAGTTAAGATAAAAATACCTCAGTCTAATGTTTTGGACAGGGTGCAGGAGTGTCAGAGCTGCAGGGACATGAGGTGGTGATGTACAGGGTGGCTTGACCCCATGTTCTCTTATTCCCTTTGAAACCTGGGATCTTGGGATCAGTCTTGATGTAAGCATGTGCTCCGCAAAGGCCTCTGGCTGTGGTCTGGTCTCCTCAAGCCAAGCGCACCTCACTGTGTCCTGACATCCTCACGGATGGCTGTTGGTCTGCTCTGTAGCAGATCAGTGGAGAGAGAAATGTTGGATAAACTGGCTTGTAACAGAGCTGGGTTTGGTCTTGGCATTTATGCGTACGCTGTACTTGGGACCAAATACAGAGGGGGAAAAAGGTGAGCAGAGAGAGGCTTTCTTAATACAAACCCACAGCTGTGTAGCTCGATCTCTGAAATGCTGTCTGCCTGCTTTAGACGAGTAGCTGTGGTGTACTCTCTCTGTCAGAAGCTGTCTGATTAAAGCACAGCTCCCGTTTTTGTGTGTGGAGTGATGGTCTGGTTCTCCATCTGTCTGCAAAGGAGCACATTCCAGTGCTGCACTCCCATCTTGACTGTCCTGCAGCAAGAAACTGTCTGTCTAGGACAGTGTTGTTATTCATAATATGCAGAACATGTTGTTGTGAGAGAAGTTGTCAAAGCTTGTTCTTCAGGGCATAAGAAGCTTGCAGAGATCAGGAACACTCTTCCACTGCTGGCCAGGCCTGCTCCCAGGCACATTGCTCTCTCTGGCGTGAGCATGACAAACTTACTGAACCAAAAATCAACTTTCTGTCTGTCAGGGTGCTCAGAGGTGCCCAGCTGTGAATACAAGACGGTGAGGCAGCTGTTCAGACAGAGCAGTGGATAAATATGTAGTCTTGTTTGTGCGATCTTGTAAGAGCATTCACACAGTTGTTATTGCATTCATTTTACAAGTCATGATAGCTCAGTTGCCTTCTTTTTGTGCACATCTGGCCACGCAGGAGTACCCCAGCCATTTCCAGCAGTCCTCTCTAGGAGAGGAACTGACTGTGGAGTAGGAGCAATTTCTGTTTTCTGCCTTGTTTTTTCAGGCATCGCTCAGAGCCATGAGGTACCAAAAGTGGAATTGTGGCAACAAATGAAAACTGCCCCAACACTGGGCAAAGAAGACAAAAGCAATGAGCTTCATGCTGTCCTAACTGAAACCTGACTGGTGGCCCGTGACCAATGCAACGGGGTTTGTAAATATTTTAGTGTAAATGAGATTAAAAAGTGGAATTCTGACTTAAATTACAAGATTACCTAAGCACTCCAAATCAGTTCACTTAATGACCAGCTTCTTAACCTTTATGTGAATAGTGGAGTTTTATTTCTTGTCTGTTTCATGCTTGCTGTTTCACTCAAATCAAAATCAAATGACTTCATTACAATTATAGCTCTATCATTCCAGCATTCAAGAGTGCACTTTAGCAAAAGATCACAGTAATTTGAATTACTGTGTAGGTGAAGAAGTTTGTATTGTCTGTCATATTTTTAGAGCTCGCTTGGCTTTCATCAGCCTTGCTATGTAGTACACAGTTGATATTGTAGCAGTCGTGCTGAAAGTTTGTATTGATAAGCTGTAATGTTTTGTCCAGAGTAGTTAAAATTGAAGTGCTTGTGGGTTTAGACCATCAAAACATTACAGGGGGAGGTATTTCTCTGCTCTGGGATTTGCGTTACACTCGCACTCACTTTCTCCCCCACCCCTTTTGTTGCTTTGCAGTAGGTTTTTATGACCTTTAAGTCGTTTAAGGAAGAATAGAACAAGAGAAAGTGTAAAGTACCATTACTCTGATGGATCATTCCTGATTGAGGATTTGGCATAATGAGGTACACCAGCCTCAGAAGAGCTGCACTGATGCCACCATCTGCCCTGCTGTGTTTTTCTGTTCATGCTGACAGCTCAATCAAAATCACCAAAACTAGACTAATTTGTATGCATTGGTCTTAGTGAACGTGATTCTTTCATCTTGCTGTAAATCTGTGGTATCTTTGCCGAAGTCAGTGGACTTGCATTGAGCTTATTCTGAAGGAACTGGGGTAGTTCATGTCCACAGTCTTGGGTTCTTTCAAGTGTCTTTGGAGAGAAGCTGCGGGTTTTGCTGCAGGCATGGTGGGGCCAGGGGAAGGCTTGTGATGAGGCAGAGCTGTTACTAGCAAGGTAAAGGTCTCCAGAACGCAGTGCCGTGCTCTGCCAGTCTGCTGGCTCTCCCACCTGCTGGCGGGTTGATCCCTGCTCTAGCCCTGCCTGGGAAGGCTCACCTGCGATGGAGGGGGATCGCATCACTGGCTGCCACAGGCTCTCTGTTCAGCCAGAGGTTTTCACTCCTCCCAAACCAGCCTTTCAATCTCCTGCTCTGGTAGTATCAATTGGGCATTTAAAAATAATTAAAAGGATATTAAAATTTTCTTTATGTTCTGTTCATTTGGACTTTCATGATAGCAAACAAGGTGATCTCTTCAGAGACCATAATATTTCATAGGAGGTAGAAAGGGCTCGGGCTGCTTCCGCTAAAGGCGCTTGTGGTGTTGCTAAAAGACTGCTGAGAAGTGACAGAAGAGATGAGCAGCCCTGAGCTTTGGAAGCATATTTAGAGCAATTCTACTTTCCAGGCAGCTTACAAGAAAGCAAATCTCATTTCATTGTTTCTTGTGATGCCCAATTAATTGATTATCATTATCTGAGACTGCTTGTTTGCCGTAGTCAGTAATCACCACTGTACTGTACAGGCATTGTAACAGCTAGTAGGAGTGAATGCAGCTTGGTTTCTTTGATTGGTTTTTAACCCTTCCAAGTACTTGGAGTTGTGGACTATCACACACAGTCATGGTTGGAAAGAATGAGGAGCGAAAGCAGTACATCAATCCCCTGATTCTGTAAAGATATCAGCCTTGTTCCTTTAAATGCCTGCTTGCTCATCTCTGTGTCTCTGTATTTTTAGAAGTCACTGATCCAGAAGCTAGAAACCTCTCCCCTTCCCAAGGGATCTCAGGTAGCTGGAAAAGAAGGATGTGACTAGCATCTACCCCAATAGTTAGAGCAGTAACCTATTCCTTGGTCTCTGGGTCTGCTTAGAAACAACAAAACAATCCCAAGAACAGCACACAAAAAAGCACCTACAGCTTAAAATGCAGGTGCTGGGCAATGCCACAGGCTTCTGCTCTGCTTTTCTGTCCTGCAGACAGTTTCCATTTTAACTTCTGTAGCCAGCTGAGCTCAGAGGGAGAGGGTGGGAAGTGTAAAGTCACCAGCATCTCCCTCTAGGAAAAAGAGGGAGGGGAAAAAGGTCACTCTTGAACTTGGAGGCATCTGCATTTTAAATTAGTTTTAATGCTTCTTAAAGGGGATGGCTCATGGCATTGACAGAGCATAGATCTGGCAAGTGATGTTCTTGGTTGTACAGGTAGATCTGATGACACGTGGTGGAGCAGGCTCGAGCGATGGACCTCACCTAGTACTGAGGGCCTGACGGCGGGGCTGAGGCGATGCTCCATTGTCACTGTGAGCTAATCTGAGCTGATCAAATTAATATAATGTGTAACTTGGAGCAGGGTGAACTGGCACTTAAAGAGAGCATCTCTGGCAATGTGGGTTTAGCTGTTGCCCTGGAGTTAGGAGCAGGTTATATTTGCTGCTCTGCCACTGATTTCCCTCAGTGGGCAAGTTACTTAGTCATCTGTTTCCCTTCATTACACCAGCAAATCACAATCAGCCCTAATGAAATCAAATGACATTATACTGATGCAAAAGATTAGAATGAGGTCCTTAATCTCTCATCTCCTCATAATGCAAGGATGATGGTACTTGGCATTGGTATTGGCTTGTTCATCAGGGTTAGTATTGTTAGGGCATCCTTTAGTTCTTGGAGCATAAATGTTATCTAGTGGGCTCCTTGTAAATAAAGTTTTGCCTCAGTAGAGAAATTGATAAGATAACCCAAAGGGTAAAAGTCTGTCTTTCTTTCCAGTGTTCATTAGAAGAAAACAGAAGCGTTAATGTGCAGTATGGCTGGCGAGTTAAAATATCTTTTACTTGGTTCCTCTGTCCTCAGGGAAGATGATGGATTTTCTTGACACCTTCCTCAATGCCACGTCTGCCTGGAGAGTTATTCGGCTCTAAATCCCCTCGCCTGAACTGACAATGCATCTGCTAAAATGATTTGGCTTAGTTTCTTTTGACTAGATGCTCTGTGAATGCTCCCTGTCACGGACCACCAAGTGTTCAGTAAATACAGGTGAAGCAGGGACCTGGGCAGCCTGGAGGAACTCTGCTGCTGCCAACTTCTTGTTGCTGGACTCAGAAACTGCATCTGACCCTCTTGGGGTGGGATGTGCTGGCAGGGAAGGCTGGAAGGGCCTCTGCTTTGTGCAGGCACTGACTGGGTATCCTTGGTGCTTAGTCAAGTGTCTTGCTCATTTCCCCCATCGATTCTTTCAAAGTTAGTTTTTCCACCAAGTAACTAACCATATCTAGACAACATGGGTTTGTTGGTGGTTCTCATGATATTTTTCAGCATTGTTTGGTGTGGAGTAGAAAATGGAAGCTGGCGGTAGAGAGTGCTTTGACCTAGATTCCCCTCATGCATGCCCCCCACCCCAGCAAGCACCTAAACAGCTTTCCAGGCTTGCATTGAAATAAAGCGTTGTGGAGTTTTTGGCTCTTTTTAAAACTGTCCTGAATTTGCCTGAGGGATACACGAGGTAGTAACAAGCTTTGAGGGGGTGGGAGGTTACAGAGCTGTTGTCCTGAAGCAGGGATGGGGGTTGTCAGCCGTCAGAGGGGTTAAGGAGAGGGCCGTGGAGCTAGGATTTCATTTGACTTTTCCAGGTGAAAGGGACGTGGGCTTTCTGAAGCCTTGGGGCTAAATGTGTGCAATCACCATAATTATACATCAATTTGCATGTGTTTGCATAAGCTGCACTACTGGAAAGCCAAACTGCTGTCGCCTTTGCCTTGGTAGAGGGGGAGAGGTTGGACTGTGCCTCCTGCAATTCTCATTTGTCTTCCTGACAGGGAGGCCATTTCACACCCCCCATCCTGTATGCTGTGTTCCCCACTGCTTTCCTCTCTGGTTCCTCTCATCCAGCACTCCATCTGGAGCGCCTCCGCTTTCCTTCATCCCTCCTATTTATTTCTCTCTCCACCTGCCTCTGTCACCTTTTTGTTGTACCAGTTTTCTTCATTCCTGCCTGCCCCCAGCCACACGTCCTCCCCACACAGGGACAAGCTGTTCACATACGTCAGTGCAGGCGAATCTCCTGGTTCCCCTGCACAGAAGCGGTTCCCTGGTCTTTGTCAAGCAAGATGGGGAGGGGATACGCTTGATCCAAAGCATCTTATTTATGGCTACGGACTGCAGTCTGGGGCAGGGGGCAATCTCTCCCTACGTATTTGTACGGCACCTGGCAAATTTGGCCTTAACCAAGGTGTGTAGTGGGAGCTGTTGTAGTCTTATTTGTCCTGCCTGCAGAGGATCCCTGGAGTGATTTTTTTGGGGGCAGGCAGGCAGGTAGTGCCTCTGTCTGCTGCCTTCTGCTCTGTCCTTTCTGCCAGCAGAGGAACCATTTAGCTGGTAGGGCTCAATCAATCTCTCTGTAAAAGGTCTCACGGTCCTGCCCCTGCAGCCCCCTCCCCTCCATAGCAGACACGGGGAGCCTCATCATTCCCACTGGCACTGAGATGGTTTTGCTCAGTCTAGCTGAGCCCACAAGCTTAAAACCACCCGAGTGCACCTGGGTCCAGCAGGAACACCCCGGGATAGTGCAGGAAATAGTGGCTAGACAAACTTCTGCAAATTGCTCCCTCCATGGTGCTGGAGCGTGCTGCAAAAGCTCCCTCTGCCTCCCTCCTGTGGTACCTCTGCATTTCTTTGCCCTTTGCAGCTTTTTTTCAAGTCTGTGCCTTACTTTTTGGGGACTTGGTGCAAAATTGCGTGGTACTTAAATGATTGATAACCTCCGCACTGACCTTTGCAGCTTGCAAATGGAGCGAATGCTTGGATGCCCATTATCTGAGCAGCCCAAGAAGCCAAACAGCTCTGCAGAGTCTATTATTGCCGGAAGAAAGCAGCTTGTGTCTGTAGCAAGGGGGAGGATGGCTCATAGTTAATGCTTCTTGTATCAAACTGTGATCTACCCCCTAACAGAATGAATTGGAATAGATTGCTCATTTCATTAGCGGCGAAGGTGAGTGAGTGGGCTGTATCCGTACGAGACGCATATTTTATTCAGGCTGCCAGAAGAATACTGGTGATTAATTGCCATTGATTTCTGACATCTGTGTTCCTACTGGGGGAATTTTTGAAGGCCTGGAAGATGCTTTTACACAGCCTTCAACATTTTGGTGCCCTCGAAGTTGAAAGAACAAGGGGAAAATTCTGAAGGTGGATGTGGGAAGCCTTCAGTAATGCAAGATGTGCTGGGCAAGAACGGCCTGTTACAGGTGGGTTTCAGGAAGAGTGGCAGCTGGCAGTGTTGATCTTAGGAAAGAACATGCTGCATTGTGTGTTGCTTTGGGGTTTGTTTTTTAAAAAGGTAACAACTGTGGGTACAGAAGATGCGTGTTTCCTTTTTTGACTATTTTAAGCAATCTACTTCACTCTCACAGGACTTGATAATTAAATAGAGTGTTGTCAGGGGATCAGTGGCCTTATGGAATCAATCTGCCCTTCCTTCTGGCACTTGCTTCTTCTAATAACATTTCTAGGCAATTGGTGACTTGTTTCTCTGCTAAATGTTTTGGCACTCATCCCCAGATTCAACTAAATTATTTCCTTAAGCTTGTCTTCTGGCAGGTGTGCTTGCACACTGTGGTGCCACTGTTAAACCTTTCATACCACAGCCTTCAAATGCATTATAGATGGGGCAAAGCCAGATTTTATCTGATTCTGGAGCAAAACGCAGCAGCACTGAACAACATGTGGCAAGTCACTGAAATGGCTTGAGAAAGGAAATGGATGCAGTCTGCACTGCCTGATTCTGCAGAGGGGATTAAGGAGGTGGAATTATTTTATTCAATGGTCCACTGCAAATGAGTTAGGTTCAGTAAGCCTGTCAAATAACACACTTTCCCAAAGAGCTTGCAGGTGAATTATGCTGTTGCTTTTGTGGTGATATCTCTGCAGTCACTGAACACAAGACAACTTGCATGTCTGTGAGGAAAGAAGTTCTCCCTTGTAGGATTCCCATCCAGAGCCTATCCTTTCTCTCCGTGGGCCCTACACTTTTTATGTTAGATGAAAACTCTGCCCTGAAATGCTTTTCCTTTTGTTTCAGGGAGTTGGGGAGACTTGCTTCATGGGAATGAAGCACCCATATTTGTGTGGGCAGTTGCTGACCCTCTCGCTTGCTGTCGTTGCTTTATAAGTAGGGCTGACAGCAAAATCGAGGTCAGTGGACTCGTGCCAGCTTGCTGGCACTGTGGCATCTCCCTGGGAGTGGGGAAGGGCAAAGTGCTAAATGTTCCAGCAGTAGCTAGGCTGCCGGGCACAGGGACCAGCAGCCTGAAGGCTTACGAGGGAGGAGGATATAGTGGTGGAAACCTGTCACAAACCTCCCCCTCCACCAAGGGGCCAATGCAGCTGGCCAAAATCCTGTGCTCAGATGGGTTGTTGGAACCTTCTGCAAACACATTCCAGGAGGCCAGGGTGGATGCACAGTATGGGAGAAGCCAGCATGATAGGGCTGGAAAATAATTCCTGCCAATTGCTTGATGTTCAGGGATATCAGCTGGAAAATGAGTCCCGCCCTTTGCTGTAGATATGGTCCCTGCTGGCCAAAATGCTTGTGCAATGGCAGGGAAAGATGTGTTGAAGAAGCTGCCTGTGGTCCCTGGTCTATCAGTAATTAGCACCTCTGATTCCCAGATTGTCAGTCAGCCCCCTCTAACCAGCCCTAAGAAATTAAAATGAAACAGGAAAGAATAATCCTGCTTGCTGGGACAGCTGGGTAAAGATATTTTAGGGCTGGATCTGCCCATGGATACTGGTCTGAATCTGCCCATGGAGGACTGGCTCCACACATATCCTGGGGTTCCCAGCTGGCTTAGCAGTGCCAGCACCAGCTACCCCTCGTGGGAGACTGAAGTGAAGCCCAAGGCTATGGTCCTGGCAGTGCAGAGCTCCAGCCAGAGGCTGTATCTGGACTCTGTCCCTCCACACAAAGTCTGCCCAGGCTGCTGGCTGCTCCCAGTAGATGCCAGGACTCCACACCATGTCCCTGGAGAACAAGGCTTTCTGCTCTTGCTGAGGAGGGGGCTAAGGTGAGCAGAGCTGGCTTTGGTGAGGAGCAGGGGCTGTTGTGCTCTCTGATGCCTTGACAATCGCCTCCTCCTCTCCCTGTGATGAACAGCTTTGGTGCCGCATCCTTGGCTCAGAAACCTTCCGTCCTGCCTGAGCTGCTGAGTCGCCTGTTTGTAATGCAGTTGCCATCGTCCCTGAGCACTGGTGTGTCCCCGAGGTCTTTCATAAACACCCATTGCCTCTCCAGCTCAGCCCATTAGCCTTTGCTCTTGCCTCCTTGGATGACTATGAATGATTTCCATTTTTGCAGCACCTCTACACCCAAAGCACTTTCTTTTATTAGAGTCAGGACTTCCACCTCCATTCTCATTCTGAATTGCTTTCGTTGGGTACTCTAACACCCAGCCACAGCTGCATACTGAATTGGAGAGGAGCCGTGCTGTATGAAGCACTCTGCAGCCCTCTGGCTTCCCCAGGCCCAGCCTTGCTTTGATTGTAAAGCAAGTGGTAAGATCCTGGCCCAGTGGTAGTGCAGCAGTAGGCTGCACTTCATTACCTCAGTAGCAGGCATAAATGGCCCCATTAAATCTACTCTGTATCCCAGTGCTGTAGCAATAAAAATTGTCAGGACCAAGATGGTATTAAGAAATTTAAGGCAAATGCTCCACTGTGGTGGTCGCATGGATTCCTCATGGGAGCCAGTGTTGGGGCTAGAGTATCCTTTAGAGGGAGGCTTCTCCCAAAGTGCATCACAATGACCTGAAGAACAGCTGGCAGGAGAAAGTCATTATCGTGTGCTGCTAACTTTCCAAAGGTTCTGGATAATCATGCTCAGTGGATGAGAAAATTACCTGCAGACTTCTTTGGGATGTCAAATCAACCTTGTTTCCTCCAGACTCTGAAAGTTGCTGAGAGCCTGGTAGAAATGCATATTAGCAGAACTGAAGGGATGAAAAGGGGAGGAGCAGCTGAGGGCACCTGTCACGTGCCCCAAGCTTGGTGAGAAAGCCTTCCTGGGTCTGCCTTCTGTGCCTGGGTGGAAGATCCAGGTGAACCTGCTTGCAGGGGACTCACTGTTGGGGTTGCCTCAGCATTCTTTCCAAAAGCAGATGATTTGTCAGCCTCAATACAGGGAAACTGAGGCAGTGAAAAATGGGAAGCTACTTACTATGGCAGGAGTCAGTGGCAGGATCTGTAATCCCTGGAGGTTTTTTGGCTCCTGCTCCAAAACCTACACCCTGTCAAAGCACAGGGGTGGTAAACAGAAAAAGGTGGTGGAGGCTGTTGGCTCTGCTGACATGGCAGCTGTGCTGGGCATCCCAGCGGCTGACTTGTAGGCTTCTGGGAGCTAGGCAGAGATGGGTTAAGCCCTACAGGTCAGCATGGGGTTGATTTTTTGTATGTCGGATGGGAACAGATCTCAGTGGAACAGGTTAGTCGAAGGCTATGCAATGCAGAGATGGTCCCTGTCCATGGGCTGCTGACCCACAAGACCATGGTACCACTTCCAGGGAATGGCCTGCTCCCAGCAGTTCCTGTTCCAGAGGTCTCTTCTATACCACTGTGTTGTGGTTTAACCCCAGCCAGCAACTGAGTACCACACAGCTGCTCACTCACTGCCCCCCACCCAGTGGGATGGGGGAGAAAATCAGGGAAAAAAAAAAGTAAAACTCGTGGGTTGAGATAAGAACAGTTTAACAGAACAGAAAAGAAGAAAATAATAATGATAATAAAATGACAATAATAATAATAAAAGGATTGGAATATACAAGTGATGCACAATGCAACTGCTTACCAACCATTGCCCAGTTAGTTCCCCAGCAGCAATCCACCCCCACCCTGGCCAACTCCCCCCGGTTTGTATACTGGGCATGACATCCCATGGTATGGAATACCCTGTTGGCCAGTTGGGGTCAGCTGAACTGGCTGTGTCCCCTCCCAACTTCTTGTGCCCCTCCAGTCTTCTTGCTGGCTGTGCATCAGAAGCTGAAAATCCTTGACTTGGTATAAACATTACTTAGCAACTACTGAAAACATCAGTGTGTTATCAACATTCTTCTCATACTGAACTCAAAACATAGCAGGTACCAGCTACTAGGAAGACAATTAACTCCGTCCCAGCTGAAACCAGGACACACTGGGACCATTGTTTGTCCTCTTACCCCCAAGGGTACAGACCTCATCTCCCCAGGTACCAGGAGGGGCACTCTTACAAATCAGAAGAGGAACAGATGCATCAGCCTTGGTAAAGCCAGAAAAGAAAAAAAAAAAAAAATCAGAGGGGGAATTGCAGAGTTTCTTTTGTACAGGGAAGTGGATAGTAGCTCTGCTCACTTGGAGCTCACCAAAGCAGCTGATAGTGATTTCTGTCTCTGTTTGGATGTACGATGGAAGCTTCTCCCATTTGGCTGACCAGATGCCTCATTGCTTTGCAGCTCTGCATGCCAAGTGCTTTGTTAAAGTCTAGTTCAGTGTGTGGATGTACAAATGTTTTATAGGCCTGTGCCAGATCTCGTTCCTGGGCCTGCTGTACTTCATTATGGAGTGCATGCAGTGCTGTTACCTGAGGGAAAACACTGCTTCCCTTCTCATCTCTCAGACCCATGGCAGCTTTAGTTAAATAGCTGGTGGCTGCCTAATGAACAAAAAGCTTCCTAGAAGCTCGAATGTTTGAACAAAACTGACTTCAGTGGTCACTGGGGTGGGAAAGTGTTTTGCACTGACCATCCTGTGATTTTTGACAAGACTGTGGTGGCCAGAGGGAGGACAGGGGTGGTGCTGAGCAAGCTTTATGCTCCTCAACCGCCAGCTCTCAGGCTAGGCCTCTTCCTCAGACAGGAGCTGTACTTTGGCTTACTGGAACAGGCATGCTTCTAGTGGAGGTTAAAAGCAGGGATTCCTCAGGCTATTTGTGCTCATGTTTGAAGAAGGATTTACCCTCCTGATCTGATACAAACCTAGATTTATCCTAAAATTAATTAAGATAATCTATTCAAATTGATGCAAGCTCATGAGTCAAAAATCTATTAAAAAATCAGATTACAAATAGATTGAGTTTACAAATGGGCTTCGCTGGCTGAATTTCAGACCTGTACTTAAGCATGTTCTAGGCAGAGGCTTAAATGCTTGCTCCTTTAAAAGCGCATGCCTGAAGGCCTGTTGAATCTGGGCTTTGAGAGACCGTCTTCTAGGGAAAAACATCAGCTGTTCAACTCCAGATCTCTTAAATGGTCCCATAGTGTTGCTGTGTCCTGTTAAAGAGCTACTGCTTTTTACCTCAGTGGTGCCTGCAATGCTGTGTTGTACATCTGCATACAGTATATACATCTGCATGCCAGTATACACAGGCAAGTTCTGCGTGGTTTGGGGATGCCCAGTGGCCTACAGCTCCCCTACCAGCTTGTAGCTGGGTGAAGGGTTTGCTCCTGTCATGGCCCTTCATTATAAAGCTGAGGAAGAGTGAGTTTAACCGGGGAGGGTGGCAGCTGTATGGAAGCTGCATGTGATGGCTGGGGCCATCTGCTGCAGGCTGTGATCCGGTGGGGCAGGGTGGGAGCCGATGGGCGCTGAAGTGTAGCCCGAGGTGTAAAAGGCAGTGCTAGAAAGCACGTCAGGGTTGCAGTGGGAGGCCTGGAGACTCAGCCATGCACCGGGGCAGTGCCACCGAGTGGATGTGACACCATGACAAGAGAGAGGGGCTCTCGCCAACTTTCTCAGGGCTTTGTGGGGTCATCTTGGACAAGGTGTTTCCCGCATTGCTTCTCCCCTTTCTGCTTGCTCTTTCCCACTTGTGTTTCTTGGGGCAAGCACCATTCCTTTGTGTTTAGCACCTAGCACAAGGGCAGGTAACTGGAATCCTCAGCTACTGAGGTCAATATCTGGCTTACCATCGTTGAACCACATGGATGGTCCCACTCTGCCTCACAGCAGTAAGGTAAGTCCTTTGTGGGTGTCACTGTCCTCCCCCACCTGTGATCACCTAAAAGGTGCAGGTTACTTGCCAGGGCGGGTGGCTAGGAGGCCAGCAGAGCTGTGGGAAGGCCTCTGTTGGGGTACCATTACAGTCCTGCACTAGCTCTTCAATAGATGTTAGCAGTGGTAATGTGTTGGGGGAGAAACACTGTGCTGGGCAGGAAACTGCTTCACTTACTGAGTACTTGAGAGGCCTCTGTAAATGTATAAAGGACTACACAGAGTGTCACCCGCCTGCCTGCTGCAGCTCTGCCTTCTGCTGGGAGAGACTGTCACCAACAGTGTCCTGATGGGCACCACCAGCTTCTGTTACTCCCTCCTCTCGTGTCTCCTCTTCTATCTACTGAGGCTGCTGGGGAGCCCTGGCCCAGACTGGTGCCAGATGGCTGTTCTCCTTGCCTCCCTGCTCTCTGCTGTCACCTTCATGCATAAAACATCTCCCTGTTGACTGAGATCCCATCTCCTGGTGGCTTTGTCAAGGGAGTTGCAGGGGAACATAAAAAGTCCCTTGTAAATCTCTGGCCTCTCATCCCTGGAAACTTTACTGTGCCTCCAGAGAGCAGTTCTGCTGCTGTTCTGCTCTTTCAGGGGATGACATTTAGCTGAGGCAGGACAGGAGCAGCCAGTGCTCTGCCTGCTGCCAGCCTTCAGCGACCACCACTGCCCTGTCCTCAGGGCAGGCTGTGAACACTCCCGGGTGCCTGGTGTGGAACCAGGGGCTCTGCCTGTGTGTGGTCACTTCTTCTGCACCTGGTATCTCTCCTGTGTGGCAGAAACCCCATAGGGTTATCTTTGGTGTCCCATCCCCACCAGGATGGATGCTCTGCGGAAGGGAGGAAACAGGATCCCTGCATCAGCCCAAAGAGACCTGCATGGGAACAGGGTGGTAGTGAATGTGGAGGGAAAGGAGAGAGGGCAGATCGTGGAGGGCCCTGTGTTGCTCCTGACCTGGCCTCAGCTCTGAGTTTTTTTTCTTTGCTCCTTCCTTAAATTACAGTGACATTCAACAGCTGGCTTTGAGGCACTGTATGAACATATACAGGTGAGGAATGCCCAGGATCAATGCAAATGGAGAGCCTGCTCTTTAATTTAGAGGGGGGAAAAGGGTGGGAGTGTGTCAGTTAGGATCACATGGCATTTCTGTGGTAGAGGGAGGACTGTAACCCTGTACGGTTGGACTAATCACTGATTATCCCCATCATTTGCCTGTGCTTGATGAGGAGTTGCATCCTCATTCAGAGATGAGTCTTTGCTCATGGGACTGTCATTGCTGTTTGCTGTCTTGATACCTAGGTAAGTAAATGATGTTATGCAAGTTTAAAAGAGGTTTTCATAGAGATGTCTCTAGTTTGAAGGAATGGAGAATGTTTGTGTGGGGGCTGTATCCCATCTCGTAAGGGATCGGTCTGCACTCTCTAGGATAGGTAAGAAATCTCTGTGCCACCCCCAACCCATTGTCATGGAGTTCAGATCATCCTGACCCTGTCTGTGTGGCAGCTTATGAAGACACTTTGGGTCAGGAAGCTGAACTATGCCCTGAAGCACGGATGGACCCCTATGCCATTGTGCCTGTTGGAGAGTGGTACCCTGGGGTGGACAGTGGGCTCAGAAATACCTCTGTTGTCCCAATGAGACTTGGACTGATGCAAGCAAGACTGGAGTGTGGTGAGTACCTCTGCCTCTCCGCAGCCAGGCTGGGCTCCAAGTGCTCGCAGGGAGAGAAGAGATCGGGGCAGGCAATGTGTTTGAGGGCCATGGGGAGCTAAGGGGACAGGGGCTGGAGTTAGTGAGCAGCCTGGGATGTTGAAGTGCTCTGCAGTTGTTCTGATGGGGCTGTTGGTTTTGCAATCCTTGTTTAAGCTCTCCAGGCACGTGATGACCTTGGGAGCATGTGACAAATTTGCAGCCAAATTGCTATATGTGATGGAGATGCTGAACTGGGAGTTGGTGAGCTGGGTTCTCTCTAGCCCTGGCAGGGAGGGACAGGAGTGTTGCCAGGTCAGAGCTGGGATCCAGCCAGTCCAGTATTACTGATGATATTATTCTTTACCAAAGAGCTGCTGGTATTAGATCTTCCTGGTCACGAGCTTTGCTTGGCAGCTTCTCTGCTCAGTGGGGAGAGGAGACCTTGCCGGAGAAGCTCATAAAAGGATGTATATATGGGAAAAAACCCAAAGCACATCCTTTCTGAGAGCAGATCCAGAGCATTGATGTTCCTCAGGCCTCAGAAGAGATCAGAACTTACAGCTGTCCCAGGGAGAACTCCTATATGTTAATTTTACTATAAAGCCTATGTCAGCTTCTCACAGTGGAAGCTGGGGGAATAGAAGAGTGATTGCAGATCACCTTATCTGGGTCCCAAGGTCATCTCTGTGCATGCTGTTTTAAATATATGTATAAATTTAATAATTATTGTACTCATTAATTGACTGCTTGTACTGAGGAAGGCAGCTGGTAATGAAATAGCAACAGAGGCTGAATTTCTAGGAGCGTTGTCAATGTCCCCTGAAGGCACCAGGAGCTTTTCCAGTGATGGACTTCGGAGCCGAGCTGTGGGGACCAGCAGTGCTGCTCTCCTCCAGCATTGATCCCTGTCCTGCTCTGACTCCTCTCCAAAGCTGCAGAAACTGCTCAGTCTCAGGTTCACCCCAGACTGGGGTTCTTCTGCCACATCACTACCCACCTTACCTCCCATACTCTGCTTCACTCTGTTCTTTCCCTGGCTGATGGGGGGAGTGTATTTGCCCTGTCAGCAGCAGCAGCAGCAGCTTTTCCTTAACACTGTTGCAGCTCAGGAGAGAACAGAAAAATCCCAGCTTTTTCACTACCTTTTTATGTAGTTCAGTCATTTAGTTGGTGGTTGCAGAGTAGCTCAAGATCTTTAAACCTCAAGGAAGAGCAAAGCTGTGTTACCCTAGAGTGCTAAGACAGATTGTCCTTCCCCCTCCATAGGCATTATTAACTCCCTCCTCTCCTTGGCTTGTCTCCCAGGTACTGAAAGGCTGCAAGAAGCTGAACCTGTCTGTACATTCGGTGGGACGTATCCCAGGGGGCTATGTCACCAACCACATCTACACCTGGGTGGACCCACAGGGCCGGAGCGTGTCCCCGCCGATGGGCCTGCCGCACCACCAGAACAGCTCCCTCCGCAAGGACAGCGAGAAGAGGAGCCACCTCCAGCTCCTGCAAGAAGGAGATGAGAAAAAGGTGAGCAAGGGGGATCAGCCACAGCCCTGGGGGCCTGTCTGCCATTACCGTGTAAGTGCCAACCCTCTTCATTCACCTTATGCTTTTTATCTGTGGGATTCTGGCCTCCACTGGGATAGCCTGTCTTTCCTTTAGGATACATTAGATCCTGGTTTTCTCCCTTGGTCTGTAGCTTTCCCCATGTCTCCAGCAAGGAGTCCTGTAGGACAGGATGGATTGATTTTGTTCCCATTTGACACATGTAAAACCTGAGCTAAAGACAAGGCATGGTCCAGATGCAGACTTGTCTGGCTGTGAGGGTCCTGCCAGGAAAAGCGGTCAAACCAGAAGTTGCTTTTAAGGCTTTTCCTGAACAGGTCATTGTTTTGGCTGGAGGCCTGCTGCCAACATAGTCGTTGAGAGGCTGACATAGGTGTTATGTTCAGAAGGGCTTGTGGATTTGGAGGGCTAGATCTGAGAGCGCATTACTGCCCTTCTTCCTGCTTTTCAGGTTTTTCTTCAGGTGTTTCCATGAGGCTTTCTTGGGTCTCTTGGCAGTTTTGTCTAAGTGGGGGGCAGGGGGGAAGCCCAAACAATTTTTCTCTTCCAAGAATGCTATAAAATAAAAGAGATGATTTTCCTTTTCCATTTGGGGAGAGGCAGGCTGAGCCAAGAGGGGCCTGAGCAGCGCCTGTGTAAAAAGCCCTGGCAAGTGAAAAAGGAGTGGGGAAGGGAATGGCTTTTGTAACAGTACCCAGGGGAGCTGGTGGTGTCTGGCCAATGCTGGCCACTGCAGCAGGGCCTGGATCTTGGGCCTTTGAAAGAAAGGAAAGTGTATCAGCACATCTAATTCCCAGTCCTCTTCTCTTACTGTAAGCCTGCCCTCCTTTGAAATAGGCCTTATTACAAGCAAAGCCAGAAGAGAATATGTTGAAGCTGCACTATCTGATCTTGAGGATTTAGTGTTTCTTCTCCCTCATGCTTCCTTTGCTAAACAGACCTAGAGACTTGTAGATGTGGAGGAACAGTGCTCAGATGCCCTTGCAGTGAGACATAGTCTGGAGGAGCAGACTCTGCTCACTCTTTTGGTGGTGATGGATAGGGAGCCTCTTCATCCTGTACAAGCAGGACATGGTGTTGCCGTACTGGTGTTCATGGAATATCAAATTACTGTCATATGAATGAGCCAGGCACTTGCTTCCCAAAGGCACAGAGTTGCTTGGAGCCTTGACATATTTCCATCCTGTTATCCTGAGGTCACTCTGGCTGTCCCCAGCACTTTGACTGTATGCCCAAAATGTCCTCAGCTCCACCTGGAAAGGCTGTGGAGGGCTCTGTAAGCTGGAACCTCTTATCTCAGCCAGAGGGGGAAAAAATCTAATACAGGATGAGGCAGTTTGCTGATGAAATATTCATGTGGGCCACAAGGGAGAAGGGCCCATTATTTTTACTTTAAGGAGAAGAGAAAAGCTGCTGGCTTGCTGGTGTCCCCCACCCCCTACCACTCAGTGTCACCTTGATACAGCAGGCAGTGAGTGACTCTTTGAAGCTGTAGGTGGGAGGTGTTTCTCTGCACATTGCTCCTTCAGTCCTTGCTGTGTATTGACATGAAATGCTTAGAAGCCTGCAGCTGTATGCATCCCTGCCCAGGGCCTGAGCCTGGCATGGCCCCAGACAGCCCCTTCCCATCAGTCTCTAGGGAGATGTGACTGCAGGTGCCCTAGCTGTCTCTGGGCAGCTTGGCTGCTGCTTCAGCCAGTCATCAGACCAAAACACCCTCCTCTCTGCTGCTCCTGGTCCTGAGCTCGTCGGGGCTGGCTCCCAGGGGGTGCACAGGAAAATGAATCCAACTGAACTTTGCAAGTTAAAAGAGCTTTAATTACCGTAGCTTAATCTGCTTTGGAAGGGAATGAAGCCAAGTTGAATGAAGGCCACATTAAACTTCGAAGAGCATCCGTGCTGGGCTTGGGAGTAAGTGTATCCAACAGCAGCCAGGGTGTGAGGGGAGGGCCCCAGCTTTGAGTCTCCCACTGTAGCACCATTCTACCTGAGCCAGCCTGCAGGACCTTGGCTCACAGAAGTGGCTGCCCTTGTTCTGAGCTGTGCTTCTGTGGTGCCATTGCTTGTGATGCCTCTTTGTCGCAGTACAGCACTTGCAGAGCACTGGGAAGATTTGCCAGCCTTGGGTGGGATGCCCAGTCTTCATGGTGCTACCAGCTTGTGGCTTGCTGGCTTCAGGACCTTTTGCCCAGGTATGAGGAGCAGTGAAGAACCTTTCACTCCACCTGGCTCTTCCAAAATCTGAGCTTGTTCTTCCATTCCTTGGTGCAGCTTCACTCAGTCAGACAGCCTCTTGACTTCTTGTAGTGGAGGATCATGCTTTGACCCCAGGGCACGGGGGTGAAGGCCCCTCTATTAACCTGGGAAGAGTCAATGACAGTTGCAGGAAATATTTGAAGCTCGCAGAAATGCGTATGCAAAGATCTGATGCAAAGGGCAATGCTGCTGGCATCATGAGAACAGGCAGTATTCACCCTTCTCCTGTCACTACTCCTCTGTGGCATATCAGCAGTGACATCGGTCACACTGCTGTTCCCATCCTGTCCCTCTGTGCCACGCTGGCCATGTACTACATTTTTAACAGAAGTTATCAACTGTGTGTTATTTCAGTCCTGGGATCCCCACAGAGCTTTGGTGATGGCCCTTGGCTCCCTCTGCTACTCCAGACTTGACTTCTTGTCTCACTGCAGTGTGCCTTCTGCTCTGCTGTAGCACAGCTCTGGGCACTGCCTGGAGGCCTTCTTGCTCTGTTAGTGGGCCTCCGTCCTTTCTGACCACAAGTATGATGCAACTTTCTCCCTAGCTTGCTGGGTCAGTGGTTCAGAAGTGCTTTCAGTTGTAGCTGTTAGCACTAGTGGGACCTGAGGTTGCTCAGAACAGCACCCTGACCCCTCCACTCCTTGCACTGCCTTGAGCCTGCCTCCAAACCCGGCTCCTCCTCACAGTCCTGCTCATTGGTGCCAACGGTTGCAATAACCTCCACTCCTGAATTCCCATCTCTGACCGGCAAAAGAGTATTACTGGATGCTACAGCTTTTAAATGACGAAGGCTGCCCAGACGCTTCTGTATCCAGAGGTACCAGCTGACAGTGAAAGAAAGTCCCACCATGATCAAAGACTGGCTGGCAGTGAGGAGAGCCTGACCTGGCCAGTGGATTTGAGAGGGGTTATTTGGTGTGACTGCCTGTGTCATTTGTCTGAACACATGCTTTAGGGCATGAATTAGCTGAGTGGCTTTGTCCTGACTTACTGTGTGCCATTGACAGATGAAAACATGTCTGAGCACATGGGAACAGCCTGCCTCTAGTTTTTTGTCTTTTTATTTGTATGTGTAGATATATATATTTAACTGTTGAAAGGAGGGTTATTCTGTTCACAAATATCATGTAAATAAATGCAACATATCCCTGGTTAATTCAGCCCAGTCAACTGGAATTGACAGGTACCCCAGAGGGCTATTTGATTTCTGGATGGTTTTACATTCTGAGGGAATGGGTGGGGATTAGTTGGTTATTTCCCCCCCTCCCCCCGCTTCTCTCTCCTGTTTCTAATCGATCTGAATGTTCTAGAATACATATGCAAAAGCTTTCAAACAGGCATCATTTGGGAAAGTACAGAAGAGATCAGACTTCAGCCCTACAGCAGGAGGCTAAAGCAATGTAAACCAGCAAGTTTGTTAATGCATTGCTACAGTTCAGTAAGCCTGCAATGCTACTGTAGTTAAGGTGATACTTCCAGCTTTTGCAAGGTTAAATTCAAGGTTGGTGGAGGCATCCTACATTCATCAGGCAATAGAGATATCCCTGTCTGGCTACCTTTCCCTCCAGCGCATCTGTTCTGTATGCCTGAAAGGATGGGGTTTGTAGCATAGTTTAACAAGTTTGCTTATCTGTAGGCAGAAGCATTCATTATCAAAAGGCTTGAAATGGAAACCGCTGCTGTTGGTGTGTGTGTGATAGGGTAACCGATCCGTCTGGCGGAGGAGGGATCTGGTGCATGGCTGTGTACCTTCCTGGAGCAGGCACCCAGACAGTAAGGTAGTGTTGTGGAGAAGATGGGCTGGTGTGCAGCCAGGGTGGTTGGGCTTTCAGCTGACAGGTCAGTCTGACCTCCTTGGGTAGCTCTGCTGTAGCACAGGTTCAGTGCAGATGGCAGCCAATGTTGCTGGCCCAGGGCTGGCACATTCCTTGCCCTTGGCTTTCTGTTATGTTTTTGTGTGGACGCTGGGCCAAACTTCGCTGTCAGCTGCAAATAAGCCGTTATGGGGCTTTGGGAAGTTAGTAGTGGACTGTCAGCTGTCCACTGGCTTTTCTTTCACCATCCTGTTCCAGTCAGTGGTTCTGGGCCAAACTTCAGCTTGCACCAAGGGTCAGAGGCTATTCTGTGTGGATGAGCAGGACGTGAATGCTCAGATCTGGGCCAATTATTCAGTGTAAATCTGACCTAGTTTGAATGGTATCTTATGAGAAGGCACAAGAAGGGGTGTGAGAATTAAAGGGAATAGAGGGATGAAGGAGGTGCTGGTGTGTATGCACCTGTGGTTGTGCAAGTTATTGCAAATCTTTACACTTTCCATGTCTGTGTTGTCTGTGGCAGAGATGTATCTGCTGAAGAGGTGGCCGTATTTCCCAAGTTTTGCTATTATATTGCTGCAGTAAGGGCAGCCTTCCCTGTAGTTGTAATTAGTGGATCTAGTGTTTCATCAGAGCCCTGTGCCTGTCTTCTCCATAGGTAAAGTAGCCAGTGACGGTGGTCAGTAATAAGCATGAAATGAAGGGCTTGCACTAGTGCACAGCTCTGGTAAAACACTGTTGGAGCCACCTGTCTCCAGGACAGGCACAACAGCAGGTCACAGTCCCTCAGCACCATCACAACAGAAGATGTAGCTGGCTTGATGGAAAGATGGGACCTGCTTCCAGCGGTCACCTTGCGCTTCAGAGCAGTTTGATTTTTATGACCTGTCCAGGCTTAAGTTCTGTGGTTTTTTCCCAAGAGCAAGGACCATTTGTGCTGTGCATTGTCATTGATGTACTTCTGGGATCGACAGCTTATTTCATTAAAAGCACTTTGGAAACCATCAGCCAGCAAAAACTCATAGGTGCTGCTGAGCTGGGAGGAAGATGAACTGTGCAAAATGCTCTGCAAGTGTTGGACTGCTAATTCTCTGAGAAACGCCATTTCATCAGCTGAATCGTTGCTCTGATGTGCTTATTGCCAGGGGAGCTGCTTATTCCTTTAAGCTTTTGGTGCAGCAGAAGAAAGAAAGTATACATAAAGAAGAGAGTGTGAATGTCTCCTTGCCTTCAGGCAGTTCTGTATCCAGAAGTAGCTGTAATTGTTATTAAAAAACAGAAAGAAAAAATATATCTGTGATAACGTTGCGTGGCTTGAATGTTTGAGATGCTAATGGTGACTACTTGAGCATGAAGGATAAGAGATGCAGGAGAGATAAGGAAGGATTTCTTTCTATTAGATTGTAATGACATTTTTAGTGTGAAGTGATAGAGCTCCCCGCATCTCTCACTTTGCTGGCTCTGACCTTGCTGGGTTTTGCTTTGGTTTACAGCTAAAAGCATATCCAGGCTAGTCGGGGGTATGTGGTTAGTTCCCTGTCATGACTGGAGTATGTGACATGAGCCACATGTCACAGGTTCCCCAGTTTCCTGGGGATTAAAGGTATCCTTCTGCCTTGGGTGGTCTGTAGCACTGTCCCAGCAGACTTACCCCAAAATGTCCCTTGGTTCAGACCTCGGCTCACCTCACCCCATGCTGGTGGGCAGCAGTGCCATCTCTTTGATATTTCAGGCACTTTAAGCAGAAAAAGCACCCAAAAGCAGTAATTGTGCTGCATGAGTCGAGCACTGCCCAGTGGAGAAGCAGCTGCTGGGCTCAGCAGCATGGCCAAGAGCTGGGCAGCACTGCTGGGCTGAGATCTCAGCTGGGCTGAGACTTGGGATCAGGCCCTGGGCAGAGGACTTGGTTTAGACACTGTCCTGCACTGCCTCTGTTGTTGCCTTCCTGTCCCTCTGCACTGAGCATCACCTCTCAGCCGTGGGAGACGCTCACTGCGCTGGCACACACCTCGTACTAGAACCTGTTTGCAAATCAGTGCCCCACATGTGCCTGTTGTGTAGCCAGAGGCAGCACTGTAGCTGGGCTAATATTAAACACGCTTGGAGGTGGGTGCCAGTGCCACTGTGGCAGCATGTCCTTACAAAGCCTGCCCTGGAAAGGTGGGTTGATGTTGAGGCAGCTTTGACAGACCCAGCACCCCTAGCAGCTGTGACTGTGCTGCTCCCTGTACCTCAGTTAATAGGATGTGAGCTGGCTCTGCCTTCCTGTGAGCTGTGCTCGCATGTTTGCAGGATGTCTAGACATAAGCCAGTGGGGTTTCCTTGGTAAGCAGGAGGAGGATGAGCCCTGCGAGCCTCCTTAAGTGTTGTTTTTGTTGTATGGTAGCAGTAATGGCAGGGAAATAGCTGTCGGCATGGGTGAAACCTTCTCAGCTACTCACGCAGCTGTGTGCTGAATCGTACTGATGCAGAGTAGTTCTTGTCTGAAAGTGCTTTTTCTAATGGTAAAATTGAATCTGTCAACAGGTAATTTCATAAACCCAGAGAAAAGAAATCCTGTGCAAGAATCAACTCTTAAGCAAATGCCTTACTGATGATGGCATTTTTTCCCTTCATTTCCTGCTACAAGAGGCGGCAGATGTTTCAGTGTTGAAATTGAAATTAAAATTGTGACCTTGATCTTCCAATTGCATCTGCGTTGTACACGCAGGAGTTGCCTGGGGCTGGACACAGCCCTGGTACAGCATAGGGGAGGAGGTGGGGACTGCACAGCATCTGTGCTACCATGAGCCTGGGAGTACCTGGTCCGTCTTGGCAAGGTGCGGGGGTGTTACTTTGCTTCAATGTCCTCATTTTCCCCACCCAGAATAACTGCCCTTCTGCACAGCCTTGCTTGCTGCCTCTGTTTTAGGACCGTGTTAGGACAGCTGTGCATTTAGTAGCTTGGAGTGATCCCAGCTTTCCCTGATATTAGCCCCTGAGGTATGTTACAGCTTCTCACTCTGAGCTTCAGTCTGGCAGCAGGAACAGGGGGAGAGTTGAGGAGGGAGGAAACGTAAAGTATAAATGTAAACAAAATGCGGTCTTCTGGGACAAGACTTGCACAGAAGTGTTAATCATATGTGTACAAACCTGCTTAGCTGAGGGGAAAAGCCCAAGCAGAAGGGCTTGGTCCAGGAAACAGTGTGTTGGGGGTGTGTTCCCAGTGGGGCCCATGGTCAGCGCTTTCCATCATGGCAGTATCAAGTCACAGTGGTGGGAACCACTGGAAATAGCAGCCTGGTCACAGTGAACATGTTTAGCTTCCTCTTTGGACAGCACAGCTTGGCTTGTGCTTCACTGTCATCCCACAGTCTCCCTCCCACCCCACAGCTGTGGAGCATGGGCTTACGGCATGGAAGAGGTGCCCTCAATAGGATGGCAGTGGTGTGGACAATGCCGTGCTTGGGCAGCTGGCACGACGGTGCCAACCCCACCCAGCACCACCTCTGCAGTGTGCCCCATCACTGGAGGCAGGAGGGCCTTGGGAAATAGTGTGCAAAATAGTCTCCCCTCTTATCCCTAAGCCCTTAACATGGCGTGACTCAGCCTTTGCTTCATCCTGGCAAGCAGCTTATTGCTCTGTTTGGCTCCTGAACGCTTTCTCTCCGCTCCTCCTTCCTGCTTCCCTCATTGCTCCCCAGTCTGATCAAACTGAGCTCCCTGCCTGTGAGCACTTGCTTTATTTCTCAGCTGTTCCCTAAATCTGCAATTTGTCAATAAGCCAAATGTTCCAAGGGTGGTTATTTCTCTGGCCCCTGCTGCTGCCACGCTTTTCCCAGCAGCCCAAGTTTCTATTGCAATTTCCGCAGGCTTTATTCAGAGATGCGTAGGTATTAGTTGATTAAGAAATGCAATTAAGCCCTCAACAACCCAACTTTCTGGGATTGCCAGCAGCGACGTATTTTTTAAGTAGTGCTTAGGTTTTTTCATGCAGCTTGTGTTTGCGGGAAGGTCTTTCAGACTTTTACTGCTTGGGGCTGTATTCATTGCTTTCTGCTCCTTGAAGACTAGGTTTGCCTGGTACGTGTGTAAACAAACCAGCTGACACAGCAGCATGTCAGGTTTATAGGGAGAGGAGGGAGTATCTCTTACTCGATCTGATGATATCGGGGTGGGGAGAGCAGCTTCTCAGCTTACCAGCCCATCGGAATAGTGTTAAAGGGAAATGTAAATGTCTTGATATGGAGCTACCCCTTGTGTTGCTAACTCCAGTGAAGTACTGACACATATATTTGTTGTTTAGAGACTCGTAGGGAGGGCGGGTTGCCATTAGCAGTATATTTTGATCCTGATCTGTGATTGCTGTGATTCACTGCATTTGTGCTAATCATATTTTTCCCAAAGTTGGGGAATTTTTGAAAGATACGGCCATGGTGTGGTGAAGAAGTTGCAGTAGAAGGGAAGCCCTGAATGTCGTTAGACAAATGGGGAGAAAAGAGAAGGACTTTGGAAAAGTTTAATATTTTTCTTGTTCTAATAAAACCCAGTGAAATGTTCTATAAAGTAATTATTCCATGTCCAGAGCAATGTTTTCATGTAATGAGAAAGTTAAACTGCCCTTGATTTTGACAGGCAAACGTTCTGTTGGATGGGTACAATGCCTGCTCTCCTCTCCAGCCTAAAGCATGAAGGTCTCTTTATGGTTCCTTTACAATGCTTCAATCCTAGAATTGTTTCCAGTGCTTTGGGCGCTTCAAAGCAGGGGAGGGACTAACCCAGGGAACATCAGTTTTGTGCAGCCCTAGACAAGGACACTGATACGGGTAGTTACTGTCTTACAGTTCTCAGTCTCTGGCTTTCCACAGTACAGCTGTTTCTGGAGTGCAGGGAGCAGAGGGCAGCGGCGCCGTGCTGAGACCCTGCCTGTGTTGTAGCACATTCATGGGATCACCCCAGCTTCAGCCTGCAGATCCATAAAACACATGCAGATGATGAGGCATTAATGCAGTTGCCAGCCAGCTGTGATACCGGTATAGAAAAGTAGGAGCTGTTTTGGCATACATTTCTTAAAGTACAAAACTTTGCAGCATATTGTCCTTAGGTAGATTTATGTCCTGCTTATTTCTGCCTTGCTGCTGCACCACCACCAAGATAGAAAATGGGGTTTCAATACCAGCCTCTCTAAGGCTGGGCTGAACTCCCTGTGTGATGCTGTGTCCTCTACAAAGGCAGATTAATTAGTGACTTGAAGCTGGAAATGACTTTTCCATCCAGGTAAATGTGCAAGCTTTTGATTTGAATGCAATGAAGAGTTTTAAATATAAAAGCCATTCACAAACAGTCTGTTTCTGGTTGTTTCTATCAGTGTGAAACACATTTGGCTTTTCCCATTTGTTTTTATTCCTGCTGTCTGCTTTTCTCCAGAACTGACTTAAAACTTGGGAAAAAAGCAAAAATACCCTGGAGTTATTAATTTAGGAAATGTCGTGCAGTGAGTGAACAAAGGCCATTTTAAATTGAGAGTCCTCAAGGGAGCTAAACACAGGCTTGCTCGTTCACTCTAAATTCTCACCTGAACTTTCATATATCATCAGGCCCTCTGAGTAGGAGAGGTTGGAAGGAGGCAGATGGGAAGCTGGCTAATAGCTTTGGTGTACCTTGCAAAATCAGCCCCGTGGCCAGCATTTGGTGGGGAAAACAGCTGTCCAGGTGCTGCATAGTACTTCAGCCTGTCAGAGGTTTGCGGAAAATATTAAAACATCTGTTGCACTATGTGATGGCTGTTCTGGGCAGGATAAAAAACCTGTCCTAGTATTATTAATTAGAGATAACAAGGCATGTGGCTGAGGAGTCCTGAGTGCCTTCTGTGCCTTGGGCAGGTGGGGTGCCTGTGTGGAGTGTCCTGCAAAGCTGCTGCCTGCACAGAGCAGTGACTGCTGCAGGGGCAATGGCTGGGCTGGTGGAGCTATGTGAGGACCAGCCTGGGCTGTGCTGGGGTCTTGCCCACTGGAGCCTGTGCCTCTGTGTCACTTGTCTTGTTCCTCGTTCTCTGTACCCTCTCCTGAGGGGAGAGTGCCTGGAGTGGCCCCTTGCAGTCACTGCTGCGTAAAAGAAGGGCAGGGAAATGGAGCTGGGCTATTTCCCAGTCTGGATGGATGTGGGTAACTGCTGTGTAGTGACAGGTTTGCACAGGGCATGGGCTGGCAGAGGGGAAATGTGCAGGCAGTGCTGACTGGCACTGCTCCGTCAGTGGTGCTTTGGGGATTTCTCTTGGCTAAGTGTCTAGCCCAGAGATGCACCTGTAAAAGGAGAGCACTGAAAACTGCTGCAGGTCAACTCTTTCTCTCGTTTATGGTTGTAATCCTCCCAGGCCACATGTGCTGCCCCTCACGTAGAGGAACCCTCTCAGTCCTCCAGACCTGGAATTTTCTTCTCATATTCCTCGCTGCCTCCCCTGTCCCACAGGAGCTGCCCTGTCTGGCCAAGGGACACGGCGGGGGTACAGCTATCCCATGTTCCAGCTGGCCATTTATCTTACCTCTTCCTTCACCTGCGTGTTTTCCTCTTTGTGTTTCTGAGGATTGCAGAACAGGAACAGAAAGGCCCCTTTGGCGCTGCTTTGTCACCCTGTGTCCTGTGACACCTAGAGCTGGTGTCAGGGGAGGTATAGTGGGCCTTCAGCCAAAGAGCTTAACAGCAGCTCTGTCTGACCCTGAGGGTGTTTGCCATAAACTGCAGTGAAACCTGTAGCTTGCTTTATTAGTTGATGTTTGTAGTTGCTAATACTGGAGGCTGGGTTTCCATAGGACAGGCAGGAGGAGAAGGGCAGTATCCAGCAGAGCTCTGGCAGTCCCTTGTCTGGCTGACACCTTAGCTGGACTCCAGCCTGCAGAATGGTTTCTCAGATTTGTCTAAGCTGTGTGTCCTTTCCTGAGGCCCAGACCCCTCCTGAAATAACATTACTTGCTCCACTTGAGGCATTAACCTCCTTCCATGCCAGTGCTTTACTTCTAGATTTGTCACATGGGTCCTAGATGTCTTCCATCATCTTTCTCTCTTCTCTCAAGTTTTCCTTTGGAAGAGCCAGACTTCCACACCTTCTCCACATGATCTGTGGAGAACAAAACATGGATGTTGCATGTTCTCTGCGCTTCACTGGAAAATGCCCCCCTTGGTAGAATCACCCTGCCTGTCCCTGCTGTGCCTGTGGTTAGCCGTGCTGCTCTCTAGGCACACACAGGGCATTGCCCACCCTGCAGGCCATGTACCCCTAAGGCATCCTTTGAACCACAGCCAGCCCTGACCATTTGTTGAGGCACAGAGAGACAGACAAGCCTAGGGAGCCAGAGGAGCAGCTAAACTGCTCTCCCCCCTCCTCTGCATTGCTACAGGAGCCAGCTGCAGCAGGGAGGGGATATCCCTGGTTTAGAGCTCCATCTGGGGCTGCAGTTTTCTGGAGGCATCTACAGAAGGGGCTCTGTACCAGGGTGTGTGCTGCTCACTAGGGAGCTGGTGGGAGAGCTGGTGGCAGCCGTGGGGATGTGGCTGTTGTCAGAAGCATGGAGCTGAGACTGTACAAAAGCAGTACTGAGACACCACGTCAATGACTGTTCCTATTCTTCTGCAGGTGAATCTGGTCCTGAATGAAGGGAAGTCCCTGGGCCTGATGATCCGAGGAGGGGCTGAATATTCCCTGGGCATCTACATCACTGGTGTAGATAAAGGCTCTGAAGCAGAGAGCACAGGCTTAAAGGTAAGAGTGACCCCAGAGTGGGCTGGGGCAGAAGTCAGAGAGAGCTTCACATGCTGTGGCTGCAGGGCCACGTCAGCACATATTTGATGCTGTTCCTACCCGTCTGCCCCCAGCGAACCAGGGCTCTCAATGGAGAGTTGAGAGCTGTATTTCTGGAAATGGCTTTTCAGGGCAGGTTCTTTGGATGTTTTGGATACTGAGTCTAGAGGGAGCAAGGTGGTTGTGCAGAGAAACGCAGCCTTACAACTTCTGGAGTAGGTTGTATTTGCCTTCTGCCTTAGCGCATCCCCACACCTGATTTCTCCCCTTTGAGATAGCCTTGGGATATTTTTTCTGTAGATTTCTAGGAGCGCAGCCCAGACCTGGCAGGTGAAGAAAGTCACTCTCACCTCCCTGAGCTAGAAGGGAAGAGTTTTCTATTAAAGATCCTAGTCCCATGCCCCCTTCCTGCACATCATATCCAAACCCATTATGTTTGGAGCTAATGTTTTGCACAAGGTGCTCTTAGCCTGCCTGAAGGGAATGTGTTTAGCTGCTGCGATGAGGAGGCCAGGCTTGCTGCGGTGGGAGCAGGTGTGTGCTAGTTTCCTCCTGCAGCACTGGCATTCACAAGGATCATGCCTTAACAAGCAGAAACAGCAGGATCACCCTTGGGGATAGAGCAGAGCTGATCTATCAGCAGCCTAACTTGGTGCGACCTCCAGCTACATCAGGCTTCCTCCATAGTCAAACAGGTTCCTAGAGGATGCTCTGCGGTTTGGCTGGGCCCTCCTGAGGCTCCACTGGTCCAGAGTTGGCTACAGTTTTGCTGAATACCTCTTGTAAAGCGAGATCCTGCATGTCTTTTATCTCACCATATACACATGCACGCACATCACCTCCAAGCTCCCCCAGCATTCCCACTGTACCAGGTCTCAGAACTGGATGGGACATCCTGAGGCCTCAGCTGTTCCTGGAAGGGGCATTGGAGTCTGTTGTGGTTTAACCCCAGCCAGGAACTAAGCACCACGCAGCCGCTCACTCACTCCCCCCACCCACTCACCCCTCAGTGGGGAGGAGAATCAGGAAAAGAAGTAAAACTTGTGGGTTGAGATAAGAACAGTTTAATAGAACAGAAAGGAAGAAACTAATAATGATAATAATAACAATAATAAAATGACAATAATAATAAAAGGATTGGAATATACAAAACAAGTGATGCACAATGCAATTGCTCGCTAGCTGCTGACCAATGCCCAGTTAGTTCCTGAGCAGCGATCCGCCCCAGGCCAACTCCCCCAGTTTATATACTGGGCATGACATCATGTGGTCTAGAATATCCCTTGGGTCAGCTGTCCCAGCTGTGTCCCTTCCCAACTCCTTGTGTCCTCCCCAGCCTACTCACTGGTGGGGTGGGATGAGAAGCAGAAAAGGTCTTGGCTCTGTGTAAGCACTGCTCAGCAGTAACGAAAACATCCCTGTATTATCAACACTGTTTTCAGCACAAACCCAAAACATAGCCCCATACTAGCTACTGTGAAGAAAATTAACTCTATCTCAGCCAAAACCAGCACAGGGTCAAAATTATATATGTTCTAGAATGTTCACCAGTAAAAGAAGTTGAAAAGGTATATCTCTGTGCTGCTCGTGAATGGGACATGTTTGAAACTCAAACTCCTCAGGCTGTAGCATTTTATTGCATCACTCAGGGTTTCTTTTTAGAGTGGTTTTTTCTCTGCAGTCTCTGCAAAGGGCTCTGCAACCACATTGTGCCCTTTTTGCTTCTTCCAATGCAATGCCATGGGCTCTGAGAGACACTTCTTTCACTGCTCCTTGTGTCAGTCAAGACGTGGTGGATGTTAAACTCCATAACATTCTCTCAATCCCTTGAAATGGTGCTGGACTGCTGAGGATCGAGGGGTAATCCATTCTGATCCCTCTCTGTATTGTGAAGTGATACGTTTCTCCCTTGATCAGCCCTGGAGAGTTTAGGGCTAAGCCTTCAACTTTGCTCCAGTGGCCCCATAAAGTCACTTAAATCTGTCAAGGCTGGTACCATGAAGTGGGTGGACAGTCTGGTGGAGAGGGCTGTGATTTGGGCTGGGACAGATACCATCCTGTCCCTCAGGTTGCTTTGGCACAAAACCCTGGGCCCATCTAGCTGGGCACTGAAGTCACCAGGGTTCCCTTTATAGACAGAGGAGGAAGAGGAAGATGCTTTCAGTGCAATTTAATGCAATTGCTTCTGAGCTTAGCTGTCTGCTGCAGACTCCTGTTTCTCTCTGCTGACTCATCTTGACACAGAACAAAAATGCCAGACTTGGAAGTTTGGATCAATCAGACCCTTAATCTCTCTCTCTCGGTCCCTGGCAGGGAAATGGGTTTTGGACCCTGCCCTATGAGACGGTCACTTAGGCACTAGGGACAAGGAGCTGTGGGAGCATCCTAGGGAGATGGCTGAGTGTTCCTCAGGGCAGCAAGCAGTGAAAGCTGCTGCTGGAAACTCCCTGTAGACCATCCTTCTATCCCAGAGCATATGTTATTCCTCTGGGCTGGCCACCTTGCAGCTGCTCTGCCTGCCCACCCGACCAGGGTACATAGCTGTCTCCCAGAGATGTCAGCGTGTGCTTGTTCATTAGCGTAAGGTTGTGGTGAGGGGCAGCAGGGACAGTGCTCTGGGACATGAGGATTTCAAGACGGAGGTGATAAGAGGCACAGGACAATTTGTTCTGCCTAATAGAGCTGGAAAGAGAGGGACAGGCTCGAGCTGCCCCGGGCGTCACACAGGTGACTTTGCTGAGTCAGAGGACCTGCCATCTGAAGCAAACCCATTTGTCCCCAGCACCGGCTGAGCCTGTGCCAGTGTCAGACTCCGTCTCATAAACACCAGAAGCCTGAAAGATTAGATGCAGGAGAAGAAAAAGAAGTTGCATTGTTTTCCTAAGGTTCTTTCTATTTGATCCATGTCTAGTGCTTCCATACTGCTCCAAATCTCTCTCTTCATTGCATGGGGAAAATTGCTGCTTTTCTTGCTTCAATCTACCTGCCAGTGAGCTCAGCACAGCTAATGTTGCACTGCAAACTCACACATGCAGGAAGAGTCACAGCAGCATAACACATGGCTTTATCTCTCCACCTCTCATTTCATGCCTGCTAGAAAGGCAAGAAAATAACCACATGCACGCTGCAGTCAAAGCACATGGAGTGGTGCATGCTGCTCCCCTCCATCCCTGCCAAGCAAGGTCTCTGCACCATGGCAATTGTTTGCACACCAGAGTCTGCTTATTGATTGATTCTTTATACCTCTCTACTTGCTGTTCTGTTTTCTAGTAACTGATTTGTACGTGCCAGCAAGCCGATGCTTTTCTGAATGTTGGGCTTTATGTGATTTCAGATAGACACAGACACTTCCCACCCTGATTTGTGTATGCTGCAGGCCTTAAATTTAGAACTGCTTGGAGGTTTGGAGATAAAGAAAGGCCTTTTATGTTCTGCTGTTAGACATGGTTGGGTGTAGACTGCATCCACGTGCTTGGTACGCTGCTCCAGGTGTTGGTGAAAGGGATATGATACCATGAGGAGGGATGAACTGGTGGGTAAATGTGATTTCCACATAATTTGTTGCTCTCTGAAATAGAAAAATTGTGGATTTGTTCAATGTGGGCTCAACCTAACCTTGCTGGAATCGATGGGAAGGTTCCTGTTGACTTCCCAGGCAGTGAATTCTTCTGTGGGTTTTGCTGCTTCCACTGCATTTGTTACCAGAATTGTTTATAAGTTGATTATGCCAGACTTTTCATTTTAGGGAAAACCTTCTTGCATCCACAACACCAAATCAGAACTTTTGGATGTTTTAATAAAATGTTTTGCGTTTCCCTTAAATTTTGATTGAAGAATGAACAATGTGGTGTTGAAACCCAGTCAAAATCAAGGAAGTTTCTTCAGGCCTGAAAACTAAGATGGCTTTTGTCTGCTACAGAAACAGGGGCCATGGTCCTGAGAAGTGGGTCCCAGAGGATATCTAGCTCTGCTGATGCCAGCTTGGGTACTGCTGCTCTGCTCCCTCCAGCTTCATGGCCACGAGGCAGAGCGCTTGGGTGCTAGCAGAAAGCAGGCTGGATCACTGCAGTCAGTCAATAATTAAATATTCATACTCTTGGCCTTGGCCTTCTTTATGTTTATTCATTCATGAAACTTGTGACAGTGTGTTCTTTGGGCATGTTTTAAAATATGCTGTCTCGGTGTAAGTTCTCAGACTGAAAAAGTGCAGATTAACGAAGGACTGCAAAGGAGGAATATGAGCCAGTCTTGTTTGCTTTTGGATTCTGTCCTTCCTGCCTCCTTCGTAATGTTTGCAGCGATGCCGTACAGGAGCTGAGCTGCTTGTGCTGGCATTCGTGGTTCTGCTCATCCCGATCTCTTCCTTGTTCATTTTTTCTTTGTGGTGTATTTTGTCAGGGTTTTTTTAAAGCAAATTTTTTGTCCTCTCCTTGACCTTTACATCAGAAATAGCAGATTTTAAGTAGCTCTCTTTGAACAAACAACTCAATATTGAGTTCCCAGCACAAAGGCTGGGGTAAAAAGAGGCTACCACGATTATTGTATATCCATATACAAGAGAAGGAGAGGAAAAGAGAGACTGTAAATAGGAAGAGGTGAATGGTTTTACACCATTGGTGACAGTCATGAAGCTACCTTTTGAAAACTGGCTTGTATTTTGAGGTCTGCTTGTAGGCAAAGATACTGAAAAAGTGAAGATAAAAAAAGAGCCTTGTGCTGCCTCAAAGTCTGGGGAATAAGCTGCATAGTGAGAAATTCAATGAGGAGGTGCATGGTTTTGGTATGCAAGATGTAACCTTTCCACTGGCGGCAGTGTGGAGTGGTCCTCTCAACAATGTCACCTTTATGGGATAGATGCTGCTTAAATTGCTCCTCTTCTGGGAGGCTAGCAGAAACCTCCCTGCAGCAGTGCCAAAACCACTGCCTACCCCAAGAGACAATCTTCTCTCCCTGTATGCTTTCATTTCTAATCTGTATCTGCTTTGTTCCTTGTGTTTGTTTTGCAAGGTGTTTGGGGAAAAGAACATGTTTTCAGACAGCACTTGGCACCTGCTGTTCCCTTGCCTTGCTCCCAAATCTGTCTCTGATCCTTCCAACAAGCTGTGTTGGCCTTAGTGGACATAGATCATCTGCCCCAACCTGTTTTCCTCCTGGGGAAGCTGAGTACCTCCTTATTTTTCTGCAAGTCTTAATTACGTCATTTCCAAATTGATTCATACTTTTTCCTGCCCATATTTTTAATTTGTTAAGGTCTGCTTTTGCTAATTATTTGTGCTAGAGAGAGACTCCTTCTACTTTAGTGGTATCCGCAAGTGTAATTTACCCTCTCTTCTAGCACATTAGTGGCATTAAATAAGACTAGTGCTAGTGCCAAACCATTTGGCATCCTATTAGCCCTGTTATTCTCAGCTCAATTTGGTTTCATTTAATATTAACTTATGTTTAAAATCTCTACCTATTTTTTCTGTCTGTGTGACTGAATTTCTCCCAGAGCCAATTTTGATTATTTTTAAGAGACTTTAGGTGCTCAGAAGAACCCTTGTCTTAAGTCCATTAAGTGTCTCTTAACTGCACTTCCCTTTCCTATGTTATTCTCTCTGTCTCCAGAAAGAGAAGGAGCCAAGCTTGTCATTGAGGGGTGTTATTTCTGAACTCTGCTTCCTGTCTGCTGTCTATCACCTTTTACACGTCACGTTCAGTCCCTGCATTCAGGGTAGATTTTCCCTAGGAAATTAGAATACTCCCATTTTCAGAAGTGGTCAGGTACTCAGCAGGTCCTATTGTGTCCACCCACCATTACCTGAGCACAACTGAAAATTTGTTCCTGAAATATCCAGGGCAATAATTTTTCCCTGTTTTATTATAACTTTTTTTGTGTCTTACTATTACTTTTATTCTGTGCTGGTTTGGAGCTGTGCATAGAGCAAATAATTTGCCAGGGTCAACGTTTATTTTAATAGATGGTTCTTTTGCATCTCTGCAGTCTTTTGTTACCTTCCCAGTTGTCCTTGACTTTGGGGAAAAAAAAATAATTATTATCTATGTTAATTAGCAAAAAATCCTCTCCAGCTTTAACATAAGCCTATCATCAAGATAGGCTGATTTGCAGGCATTTGGGCTGTCCAACAATTCCCTTATCTGCCCTTCACCAGCAAGTATTTTTGCAAGGTCTTTTTTTTTTCCCCCTGCACGAGGTGCTCAAACTTATCCAAGTATTTTGTGTCTGGTTGTTCTCGCCTGGTGTTAATATTCTGGCAGCACCGGACAGACGTGGTCTTTTGCTGGGCACTATACTAACAGAGCACAAGAGAGCAGAGACCCATGAAGGACTTTGAATAAATGTTGAGGCAGTGATGGAGGACAGACACAGACAGATGAAGTAGCTTGTCCAGGGCCCCTCTGGTCTTCCTGATACAGCAAGGACTTACCAGGTTCCTTTTGGTCTACTCTTGAAAGGAGAAACTAAAGAAAGGTTATTAAATCTGTATAACTGTCTTGAACAAAAAACCATGGATGTTTAATACCTGATATGGAAAACTGTTAAGGATTCATAATTGCAATAAAACTGTCTAATTGAATTTGGATTTTCATTGTTTCAGTGCTGCAGTGAGCTCAGTGCTCCTTATTTTAGCTGCAAAATCCACTCCAGTGGATTGATTGCCCAGTGAATTAGAAAAACCCAAGAGATGATACTCATTACACCTGAATGTGTGTTTCTTTTGGCAGTTTAGGCTCCTTATTTTAGCTGCAAAATCCACTCCAGTGGATTGCCCAGTGAATTAGAAAGACCCAAGAGATGATACTCATTACACCTGAATGTGTGTTTCTTTTGGTAGTTTAGGTACTTGCATAATTTCCCCTCCCTGTTATGTTGGTGGTCAGCAATTTTCCAATTGTTGGTTTAAAGCTGACAGCTCAAAGAGAGCCTGAGATATTTGTGGAGTGTGATGGTTGGGAATATGGTCGTTTGTGTCATTTGCCTTCCCTTGGGCTCCCTTCCTCCTTCCCTCCCTTCCCATTTCTTGGTCTCTGTGGATGAGCTCAGGTGGAGCTGGCTGCCTCCAGCTCTCTTTTTGCAGCTGGTTCACAGAGGTGAGGTTAGCTCCAGGCTGTCTTTCTTTCAAACCAGGGAAGTTTCACATCCCTAGCATATCATTTTGGCAACCAGTCTGTGCTCTGCAGTCTGCTGGGGAAGGTGTGAGTATCCCACCCTGACACAGCTCTGCTCTGTGCTCTCTCCCCTCCAGCCAGCCAGTGCAAAGGGCCCCCATGCCGTGGTCATGACCTGCCAAGTCCGACCCATAGCCAGTGCTGTCTCTCATTCTTCCACAGGGAAAGTCAGAGAAAGGCCAGCCAAGAGCAGGCAGCTCTGTTTGCAGGACCTGCTGCTTTGAGCATCTTACTGGAGCCAGATCAAAAGATGGTGCAGCAGGACCTGGCCTGTGCCAACACCAGGGCCTTGCTGTGGCTGTTGCACTGCATCTGTCACGTGCTTCCTCTTCCCTTTCAGCTGCAGGCTTGCATCAGCTTGAAGGCGTTGGCTCCCTTCTTGGCAAGCCATAGGACCATGGGCTTATCTCTCACCTACGTCATCTCTTTTGCCTTATTAGCTGTGCAGCCACCCTGTTAACAGCAGTTATAAAGACAGCAAGCAAAGGGCATTGGCTGATCCACGTGAGGACAAAACTTAGAGGCCCTGCCTGACAGTTGTGTTGGTAGGGCTGGGCTCTCCTGTGCTGCCACAGCCCTTGCTATGTGCCAGCCCCTCTGTGTGTCACAGAGGAAGGAACTGTCCCCAGAAGAATGAGGCAAATGTGCCTGAGGTCACTGGATGGAGCTGAACGCAGAACCAAGCTCTGCTGCATCCAAGCTGTGTCTGGACTCATTGATCTTAAAGGTCTTTTCCAACCTAAATAATTCTGTGGTGCTCTTGCTCCAGGTCCGTTTCTCCTATCAATGCCACTCAGAGCATCCTTCCAGCCTCACTGAGCATCCTCTGTTCTTTCATCAGAGGGAAGGGTAAATAGAAGCCCTTCTCTGGCTTCTCATTATTGCCAGCATTATTTTGTATAGCTCCATCAAGCTCCCCACACATTATCTCCTCTCTAAATTTAACAGACCTAATCTTTTTGATCTGTCCTTTCATAGGCACCTTCATCTGCCTCTAATCATTTTTGTTTCCCTTCTCTAGAACTCCTCTCTGTGTCTCCTTGCTGGGCAGGCAGAGATGAATGCACTCACAGCGAGGTCACGCATTCACTTGGATATTGCCATTACACTAGTTTTAGAACTATTATGTATGTTTTTTACCACAGTTTCCCATCATGTGTTTTTGTTGCAGGCTTACTTGATCATTCTCACAGCTGCACCCTCAGCAAAGTGGTCCATGAGTTGTTGGTTATAGACTTTTGCCTGTGTCCTCTCTGGTCGTTCAAGAGCCATCAGTCACATCTCAGCCAGTGGCAAAGTCCTGCCTGATTCTTCAAAGCACCTTTACTAGCCCCTTCTGCCACCTTTCTGCCACCTCTGGTCTGAACTAACCCAAATAGTTGAGTATTGCTGGTAGATCTTGACTCCCTCCTGGGCTCATACTCACACTGCTGCTGCAGGCATCTTAGGATTTTCTCCCCCACCTTCTGGATGTTCAATAACCCTCAGGTTCTCCCATTTCTTTGCATCTCTATCTCAGGGAGATCCTGTGCCATCTCCCCCTCTGCATCTATTTTTGCAAGGCCAGAGGAGCACACAGGTCTCTGTGGCCCTGCAATGGGCAGGTAGGGAAGCTGCTGTGCCTCCTTGGCACTTGGAAACTCTGCCTCTGTAATCCCTTAAGTAGCCTGAGCAATACCTGTTTGCACAAGTGCCATGCAGTGGATTTGGGGGATTTCTTCTGCCCTCCTCTGGAAAGCAGGCTGGAGCAAGTGAAGTGCTCCTGCAGCTTTGTGCTGCTCTGAGGCCATGCCACCTCTCTGCATCATGGTATCCACCCATCAGTCCAGGACAGTCCTGGGGCTTCCTGCCACCCCACAGCAGCTGCCTGATCCTGTGGCCATGTGGGCAGTCAGATGAGAGACCTGAACCAGCTGAAAGCCAACCCTGCAAGAAGCAGCTGTGAGTTTCACTCAGATTCATTAACTGAGCCAGATCACTACTGAGGGACAAGTGAAGGGAGGGATGCTTGTGAGTGCTGAGCTGGATGAGAAAAGCCAGACCCTCCCTCTTGGAAACAGCCTTGTGTTGATCAGCTAATGCTTTGACAGTCTTCATCTACATGAAGGGGAGCCCCCAGTGCTCTGCAGCCTCTCTGTGCCCTCTGTGTGGATCATGAGTCTAAGAGTTTCTCCAGGCTTCTGCATCCTGCCTTGGATTTGTAGTGGGGCCAGAGTGCCTGGTGCCTGGCAGCACTTGGGAGAGCAGGTGCAGGGGCCCTGTAAATGGCACCTGGAAGTTTCTTTAAGACTTATTTCAAAACAAAACAAAATGTAATAATAATTAAACTGCTGCAGTCTCCCTTTGAGCGCTGGGAGGAGTGTAATTCAAGGTAATGGTGTTTTTCTTTGCTGTTGAGCCAGCTTTGCTCTACAGCAGTCTCTCTGGGAGGTGCCCTCATGCCACAGGAATATAAAAAAACCTGGCAGAAATGGGATGCTGAGACCACAGCACTACAGAGTATGAGAGGCCCATGGGCTGGACCGTGGCCTCTGTTTTGATGGTAGCTCCCAGGCTAAAACCCTCTGTCTGAAATGGTCGGTCATGCTGCTGTTGAGACACTGGCTTATTCTTCCGGTTGCACCCTGCACCCTTGGCTGGTTACACTGCAGGTGGAAGAGCTTCTTACCACTGTCCCTGAATGTGGCTGCTGGCAGGGTCAGACCCTGCTCACAAAACACTCTCATCCAAGTAGGACTCTCAGGAATGGGATTTGCATCAGTTTCAGACAGACCAAGGTGGGTCAGTGGCTCTTGAGATAAGCACAGAGCCAGGGTCCTGCAGCCCCTGTTGCCTCTGATAGAGCTGGGCTAAGCTGTGTTCACTTCTGCCACCCAGGAACTCTCCACCAGCTCACTCTTCTCCTTCACTCGACTTGATTCTCATAAAGATCACTTCTCAGGTGATCTGAACAGTGTCTGTCACACCACAGACCTCAAGACAGCCAGGGTTGTGATCAGGGGTCTCTTTTGGCCCAAACAGCAGGAATTCTGTCTTTTCTTCCCCATTCTTGTGCTCGCTCTGCCAAAGGTGTCCTCACAGGGATGCTGGGAGAAGCCATGGTCACGTTTTATCAGCGCTGTATCTGACACTGTGGTATGGCCACTCTGCCCTTGGTTCCCACCAGCCCTTCACTGGATGCACTCGTGGAAGGGAAACATCTCGGGGAGAGAAAGTGAGAGCAGTGGATGCCTTAACAGGGGTCCTGTTAGCCTTGAAGCCTCAATGGTTGAGGATCGACCATCTGGATGCCACAGGCATAGCAGCACAGGCAAGCAGAAATGGAGTGGGAGTGTGCATGCAAGTTGCCCATATGTGTGTCAGTCCTGCTGCCACAGCCCCCGGCCTTCTTCCATCTCCACTGGCAACACTGTGCCTGGAGAGAAGCTGATGCAAGCTCTGGCCCTGTGCTCTTGTGAGCTTCAGCATGGCTGTAGCATAAAACAGGCAATGTCCAAGTGCAGGGGCTGTACTGCGGTTTCTGGATCAGCTGCTGCCTCCTCGGGCCAGCAACTGGCTTCGCTTCCTTGCTGGAGCAGTCGACAGTTCTCTCATGCTTTATGCTGAGACGAGCTTTGCTGGTGGTACTCCTGATGTCTGCTTTCACCCCAGCAAAGTTCTGGGTAACATGGGGGGAAACTCGGGTGACATCAGTCACAGCCCATCACATAGACTTGGCAGTGGTTAATCATGGTTAATCATGGCTTCTCACTGGAGTAAGAGTCTGGAGAATTAATCCCAGTCCTCTGAGACTTCCTTAACCCAGTGACAGAATGAGATGGACTGAACTGAAAGGATCATATCGACTCTCCTTGTTATTATCTTAAATTTAGAAATTCTCCCCCCCTCCCTCTTTTCTCCTCTTCTCCTCCAACATGGAGGTGAGTTATTTAAAGAAATGTCTCATTCTCCTTGCACTGCAGCATAAACAAAATAAGACTGTGTTTTGACAGAGCTGAACAGAAGTCTATGGTTAAGCAAAGATATGAATGAGCAGTTTCAAAGAGGTGGCTTATCAGAAACAAGGTGAATTGTAATATAGGAGTGAGGAGGAGTGGCTCTGAATGCCCTAGAAGCAAAGAGAAAGAGGACCTGGGTTGAAGAGGGAAATGCTGGATGAGTGCTGTGTCTTGAACGTGGCTGGGCTGTCAGGGAAGCTCCTGATTACAGCAAAGGCCCTGGCCACAAAATGAAAGCTCTCGGGAGCAGCTGGGGAGGAAATAGAAGGAGAGGAGAGACGAAATCTAGCTGTCTCAAATCCCACAGTTTACAGAGCGTTGGAGACTGTGGCGAGACAGTCGAGTTGAACCCTCCCTGCTGCATGCAGAGATCTGAGGTTTGAGGTTTCTGCAGATGGTTCTTGGCCTCCCAAATCAGCAGGAGGGATTGGAGCTGGAGGTCTTGGTATTCTTTGAGGGCTGTTTTAACCAAGTTGATCTGCAGATCTAGTTAATGGAGAAGGCTGGGGCCAGATTAGTCTGAGTTGGGATCTTAATCACTCTCATTTAGGCTTCACAGCCTGGTCCTTTGCTGTCTTGAGTGCTTGGTCTCCAGCCACCAGCACTTGGCCCCTCTCCCTCATTTCTCTTGGTCTCTCCAATTGCTGTGTCACTAGTTTGGTGGTGGGTTAGACCGAGTAGCTCCTCTCTGCTAGGAGAGGAAGGCATATTCCTAACAGGAAAGGCCCTAGGGCCTGCCAGGCTCACTGCATTGTGACTCTGCAGGTAGGAGACCAGATCCTGGAGGTGAACGGCAGGAGCTTCCTCAGCATCCCCCACGACGAGGCAGTGAAACTGCTCAAGTCTTCCCGACACCTCATCATGACAGTGAAGGACATCGGCAGGCTGCCCCATGCCCGCACCACTGTGGACGAGACCAGGTGGATAGCAAGCTCCCAGATCGGAGAGACCTTTCTCAACTCAGCAGGGTATGTGCTTGGTACACCCCATGCAAGCTTGTTGTGTAGGTCTGTCAACTCAGAGCTCCTGTAGGGTGCACACAGTCACCCAGGGTGGGTGTGGAGCCCCAGCATGTGAAATGGCAGCAGCCTTATGCACTGCAATGTGCATGGGCAACCTGTTGATGGGGGCAGCCCCAGTTCTCAGGCATGTGGCCCGCATATCCAGTGCTTAGAAGACAGCATCTCTGGCCTGTAAGGTGTATCAGGTCTGGACGACATGCTGCTGCCCCTTCCTTGTTCTCTCAGGTCAGAAGCTTTTAGCTTACAGGCACAGAAAGGAAAGTATATAACAGATCTTGTGCCAGGCCTCAGGTGATGAGCGATGGGCACATGGCACTGAGTGCTCACTGATCTTCTCCCTCCTCGCAGGGCAGTGGGAGACCATGCTGCAGAGGCGACAGCCAGGGTAAGAGATATCAGGCCTTCCTGATGCTTTGTGAAAAAATCACCATTGTTGTCTCATTTTCTGTGGGAGGGAGGGCTCTGTGCTCCTGATTATGAAAGGGATGCTAGTTTTATGAGGACTCTAGCCTTTCTCCTCCCCACCTCATGTTGAGAGTTGTGTTTCTACAAAGTGACATAATGGGTACACCCTCTCCTGTGCTGCTGGTGAGTCAGTTCTGCAGCACACCTGGTGTCTCCTAGCCTGGGAATGATCACATTAATGGGCAAGGGGCAATGATCACACACAGGCAAGGACTGTGGGGACCTCCTCTACCCTGCAGAGGTGACCATGATGTCTTCCACATGGTGGCTGTCTCTGGGTCCTGACAGTTCCTGGGATCTTTCCCACCCCAAAGCAGAGCTGAGCCAGCCTTCTCCAGCACCCCAGCCAGTGGCAGGGCTGCAGCAGTGGCAGGGGTTTACCCAGTGCTGTGATTGCAGCTCTGCGCCAGCATGTCTTCTCCGAACACGTCTTTGCAAAGTGCATTTCTTTTAAATGGAAATGAAGTGGCAAGGTTTCACAGGTGGCTCTCACTGATAACGGGCTTTGTGCTGTTTGCTGGCAAGACATGGTCCCCAACCTCGACTCTTGTCAGTGTCTCTGGGATAGTCAGTGTCTTGTCTGGCTCCATATCCCTGCTCTGACTGTGCCAACACTGCCTGGGAGGGGAACAGCAAGGACCTCCTCTCAGAAATCCCTCTCAGAGAAAGCCTTTCATCTGCAGCCAGACATGTCTCTCCCTGGGACTCCTTTGGTTGCCAGTGGCTCTTTCTTCACCAGGGTCTGCTTCAAGCTTGCAGCAGTGGTAAATCTGCCTTTTACACAAGATGGGAAGCTTGCCTCTCTTGGGTGGCCCTAGTTCCCCCAGGTCTGCCAGGAAGGAACACAGGCTGCTGCTAAATCAATAGCTGGTCAAGGGACAGCATCCATGCTTGCTGAACAGAGCTGGGAAGATGTTTTGTTTATTCAACTGGTGCTGCATAAACTCATGGCTCTGGAGTTACCCAGACAAGTAGTGACACTGAGTCAGCAGTCATGCTCGTGAATCCTTGGGGGTACCTGTCTCCAGTCATTCTTGGCATCCCCCTTCCAGTCCTGCTTTCCAGCTTTGCCACAGGTAGTTGGGTGAGAGCAGTGGTCTGAAATGCAGGCAGCTTGGGCTGGTGGGCAGAGCCTAGAGCAAGGGCACAGTTCTCGGTCCTGCCTATGCTGCCCAGCTGTCTCAGCAGAGAGACAGCTGCCTTCTTTTCAGCAGCTGATTCCTTGGCATCCCAGGCCAAAGCCTATCTCCTGTCTTCTGCAGCCTGTGTTTTACCGGGGCCTGGCCGGCTCCCAGGTAACGCTGAGCAGCATGGTGAACCAGACCCGAGTCATGCTGGAGGAACAGGCACGGCACCTGCTGAATGAACAGGAGCGGGCAACTATGGGGTATTACCTTGATGAGTATAAGGAAGGCAACATCTCTGTGGATGCTCTGGTCATGGCACTCTTCGAGCTACTCAACACACATGCTAAGGTGAGGCCCACACCAGGATCAGGGCTAGTTTCTTGTACCTGGTGGACTGAGCAGAGCCATTGTCATAGTGTGGCTCAGTGCCTCCAAGGCTGTCTGCTCAGGGTCAAGGGTGAGGGTATGAAAGCAAAATCCAGATGGGGGATATTATGGGGGATACAGGCTGGTGTTTGGTGGCAGAGGAGGTTCTGGTAAAGTTTAGGATCAAACCTTCTCCTTGTGTGTTACCTGCCAGTACATCTCATTACCACTGTTGAACAGTGTGGGAGGATGGGTCTTCACCTACCCAGGAGTATGGTCGTGCTCCAACCTCTCTTTGGTTGTCTGTCTGCCTGGCCCAGTTCTCACTGCTTTCAGAGGTGCGGGGTGTGATCTCCCCGCAAGACCTTGACCGCTTTGACAACCTGGTGCTGAAGAGAGAGATTGAGTCCATGAAGGCACGCCAGCCCTCGGGGCCCAGCATCGGCACTGACTCCTACTCTATGATGTCCTACAGCGACACCGTCTCTTCCTCCAGCAGCCACTTCACTGCCACAACTGTCAGCTCAGCCCGGGTAAGTCCCTCATGGCTGTTCCTTTTTCTTTCAACAGCAGGCCTCCAACAAACTCATTTCCCTAGAGTGCTATAAAGGCATTTCACCCCGCAGGAAACCCTGTTCAGTCTGCTTCCCTGATGGGTTCCCCCAAAGCTTTTTTTCCCCTTGCAAGCAGGGTGCAATAGTGTGATTTGTAGGAGCAATGAGGTGATGCAGTGACATGTGCTTGGTATCTCTGTCCCCTGAGACTGAGGTGGTACTGTCCTCTGCATCGGGGCTGGGCCTGGTGCTAAGTGTTACTTTGTCCCCAGCGAGGGAGGAAGTCTGCCTCCCTTCCAGGACCTCCACTGTGCAGCATCAGCTGCATCCCCACAGAAATCTCAGCGACTTGTCACTGCCACGCTATGCCTGCTGCTATTCACCAGCTATGGCTGTCGCTTTTAAATCACCTCCTTAAAGACACTAGCTGCTTGCTCCCCATCCCCGCAGGGACTGCAGCAGCCAGGCCAGCTGCATCCTGTCCCAGCCCCTGCCCACTCTCCAGCATTAAGCAGCAGCGCTCCCACGTGTCTCTGCCAGGCCTTCGTTGCACGCACCGTCTAATTAAGTTATTGTAATCACCTCAGAGTGTGCAGGCACACAGCCCCAAAATTAATTTCCTAGCCATAAAATGCCTTTCATCATAAATGCGTTAGCAACCTTGGAAATTAAAACCTTCATGAAAAGAGCAGATGACAGTGGGCTTTTTGCTAGTTCAACAGCAAGCAAACCAGCCCACAGCCAGGACAAGTGGGATTGTGCTGTGAAGGGCCCAAACAACACAGCCAGTGGGGGGTGGCTTTTCTGGGACTATGCCTGCCTATGCAGTTTGGTCCAGCTTCCCAAGAGGTCTCAGAGAGTTTCAGAGTATGAGCTGTGGTTTTGTCCTGTTGACTTCACAAATACCCATAGGAAAGCCATCTGCTCTGTTCAGGATGGATTACAGTGAGTTCCTTTCTGGACCAGGATAAACAAAGCTAGTTTTGCTCTGCTCTCCAAAGGCCTGCTGGGAACATCTTTCCAAAGTATCAGAGGACTAACATAGGTCTGCTAGGACTTGAGGGCTGAGCGCGACACCCTGTTCCCATGCTATCTCCATGCCTGGGGCTGTACCACTTGCTTTGGGTGCACTGTGCTCTCCCTCCTGTTGCATGACACCATGTGCCAAGCATGGCTGCTTGGCCTGGTGTGTGAGCAATGGCCCAGCCCCAGCTGGCACATGAGCCCTGAGGTTGAGGAGCGAGGCTGGGATGCTGTTCTGGCACAAAGAAAAAAGAGTGGGCACCGCTGTTTTAAGAGCTTCCTTCAAGAACATGTGTCCTTTGGTCACACTGCAGGTCCTCCCTGGCAGAGCGGCACCTCTTTCCATGGGCATGAGAACACCTCTGAGCTCTGCCTCTGGTGTTGGGAACACTAACACTTGAGATGGTTGTCACCGCTGCTTGCTGAAACAACTGCCAAGCAAAGAGCAGCAGCTCGTGTGGATGGGTGCTTATCTCAGATAGCAGGAGAGAGAGAAGAGGGGCAGAGCTCCCAAACAGTTTACTCTGCCCTCTTCTACCCTAAGCCCCTGCTGCTGTTGCCCTCCCCAGCACCTCTCACGGGAGGGACTCATTTCAGCCTTCATATTCAGGATGCAGCTGGATGTGGATTCTACAGGGTGGGTTTTGGGGGAGGAGGGATGCATTGTGCTGGGATTTGCTTGTCTCGCTCATTTGTTCTGCATCCTCCCTGATGTCATGTTTTCGCTTTTACGCTTGTTTTAATCTGCTTTTCCCCTCGCACGTCCCCAGGAGCGGCTCTTGTGGCTAATAGACCTGATGGAGGTAGGGGCTGTCAGCGAGACGGGGAGCTCGAGTACTGCGGTTGCCATAGTAGATGGGTTGAGAGTGCGTGTGAACGTGCGTCGGGCGGGAGGCGGGGTACAGGCCATCCAGGGGCCAGCATGCAGCTCCGCCACGTGAACAGCCGCCTCGTTTCTCCAGTCTCTGCCTTTTCTTCCTGTGGCTCTGCGGAGCTGTACCAGAGTTCCTTTCCCCAGCTCGGCAGCACAGCTGCAGGCCTTGGTGCTGCAGTGAAGAAAAGACTCAGCCTTGAACCAAACCCAGCTGGTAGCAGTGTCCTGCTTGCACTGAAGCCCCAAGTGCCACTGACAGCTCAGGGCTAGGGTTTTAGAAGGACCAGCAGCCTTGATGCCCGATGAACCCCATACTGCCGTTCCTGCCTTGTTGCCTGCTCTACCTGCTGCTGTGCTGTCTTGCTGGACGGGCACCCTGAGTAAATACCAGTAGGCTGATCACGTCCCGTCATGCATCCTTAGGGATGGGGGAGAATTATCCTTACGGGCTTTGGGTCTGCAAAAATCTGTGCTCCAGTGCAGGAGGGGTCAGTGTAGTCATGTTGTGCATGTTCAGCCTTGGAGAAATCCTCACACAAACTTTAGAAAGGCTACACATGGATGTGGGGAAAGCCTCGGAAATCCCATTGTCATGACAGAGCTCTAGGTTGGGAGGAGGCTGAGAAGAGCTGCAGGCTTGTCCCTGGCAGCACAGCTCTGTGGTGTGGAGTCCATTCCCTTCTCGTTGTCTGGGAGGAAATCACGGGCATCAGTGGGTTAAGCACACACAGCAAGCAGTGGAGCTGAGAGCTGCTAGTACTGCTTTGGGAGAGAGGACCTCTGGCAGCTGTGAACCTGGCCCAAAAGCCACATCCATCTGGGAATGGCACTGATCTGGAAGAGGATAGCTGTACTGTTCCCAGACTGAGTTTATCGCAGGCACCCTGACCCATGGGATGCAGATTTCTTTGGCTTCATGACCAAAGGCAGTGACACTAGACCAGGTCCCGTGTCCCGTCAGTTCTCCAGTGGTCAGCCAAAAATAACCAGTATGAGGCTGATCAGGACCTGCCATGCGAAAAGTGATTCCATTACGGGATGCTTGAAGGATACTTGGAGACGAGACAAAGCCATGTTTGATGGTTTGATGGTTGCCATGGATGATGTGTGTCTGCCAATCTAAGTGTCACTATCACCTCCTGTAAATCTTGGATCTCAAGGTGAGTCCTGCAAAGCAGAGGTTAATTGTAGACTGCAATAATCAGATGTAACTTGTCTTATCAGAGCAGTATGAATTTCTAATTGCTTACAAGCAAGGCAGTCCAGCATTTCCTTTGTCCCTGCCTCCTGCCCCAGCCCTCATTATAAGGATTAAGGAACTGAAATCACCATTGATTTAGTTTTAGTTCTCCACTGCCTCCTAGCAAAGATGCTGCCATCCAAAGGTGCCTTCTCCTCCCAGGGCCTGATTCCACAGGCGCTGACTTTGCTCCCAGTTCCCTGAAGCTGCAGGATTGAGCCCAGTGCAGTGACCCAGTTGAGTTGCTATCCCATCTGTCTTTGGGCTCCATTTCACAAGAAGTATAATAGAAGTGTAAGTAAGGAGGAGGATGGCACTGAGCTGTTCCTCTCTCTGGAAAGTGATCTCAAGTACAAGAGCCCACAGCCTCTTTGGCAGCTGGCAGATGATCTCTCTGTCCCCAGAGGGAGAGCAGAACAAGAGCAGAGAAACAGGGGACATCTTCCTCACCTATGTCCCCCGTTACAGAGCTGCTCCAGCTTCCAGTTGTCCTCTGACCTCTTCCAGGACAGGCACAGACATCTCATGTGGAGAGTTCCCATGTGCTTGGCATGATCCTTTCAGGCAATGAGGATAGAGACAGAGTGAAGTCACCGTATGGGTCATTGCATCACCCTCAGAGCCTCTGAATTCAGAGAGGTCTGTGCTCAGGCTGGGGCAGAGCCAGGGGCTCTGAGGCTCCTGCAGCCCTGTGGCTGCATTCTGGGACGGGAGAGGGAAGGGGAGAGGAGGAAAGCCGGGTTTATTCTCAGACTGGTGCCATTGTTCAAAATGTAAACCCTGTGGGACTCAGGCTGAGTAGCTTTGCAAAGCTCTCGTTAGCAGTAACTGGAAAATAAGGGACTCATTTGGAGCTGTGAGGTTAATTAAAGGTTGGGTTGTATTCCCCAGGGAGGTGGCAGTTTCTCCACCACTGAATCTGTGAATGGGAACTGGCTGCTTGTCTGAAAGATGCTCTCCAGCTCCATTGCTCCTGCCATGGACCCCGTGCAGGATAGGAAGGACAAAAGTTTTCCAGCTGTACCCTGCAGAGGGGCTGGAAGGGCCTCACCTGGCCTCCAGTTTCTATAAATAACTAGAAAATAGATGGGGCAAAGAAGCAGAGAGTCAGTAGGAGGGAGCAGCCTTCTCAATAAATATTCATTTTTCAGAGCAGTGGCACGTGGCTTCTGTGGGTCTTTCAAGGGAAATCCAGGAAAGCACAGTCTTAAAATAGCCAATTGCTGAAAGCAAATGTGCTCAGCTTAAAAGCCATTACATTTTATAGCCCAGAGCAATTTCTATTTAATTGCCTTTGCCCCAGAAGTACTAAGCTGGGGAAAGGCAAATCTCCTGCTTGCACACTTCAGCAGAAAAAAGTGCCCTGAAGAAGATGAGCAGTATTAGTGTCCCCGGCTGTTCAGGAAGAGCAGAGCTGGGGCAGCAGGATTAGGGCCATCTCGCTGGGCTGGCAGGGAGGGCACAGTGTGCAGCTGGCCTGTTTGCCAGAAGGATACATGTCTCGGTGCAGACTGGTCCTAGATATGTGGCTGGGGCTGGGACATGACATGTGATGTGCTCTGGGATGGGCTTGATGTCATGGTGATGGGCACAGAGTTCAGTGGCAGGACTGGGAGAGATGGCACTGGCAGATTTTGGCAGGGCATTAGGCAGGCTTCCCTCTTTTTAGCAGCGATGTATCTATGACTATTTGATGGCAGGCTGCTCCCGGTCATATCGCAGGGATCTGGTCCTCACGCGTTTGCCAAGAGCTCAGTGAGCCCCTGGAGGCAGGTTGAGGCTGGCAGAGGCAGGGCTGGAGAGGGAAGACTTAGGGACACAGCTGAGATCCTCTCAAATGCGGCCAGCCTGGTGCTGAAATGCCACCATCTCCGCTTTGGCTCCTTTCCTTGTGCATGCAGCCATTTGGCTGGATTAAAGGCTCTGGGCAGCATCTGGAGCGGGGCTGGGGCAGGCGGAAGGTGATACTTGGGCAGCTTTCTGCAGAACGGCTTTCTCATTAGAGGAAATGACTGCAAAAGGAGGGAGCTCTGTGGTGAGTACACTGGTGCAGTTTGGTGCAGTTTACCCAGCGCTGTGTTTTGTCCAGCTGAGCATTTCTGCTCCTTGGTGTCATGCAGGAACATGACAGCACTCGAGCTTTTGAACTCATAGGCACTTCAATTAAATCTGAAGACCTATTGCTAATGCATGCACAGCACAGAGAAGTTCATAATCATTTTAATCAATATGAAGGCAGGTCGCTTTTGAAATAGCCCTACCTGTGTCTTCCTCCAGCCTCAGACATATAGTGTCCCCCTGTCCTTCATGCCAGCACTTCGGTTTGCACACTCCTGTGGCATGTCAGGTCTGGCTGGAGCCTGATCTTTCTGTTGCTGCTGCCATGTGTTTCAACCAAATCTGTCTTCTGCCCTAGCTTGGCCACATGGTCAGTAACTCAAGAAGGGGTAGGGGATGTTTCTCTTTCAACAGCCACCTGACTTTACTTTGGATTAATTGATGAAGAAATCAACCTTCATCAGAGGAAGGAGTGGTTTCCCAAGCTAATACTTTACCTGTCACTCTAAACAAGCCATTTCTTTTAGTTCTCATTTTCCAGGGTTCCTTCTGAAGCCACAGAGATAAAAGCACTTCCCATCAATGTTTTTGCTGCTTCTCTAATGCTCTTAATTGTCTCCCATGTCTATTTTGGGACACTAACATCTTACAGGCACAGCAGCAGCCTCCAGCAGATGGGGGAAATGCAGATGCACACCAGCATTTCAACTAATCGGTTGTTTACCCTGTAATAAGTAACACACAGTTAAACACAAACTGTACCCTGCCCATTCCAGCACAAATGAACAAACATCCCTGTGAATGTGACAGAAACGAAGTACACTGTTTCTGAGCAGCAGCAGCACCTCTCCAGATCAGGAGTTACTGTGGGAAGGGGTTGCTGAGTCTGGTTTTGCTCTAACGGGGCCTTTCAGGGGAACCAGGCAGACCTGGGGCTGTGCACCACTGGCAGAGCACCCCCCAGGAGAGTACCTGGTGCCTGCCTGGGGCAAAGCCAGCAACTCTGGGCTAGACTCAGGACCAGCTGGGTTCAGGCCCGTCCAGTGCCAGGCCAGGCATGGCTTGCCAGGGCGGAGCTCCATACCCAGCCTCCACTGCACACCCCCAAGTTCTGCCATCCCTGCCGTTACTTAGCCAGGGTGCCTGTTTGCTCTCTGCTGGACTGTATCCATGTCCTCTCCTTGGGTCCATCCTGATTGACAGCTGCCCCCCTGCAGACAGACTGACAGATTCCCAAAGCCCTTCTTGATTTCTGGAGCTGTGATGTGTTTAGAGCTACGTTGTGACATTTTCTAATGACATTTTGACTCATAAAGGGAAAGCAGTGGCAGTGGCTTCTGTTTGCATCTGAGACCAACTGCTCTGGTTTGCAAGGAGGGGAAGTTTTAAATTTTTTCATTGCCCTTCTGGAAAAGATCCATGTGAACCTGCAGCCCTCAGAGCTGGTTCCTCCCTCACTTGAAATTAAGCAGCAGGAGATGGGATTTGAGTTAAGAGGAGCATGCTCCTCTGCTACAGAGGAAATTGCCCTGGTAGGTCTGGTTCACAGCATGCTTTGAACATGCTTCTTAGCTTGGGAGAGTCAGTTTCCCAGCCAAGTTGATTTGCTCATAGGTGTAAGTCTCTAGGGAGCTTCCCAGGAAACCAAAACCTTTGGGTGAAAGACTGGCCTCACGTGGCGGGGGGGGGGGGGGGGGGGCAATGCCCTGCATCACTCTGCATGTTCCCTGTCATGCTAGCACTGTGGTGGTTGCTCCTTGCTGCTGTGACCTGTTTTTTTCTCCTTCTTTGCCCTATCAGAACACATCAGAATTGGAGGAAGGTGGAGACGGCCACCCAAGTAGCATCAACACCCTGCCAGACATCTCCCTGGTAAGACACTGCACCATGCTGCTGCACCTCAGTGGGGAGCTGGAGGCAAATTGGTTATACCGAGTCTTGCCTCAGCTTCTGTAGCTCTTTGCTACAGTACCTGCCCATGGATGTCACTGCAGTCACTGAAGCGAATTAATCAGACCAATTGGGAAGAAGGATTCTGGCTGTCTGAATAGGTGTAGCATCTGTGCAAACCAGAGCAAAAGTTGAGTAGTTTGTCCTCTAATAGTCCTCATTTGCGAGTCATATCCTTATTGCCAATAAGGTCAGAAAGGCATTTCTATTAACATAAGCTCATCTTGCCATGGTCACTGAGAAGGCAGATGCAGGTGACTATGAGCCTGGGAAAGTTCTCGCAGCTGGGTCTGGTGTCCTAAAGGCTTCTGTTCTTGGTCTGGCAGGATGATATCTCCTCCTTCCCAGATGAACCACCCAACTTCAAGCCTCCGCCTCCTCCTTCAGCCCCTCAGATGCTGGACCCCTCTGCTGCCCAGCACAAGAACCCAGGGAAAGACAAGCCCAAGCGCCCTTCCTCTGAGTCGTCTCAGTCAGGCCTTTTCTTCGTGGCCCCCCGAAACCCCAGTCCCCCTCCTGGCCACCCCGAAAAGGACACCGTCAGCATGATGTCCACTGCTACCACATCCACCGAAGAGTCTGCCCCGAGTGCTATCTATGCTACCATTTCCCCGGCCCTCCACAGCTCCAGGAGGCAAATGGATGCCCAACTCTCCTTGGTCAGCCAACACCCCATCGGTCCCTTCCCCAGGGTCCAGTCCCCAACGAGGCTGAAGAGCCCACCCCCAGACGGCCCTGCAGCCTGTGGGCTTCAAAGCCCCCCTTCCCCATCCCCTCCTCCTCCCCCACC
>JANZLQ010000055.1:10464311-10487385 GCA_026212715.1 Elanus axillaris | reverse complement strand
GGTTGTACAAAGACCCACGTTTTTTTTTGGGGGGGGGGGGATCACTAACACCCCCAGCGAGTTACTCAGGTCTAGGGCCTCCCCAGGCGCTTGCAAAACCACTGCGTCCGGAGCCTGCGAACCGCCTGGGGGGGCCGGGGAGGGGCTGCCCCCGACGCTGCCCTGTGGGGGGAGAGGGGTGGGTTGGGGGCATGCAGGGGGGATTTTAAAGAGGATTTATGTGTCTCTGGCTGCGTCTGCTTGTACCTGTGTCCCAAGCGAGCCGCCGAGCTAGGTTGCAGCCGCACTGGAAGCTGTGACCCTCCCAGCCCAGCTGGGGCACACGGGGAGCACGCAGCTAGCTGGATTTAACTGTCCCAAATGCAATAGCCAGGAGCAAAGATGATGGTTTTTTCCTTATCTCCTATTTTGTAATGACCAGCAGAGTCATTTGGATGGTATTTTGTACTAAGATAATCACCTATTTTTGAATGAAATAAATGTGGTTCATTGGCTTGTGGGTTTTTCTTCCTTCTCAAAGCCATTTCTCAGGTGAGTTTTGGCATCACCACACCAGGATCTCTCCCTTGGAGGCATTTGGGGTTTGCTGAGAATACTTCCCCAAGCCTTTCCCTCACCTGCCCGGCCCCCGAAAAGCGGCACGGCACAGCCCAGGTTGCACTAGGGATGGAGATCGCTTTTATTTAGTCACTCAAGTGCTTTAGTACAGAAGAACAGATATACAGAGATGATACATGTTTGTGCTTCAACACTTTCAAACATTTAGATTCCAGTAATTTCAAGGTAAACAATTTCCAAGACAGACTAGATTATTTTTTTTTAAGTTTTCCTTTTTGATAAATTATTTTTTATATAAATAACTGTAACAGAAAAAAAAATAGTAATGTCCAACATACAAGATCCTGAAGCATTTGCATTGCTAAACCAAGAAGGAACTCAAACAGGGCGGGAGGACCAAGGAGGAACCAACAAATATCAGTGCAATGATACAGCCTTTGCCCTAAAAATATATATTTAACTTTATGGGCAAGGAACAGATGGGGAGGGAAGGGGGGGGGGGCTAACCACCAACGAGGCAAGAAAGAGAGATTTGGGGAAAGGAAAAGGGGGTCACAGCCTTCAGAGGGAGAGAACAAACCAATGGACCCCAAAATATTGCAGTGCATCTAATGGCAGGGGAGGGCGGGGGCAATCCTTGGGTGTAAAATAAAAAAACAACTAAAATCAGAGGTTTGGTTAAATCACTATACACCAAGCTTGTAAGAACGTCACAAGACACAGTCATTAATATACACAGAGTCCGGAGGAGGGGGCCCGGAGAGTTGGGGGGGCCTCAGGGCGACGGCACGCTCAGGAACGCTTCACCATGGGACGACACGAGCAGAGCCGGGCGCAGGGGCACCAAGCCTCCATGGGGATGGAGGGAGATATATATATATATATATATAAAAAAATTAATTTTAATTTTTTATTATATATATATGCATTTTAAGGAATACCCAGAGAAGGGGGAGCCTGGGCTGCAGCAGGGCAGAGGAGCGGCCGTGCAAGCAAACAGGCCCCATCTCCAGGTTTTGACCATTTTGGTCCCTTTTCACATGGGAATTGCCGCAGCATGAGCGCACCCTCCCACATCCCCCCCCCCAAACCCCCGTGCCAGATGTTGGTGTGCACATCTGGTGGGAACACCCACCACCCCAAAAAGACAAGGGACAGGAGATGGCAGTGGGGACCCCCTGGCCGAGAGCGAGCAGCGGCACGAGAGCCAAGCCCAGCCCGCGGCACCTGCCTGGGCAGAGGCTGGAATGATGGTGGTGCGTCCGTCTGTCCATCCGTCTGTCCATCCACACAAGACCCCAACGAGGAGTGAGACTTTTGGAAAAAGGTTTTTTTCTGTTGTTTTTTTGTCATCATCATTCGCTAGCAATGGGCAGATGGGTTATTCAGCAACGAGCTCCTGGGTGCTTCGGATAGCTGCAGCTACAAATATATATTTTTTTTTTCTTTTCCTCTTTTAAACACAATGCATTGGTTTTCTTAATATATTTTTTTTTCGGCTGTTGTCCCCTCCCTGTGGATAAAATGAGATGGGGAAGGCGGCGGGAGGGGAAGGGGGGTCAACACAAGAACAAGAGAGAAAGCTGGGCCAGGGCCGGGGCTGGGTGCAGGATCGCACCCCGGGCCGGGCGCTTGGCAGGGAAGGTGAATTCGGCATCGAGTCGGTGGCGGCGTTTCCTTTTAACTGCTGCTTTCTTCCTCTGTTTTATTGAGTTTCTTCAGCGTGTCCAGCAGTTTCTGTGGGGTGAGGATGTGCGTGGACCCTGCGGGAGCAGAGGAAAATGGGGGCGGGGGGCATCAGTGATGGTTTCAGGACCCCCTCCCGTTGCAGCCCGGCCACCGGCCCCGCTGCCCCCGTCCCCCCCGGCGAGGCCTTACCTGGCGGCGATGGCCCCCACGCCAGTGGAAATGCTTGCCAGAAAATGTATGTCTATGAGGGGCGGCGGGGGGGAAGGTTGTGGGGACACGGATAATGGGAAGGGAACGGAAAAGGAGAAATGAAGGAGATGTATGGAGCTGGGCGGGATGAGGAGGGGGCTGGGAGGTGCCCGTGCAGCGGGGTCGTGGCCAGTGGGGTCAGTCCTGGACCCTTTGGGGAAGCAGGAGGCACCGGCCAAAAAGCCACCGGGGTGCACGGGGCAGGAGGTGCGGGCAGGCAGCAGCCAGGCACAGAGGGACCTTCCGCAGGTCACCAGGCTCGACCCCTGCCTGCACCGAGCATCTCTGGTCAAAGGGGTGGTCGGGAGGGGATCAGGGTGGGAGGGAAGGAAGAAAAGGGCTCTCGCCTTCTGCTGCCCCTGGCTCAGGGGTTCCCCGGCTCGGTGCCAGCAGCAGCTCCCCGCCGTGCTGCCCTCGCAGCCTCCCCGGCTCTGCGCGGACCAACATATGGCAGCAGTGGCTCGGGGGGATGCTGTGACAGGTCTCACCAGTAAAACCGCCGGCAGCTGAACCCCAGCACCAGGTTTGGGGGTCTGCAATGTCGGGGGGCTCCTGCCCATCCAAGAGCACCAAGTGCCACAAGAGCAAACCTGAGCTTTCCCATCGATTTGGGACTTCAGCCCCATCGCACCCCAGAGCTGGGGGGGGTGTGTCACAGTAGCACCCAGCCTTCGCTGTGGGTGACGAGAGGGGCTGGAGCTGGGACAAGCGCTGGGGTCTGCCCCACGTGCCTGCTGCTGCCCCTTTGCCCCAGGCACTGAACCCCTGGCCCCGCTCCAGCCGCCCGCTGTGGGCAGCATCCCGGAGCGCTCCATCCTCTGTCCGGCCCCAGGACGGCTCTGCTGGGCAGGCAGGACCCCGACCCGCCGCCCTCAGCCCCTCCAGCCCCAGCAAGGGCGAACTCATGGCATGAAGGAGCCGGCCAGGTCCGGCCAAGAGACATGGCAGAGGGATGATGGAAGCGGCACTGGATGCTTTTCCACCTCGAAGGAGGAACTGCAAGCATTTTCTTATCAGAGAACCCAACGGAAATGAAATCCAAAATAATAATTAAAGAAAGGAGGAACGGAAGAATCAAAGAAAACCCTTCGGGGAGGAAGAGTTTCTTTTTCGTTAGTAAGCTGCCTTTACTTGGTTTCTTTGGCTCACTCCATTGCTGGAGCCTGATCCTCAAATGATACCCTAGTTGAGTCCCTGAAGTCGGGGTGCCTCAGGTCCATGAGAAATTTGGTGGGAGTGAGAATGTGAGTAGAACCTGCAGGAGAACAGAGCTGGGCTGATGGCTGCGCCAAGACACCCACCCCCCCCATTTTTTGGGGTGAGGAAGGACGCGGTTGCCACCCGGAGCATCATAGGCGCATGCAGGGGATGGTCCCTGGAGAGACACGAGATGAGATGGGCGAGAGGCGGGATGGAGCTGGGCAGTGGTGGTGGGTCCAGAGGTGGGGCGACACAGCTGAAGGCTGCAGGACGTGATGGGGAAGGGGCTGCTGCTCCCAGGGGAATACAAGGAGCAGATAAGATACAGGCAAGAGGCTCTACCAGGCACCCCAGTCAAGAATCCAGGGACCAGATGAGACAGTGAGGGGCTCCTGCCCTGCCCTATGAGGTGTGTATCCAGCTGTGCTTCCCTGGGGGAATTTTAAGGGACCTAAAAACTCCTTGCTAACATATGGCAGGGCTTCCATCGTGCCCTCCACACCTGACCCATGGCTCCTGGATGCCGAGACTGAGCACGCAATGCATGTCCCGTTACACACATGCTGCCTGTGTGCAACGGGAAAATGCCTCTCCTGTTGCATGCACAGTGCACATCATGGTAGGCGTGCAGCATTGCACACCTCTTTATTGTTTTTTCTCCCTATAACAACCCTGAGGATGAGTGTGCAACACAGGGGTGACAGAAGCAATTCAAGTTGCAAAACCCCCTTCCCTTTCACACAGCTCCACTTGAACAAAACCAGCCAGGGAAAGTAAAAATGGGAGGAAAACTGGGGATGGGTGGAGGAACACATCCTGTCCCTGGGGAGGGGAGACACAGGGGTGACAGCAGGCAGCAGGAGAAGACCTTTCCGCAGAGTTCCAGCTCCCGCAGTCATCTGGAGCTGGGAATTTGCGGGGTGGTGCAGGGAGCGTGGGATGAGCAGCCAGCGCGACGGGGCGCAGGGTCTGGCCCCGGCTCCCACTTACCTATTAGCACTTCCCACTTGCCGCTGGCTTGTGTCACCTCGTAGGCGCAGCGCATCTCGTTCATGCTGACACCACCCAGGATGAAGATGATGAGGCGGGGGCCGCTCCGGTACTCGCCGGGGGCCTTGTTCTTGTGCCAGTGCCCATAGCGGGCACTAGAGAGGGAGAGGAGAGGGATAAGGATAGGCAGGAGGCAACAAACTGCATCAAGTTCACATCTTAACTAAATCACACATTAATTAGCTCCCAAACTGCTGCTAGGTCAGGTAAAGTCCAGCCTTCCAGCCACAAGCACTGCTCACTGTTACAGTTAGGGAAACTGAGGCACAGGATGCCTGAATGACAGCAGAGCAGCTCACAGACCTGCTGATGGATACGGCCCCTCCGGGCAGGTGAGGGATGGATGCTAATGGTGATATACGTGCCCAATATATAGGGGGACCATGGAGACCCACCTGACGGCAGTGGTGCTGAAGGAGGCGGAAGAGCGGGTGGAGATGTATGGGTAGTGCTTCGTGTCCAGCTTGTCATCGATGGCATCCTGCGGGAAGAGAGCCCCGGGGGGGTCAGCAAGGAGCCAGGCAGGGCCCTTGCCTGAGAGCCCCTCTGTAGGGCTGAGCCCAGGAGGACTGGCCTAACTGGGTCCGGATTCATTGGCATGTATTTGCATAGCCTGACTTTTTGGAACAATTTGGCTGTTTTCCTGTAATAGGGTACACTTAGTGGGAGGAGGGTGGTGTTTGGCAGCTGTGGGGCAGGGACAACACAGGGGGGCTGCAGCACAGGTTAAGGGGTGAGGCTTGCCCTGAGCTTGGGGGTGGGTCTGTGGAGGTAGGGACCAAGGTAAGGTGCTCTGCTGAGGTCAGAGGTATAAGCTGAGTTGGAGACTTCACATGTGAACTACACCTGTGGTAAAGGACCTGCTCTGGTTTTTATCAGTTGGAGGTAAGGTTATCTGTGAGATGTCCTGTATAGTCTCCTCTGGTCCTGGGGGTGAGGTTTAGGGGTGCCCTGGGCAGGGGAGGGTTTGTGTGGACTGTGGCAGAGGAACGCAAGAGCTGTGTGATTTTGGAAATGGAGGGAGCTGCGGCTCTGCTTGTCACGGGTGCCTGGGAGCAGAGGTAGCACTGAACTGCAGTGATATCCCCCTCCCCAAAATGTGGCTGCAGGGTCTGTCTGTCTGTCTGAGCAGGGCCTGTGGGAGGGAGGAGATCGGTGCCATGCCCGTACCCCAGCTCAGCTGGGACGTGGGCAATGCTGTGATGAGGCCACCCCACCATGCCCATCCTGGCACATGGTGCAGCACTAGGAGCAACTAGTTTGTTATGGCATTTTGTATTGCAGGGATGCCGTGCAAACCTGGCTGGGGAGAGGTGTCAGGGTTTGGGCTGGGAGCAGCCAGCTCTCTGCAGGTCCCTTCCCAGGCGGTGCTGAGTTCCCTGCTCCGTCCCCCATCCCTGTCCTTGCTGGCTCACCTCCATGATGTCCTTAATTACGGGGGTCCATCGGGAGAGCTGGTAGGTCTGCTCGCTGATCCGCTCCTTCCGCTCTGGCTTGCTCCGGCGGCGCAGGGTGGACTGGGCAGAAAGACCATAGGGACACCCTGAGACACGGGGGCTCTGGCGGTGGGATCAGGGCCACCCCACAGGGGTGCTGAAGGTATCACGGGGGGGTACACAGTTCCCACAGCAGAGCGGGTGTTATGGTCCTTCCGAGGGGCAACGAGAGCCATGGGGAGCGGGAGGTGGACACTCACGTCTGTGATGATGGGCACCCCAAGGTGGGCCATGTTGGTGATGATCTCGCTGTCCTCTGCTGGGATCTGAGCGTGCTGGATCAGCTTGTTCAGGTTCTCCTCGGTGATACCTGGAAATGCAATGGGGAGATGGCATCCTCTTGAGAAATGCCTCCCAGTGGGGACACAGCCCCTCTGCTGTCACCTTAGGACACCCGGCCTGGTGGCGGTTGGGGAGACAGGGCTGAGCTTTTCCATCTGGCTTATCTTGGCCAAACCCTGAGCTGTTTGCCACTGGAAGCTGCCTGCACATCTTGCCCACCCCTGCCCAGGTGTCCTGCTCACCGTTCTTCAGGAAGATGTAAAGCAAGATGATACGGATCTTGTCATAGGTGCTGACATTCCCATCCAGCAGGATTGGGACAATGGCCCTCATAGGGTCCTTGATCTTCTCGCCTTCAGCGTCGGTGCCCATGGCCAGGTCCTGCACAGAACACACATGCTCATCACCCCTCAACCCATGGCTCAGTGCTGAGTTGTGGGGCAGGAGTTGCTGGCCCCAGTCATCCCCATGGGGATGGGGGGGGGGGGGGTGATGTGGCACTGGGAGAGCTGGTACCTGTTCGACTCGGCAGAGCTTGTCCACCGTGCCCTGGTAGTGCTTCATGCAGTCCTCAGCCAGGTGCAGGTGGGTTGAGTACTGGGAAGACACAAGCGGTGCAGTCACCCTTGTGGTGCTGGCGGCAGCTGAAGGTCCCCGTGCCATCACCCTGGCCTCAGGCCCTGCCCGCAGTCGGGGACCCTCCAGTGAGCTGCCATCACCCGCTCCCCAGGTGGGTTCAGCACCAGCTGCTCTGCACAGACATTTCCCCCCACTCCTTGTACCTTGCTGAGCTCTTTCTGGTACTGCGGCATCTTCTTCAGCATCTGGGACAGGTCTCTCATGGTGGTCTGTGAAGGAAAGGGACATGGTCACTCGTCGCCCTTGGGGACTCAGGGCTGGGGGCGAGACCATAAGCAGGGAGCAGATGACCCTGCCAAGAACTTCTGTCCCCATGCAACCCCCTCGCAGACGTTTGGGGATGCCTGCAGTGGCATTGCCAGGTCTCCTCCACTGTGGCTGAGGGGCAGGAAGGGGGTCTGCAGCTCTGCAAACTGGAATGCAAGGGGGAGAAATCCCCCCAGGACCTTCCTCTGGGACCACCATGCATTTGGCTGATGGTGCTTTCAGCTTCTGGCCACTTTCGCACCCTATTTCCATCGGGGTCCCCTCACTGCCACCAATTTGGCATCTTGGGAAGGGAACCAGCTGGGGACAGAGGCAGCCGCTGCAGGATGGGCACAGACCCTGTGCTGGGGGCAGACTGACCCCTGTGGCATGGTGCTCTCCCAAGGTGCCCCATTCCCACAGCCCCGGGTGTAGAACCAGCACCCACAGCCATCTCCCCCCATCAGGCACCTGAGCACCCTTGGCCCTTTGCAGAGGTCTCCATCGGGTGTCCCCAGGAAACTCTGCCATTTGCCAGCCTGTGGCCAAGTCCCCCAGGTGCCCGTTCCTGTTTGGTGGGCAATCAGGTCACCTTATCGCCTGTGTTCATCCTCTTGCTTGAAGAGAACTCCTTCAGGGACCGGGTCACCTCCCTGGGGAGAGGAAGAGGGCACGGCCATCAGCGGGGAGGGGACCCTTGCAGTGGGAGGGGGGGGCACTGCTGAGCCAATGTCCCACCCAGCTGGCAAACCACCCACAGGGACACTCACTGGGACACCTCGGCAATGTGTTTGTGGCGCAAGGTGACCCACAGGTCGTCATCCTCATCCAGGAGAACCTCCTTAATCCGGGCTTCCCCGATGCCGCTCGTCTCATACCTGGGAAGAAGGCAGGGAGTGTCAGTGCAGGGACAGGGCTGGGGGGCATGTGGTCCCCTTGCTGCCAGGACGGATGTGCAGCTCTAGGGGGGTGGGGGGAGATGGGATGCACAGGTGCTCTTCTTGACTCTTATTTCAAGTTGGTTTCGCATCTTGCCCTCTTGTACCCCTTCAGCTGCTGAATGGTGAGAAGGGATAGAGTTGAAGGCTGGAAAAGCCCCTTTGGCATCAGTCCTGCCCATCATGCCTGCCAGACTGCAGGCAGGAATGGTTTCTCCCAACTGATGGCTTGTGATGGATGGAGGGATGCTGAGGCTCAGACTTCACGGCTGAGCTTCCAACTCTCACTTGAGGGCTGGACTATGGGGGCCATGGGGGTTGCAGGGACAGCAGCACTGCACTCACTTGTAGACATCATTCTCGATGGGCAGGAGGTCGTAGCTCATTGCCTGGAAGGTCAGCTCATGCAGCACTGGGGAAGCAGGGTCGAAGCCGCGGTCCAGGATAAGGAGCTGGGAGCGAGCCTTGTCTGGACCCTGCAGAGCCAGGGGAAGCCGTCAGCAGCAGAGCTGGGGGCTCCTCCAGCCCCGCAAGCGGTCAGGGGAAGCTGGGGCCATTTCAGGGTCCCTGCTCGTGGTCTGCGACTGCTGCGTAGCAGAGCTTGAGTGGGACTTTAGGAGTGAAGCATCACCCGAGCATCTTCCCCCAGGGCTTCCAGCACTGTCCCCGCTCACCTCGCCCATGGTGGGGTCATCAGCCTTGTAGGCATCCAGCTTGTCCTGGATGAGCTGTGCCAGCATGGCGTTGTCCTTGTAATCCCTGGAGGAGGCAGAAGGAGAGAGGTCAGCTCCCTGGGGCGGGTGGCTCTTGCCAGCATGGGATGGGGAGGAGCTGCTGGTTTCCCTGTGGAACATCCTTGGCTCGTGGGAGAAGAGGGACCTGAGCAGGTTTTGTTGCCCATTTCCACTTCTGCCCTTGGGGTGCTCACTTGGTGCCACTTGGATTTTAGGGCCCCAACCCCCTCCCTGCTCTCCAAAGCATCTTCAAGTCTGAGCCTATTTTTACACTGAGCATGGGTGTCTGTCCATCCCACCACCTCCTCCATCCCCATGCCCTCACCAGCACTAGACACAGCATGGCCTCATCTGTGCCCTGTGCTCAGCACAGCCCCAGCTTCACTGCGCTGCTGGGGGAGAGGGCAGGTCCCTGGGGGGTGCCGACCTCGCTGCCCTTACCCCCTGTACCGCACAGCTGGGTACTCCTTCAGCGTGGCGCACAGTGTGGCAATCTGCTCAGCCAGGCGCTCCAGGATCGGGTTCTTCATCTGGGCCTTGTGGGGACTGTAAAAGCTTTGGAAGGAGTCGGCCGAATCCAGGGAGTAAACCTGGGAGGTGCAGTGGGAGGGAGGTGAGAGGGGATGCACTGCGGGGGATGTCCAGAGGCAAGCAGCCCTGCAGGACAACCCAGTGGGTTTGGAAACCAGACTCAACCCCAGTTGAAGGTCCCCAGCCAAGCCTGGGAGCGGGCAGCCGGAGCTCAGTGATGCTCAGGGCATCTCTTGGGCTTTCGGCTGCCAGCTCTGGACCCTGATGCCTTCCCCAGCTCTGTCTTCATGGCACGGTCCCTACCTATGTGCAGCCCTCAGGGTGCAGCCAGGGTGAGCAGAGAAGGCAGGAGACCCCCTGCCCACACCAGTTGCCTGCTCCCAGGGAGGAAACCAGGGATGTGGGGACACGCTGCTCCCTGGCCATGACACCAGTAAGGACCAGAAGCCAACCTGGCTGCATGCGGAGATGCCAAGAGGTCATATTCTGCCCATCTGTCTCCCCAGAAATGCTGAGGCTTGAAGGGTTAATGGTACCAAGCAGGTCCAGAACCATCTGTCCCTCCCTGTCCCCCTTGTCCCCATGTCCCCAGGAGGGGCAGATGGCACAGGGACGGTGCCCTTGGCTGGGTAGCATGCCAGCAGGGCACAGAGCTGGCCACTGTGGCTGCCGGCACAGGGCCAAAGCGCGGCATCCGCTAAATCCCCCGCAGCGGATCAGCCCCGACAAGTAATCAAAGGAGACAGGGAGACAGAGCCGAGCAGGGGGCGAGGAGCTGGCTGAGAGGGATGCAAGGCTGTTACACAAACCGTGATGGGCTGGAGATGGACCCAGAGCATCGCTTAGCTGTCCCATCCCCTGGACCACCCCAGCGGGGACAGTCCCCAGCCCAGCCTCACCTGTGACTCGGAGGGGAGGAAGGCAATGTTGATCTCCGTCAGGGTTTTGATGACCTTGGCAGCACGGGATTTCACCAGCTCATTGAAGAGGGCATCGGGGCAGGCTGCAAGCGGAGGAAGAGGAGGAGGAGGGAAGCACTCAGTATCCCTTCATCCCCACTTGCTTGCATGTGTCTTAAGTGACAGGGACTTTCCCTCCCCTCCGGGTACTCACAGTCAGTGAAGAAGACGTGGGCAGCTCTGTACTTGGAGGTGGGGGGATCCTTGAAGTCGTTGATGAGGGAGTGGATGGACTGCAAGAGAGAAGGGACCAGCTGGGCTGGACACGGTGGCACCGCAGGCATCTCGGCAGGGTCACCCAGGGTCCTCCCTCCCGGCACAGGGTGAAGCTCTGCACCTCTGGTCCACCACCTCGGCAGCACTGCCGGCCTTGCTGGAGCCAAGATGCTTCCCATGGGCATGGCTGCCTGTCCCAGTGTGGGCATCCACCTGCCCCCCCCAGGCAAAGGCTGTGCCCCCCCTGTGCCCCACATTGTGTATTCACCTTCTCGGAGGGGGTGATGAGATAGACGGCCTCCAGGCTGGGCAGCGGCTCCCGGCGCTTGTTGATGTCTTCCACAACTGGGGGCAAAAAAAAGGGCCATGGCAGGGCTGGGTGCAGGCAGGGGCACTCAGCGAGGCAGGGTTGTTGGATATCCCACAGCAGCACAGGACCAGTCCTGCCAACTCCCCTGTGTCCAAAATGTGCCCAGCCGCACGCTCCTGCCCACCCAGGAGCTGGTGGGGCTGCATGCATGGGTGCCTGGCAAGGTCCCGTAGGGCCGGTGGATTCATCTGCGTGCTCCCGTGCTGCTGTTGCCTTGGTTTATTCTCACATCCCTCCGCTGGAGGGGCCTGCCTGGGGGTGATGCTCTGGTGGTACCCGGGCTGGAGCAAACCCCTGCTGCCCTGACACCTCCCGATGCACAGCCTGGGATTGCCTTCTCCTTTCTGAGTGCTGCAGGGAGCTATTTATAGAGCTGACATAAAATAACACCTGGTCTCCTCCTTGGACTAAGATCCTGCCAGGAGAGAAGGTGTTCGGGCTCCTCCAGCCCCAGCAGGCAAGGAGGAAGGCTGTGAATTATCAGCCTGGCACCAAGACAGTCGTCCATGAGCAATGGGAGGTAACATGTCTCCATCCCAAGTGGGATGGGAGTGGATTGTGCCAGCCTGGAGATGCCTTTGAGGGTCCCCTGGTTCAGAGGGAGGTTTTGCCCTTCCTACAGTGAGGTTTGCAAGAGACAGCTGGGACCTGGTACTCACTCGTTATGCCCTCCGTCATGATGTCAGTCATCTTGCAGCAGGAGGAGAGCATGCGCATGCTGAGCTGGTCCACCACCAGCACCTGGGGAGAGGGGCTGTGAGCTGGAGGCACGGCAGGCAGCCAGGGAACCGCCCTTCCCCACCCTCCCACCCGCCCTTGGGGGCTCCTTGCCCGCACCTACCCCCTGCCCTGCTTCCTCCTCCCCACCCTCCTCCTCTTCCTCCTCTCCTGGCCCGCCCTGGGGTTTGGCACTCACCTTCCATTCGCCCTTCTTCTTCACTTTCCGGATCACATCATGCATAATCTCTGCAAGAGAGGGAGCACGGGAGAGGGGTGAGCACCCCAGGCCTGTCGGCAGCAGCGGGGTCTGTGCTGGGACCACCGAAACCCCCACCCATGTGCGGGGCCAAGGCAAGCCCCGCTCCCCCAGTTGCCTTTCCTGGGGACTTGGGGAGGAGATGGGGGTGGTTTTGGGGTACCCGAGAAGGGGCGGTCACCCCCAGCCGTTTTTCTCTCATGCTTGACACTAACAGATGGAGCCCACTCTGGTGGGGAGCCGTGGGCTGGTGGAGGGTTGGGGGGGTCCCCTGGGGGAGCCTGGGGGCCACCCCACACATCTCAGCTCTAATCCGAAGCACCGGGAAAACAACAGCAGCTTAAGAGCTCCTTTTAGAAACAAGAATCAAGCAGCCTGAGCCTGTTCCTTGTAATCCCCCCACAATCTCATTTTGTCTCCCATGGCCGCCAGGCTTACACAACCAGCAGGGACAGCAGCTCCCGCGGGTCCCCCTGCACCCCAGGGACCCCTTGAGGCTGGGGCCACCCCTTGCCCATATTCCCAGGCACAGATACCATGGGCCAGCCTGCAGGGCTACTCCCTGTGGGCTGCAGGTTAAGGCCATCTGAGGAGGTGGCCCTGGCAGTGGGACGGGGATGTCACCTTTCAGGGCTGGGTTGCAGGAAGGGGGTTTCAAGCCTTGCCAGAATAAGTACTTGCCTTCCTGCCAGACACATGTGCTGCCTGAACATCTGTGCTGGGGGCCATGAGGTGCCCCCCAAACCCTGATGGTCCTTTTTTTTACCCTTGTGTATGAACCACCACCCCTTGCAGAGCAGGGACATGCCAGGGAAAAGAGTCTGCGTCCATGAGCGGCTAAGCCATGTCCTCTGCATGGTGCTTCTCCCTGGCTTTCACCTCTGGAGCGTTTTGCACTGACCCTCTGGTCCCAGGGAAAGGGATGGAAATGCCAAGTTAAAACCCAGTTAATAAATGTTTCTAAATTAGAAAACATGCGAGGTGTGGGGAGCCCATTGTTGAGGGTGTCACCCTGCCATCCTCAGCCTTGGGACCCTTCCTCCGCGGGATTGACCCCAAGGGTGCCAGTCCCCCAGGTAAAGCTCAATTTGGGTTTGTATGAGGCAGTTTAGGGCTTAAATTTGTCCCTTTTTTAGAATAAGGCTTGAGGGATGCATGCAGAGGGGACTGCTCTGGGAGCACCCAGCCCTAGAAACTCCTGGTTTTGAGTGATGCTGAATTTGGGCAAAATACCCCATCTTCCCAGCCCCCACCCCTGCTGGGGATTTGCACAGGTACAAACAAGCTTGGGGCCAGCCAGGGCCTCACAGCCACCCTGCGCTGCATGGAGCATCCTCACTGGGAGAGCAGAGGGTCCCTGCCAGACTCAGCTTGGCCCCAGGCCCCAGGGTGATGCTCCCCATGTTTTACCCACACTGCTGGGCTCATTCACTGTGCTACCATCCAAACACCCCATGGTGATTTCACAGTCTCCGAGAGGCTTTAACACTGCCTGGGCTGCCCGCAAGGCTCAGAGCCGCGGCACCGTGATGGGCATTGGTGCCAGCAGGGATAAAATGGAAGCCTGTGAGCACTGCTGTTGTGTCTGTCCTGCTGTAAAACTTGGAGGTAGCAGCTCCTACCACTGCACCTCCATGTCCTTCCCAGCAACATCTGCCTTGTGGGAGCCCCAGAAGGGTGCTGGCCATGAACTCGGGGGCCTGCCTGCCCTTGGTCACATCCTTTAGCCTTGCCATTGGTAAAGGGGGTGCAGGGCACCTCCAGACTGGAGAAGAGGGGATGGAGGGTAACTGGGTACAGATGGTCTGTACCCCTGAGCTAGATACTGCTTACGGGGGGAAAAGCTGCTGCCTGCACCCATGTGCACTGCCCACCCACATCCAGTTCACCCACACAGCAAAAAAATGAACCAGGACTTGTCCTCTATCATGGGCAGGAGCTGGCAGTGAGGGCTGCCCGTGTGTCCCCGGTCCTGCCCTCTGGTCCTTTGCTGGCACAGGAGCGGAGCCAGGAAGGAGGGATGCCAGCGCATCCCTCCTCTTCCTTTCATTACTCACTTTTGGCTCCTTCCCCGGAGCAAGGATCCAGGAATAAGAGTGCTGTTTACAAGGCAGCACGCACGCACTCTCCATCCCATACCAACAACCTCAATCGCAAACGACGGGGAGTAAAACACGGAGGGCCGTGGCAGTGCACCACGTGCCGGGCAGCGATACTGGTTGGGAGGTGGTCAGGGTCTGGCTGTGAGCAGCCAGAAAGAAATCCTGCCCCTATGATGAAAATACTGCTTTGCTCCGAGACCAGGAGGGGAAGGAAGGAAAGAGCTGGGAAAGAGCGTCCTGGGGCCCAGGGGAAGGTGCTGTGGGTGCAAAGGTTCTCATGGCTTGGCTGGCATGGTGCTCCTGGCACCCTCCGTTTGCTGCGGCAAGGCAGGGGGACAGGAGTCCACGGCAGGAGAGCCCAAAAAGGTGTCTCCAAACAGCTGCCTCAGCCACCCCTGAGCTCGTCCTCGCTGTAGCAGCTGCTGCAGAGGACATTTCATCTTCAGCACCTGGCTTTGTGGGAACTCCCTTTCTCTTTCGCATGAGTATGGGTTGAGCTGTATGTGTGCAATGGGGGGAGCATCCGCCTGGCTGTGCATCTCCCAGTGCAAAGTGCTGTCATGTCCCCTGGCTGATCCTGGCACCAAGATGGGCCTCCCAGAGCAGAAACTGGGCATCTCTGAGGGTGATTGCTCTGAGCTTTGTTGTTTTAGGGTGTCCATGCCCTGGACAGAGGTAGGCCCCCATCAGCACCAGGGGCCAGCCTTGCTCCCAGCCTGCTGCAGAGCTGCCCTGTGCCTGGGCTGCAGACAGGCACAGCCATTCCCTAAACCGATGCCCCCTCCTGCCTTTGACCATGGGTCAGATTGGGCTCCAAAGGTCTGCTCTTCCAGCAGCTGCCAGAGCCAGCTCAGAGCCTCAGCAAGGCCAGGAAAGAGGAAGATCCAGACAGCACCCTCCAAAGGGGCTCCAAGGCCCTGCCAAAGCCCAGGAGGGTACAAGATACAAACCTGAGCAAAAGCCTGAGATCACAGTGTCACACTCGGAAGAGATGTGGCCATGACCTGCACTTCCTGGGTGTCCTTGCAGCAGCCATTAAACCCTCAGGTTGGGGAAGAGTAGTCTGTTAGCTCTTGGGTGGACCAAGAGGGCAACAATAAATTCTGGGGGTGGCCAGGGTCTGGTATGGAAAGTGGGAATATATGGGAATTTTAAGGTAGAAAAGAGATGTATGAGGATACAGCTGCTCCCTGGGGCTGTTTTAGCTAATGTGGCTGCTAGCAGTGGAGCTGGATGCTGTCTGTGTTGCTGTGGCTGGGAAGCTGGGCAGGAGGCAAGCACTGCCCACACCCCTGCGAGGAGCAAGGAGGACCCCAGGCGTCTCTGAACAAGGACCTTGCCTTTGCTGCAGGGCACCAGCAGTGTGTCACCTCTTGGTGGGTGAGACCAGCTCTGGGTGACACCGTCTGCATCCCAGCTAGCCCAACGTACTGCCCTTCCTGACCAGCATCCCACAAGTGGAAGGGCTCCCAGGGCACTGCTCACTGTGGTGCTGGGGCTGTCAGCTGGGAGGTGAGCACGTGGGGATGGATGAGGCACTGAAGGCTTGGCCAAGGCCAGAGCTGAGAAGACACCCGGACCTGGCCTTGAAGCAGGGCAATTTCTAAGCAGCTTCTCTGGCAAGGGCACATCTAAGCAGGAGAAGGGATGCCAGCACATATGTGCTATCCAAAACAAGCAACACCAGGGAAGGTATCTTAGAGCCAATTCCACACTCAGGGGAAGTTACAGGATCAGCAAAAGTCTCCCAGGGAAATGGCAGCTTCTCTATTCCCCAAGGTCCTCAAGTCAAGCCTGGCCACCTCCCAGGAAGCAGTGCTCTCATATCCCCACATTAGCAGGTCAGATGTTGCCACCTGTGTCCCCAAATGGTCTGGCCAGCCAGAGCTTTTAGGCTCTAACGTCAGTTGGTGACGCTCACAGTCAAGCTTTTCATCTTGGAGATAAACCAGGTTTCAGGGGAAAAAAACGCATATGCTTATCTCATCCAATGCCTTCAACACTTGGCTTGTCTGGACCTACCACATTGCATCTGTTTCCTTCAGGCTGGAAGAATTTTAATTACAATTTCTACCGAGGACGGACAATACAGACAGCTCTGGACTTATCCACCAATGTAGAGGCAACATCAGTGCCTATGGACAACAAAGCACATCTCACCTGCAAATGGAAGACCTCCAGTGCTCTTGAGTGATATGGTCTTAAAAGTGCAATCATGGAGATGACATGCTTGAAAGCAGCCACCTCCCCTGGCCCATCACCTGCAGTTAGGCTTGTTCTTGCGGTGATGCGTGGCATGAAAATGACCCACTGCATTGTTTTCAAGCAGGGCCAGAAGCTGGTGACATGGTGGCCTAGTAGGACTTGAGCCCATACGTCACTCCAAGAGGCTTAGCCCATGTTATTTATACCAAGCTGGCTGGGCAGCCTTTCTCCAGGCCTGCCTTGCCTCGCTTGCTCACGGCAACAAGCAACCAGGCCTGGTTCTGGGGGAAGAGGGACCAACCCCGTCACCACTTGTGCCCGCACCAACAAAGCTGTGCCCAAGCACAACCTGTGCTGAGATGGACTCATTTTGGGATGCCCCAAGCCTGTTATCCTGCTTCAGAACAAGCCTGAAACCTAATGAGCAGCCCTGACCTCCACCAGTCGGTGGAAGCAGTAAAACCTTGTCCTGGCCACCCCCCCCCGCCGAAGCACCAGGATGGATGAGGGATGCTGCAGCACTGACCCGAGCCTGCCAGCAGCGATGGCAAAGCCTTTCCCTCCTGCAGCAATGCAGGAGGCCAAACTTCTGCTGCTCAGAAATGCTCCTTTGCTGCCATGTCCCAGGACCTCACAGGCTGCACACTTTGGCCTGATGTGGTAAGGGAAGATGGAGTTGCTGTATGGATGGGCAACAGGCTGTAGGAATTGCCCAAGGAGATAAGTGGTCCTAACCACAAGGGGCTTTTCCCTGTCACAGGCAGGGCTCAGTCCTTTCACTCTCCTCACACATCCTCTGTTTTGGGATACAAAATCCCAGAGCAGCTCTGGGGAGACAGATCACAGAAATCCATAGTGAGGTTTGCTCAAGATCCACTTCTCTTAAAAAGCTGTCATGCTGCATCTCTAAGACAAACGTGTTTGGCTTTGGGTTGGCCTGGCAACTGCTTTTTTGCTGGTTCATTAACAAATTGCTTAAGACAGTGTGAATGTTACATAGATACAACCATGTTTGAATGTAGGAGCACATATCTGCCTCTGAACATCCTCAGTTGGGGATCTCTAGGTGCCGGTGTACCCTTCCCAATAAAACAGGCTTCAGAGACCAGAGGATGGCAGGAAGGGCATCAACCCCATTCAGGACACAGAGAATAACTTCATTTACGGGAGACAAGGCCCAGCTGATGTCCTTCAGTGTGGCTAAGAGCCATCTCGGGGATGATTTGAGTCTGGAGATCACTGTGTCCATAAACCAAGGAAGTCTTAAACATCTCCCCTCCAGCAGTCTATGGCCTGAACATCTGTTTTTCTCACTGGATTATTTCTGGTGCCCACCTGGAAGACCTCAGCCTTTCTGGAGAACATGTGCCTCATGTACGAACATGCTGGTGGTGCAGCCCAGGTGCCGTCCAGCTGCAGCAAGTCCTGCATGGGCAGAATTGCCCAGGCTCAGCTTCCTTCTTTCTTCCCCAACCCTGGATGAGATGAACTTTGATATTTTCACATCCAGAGCAGCACCACACATCTCCCTCACAGCCACTGGTGAAACGCGCCACGTGTCAAAGCCACGCTGAGCAGTATTCGTGCTACTCTGGGGAGCTGTGCAGTGCTGCTTTGCTACTGGGGCTCTAGCTTCAAGGATTAGTCACTGTAATCATCATAGTAACCTGTGATTAATTTGTCCTTTTCCTATTTGCACTGTTCCCATGAAGGATGTACGTATTTATACCTGCCAGCCAAAGCCATGGGAAACCTGTATAGCCCAGAGAGAAGAAGGACAGAGCCCTGGAGGTCTTGAACTCTTTAGAAATTGAATAACACACCTAAAGGAAACAAGGGAAATGAAATGTATGATCGCACCCACAAATTGCTCTCACTGACTGCACTGGGGAAACAGGGTAAAATTCACAAGGATTTTTACTGCAGGATCACTCCAGGAAGAGTTTCCTCAGATCTGCACAAGGATCTGGGAGTTGAGCAGAGCTTCTCCATCTGGGTAGAGTCAATGGGCCACAGGCCACATCAGGTCCCTTTTGAAGGCATCACCTTTCACTAACGCTTGTCCTCTTCCACCAGGTGTTTCCATCCTCAGCAGAGACCCTGTACCTGGCTGTCAGTGGCTGTAGGTGCTGTTGGTGTAGCCAGTGTTGGCGGTGCTTCAGTGCCAAGAGGAACCAAGAGCTTTCCTGCAGCAGGACAGCATGCACGGGGTGTCACAGCATTCCGGAGGCAATGTGACCCTCTCCCAGGGGTAAGTCACGCTCTCCTACGTGTGCAGCCATGACTTTCTGAGCTGGTTCTTCTCTGCCTTGAACCAAGAGGGAGCAAAACACCAACAAACTGGGGCTCTTGAGGCTCAGCTCACTGGGAATCCAGGCTGGGCTAGTCTCCTGTGCCCACATGGACACCAGGTACAGGCTGGAGGGCAGCTGATGTGTGCCTGAGCTGGTCCAACTCTGAGTGGTCTTTGCTGCTCCCTTAGTGGCACAACGTCAAACCATCTGATGGGCTCCATAAATGACCCTATAGCACATGTGTCAATGCATGTGAGCGTACACATTCATGTGTTTGTGTGTGTACACGAGCAATGCGGAAGCCCATAAATTAATGCACCTTCAGCTTGATCTATTTTTGCACTCTCCAAAACACAAGTGCCAAGCTCCTTCATGCACCGTGAGTTGGTGGACGCAGCATCTGCTTCTCAGCATGCAATTAAAAGCCATGTGACGATGATTCTCTTTTTAAATGTGTTGATTTTGTGGGAAGAGGGAAGGAATCTCTCCTGGGACATTTTTCCTGAGAGGTGCAGGGGAATTAGACCCAGACCTTACTTTTCTTTTTAAGAGGGAAAGAGTCTTAAGAGTCTTAAGACTTATCCTCTATGTTGGTGGCTTTTTTCAACCTTCTTGCACATGCAGACACTGGTGGGTGGATGTAGGCCTGCCAAAGTGAGGTTTGTCATTCTTGGTAACCTTCCGTGGTCACATACAGGCAAGTATTTCTCAGCCCCTGGAGTAGACTGTGGCTTAGAGACTGAAATTGCTCTAACCTGTGAAGGTGAGCCCTGAATTTTGCATATATTTTTTCAAGCTTCTCCAACTTGAAGCTGATGTTGAAGGCGAGACAGACTCTGGTGACAGGGCTAAAGGTCCCAGCAGAGGCTTTGCCAAGCACCCGTTCCTATACTGACACATCGGGCAGGCGGCACTGTGCCGCCCTCGGGACTCCCCAGCATTGGGGATTGGGAGAGTGGGCTGCCCAGGAAGCGACTGGCTTCAGGGTCTGCTCCTACCCATGGGGGACAGAGTGCAGAGACCCTCTCCTCCTCACCCATCCACTTCACCATCACGCTGAGATCAGGCTCTGCCCCTGTGCAGGCAGGAGGATGCAACGTGCATCCCTGCAACGGTCCCACCAGGACTAGCCAGCCCCGTGCCCTTCACTGCCTCCTCTTCCTCTGCTTGGCAGAGACCTTGCCAGACCTGGCTCTGGGGCAGCACACAAGTTTCATACCCTGCGCCCCAAGATGAGCTCGGAGCATCCTCAAGGAGCAGCATCTGGCCCCTGAAGTCTCCCCGTGCCCTCAGCAAAGGGGTGGTGGGAGCAGTGAGGTGCCCCAAGCAGCCTGGGTGAGTCATGCACCAGCAACCCTGCGGCAGGTCCCCAGGGCCCCTGGCTGTGCCCCGAGGCTGGCAGCAGCCGCAGCCCTACCCCTGTCTCCTCCCTGTACCTGGAGGTGCAGCACAGCAGGCTCAGCTCCGAATGAGCCTGTGTCCCTGAGTCATCACATCCCAGCGCTGGCCAGGCACGGATGGACCCTTGAGAAGTACAGATGGGGACGCCGAGTGACACGCTACGGCAGCGAGTGCTGTATGTGGGTGCTGAGGTCCCTTAAGACCTCGTCTAGGCAGGATTTGAGCGTGGGGCTCCTCAGTGCGGCACAGGCAGGCAGGCATCCGGGCACAGGTCAACTCTGCGGGAGGCTGTATAGGCAAGGATGCTCTGTGGGAGGATCAGCTGGTGTCCTGGGGGAAAGGTGTTTTCTTGCTGTCTCTGGAAGTGAGCAGGGCGCTCCCTTAACCTGGGGCTGCTCTGCTTCTCCCATGTCATGCTGTCCATGACAGCAACTCGAGCAAAAGGAAGCCCTCGGGGAGGTTTCTCTCCTCTTGCAGGTGAAGGGGTCCAGGGGTTTTAAGATCCAGCACAGGCATCACCTCTGTACACTCTGGTTACATGTCTTGTACCAGCCCACCATGGTGGCAGGCATTGCACAGGTGTCACCCCTGCAGCACGGCCTGTCTTGCCTCACTGGTGATGGTTTAATGAAGTAAACCCAGTCTCCTCCTCCTCTCCACTGCAGGGTGCTGCAGGAGAGCGGGGACCAGGCTGTGCAGGGTAAGCTTGGGGCAGGCTGCCCTGAGAAGATCCAAGGAGGCCCTGGGGCAAGAGAGGATGGGAGGAATGTCCATGTGGTGGGAATGGGATGAAGATTTGGGGATGGGTGTATTCAGAGGTGGGACCAGCTGCCACACTTCAGTGAGATTTTTGTAACCAGCACCAGAGCAAAGCAACTGGTTCTCCAGTGGAGCTCCCTGGGAGGTGGCTGCAGAGCGAACAGAAGATACACCAGAAGGACGTGGTCCTCAGGCATCACCTCCAGGGCTGAGCACACTCAGCTCCAACCCCAGCCAGATGAAAGCAAATCCTAGAGAGATGCAGCCATTGCTGCTGGATACTGCAGGGAGGCACAGGGACAGCCCCCCTAGCACACACCCCACGGCTCTGGGGGGTGACAATCCAGTTCTGCCCATCTCGTACTCACTCATCTCGTACCCCTGCCCACCTCCTCCCAGCTCTCCAGGGGCCTTCAAAACCCATCTTGTTATGGCACCAGCTGGTCAGAAGAATAATCCGTGTCTGGAGGGAAGCCAGGGCAGAATGCAGCTCTGGAGGGGGGGCCTGCCAGAGCGAGCCATGGCAACACGGCAGCATCCTTCTTCCTTGGGAGGGAGCCCAGCAGAGATACCCTGCCCTGGGGTCAGCCCCAGGCTTGGACATCTTGCTCCTTATAAGCAAGCATCTTCTGCAGGTAAATCTTTGGGGAATCCCTGCCCAAAAGGAGGCTGGTGCAGTGAGGGAGAGCCAGGGAAATAGTGTGTTAGCCGCATTGGTGCCCAGGGAAGGGGGAGGTCTGGGTACCCTGCAGACTGGTCCTAACTTGGGGGGAGCAGCTCCAGCTGAAAACTGCACCTCAGGGCAGGAACTGACCCACTAAGACCAGGAGCTTCCCGTGGCAGCCTGAGGAGCACCTCGAGCCCGGTGGGAGGGGAGAGCTGGACCCTGCAGGGTGCTCCTCCAAGTGCCCTGTCCCTTGCTCCTATGCAGCATTTTGCCTGCACAAACCCTGCTCTCTCCCTCCGGACACCCACGCTTCCCCGATAGCCCCGCTATAGCACTGATGCCCAGCTACCAGTTATCATTTTCAGTCTGGAATGGTATTTTTCAGGGAAGAACAGAGCAGTTTGTTACTAAACCCTGAAGGGAAGGATTGAGCCAGATTTCCATGATGCTGCCTTCAACCTCCATGTGTGTGTCTGTGTGTGTGTGTGCTCTCTCCCAGTCTATTTCAGCGCAGAGACAATGAATGAAAATAAGGGATTCACTGTGGCACTGGTCTCTGTCCTCTCTAAAGAGGATGAGCTGGATGGGGCCCTGCCTGGGGGTGCGTGGGTGGCTGGTCCAGCTTCAGCCCCCCCGGCTGGGCTGGGGGCAGCCCCTCTCCCCACCCCAAAGGCGAGGAGCCCAACCCCTCCAAAAGAAAACCCAGCAAAGCAGAAGAGCCGACCTCCCCCCTCCCCAAAGCTGATCCTGCAGCAGAGAAACAACGGGGCATTTCCCTGCCTTTTTCCTTTCATTTTGCTGCTGGCTGGGATCTAACCCCCAATGCAGCACCCCAGGGCGCCGGGGGGGGTGCGTGGTATGGCACAGCCCCCCATCCCCGGGGCAGGTGACGACTGGGAACAAAGCAGGAACATCAATCCAAGGGGATATCCCCCCCCTTCAGATCACCACCCACCCGATCACACCACCAGCCCCGGCCGCACCATCTGCAGCCTGCGCGGGAGGGTTTCGCCGCACAACGCGGCGGCTGCCGGAGCCACCCCACCCGCGGGGATTTCACCCACGTACACACACACACACCCCCGAAAAAAAAAAAAGAGACCCGGCACCGGCTGGCCACGATGCCACGGAAATAAATCCTGCAAGAGGAGCGGGGAGGGACGAGCCAGGCTTTACATGGCTGCGGGGAGCCCGGGGGAAGTTTCCACCGGTTCCTGCCGTTTCTGCGCCTGATTTAGTTATTTTTTTAATGCGGAGTTTTTCGCTTTAATTTTGCTACCGGGAAAGGACCCGCAATCCGCTTCCCCCCCTCCCAGCCTCGGGCGTTTTGGAGAACACCCCGCCACCCACCCCCCCGCCATCAAGACGTAGAAAATATCATCTTGCAACAGCCGGGGGAAGGAGGAAGCAAACCCGGGGCTGCTCCGTTCCCACCCGCCTTCCCCCCCTCCCCGGAGCTCGGCCGCCAAAAATAGCATGGTGGATCGCGACCCCAAAGGGCGCAGAAATGCCC
>JANZLQ010000055.1:10428483-10453598 GCA_026212715.1 Elanus axillaris | reverse complement strand
CCGCCTGCTCTTCCCCTCTTTCCTGGACTTTAAACTTCTTGGTTTTTTGTTTCCACCACGTTGCAGTTTCCCTGTGTTTTTGCCTGTCCCCTTGGCTGGGCACAGCCGGGGGCGGGGGGGCACCCGAAGTGCCTGTCTGCCTCCCAAATGAAAGGCTGGGTTGTGCCGGGGGTGTTTGTGTTGGCTTCGCGGGCCGGGGAGCTTGTTCATGCGCTGAGCTTCCCCGGGCTGCGGGGAGGGAAGGGGGGGAAGCTGGGCTCCGGAGAGACGCTGGCAAGCCGGGTCCTGTGGAGGGAAACCACTGTCAACATGGGGTTTGCTGGGGCTGGGCCGGCAGATGAACTTTCTCCCCCTTAGCAGTGCTGGGGGATCCCTAGGGAAGCCCCCCCAAGGGCTCTGGCGTGGGGGGGAAGAACTGGCTGCACCCCTGGGATGCCCCAGGCCTGCCCCAGCACAGGCAGGACACAGCAGCCCCCCCTCGCCACCGCTGTGGGACGGGGAAGGGTGACAATGTGGTCATTGAGAGCCGGGCCGTCCCGGGGCGACTGCCCGGCAGCGCCTCTGCCCCCGGCGCAGGATGTCTGGTCAGCGCCGCCTGGGAGCTGCTGGACGTGGGATTACGGCTTCTGTACAGGCACGGGTTTGTGCCAAGCGGTGGCTGGGAGGGCGGTGGCGGGGGGGCAGGGCTGCTAATTGGTGCCTGTGGTGACTTGCTTGACCCCTGTAAGTGGGGTCAGTCCTCTGTTGGGGTGCTGTGCCACCCCCCCCATCCGGGCCACCTTGCGTCACTTGTGATGCAGGCGCTTCGCTCCCCGGGGCTCCCGAGAAGGCAGGACTTGACCTCCGAGCCCTTTTGTGCTCCAGCTTCGGTTTCAGCTCCCCAGGCTGAAAAACCCTCCTCTCCGCCAGGTTTAGCAACCCCTCTGCAAAGCTGCACCTAGTCGGGTGGCACGGAGGAGCGTGGCTTCACACTGGACCTTGTGTGCCTTGCGGAGAGCTCAAGGGCTCGGGGAATGCCGGGGTTTTGGAAGTGGCTCTGCTGTATCTTTCCTCCATCTCTGCCATAAAGCCAGGGGAGCGGTTCTGACGTCCTTTTTACCCAAGGGCTTTGGGGAGAAAGCTGCTGCGGGTCCAGCACTGATGGAGCAGCATGGTACAGCTGCCACGGTACCGGCACACATACTCGATGTCTCGCGGTGTACAGTAGAGCCCATTCGCCTTGCCAGACCCTGCCGTCCTGGGCCAGCTGGCAGGAATGCTTACGTGGTATGTAGCTCAGCAGGACGCCAGCAGGTTTTCGAGCTTTGAAGGAGAGCTTGTAACGCACTGTGGGGTTTTCATGTTGCATAGTTAAAGCTCGATGCGGCTGATCCATGAGGCTGTACTGGCTCGGGTCTGTGCACGGCTGCTCACCGCAGCATGTTTGGGTCCAAAGCACATCCTAAATCTCCTTTTAACTTACTGGTTCTCTGTACAGAGATAGGTCCCTGTCCAAGCCCTGTGATCTTAATCCTGAAGAATAACAAGAAAAAGCCTGGCTGGGTTTCCTATGCAGGAAACTCACTGCTGGGCCAGAAATTAGGTGTTTGCAAGGCCAGGCTGGATGGTTGCACCCTAGCAGGGACCGAGCTGTTACACCAGGGGGTTTCAGCCCATAGTTGGGGGGCTGGGGGCTGCAGATGAGTTTTCATGGGGAAAATAGGATTCCTGTGAAATAGGATTATGAAGATTGGGCTGGTACATGTCCTGTGCCATGCTGCAGCTCTGAAGGTTCAGAGTGAGTAGGGAGGACCTCCCTGGGAGAGACTGGAGTCCATTGGATTCACTAAGCACCTCTCCGCTTTCTGCCCCGTCTCCTTGCTGGGTGAAAAGCCCCCAGAGCTGGGAGGGGCCGTAACCCAACAGGCAAGGCACGACTTGCTGTCAGGCATGCAAAGCAATGCATTGGGGAAAACTCCGGGTTTTCCTGCCTAGCTCGGCCTGTTCTCTGCTGCCACTGCTCTTGCCGGCACCCAGAGAGAGATTCATCCCCTCTCCAGGCAACTTTTCCGAATTGTCCTCCCAACTTTGGGGAGTTTGGAGGAGCTGCCCAGGCTGATGCGACCCCTAATTGCAGCAGGGACGAGAGCTCTCTGGGCTTGGCAATGCTCCCTGTGGCTTCAGCCCCCATACACCCCCAGAACTGTGCCACCTAGGCACGCAGCAAGCCCTGGGTCTGTGGGGAGATGCTGAGACCCTGGGCCAGATCCTTCCCCCCTGCTGGGAGCAGAGCTCTGAGCTCTGCAGGTGGGTTAAAGACAGGAGGGAGGTGGCAAAAAACCTTCCCATGTCATGCACGGCACGGTCCCCTCTGCATTGGGACGTCTGCCATGAAGGCTGTGCTGTGAAGGTCCCATGCCATGTCGAGCCCACGTGGCGGTGGCTGCGGTGAGGCTGATGCCAACATCTCCTGGAGGTCACGAGCCACACATGTGTTGGTGGCTCAGGACCACGGTCTTTCCTCCCACTCATGGTGCTGGTGGGACTGGACCTCTCCTGCTGCCTGAGCAGGCATGCAGGCAGCATCCCTGCCAGCACTGGCGATGCTCCTCTGTGGTGGGGTTGAAAGGGCAGCCCAGGGGGTGTGATCCACACATTTCAGGCCATGCTGCCTGCTGCTCCTGCATCTCTTTCTCCAGGGTCTCTATGACTGGTAAGTACTTCCTTCTGCCACCCTGCTTCAGACATCATCCTGGCCTGAGTCACCCAGCTTGTTTGTCAACACCCTTTGGCTGCCCCCCTCCTCTTCCTCCCAAATGTGGGTTGGGAGCTGCTCCCGACCTGCTCCACGGGCTGGAGCAGGGACTGGCTCCCCCTCCTTGCGCAAGAATGCCCAGCATGGACACCATCGCCTGGGGACCCGAGGGTGACAGACATGGGATGTCCTGCCAGGGCTCCCGGGAAAGCCGAGACATCAGTGGGTGCCTTGGGTTTTTGCACAGTGTCCCCTCCTGTCCAGGGCAATAGGTGCCCTCAGCAAGGGGCTGGATGAAGCTCTTCCCTTGTGCTGGAATAACTCCTTCCCTAGTGCATCCCAGCCCCATGGACCCCTTCTCCAGGGGGTGAGGTGGAGTGTGGCTGGCAGGAACTGGGTGGCTCTGCCCCACGGGGCTCATGGTCCTGGGCACCCGGTGGGTGGGAGAGCCCAGGGATGCAGCAGGAGCTGCCAGGTGCCTCTGCGGCCAGAGGGATGGGGAGGTGGGCGGCAGTGTAGGGAGGGTCCCTGGGAGCTCACACCTTGATCTGGCATCTCCAGGGAGTCGCTGGCTCGTTAATTGCTGAATAAACCAGCTGTTAATATGGGGTGGGACTTCCTACAGACAGCAGCCCACACAACAGTGGCAGAAGTGACACTGAACCTCACCCCTGGTGCCAGGCCCACAGCCTTTCTACTCCAGTGAGCCTTGTCCGGCATTGCTGGCTGCATATCCCTGATGCCGCCAAGGAGCATCCTTCTGCCGGGAGGCTGGATGCCGATGGTACAGGCTGTGGGGTCGAGTCTGGAGTTGCCCAGCAAATGCCGAAAGGCACCTGGTTGTGGTGTGCCACAGGGGGGCAGGTTGCCGGCGGTGGGAAGAGGTTTGCCGTGGCTTCCTTAAGCGCGACGCTCATTTCCTAGCCTTGGCCACAGATCAGCTCCAGCCAGCACAGGAGGCGGTGGCTGCTGGTGATGGGCTCTGGGGTTGGTCTTGAGGCTGAAACCCTCACCCTGCCCCGGGGCGCGGGAACGATGCAGGGAGGCTCTGAGGGATCAGCACTGCAATGTGCTGGAGATGTGGAGTAGTTTCTTGTAACAAAGTGTGTGTCTTCTTTCATCGTGAAATAAATAACTCCCCTGGCATGTCAGGGCTGCCTGCCAGCGGGGAAGGGCTGGTTCTGGCAAGCCAGGGCTTACCCGCAGCCGTCATGTTGGGGCACAGGGCTCGCTCGGAGCCAGCGTGTTGGGGCAGGGGATGTCACTGGCTGCCGGGGCCTCTTGTGCTGGTGGCATTTCCACATGGGCAGGAGGTGGGAGCCCTCCTCGCCCTGCCTGTGCTCAGCCCTGGGACAGAGCCTGCCTTCCCTCCCGGGAGGGCTTTCCCTGCCTCCCCCAGCAGGGGCTTAGCCAAAGGCCTTGCCTTGAGCAAGCTGGAGCATGCATGGAGGGCGTCCCTGCTCTGCCAGGGAGCAGGAGGGCTGGGGACAGGAGGAGCAGAGGTGGCATCGCAGCTGAGAGCTCTCCTTGGCCCCTCAGGTCAGCCCAGGGAGAGAAAAGCACCCCACAGACCAGGATTCCCCCCCACTGCAGTATCTGACACCCCTAAACTCATTGCAGAGACCCAGCAAGGGAGGCACAGTAAAGAGCTGGGATTTCCCAAGCCTTTGCCTCCCTCCTGCCCCCAAATCGCTGCAGAGGCTAGCTCTGAGCCCAGGGAGGCTCGCTGCCTCTTTGCACACCCCCTGTCAGCCCTATTCCACCCTCCCGGGGACCAGCAGGTTCCCTCTGCCTGAGCCCTGCGGCAGGTTGCAACAAGCCACTGGCTCCCACTGCTGGCTTTGCCACAACTATGGCACTGCTGGTTCGGCCCCATGCTGCGAACAGCAAAGGTGCCATGTGGGCATGGGGACAGTCACTGAAACAGCCAGCGAAAGAGCCCGGGGTTAGGCGTGGAGACAGCCCTGGTCCATGTGGAACCAATGGGTGGTGGGTCCCACGGACAGACCCTGCAGCTGGCCTCATGTGCAGGAGCCTGGTCCCAGCCCGCGGGGAAGGAGCGGTGTCAGACCCAACCGTCCCATTTCCATCCCTCTTACAGCATCCCATGACCAGACTTTATTTCACAACCCAGACAGCAGGTCTGCCCTTGCTCCCACCAAGATGGGAGATGGGGGGAAGCTGGAAAGCTCTCTGCTTGCAGGATGGGGCTCTTGCCTCCCACATCGCCAGGACCCTGGGCTCTGTGTCTCAGACGTTTTCAGCAGGCAGAAGGGCTGGAGGGATCCAGGGATGCTTATCCACAGGAGCTTGCCAGGCGAGGTTTGAAGGCAGGTGAGCACCGGCTCTCCAGCACAAGGCTGAGCGCACACTTTGCCCCTGCAAGACCCAGGTCTGGTCCCACCACCCAGTTTGCAGAATGTGTCACTGCACCCTTGGGCTGCAGCACCCGGAGCCCAGCTGGTGTCTGGCCGAGAGATCCCCAAGCAGCAGCTGTGCTCCCTGGCTGGCCCCTGAGCCTTGCCCCATGCCTGGATGTGCCCACACCAGCTCTATGCAGAGCCCGGTGTCGGGGGTGGAGGGCAGGAGGGGAGGAAGAAGCAGAGCAGAGCTGCTCATTGCAAGCAGACTTCCTCCCAGCCTCCTGGGCCGGAGGGGGAGGAAGGAGTAAAACTCCACCTTTTCCCCCTTTTCAAAGGGAAAGGGCCGTGGTGTTTGGTGCAGATCCTGTCTCCGGCTAGTAGGGCACGGTGCCCTTCTCCATGCCCTCCTGTCCTTCCCCAGCAGGGATCTGTCCCTGCCTGCATCTGGGCTCCCAGCCCCACTCTGGGGAGCTTGGACCCCTCCTCTATGGGAGTCCCCAGGATGGGAAGTCCCCATGCAGCAGGGATGGATGGGACACTCTGCCCTGGACCTGGCCAGGGACCTGGGCCAGGACCTCCTTTCCCTCTTGGTTGGTGGCTCCTGGGGCACGGGATGCTTGGTCTGGCTTCCTCTCTCCCACTGCCAGCTCTGCTCAGCTCTAGGCCCCAGTGATGGCCCTTGTGGGGTTTCCCTGCATGAAGGGATGTGTCCCACAGCTGGGGTGACCTCAGTGCCACTGCGTGGGGCAGGAGAGTGGGGCTGCCTGCTCCCAGGCACCCAAAGCAGTGATGGCTCAGCCATGGGAAGCATCCTGAGCCCCTTCCTCTGCTCCCAGCGCATGCAGGCCATCACTTGAGACCAGGACAGAGCCTTGCCTTGGGAATGTCCCTGCTTTGGGAACACCCCTGCCTTGCCTCTCCCTAGGACCTGCTTTGCTCTCCTGGCTGCTCCCCACCCTCCTGCAGCAAGGAAGACACTGGTGATGCTCCATGCTGCCGGGTGCTGGCTGCCAGCCCCATGGGGCAGGTGCCCATCAGCCCAGGGTGTCCATGGCTCACCAGGGGCTGTGCTGCTTCTGGAGCATCCTTGGCCATGGGAGACACTGACCCTACGGCCACCCTTAGCCAGGGCATCACCCTTCATCAGGAGGAAGGAGCAGGCGTGGGGGCATGGTGGGGACCCTCTGTCCTGCCCGGCCTCATGAAGGAGTTCGGCACAGGAACTCCCCCAGCAGCAGGGCCTGCGGCAGAGCCCAGAACAGGCTCAGGGCTGTTTTGTTCAAGTAGCTCTTGGTTTTTTTTTTTTTTTGGATGTACATAAAAGTCTTTGTTCGGTCTCCTCCTGGGGTGCTGGATTGGGTTTCCTACTGGCACTGCCCAGCTTGGTGACAGAAGAGTGTGCCAGGTTCAGCCTGTCTCCCTGGGGCTGGGCATGGGGGAGGCACAGGGGACTGGCTGCTTGTCCCCTGCCGAGCAAAGAAGCGTTTGCTGCGACATCCTGGAGCAAGGACCACCACCACCCGCTGTCCCCAGCACCCGGAGCATGAGAGACACACTGGTGCCCAAGTTTGATCTGGCCCCTTTGCCATGGGGACCACCCTGATGCCACAGCTCCCAGATGCTACGGGGCCCCATGTGGGTGCCCAAAGGATGCTGCTGCTGCCAGTGCGGCACCCCACAGCGGCACTGCCTGTGACCTGGCATTGACTCGGCTGTGGTGGAGGTTGTGCCACACCGGAGCAGATGCAATGCTGCTGGGCTGGTGCTGGTGGATGAGGGGAGCCTTACCGGGGAAGGGGTGATGTTGGCAGCACCCGCTGTGGGTGAGCACCAAAGGGTTGGTGGCTCTTCTCCAGCCTGGCCAGGTGCTGGTGGGACCCTGGGGGACAAGGGACATCTGGGGTGATGTGACTGCAGCCAGGATGATGGCAGCGGGTCCTGGTCTGGCACAGGGTTTGGGGGGTGGTATCCAGCTTGAGCCGAGCTGCTCCCCAGGGATGCTTCAGCTCCCCACAGCCACCTCCCTGCCCGTGGGATGTATCCTGACTGTCTTGCAAGTGCAGGCACCTCTTCTGGTGGGCTTGAACCTGATCCCTGTGCCCACCGGGCAGCTGGCACTTTGGGCTTGGGTGGGTTTAGTCCAGCTGGGGTGCCTGTGTGGGCACCTGTGCCCCATGGCTTTGGAGCATCATCACCCCTGAAGGCAAAGCTGATCAAAGGGAAAGGGATGGGGCAGGAGGGTCTTGCCTGGGTCAGGCAGGACTGGGTGGGCAGGAGGAGATCCCCTCCTGCCCCCACCCTCAGAGGCTGTTTGGGCAGGGAGGTTCAGGGCGGACATCTTGTGCTGGGCTCAGTCCAGCCCTGACCAGCTTCTCCAGAGATATTCAAAGGCTCCAAACGCTGTTTATTATTCACACGCACATTCCTTGCATGCAGCCCCACAGCAGCCTGTTCCCGGGGAGCAGCGGGAGACCAGCATCCATGTCGCGGGAAAACACCCGCCGGCATGTAACCGGACGCTAATCCCTCGTCTGCTGGGCTGGATGCGGCCCGAGCCGTGGGAGTGGGCTGAGGCAGGGGGCCGAGTCCGGCTTCGTGGTTGGGATTGGGGAGCAGGAGCAGTGGGTGAAGGGTGTCCAAAGCGTGGTCAAGAACACCATTGGGGCTTTTTGGCTGTTCCTAGGTTGAGGAGCTGCCGCTGAAAGAGCTGCTTCATTTTTGGCTCCTTGGATTTCGTGGTCTGCTTCAGATCCTCCTGCGGCCGTGGCGGGCATGGCTCTGCTTCGGCAGGTTTGTTTGCTCTGGGCTGGGAGGGGAGCAGCCTTGTGCAACCGCTGCGCCTGGGCGCGGTGCTGGGAGACGGGTGGGTGCTGCGGCGGTGGGGATAGACCCCCTGGGGAGCATCTCTGGGGACATCCCGGGGGACACGGGGTGCTGCCAGCAGTTGGGATGGGGGATGCCGCAGAGTGGCGGGTGCTGGTGAAGGGTGCACCTTGCAGGCGGCGAAGCAGAGAGCCGTGTCCCTGATGGGTGCCCCAGCCCTGAGCTGGCACCGTGGGCGCTTCTGACTCATCCGGGGGCAGAGACGTGCACAGCAAAGGCAGGGCGAGAGAGGATGAACCGGTTCAGGCCAGGGCCCATCTGGTTTCTGCTCTGAGGCTGCCTCATCCCTTCCTGCCGCTCAGCCCCCGTCCTGCCCACCCTTCCCCACAACGGCGTGAGTCAGAGGGCAGCCGGCCGCTCGGCTCGTCCCCGGGGCTGCTGGCAAGGGGGTGGCAGGATGCGTCCCCGTTCAACCCGGACCCCACTTCTGAGCTGATTTGTAGCTGAAAATATTCCCGATGGATTTTGGAGTAGTGCTGGTGCCTGGCAGCAATCCCTGTCCTGCCGGGTCCCTGGTGCTGAGCTGTGCCCTGGGTGCAGGCATCAGAGCGGTGCAGAAAAAGCCAGGGCAGGCACTAGGAGCAGCTTCCACTTCCAGTTTGTTCCAGATAAGCTCAGTCTAAATCCTGATAGCAGCCTGGAGCAGAAATGCCCTGGGCTGGTTTTGGGTGGGTTTGTGTGAAGGGTGCATTTGGGTGCAGGGAGGCAAGAGGGGAACTGTCCCTGGTCTTTGCTTTTCCTCCCCCAATCCCTTTTTCCCTGTTTCAGTCTTTATGAGAGGGGAAAATAAAAAGTGCTACTGGGTCAGCCCCTGGGTTTTGCCATTCTCAGGAACAAATCCTCCCTCAGCCCCTTTTCTGCCACGGTGTCTCTCCAGGTGGGGAGCCAGTGCCTGACACCCCACCCCCAGCCCCAGCATCACCCTGGGATCTGTGCTGGAAACCCCCTCCCACGGGGATGCTCAGGGAATGCTCAGCTGGGCTGAGTCAGGCCCTTATGAAGCCATTTGTGTTTCTGGGTGGAAATGAACTCAGATTCAAATTCCCAAAACCCTAAACTGCCAGCTGGGGCTTAACCCTTTGGGTGCATCCATCGGTGCTGTGGGATGCTTCCCCGGCTCCCTGCAGGGAGGTGCAGTGACTCTCGGTTCTTCTTGGTGCCCCCTTGACAGTGGCACCGCTGGCACAGTCCCTTCTGCTGGTTGTTGTGTTGCTGATGCTCAGCCTGCTCAGAGCTACCACGTGCTGTCACACTGCCTTTCCTAAAGTCTTGCAGGGACAAGCCTGCACTGAGGTGGGCCCAGCACTGCGGTGGGGCGAGCCGGCGGGCAGGGCGGGTGGCACAGCAGCAGGGCTCTGTGCCCGGTGAGGACAGCCTGTGTCCATGGGCCATTCCCAGCTCAGCAGCTGCGGGTGGTGCTCAGGGCTCATAGGGTGCTGCTGTTTTGAAGCCTGGCTCAGCACCCCATCCCTGGTGTGCTGTGCATCCCTTCCTCAGCATGCTGTGCACCCCATCCCCAGTGTGCTGTGCACCCCATCCACATGTGTGTGCACCCTGTCCTCGCCATGCTGTGCACCCTCTTCCTGCCGTGCTGTGCACCCCGACCCTGGCGTGCCATGCACCCTCGGTGGGGGATGTCCAGACACACTGTCTGCATGTCAGGATCTGGGGCATGCAAGGGCAGCCGAGAGGCAGTGAGCAAACCCCCCAGGTGTGCATAGGCCAGGCAGTGGTGCAGGATTGCTCTAAGGGGTGACCCGGACACCCTTCACCCAGCCGGTGGCATCAACCTCCCTGTGGTGGCCTTGTCCTTGGTTTCCCTTACTGGAAGAGCCACCCTCATTGTCCTTCCGGGCCGCTGGGAGGAACCAGAGCAGCCCGAGGCAGGGGGTCAGCATGGGAAAGTCGGCGCTTGGGTGACTTTCCAGGTGGTGTGTGCACCGCAGTGCTGCCCATCCTTCCCGGCTCCCCTCTGGCCAACCAGGTGCAGGCAGGATGCCAGTAGCTCCACTAACCTCCTCGCACACCGGCGTTGGGAACCAGGGCCTGGACGACCACTCCCTGGTATGCTGGGGACAGCCCGGGATGAGCAGTGCCCCACCACCTTGCACCAGGAGCTGGTGGCCGGGAAGGGCCTTTTGGTTTCGCTGCCTTGGGGTGGAAATCAGCGTCTGTTCGTTCTTGCATCCCCAAGGTGCGAACTGGCCGGGCTGGTGGCACTGTGTACCAGCCCATGGATGTTGCTGTCAGTGCCACCAGTTCTGGGGCTGCTGGAAGCCTGTGCTCCCCGCAGCAACCCGACCCCCCCCCCCGCCCACTCGCTAATCATTTACTGTCTAAATCAGTGATTAACTCCTTCGCCAGCAGCCTTGGCAAGCCTGGCTGGGCCAGCACATGCTGCTTACAGGTCCCCTGCCAGCGGGATGTCCTATGGGCCATTACCACCATGGCACAGAGGGACCTTCACCAGGGTAGAGACCCCCGGGTGTCCGCTCCTCCCTTGCTTTTGCAAACACATCCCGGTGCCATCACCCCCTTGCTGAGCTGGCAGTGAGGGGACACGGGATGCCTGCGTGGAGGCAGGGAGGGCTGGGGCTTTCCTGCGGCCCCGCTGAGTCAGGCTGTCCCGCGGGGGCTGGGGAAATGAGCCAGGCGAGGTTTCATCACGAGCGCTGGGGCCATGGCTCAGCCAGTCCAGGGGTCTGCTTCAATAAGCTTTTTTGTCCTTTTTTTTATTTATTTTTATTTTAATTTTTTTTTGGACCAGAGGGAAAATTCCCTGCCTCTGGTGAGGCATTCCTGCTCCCAGCTGCTGCTCCTGCTTCCACTCATCTCAGCTACATAAACCCAGGGGGGCTTCTGGGGAAGGCTGGGATTTTAAAGGCATTCCCATCCCCTCTGAATATATTTAAGTAGCAGCAGAAGGATGACAGGGTCTCTCATCTGAAGGTGTGTCTGGTGCAAGGGACATGGGGCTTTGGGCTTGCAAAACGGGATGTGGGCTGAAGGGAGGTTGCGGATGACTGTTCCTGCTCAGATTTGTCAGATGCTGGCCTCCAGCCTCTTCTGCAGGGGGGGTGTGCATGTGTGTCTGCACGTGTGTGAGAGCATGGATGTGCATGGGTGTGCGTGGGCGCGTGTGTGTCTGGGTGTGCATGGGTGTGTGTGCATGTGTGTGTTCATGGGTGTGCACATGTTTGTGTGTATTTGTGCATCTTTGTGCCTGGGTGTGCATGGATACATGTGCTGCTTCAGGCATGAGCAGCTCAGCTGCAGAGCACCCTGTGCTCACAGTCCCCACACAGCCCCGTGGGGTGCGTTTGGGAGAGCCCAGGGGTGCTCCCACCTGGCCATGCATGTCTGCAGTGATGCTGCCCCGCTCAGCACTGGGGACCCGCTGCCTGTCCCTTGGGGTCATGAGCATGGTGGCCGTGCCCCGGGGGCCAGCCAGGCCAGCCCGGGGGGAGCCGGGGAGCAGGAGGCTGCTCTGTGTCCCCAAAGGCATAGCTGCCAGGACCTTGCCCTGGCTACTGCCAGGACATTGGGCAAGGAGGGGTGAAGTCTGTTTTGGGTGCAGAGGAGCAGTGCACCCTCGCCTATCTTTTCCCTTTAAGCTTTAACCCTTTTCTGCCCACCCAAGATCCTGCCACATCAGGAAAGGGGAAAGGACATCTCCAACCTCAGTGTATTGGGTATCTTTGAAGGGGCGTGGCGGGGATGCTTGTCTGAAGAGCAGCTTTGCTGAGCATCCCTGGCAGAGCCTGCCTGGCAGCGTGCAGCTCAGCCCAGTGCCGGGGGAGGCCGAGCTGGTCCCCACCCCCAGGGAGCCAGCTGGGCTGAGCCACATCCCTGTCCCTGCCCTGCCAGGCTCTGTCCCACCTGGGATGGGCTGTGATGCTCCAGCAGCCCTGATCCTTCAGATACCTCTGTCAGTCATGGATGCATCCTCTCCTCCTCCATCCTCGGCGAGCAAGAAGGGCATCGCTGTTGGGTGGGGAACCAAGCAAACTGCAGCAAAACCCGTGCAGGATCTGACCTCCCTGCTGTCAGATCTGCTGACTCTGCTGGCCACAGCCTGTGCTATTTAAAGCATCACTCTCATTTTCACATGATTTCAAGGGTAATGAGGAAAACGAGCTCTGGCCACACACTCGTGCCGGCAGGTCTCTCTGCAAGCCAGAGGCTGCCAGGATGGTGTTTCTGGAGCCTTAGTCTCCCTGCCACGGTGAAACAAACTGCAGGCAGCAAATACAAGCAGCTGGAGGGAAGGATACAGTCCAGCTGTCCGTGCTGTTCTCTGGGTGATAAGGTCTCTGGGCTAGACCTGGAGCTCATGGCTTGTTTTTTCCCCTTGGCTTTGGTCTAAGAGGTGCCGGAGCTGGGGCTGGCCCTGGTCATATGGGAGGTCAGGGTAAGAGCTGGTTTCTGCCTTGGTCTGTGTACGTGTGGGGCTGCTGCTGCTGCTGGAGATGCATCCAAGGGAAGGACGCAGCCAGTCCAGGCTGCTGGACCAGCTTGGCAGCTGCCATGGTTTTTGGAGTCCCTCTGAGGGCAAGATCCACCTCTTGCCCTGGTTCAAAGAGACTAGAACTGGACCAGGGCTGCTCTGGCCGGGCCGTGACCTCTCAATATGCAAGGGCTGCCCATGCCTTTGGGGGTGCAACCCGTATTGCCAGCGGCACTGGCAGGTCCAGGGCTGTTGCCTTCCTGGCCAGCCTGTGCCATTGTGCAGGCGCTGCTTTGGGCTTGGCTGCGGTGGCACGACCGGTCGGGGGTGTGGGCAGGAGCAGGAGCTGCCTCTCCCCGCCGGTTTCACCCAGAGGAGCCTCGGGCTCCACGGTCCTCGGGTGTCATCCGGGACAAGGGCAAACCTGTGTTGCCTGTTTCATCCCCTTGCCAGGGTGTCCTCATGGGAGCTACTTGTTCTGCCATGTCCACGGTGGCAGTACTGGCTGGGTGGGTGATGGGGAGAGTGTGTGGGTCCCTGGGGACCGGGCTGGAGCGTGGCTGGGGCTGTGGAGCTGATGTGACATAGCCAGACCCTGCTTCTTGCTCCCTGCATCCTGCCCAGCCCCGTGTCCAGCCTGGCCTCGGTGGTTTTCCTGGTGGCTGGGATACCTAGAGCCCTCCCTGTGCAAAGCCAGCTGCTGAGCCCCTTTATCTCCTCCTGCAGCTGCCACATGCAGCTTAGTCATGGGGACGGCTGGGGAGGGAAGAAGGGGAACCCGGAGGCCAAGGAACAGATGAAGTCTGTGATCAGAGGTGCCGGCGTTGGGGCTGTTGGCACCCCTATGCGATCACAAAGCTGGTGACTTCCCCCTGCCCTTACTAGAAACCAGAGGGACATGCCAGAACCTGTGCCAGCCCAGTAACAGCAGCTGCTTGGGGACTGGTGCCTCTGCACGGTGCAGTTTGCAGCGTGCGGGGCTCAGTGTGACAGGGACTGGGGTGGTGGCACCCGGAGCAGCAGGAGGGTGTCAGTGCTGGGAGCTCAGTGGTCCCAAAGCAAACACCAGGCTTGGGAAAACACCGTCAGTAGGTGGCTGGGGACAGCCGGCACCTCCCTGCATCCAGCTTGCCGAAGCGCTTTGCCGTGGGTGTCTGAGTCCACACCCAGGACAGGGCGGTGGCTGGGTGGGAGCCAGCGGAGCCCCATCCCTCCCTCGCCCAGCCATGACTGGGGGGGTGGAAGCTCAGGTGAGAGGCTGGGGGGAGGCAGGGGACACAGCTCCCTGGACTGCCAGTTGTCCCCAGACCCCTCCAGCTCTTGGCTGGATGAGCAACCAAAGCTGCTCGTAGAGGGACGGCCGCTCCTGGGTGGCCTCGGTCACGCAGCCAGGCGTGGGGAGGGGGATGCTCTCCATAGCCCCCCGCGCTGCCGGGAGGTTTTGTTCAGGCTGGTGAAGGAGGCAGTGGGTGCCTTAGCCAATTCCCATGTGGGATATATGAGCCCCACGCAGGGTGCTACAGGCATGAGGGGGTCAGGGCACCCACTGGCATCATCAGCATGGGCTTCCCATCCTCTGCTCTCAAGCAAAGCCTGGCTGTGCCACTGCTAGCCGTCCACATCTTGCCAAATCTGGTGTCACCTTGTGTCACCTCCTTGCCACGCCGCTGGCCACCTCCTGGCCCCCCGTGAATCCATGCCCCTCTCACTTCCCTGGGGCTGAGTATGGTGGCTGCTGGGGCAGCCAGGAGCACTGGGCAGGGAGCATCAGTGCCCCCCCAGCATCCCCTCTGCACCCCAGAGGGGCTTGCTGGGCTGCGGGAGATTTAGTCACCTTGAGTATTTGACTGCAAATCTTTTGTTTCAATGTCTGCAAGTAATCGACTTTTGCTTTTCCATTTACTTAAGACCTCCTAATTGGCCCTTGTTAATCAGGGAAGAATGAGTGACTAAGCCGTCTCGCCTGCCTGGGATGGAGGGCTCTTTTTTTCCCATGAACTGAAAGGAAATGAAACCTCAAAATGTCCTTTTAAATCTCAGCTGTCAGCATCACAGCCCAGAACCCTGGCCAAAATCATAGTTGTGTAGACGGGAGTTGCAACAGAGGTGCGGTGCAGATGCAAGCGCGGCGTGACTGCGAGCTCTTTCTTTCCAGGAGAAAATGCCAAAATCGGGGGTGAGGAATTTCTGTGTTGGGACGAGCAGGCGTCTCGTTCTTTGCTGTGAAAAAAGGTTGCTTAAATTTAAAGGGATTTTCAGCCCCAGCATGGCAAGATGCTGGCCCATGACGTTTGCTCCCATTACAGTGCTGGCGGTGCCAGCATCTCCTCGGGGATGGGTTTATCTGCCCCCAGCCTCCATCCTCGGGCAGCATTTTCCTCTGGAGCTGCTCATTCTGTGGGGATTTGCAGCACCCTGGAGCAAGCTGCTCCTTCGTGCTGGCTTGGCTGTGAGTGCAGCTCTGGGGCGGCTGCTGCTGGAGATTTTGGCTCCCGCCAAGCTGTGCCGGGGCTGGCGCAAGGGTCTGTTTTGTCTGGGTTCGTGCCCCCAGCATCGTGCTGGCTTCTGCACTGGGGATGCATAGCCAGCATCGTTCCTCCCCGCGCCCATCACCAGCGCTCTGGCAGAGGCTGAGCTGTCAGAAATAGTTGGAGGTGACTCAAATTCTTTCCTTTTCACAGGCTCTGGGGCAAAGTTGAGAGTGAAATTCAAAGTAGAGGCTCCGTATGCCAAAGGCAGCTCTGGAGAAATTGTCTCCCTGGACCTGATTCTATGTGATGTTTTTTTTGGTGTAGGAGCCCCACGTGGGGTTGAGCTGGGGTGGGGAGGGGAGAGGGCAGGGTGCTGCGTGGGACAGGGTGCTGCCTTGGGACTGCCTGGGAGATGGAGGGGATCTCCTCTGATGTGGGGTGCAGGGGGGCATCTGGCAGCTCAAGCTCTCCCAGCACCTCAGACTTAGCCCAGTCTGGAGGTGAGGGTCCTGGTGGGGTCCCTGCCTCACACAGGGGGGGTGACATGGAGAGTGTGGTGGGAGCTGGACTGTCCTTTCCCCTTTGAATCTCCCTGCTGCCAGCACGGCCCTGAGCATCGCTGGCTGAAGAGCCTGGAGCTGCCCAGCCCCTCTAGGGTGGCCCTTATGGGGGCACAGTGGGGTGGAGTGGGTGTGAGTGATGCCTGGGGCTGGGGAATGGGGGGCTGCCCCCTAATCTTAGCCATCTGAGGCGGTCGGAGCAGGATCGGAGAACTCCATAAGGCAGGGGAAGCCGTCAGCATCACCGGAATCAGCTTAATGTCAGGAATTTCCTGCCGGGGAGAGGAATCCATGGCATTAACGTGAAAGGCCAAAAAAAGATCATCCTGACCCCAAATTAGTCCCTGGGCTGGATGGGGAGGGCAGAGGGCAGCAGGCTCGGCCATGGCCCTGCACAGAAGCCTGCTGGGGCAGGCGGGAGGGTGACAGGAGGTGTTGGGTGCGTGGGAGGGCAGGGGGAAGGTGTCTGAGCAGAGTGCCGGGGGCATCTGCAGCAAGGAGATCCCCAAATACAGCCCCTGCCTAATGCAGCTCTGCTCTCCCCTTGCAGAGAAGACGGGGAAGGTGCTGGGGGAGTTTTGCCGATGCTACAAGGAGCAGTATGGCGTAGCTCTCTTCAACAGTGTCCGCTATGAGATCGAAGGCAATGGAGGGCCACAGTCCCAGCTGCTCCACCGCAAGGTAAGAGCCCAGCTCCGTATGAGGAGCCTGGAGCTGGTAGGGAGCTTCATCCCTGTGCCCAGCAAGCCCGGACCGATGTCCTCCACAAAGCCCAGACACGTACTCTCCCTGCTGGCATGGGATGTAGCCCCTGTGCCACTGGTCCAGCCTATCCCTGTGGCGTCGTGCACCATCTGTGCAGCACGTGGGGCTCCCCAGGAAGGTTTTCTATACTGTCCCATGCAATGAGCACACCTAGCAAGCAGGGGCAAGGCTGGCTTTTGGCTGCAGCCCCCATGGATGAGTGTGCTTGATGCCAGGGCTGGCAGGAGCTCCCCGGACCCCCTTGTGCCCAGGGAGGCCCCGAGTGGGACGTGCCGGGCTGCCGTCCTCCTGCTCCTGGTTGCAAGCGATGCTCCAGCCTGGGCAAATGCCCGGGGAGGGGTAGGAAACTCCTGGCAGGCATCTCTGACCCTGTGGGGGAAGATGAGGTGGGTCCGAGTCTGATCTCCAACTGCCACCTTTCTCCTGCTTGGGAAAAGGACCCCCGTGGGTCTTGTTGCCTGCGGCTTTGGCATCTGGGGACAGATCCTGCCCTCCCCTCCTGCCTTTTCTAAAGGTGATACGCACCAGCCCGGGCTTCTTACCAGTCAGGGTTTGGGGTTCCTCCCTGGGCAGGTCAGTGCAGTTGCTGCCCTGTGGGTGCTCCTTGGAAGCAGGAGAGGATGTAATTGCACACAGGGGTGGGCTTCTGCTTTTGTCTGGGGCTTAAAGGGGTGATTTTTAAGATATCTAGAAATTGCATTCATGAGATCAGACTCAAGCCTTGGGTGCTTACAGTAGTTGTCTCCCTGGCCCACCCACGAGGGTGACACCTTGCCCAGGCACCTGGACATCCCCCATCTTCTCTGAAAGCTGCCTGGGTGCTGGGTGTCTTGAGCAAAATAAAGGTGTGCAGGTTCCTGGGCAGGAACAGGGTGCTTGGTGTCCTTGGCAAGATGTCCCTTGGGTTCCTTGCAATTTGGCAGATGCCTTCAGCCCCACTGGGAGGTACCTTCATCCCGAACTTGGTAGCTTCATTATAAAGCTCCAGCAAGCAGCCCAGGAATGTCTGAGGAATGACAGTGATTCAGGGAGGTCAGGGACGCCATGCAAATCTTTTAAAACACCAGTGTATAAATAGGACCTTTCTCTTGTGCAATGTCCCGTCTGCTGCCTGTACTCTGCCAGGGACCTGGCAGTGCTGCTTGGTTGTGCAGGGGCTCCAAACACCGCAGGGACCTGCGTGTCTGTGGGGCAGCTCTGCAAGGAGCTGGGGAGAGCATCTCTCCCAGCTGGGCTTTGCACTCCCTAAACATGCCCCAGAAGTTGTGGATGTTAAGAAGATTTAGGGTCACATCCTCCCTGTCCTCAGGCAGGTCCAGCTGGGATGTGGCATTTGTTTTTTTTAAATTTTATTTATTTATTACCTTCTTTTTTTGGCGATCTCTGTGGGGTTGCAGCACTCAGAAGCAGCTCCTGCAGTGATGCCAGGGGCTGGTGGCCCTCCCGGGCAGAGAGGGACAGCTGGGCTGGGGTCCGAAGCATGGCTCAGTCACCTGGAATGCCAGCAAGAAGCAACAGCAGTGAGAATAAGGGATAAATGTTTCTGTCCTTGGTCTCTCCTCCCAGGTGTCCCCAGTCAGTGCCCCTGAAAACCTGTCCCCAAGCATCCTCTCTCCTCCTGCCTCTCCCAGCCGAGCCCCAAAGCTGACATATCCTGACCCTGATCTCAATCCCCATCGCTCTCCGTCCCCGAGGCAGGGATACAGGTAGCGCAGGGCCCTCCGCCTGCACACTCCCCGGCCCCCTCCCTGCCTAGCCTAGCAATTTGGTGCATACCTACCTGTCCCAAATATTTGCTGGGGTTGGGTGGTGCTGCCTCGGTACCTCCCCCAGGTAGAGGAGGGTGTGCAAGAAGGGGACGGCTGTGCCGGGGCTCCTGGGGTGCTGGTGGCCATGAACAGCTGTTCCCTGGCCGAGGGTCCCCCGGACCCATGTCAGAGCTCAGCATGGATTTTATTTCAATAGCAGCCAGTCTGTATGGCTTCGTCTGCCTTGGCCAGTGGTTTTGAAGTGAGTTTCTAAGGGCTGATTCTCCTCGGGTGAGCCACCCTGGTGAGATGCTGATGGGGACTCCCAGAGCTGGCACCACCTTTCTGTCTCTATCCTTGCTGGTGGCCTTGGGGTTTGGGCTCTCATCCCTCCCGCTATCCCCCAGCCCTGCAGGGCTTACTTCTTGCTTTCTTCTCCCCTTTCCAAGGCCTTTGGAAAGCAGTAAGGAGCAGGGAGATGCTGTCAGCCTGTTTGCTGAGCCAAGCTGCTCTCAGACCTCCGTACCACCTAAGGGCATGTGGGGTCGGAGAGTGGTGGGAGGCTTGGGGAAGTCAATAGGGTTCTTGTGAACCAGGAGATGGACAGAGCAGGATGATGAGAGGGAAAGGTCCTGCAGAAGGGTCCTGGTTCTGGGGCATCATGGGACCCAAGCCCTGGCTCATCCCTTCTGACAGCCACTGTGGTGGATGGTGGGTGGTCATGGCAGGAGAGGCAGCCAGCACATACTCCCGCCCTCACGAGAGCTCTTGGCTCTTGTTTATGTTCCTGGGATCATAAAAATTCTTGGGACAAATTCTTGGCTTGCTCAGCAAGCCTGTGTTTGAGGTGGTGTAAACGCTGCCAGTGTGCAGGCCAGAAGGTGCTAGAGAGCTGGCAAGGGACTGCTCAGCCTCGGGAGGGGAACTTGGGGGCGTGGGATGTCTTCAGCTTGTTCCCATTGCTGGTCCTCCATGAAGTCCAGAGCATTTAAGCATCATCTGGTGCTGGGCTCTGTGGGCTGGCTTCTTGCTTTTCCTCTTCCATGTCCATCTGGAGACCATGCTCAGACAGGGCTTTGTTTCTGCCATCTGCAGCTTGCCTCTGACCCACACCCTGGCAGGACCTTCTGGTTGATGGCCACTACCAAGCAGTACCATGCATGCTCCTGCCTGCCCCAAACTGGGGAAATCCCAGTAGTTGAGGTTGGGAAGAACTGCTGGAGGGCTCTGCTCCAACCTGCCACTTGGCCAAGTGAGCTCACGTCACTCGGCTGAGCTTGGTCTATATCCCAGGAAGGAGATGCCAGGGACAGAAGTGTGACCACCACCATGGTGAACACCATCATGTGCAACTTCGCTGCTGTTTGAGCAGCTTCTCTGAGATTTTTTTAGGCCTATGCATGTGGTACCCCTCAAAGGTGTCACCCAGACACACCTATTCAGGCTCCAAAATTTGCAGTGCTATAGGAGATAATCCAATGGGAACTTGGAGACCCTCAACAGAGCCCTAGCACTGAAAACCCAAACCAGACCACCACAAACAGACCTTGCTGTGCTCCCCAAGACAGGCTGTGGCTGTGGGATGGAGGCGTACCCAGCTGTCCCCCTACCTGCCCTCCCCATGCCACCCACCACATCTCCTCCCCACAGGTCCCGCTGGAGGACCACGTCATCTACTCGGGCAACCTCTTCCAGTACATCGAGGAGAACAAGAAGTGGAGGAACCGATTCTGCGTGGTCCCACACAACTACGGCTTGGTCCTCTACGAGAACAAACTGGTGAGGGGCATCACCCTTTCACCCTTCTGTGGTGGACAGACACAGTTCCAAAGGGGGACACCCCATCTCTGCGGTTGTATGGCTGTGCTCTCCATCATCCATGACCATCCTTTTCTGCTCAGGCTTATGAGCGGGACCTGTCACCCCGCGTGCTGGTCAACAGCGCTGGCTACAAGATCCTCACCTCCGTGGACCAGTACCTGGAGCTGGTGAACAACAGCCTGCCTGGTGAGTGGCCCTGGTGGCTGCAGGCTCAGGAGGGATGTTCAGGGTCCCCTGCACCCTGGTGCTGCTGGGCATCCCTTAGGCACCTTTGGGTAGGGGTGGTTTTGGGGTGTGGGGCTGTAGGGAAGGAGAACAGCCCCATTCCCGTGTGGGGTGTAGGGTGCAGTGTGAGGTGTTTGCTGCTCAGGTCCTGCGGCAGCTACCAGGGAAGGAAGGAAAATGTGTCTGTGGCTCCATGAGAACCGCCCCAAGCTGCCACCATCTCTCTTTCCCAGTAGCACTGGGTGAAGGCAGTGGCTCCTGCTTCTCCATCCAGACCTCCAGGAGGACTGGCCACCACCACACTCACCATCCTCCTGCTCCAGGTCCCTAAGGGCCAGGGCATCTCCCAGAGAGTGAGGCAGGAGCTGCTGAAACAGCTTGTGTAGGGCAGCCAGCCCTTTGCCAGTTCGGGGCATGTGCACAATGGCAGTGAGGTCAGGCTGGCAGCTCTGGGGAGGGTTTCACGCTGGAAATAATTTTTTTTTTTTTTCCAATTTTGACTTCTGATTTCCTTTTTGGAAGAACGAGGCTCTTTGCACTATTTTTGCCCCATGTTTTTGGTGGAACTCACAGCAAAGGCACTGGGAAGGAGCTGAGGGGGTCTTGTGTTTCCCTGCTGCACCCATAGCCCTGAATGCTGGGGGAGATGGACACCTCTAACCCTGCATCCACATCCCTGCTCTGCCCCATCTGCTCCTCAAAGCATCCTTCCCCCCCTCCACAGGTGTGACGCCCAAATCAGGGCAGTCCCCCATCTTGAAGTGCCCCACGGATTTCCCCCTCATCCTCTGGCACCCCTACGCCCGGCACTATTACTTCTGCGTGATGACGAGCAAGGAGCAGGAGAAGTGGCGGGCAGTTTTCCAGGACTGCGTACGGCACTGCAACAACGGTGAGCAATGCTGGGGGGGGGGACATCTCCGGCATGGGGAGAGCATCGTCCTCCTGCTCCGGAGAGGGTGTTGGGGTCCCTGTGGTGGTTGGGTTGGGTTTTGGGCCAAAGGGGATGATTTGGAGGTCAAGAGGAATTGGCTGGGAGTTGTTGAGCATCACTGAGCATCTCATCCTCTCTCTGAGCGAGCGTGTGGAGCAGGAGGGATCCAGCCACCCAGGGCATCCCTGTGCCTGGCTTCATCCCGCTGCCCATAAGGAATGTGATGCCTGCACCAGGGCAGGCAGCATTTGCAGGAGCGAGCATGGAGCTTGGCTCAAGAGACGCCCTCATGCCTATTTTCCACCCTGAGGTAGAAAATATTTGGTAATTAAAGTCATCAAAACTCCAAGCCCCACCGTCCTGCTCCCCGCCCCGCCGGCACCACTTGGGCTCCGTCGAGCGAGGGCAGACAGGGCTGCGGGCAGAGAGGGTGCCGGGCCATGAAGCACCGGGGCGGAGGCAGGACCTGCCTCCCACGTCAGCGATACTCTGGCAGGAAAACACGATTTTCCTGCTTGGCTGTGGCCTGTGCGCTCCTGGGCTGAGACCCAGGTCCCAGCGGTGCCTTGGATGGTGAGAAGTTTCCTGGGGAAGGAGGTGCCAGGTCTGAAACCTGCTCAAAATCGGGTCTTTTAGTGGACAAAGAGTGATGCTGCCTATTTTTTAAGTGCTTCTTTCACTCCTGGGAGCTCTGTGTAGCCCAGATTTTGCTGGACCTGCTGTTTAGGGAGTGGAGTAATGGAGTTGGATCCAGAGCCTGAGTTTCAGTGGGGATTTCTATCCTCCCATGTTAGATTAAGTCTTCTGAAAGCTTTGCTCTTTCCCTTCCTTTTGGCATTCCTCACTGCAAAACACATCCATGTGCTGTTGGCGAGCTGGGGGTGTCGGAGCTCGTCGGGATGAGCGTGTCCCCGCAGCCCACCCAGGCCCTGGGCTTCTTTGCGAGGGGCTGGGTGCAGTGAACCCTCCAGCTGCTCATCCCCTGGGATGCTGCCGCAGCACCATTGCTGCATGCAGTTCAGCACCCCAGGACCCCCCCGTGCTTGCTGGCTGGACCCACAAAGCCAGGGCACTGCGAGCAAAACTAGCTCCTGATAAAAAAGGAATCGATTTCTCCTACTAATAAAAAGCCAATTTATTTATCTCTAATTTCCCCTCTCCCCAGCTGCCAGGTGCTGCTGCTCTGCCATCCCCACTGCCAGCCAGGGTTGTGCCATTAAATCCTCTCATCCCTCTCCTCCTCCTCCTCCTCAGCATGTGACCAAAAAAATTACAGGGGTGGGCAGTGGCCCTGGGAAGGCTCAGTGCTGGTGGGTTTCTGCATTTCTACAGCCTGGATTTCTCTGTCAGATGGTTCTTCTCTCCTGAGTGCCATTTCTGCCCCTCACTGCTCCTGCAAGGTCTGCAGAGATACTGTTTCAAATTCCGTGAAAGCTCTTTTGTTGTTGTCAAGCAATTTTATTTTTTTCTCCTAAATTAGAGGCTCTGTTTCTGCCTCTGGTTGTGATTAGTGTGGGAATTTTCATCTCCCTTTTTAAGACTGTATTTTTGTAATATTAGGTCTTCTATAAGGACTGGGGATAAGCAGCATCGTTCCTAATGCAGGAGGTGTCCAGCCTGGTTTCCCTGGAGCCTGGGTGCCCTTGGCTGCTCCGAGAATGTCCTTTGCCTTGTATGGTGGCACGTGGGGCTGCAGCAGTGCCCACCCTGCTGTCTTTTACCCCCTGTTGCAGGCAGGCTGCCCCATTCAGCTCTGTTTTGGGCAAAAAGCAGCTTCAAACTCACATTTCTCCTTCAGCACCATTCCCCTGGTGAGAGGAGATTATCCTGTGCCATCAGCTGGGTGGACTTTGAAAAAAGTCGAGGTGTAGCATCGCTCTTCAGTGTTGGATACTCCCATCCCGCAGTGCACCCTCACCCTGGGAGCCTCTCCAGGGTAGGGTCCAGGCTTGGGTGTTTGTTTCCCATCCCCAACAAGGCGAGCTCAGATCAATGCTTAATTAGCCACATATTAATGAAGCAAACACATTAAATTTGCCCTGTGAAGTGGTACAGTGGCTTCTTGCAACCGGCCCTGTCTGCTTGTCCCTGGAATGGGTCCCCACAGCCGGAGCCCACTGCCCTCCCAGCTCTGCCACGGACAAGTGACCCTGGTGGGGCAGAACCAGGTGGCTTCTCGGGGGGCAAATCCTGCCCTGCTCTCTGCATGGTTTGGAGGATGAGGTTTGACTGCAGCAGTTCTGGCAGGGGACTGAAGCCCAGACCAGGCTGTTCCACCCAGGAGGTGATGCTGAGCTGCAAGGAGCCATGGATAGAGAAGTACTGGTCCTGAAAGCTCAGCCCTGCTCTGGCTCCCACTGAGCACTAAGAAAGGGTCAGTCTTGACTTTCTAAGTGTTTTTTTCCCCCCTGTATACTAAGCTGACCCTTAGGAAAAGCTGCTTAGGCTTGGAGTTAAATGTAATCATCTTAGAAAAATCTGTGTGCATTGGAAAAGATCTGCTCACTACCCCGGGCTGTCCCTCCAGGGAAGGGAGAAACCACCCCTGGCTGCATCTCCCCAGCACGCTGGCTTGCTGGGTGGTCCAGGGATGTGCCGTGACCCTCCGCAGTCGTCGCTGCGGGGATGCTCTTTGGGAGCCTCCGAGCAGTGTGGGGACCCTTCGCCACGGGGCCACCCTGGGCTCGGTCCCATCCAGCTTCCCTCCTGCCAGGACGTGGGCATGGGAGTCGGGATGCTGGGGAGGTTCGTTCCCAGGAGTGTTTCTCTCTGGCTGGCAGGTGCCTCTGCAGCTGGAGACCAGAGAGACTGGGACGAGGCAGGGAGATGCGTGGGACGTGCCAGCAGGCTCCCAGGCTGTCCTGCCTGTCTGCTGTCCCCGTCCCCTCCTCATTCCCATGAGTCGTGGCCGCAGGCTCCCAGCACCCTGCACCTCCTCCTGATGGGTGCTGCAGGAGGGTGGGGGTGACATCCAAGCCCCCTCGTGCTGGTGGCCCTGCAAGCCAGGCTGCGGTGACACCTTGGGGGCAGCCCAACCAGCCGGACCCCGGCGTGCCTCCTGGCCTCCCGTGGGGCTGGCTTGAGGATTGGCCCTGAGTCAGCCCGGACGCCGCTTTCCTCTTCCTCCCAAGCTGCACAGCTCCCTGCAGGGCCCCCCCTTCCTCCAGCATCCCCCACCCCCCCCGCCGCGGCTGCCCCATCCTGGTGGGCTCACTAGGCCCCATGCAGTGTTGGGGGTCACTGACCCCCCCCCGACTGCCGAGCCCCTGCTTCTGCTCTCCTTTTAGAACTCACTGAGCCCTCGGGTCCCCGTGCACCACGGGGGCTTGCTGAGCTTCCCCCGGTCCTGCTGAGCCCCTTCTCCTGCCCTGCTGTCGGGGCTCACCGAGCCCCCCCCAGCCCCCATGCACCATTGGGGCTTGCTGTCCCCTTGCACCTGCTGTGCCATCTGGGCTCACTGAGCCCCGGGGTCCCCAGGCACCATCGGGGGTCTCTCAGCCCCCCACCCTGCCAAGCCCCTGCTCCTGGGTGCCTCCCTGCCCTTGGTGTGGCTCTGGAGGGGACCAGTCTGTGGACAGAGTGGAACCCCCCCCCCAGCCACTGGTGTGTCTGAGAGGCTGCTGCCCCCCACCCAGTCAGAGAGAGCAGCTTGGGATGGGATCCCCTGGTCCTGGTGACAGCCGTGGGCTACTTGCGTGGGTCCAAGGGTGTGGGGGGACGGAGGGACCCCCTGTGAAGATGGGCTGGGGATGCTGCAAAGAGCTGGGCTGCCCCTTGCTCCCCATGGTGCCAGGCTGCTCACTCATCCCGCCCCCTGTCCCCTCCCCAGGGATCTCTGAGGACTCCAAAGTGGAGGCTCCAGCCTTCACAGATGCCGTCCGTATGTACCGCCAGTCGAAGGAGCAGTACGGCACCTGGGACATGCTGTGCGGCAACGAAACCCAGGTGAGGACCTGTCCCTCCCAGGCTGGGGTGGGGGGGGGTGCGGGCTGAGCAGGTTCCCCAAAGCCTCCTGCCTTCGCAGGTCCTGAGCAACCTGGTGATGGAGGAGCTGCTCCCCGAGCTGAGGACCACCATCGGCCCCCGGCTGAAGGGCAAGGCCCAGGAGCGCCAGCGGACCTGGATCCAGGTGTGGGGCTGGGGCTGCTGGGGGGGGGGCTTTGC
>JANZLQ010000055.1:10377654-10424971 GCA_026212715.1 Elanus axillaris | reverse complement strand
GGGGGGGATGACACTACCCCTCCCAGGGAGAGGCTGGAGCATCTCTCCTTCCCGTCCCACCCCTGGGCTGAGCAGCCTCTCCCCCATGGCAGGAATTAGCCAAGTTTCAGGAGCTGATCTTTGAGGACTTTGCCAGCTTCATCCTGGTGGAGAACACTTACGAGGAGGTCGTGCTACAGTCGGTGATGAAAGACATCATGCAAGGTAGGGTCCTGCGGTGCTGCAGAGCCTGGACCCCCCTCAGCTCTGAGCCCCGGGTGGCTCCAGCACCCTGGGGCGGTGGTGGGTGCTGGATGGAGTCAGTGTAAGCCAAGCCTGGGCTCAGCAGCACCTTGAGGGCCAGTGATGGGTGCTGGGGATCATAGGAGGAGGGGGTGATCCTGAGCAGAATGCTGGGGGCTGTACAAGGAGGGGTGACCCCATGCAGATTGCTAGGGGCTGTACCAGGAGCAGCTTTCCCACCTGGCCTTCCTGCTGGCAGGGCTGGGAGGTAGGCGGGATGCTGAACCCTCTGCCCAGCTTCAGACACCTCTCCCTACATCCACGGGGAGGACTGGGAGAGGTGCCCAAGCCCGGTGGGTGCTGCCCCATGCTCGCAGCCCATCTGACATCTTTCTCGGTGCCCCCAGCTGTGAAGGAAGCAGCCGTGCAGCGGAAGCACAACCTGTACCGTGACAGCATGGTCATGCACAACAGCGATCCCAACTTGCACCTCTTGGGTGAGGGCATCCCGATTGACTGGGGTGAGGAGTACAGCGGGCAGCCCGAGGCTGAGCCAGACACCGACAAGCGCCGCAGGGCCAAGCAAGTGGTGTCAGTGATCCAAGACGACGAGGGGGTCCTGCCCTATGAGGTGAGCGCTGAGGCACTGCTGCAGCCCGGCTCCCCGGAGCCACGGGAGCCAGACCCTGGGGCACCACCGAGCTCCCCGGATGGGGTGGAGGAGATCCGGGAGGCACTGGCGAAGGAGAGCCTTGGGGATGGCGTCGAGGCAGAGGAGCAGCTGATGAACGGTACCGACGCCACGCGGAAGAGCGGTGCCACCGAGGAGGTGGTGGTGGTGGCAGGGTCTGTCCCAGGCTATGTTCCCCCGCAAGGTCCAGCCAGTGAGCGGGACGGGGTGCACCACGCCACACCAGTATCTCCTGTGCCTGGAGCTGAAGTCCCATCAGGGGCTGGAGTGCAACATGCCGCACCAGCATCATCCATGCCAGCATCACCCGTGCCCGGAGCTGATGTCCCATCAGGGTCCAGTGTGCAACACACCGCACCGGCATCACCCAAACCCAGAGCTGATGTCCCATCTGAGGCCAAGGTGCCCCATGACACACCAGCATCACCTGCACCCAGAGCTGAGACCTCATCACTGTCTGCCGGGATGGCTTGCCACCAGCCCAGTGACAAGGAGACGGGTGAGGAGGTGGCCCCCCCGGTTAGCGAGTGCAGCCCCCCACAGCCCATGAGCACAACAGAGAGCAGTGAGGGGGTGCAGACTGAGTTCTAGCCCCAGGTCCCCCCCACCATGGACTGGCCCTGGTGACCCCGGGGGTTGGGGTTGGGGGAATAAGACCCGCTGCGCTGCTGGGGATGAGAGTGGCACTACGGGAGAGGGAGGGGATGGGAAACATCGAGACCTTATTACCTAGCCGGGGGGGTGGTCCCTGCTGCTACACGGGGCTGGCTACAGCCAAGTGGTCCTACTGGGTTGGACTGGGGGAGGCCCCCGGCCTGGCATAGGGCACCCCCTGCACTCTGCTCTGTCCTTCTTCTGCCTTATTTTCTTCTTTTCTACTGAAGAGATGCTTTATCTGCCCCCAGCACAAGTGCCTGGGGCTGCTGGGGGGGCTGGCACTAGCCCCATTGTGGATAGGTGGGTGGGATGCTCCCGGCTGCTCCGGGGGTCATCCCCTGTCCCAGCCTGGGGGGGGTTCCTGGGAGTCTGCCCACCACCATTCCGCCCAGCCAGCTCCAGCAGTGCCAGTGGAACAGGGGCCATGGGGGATGATAGAAAACATGATGGCAGCCAGAGGCACAGCAGGGATACAGCAATGCTGGGTGGCTTGAACTGCTGCTGATGCAGCAAGAGGTGGGGCAAGTGTGGGCTCACAGCACCCAGGCTGGGCTCACAATGACCAACACCCATCCCCGGCCACCCTCACCCCAGGGTCTGCTAGCAGCTACTTAAGCTCAGAGTAAAAACGTAGAAGGGAGGGTGGCACTCACATGATGTCTCCAGCTGTCCCTGGCAGGACTGGGCTGCCTCCGGGCTCAGGCTCACCATGCAGCGGAGGGATCCCAGCTCTTGCCCTCCAGAGCTCCCCAGCACCGTGCATGGATGATTTCTCCTCTGCTCAGGCTTTGCAGGTTTTGGCACCTGCAGCAATGAGCTAAGAGCTGGTGCCTTAGCAGCGGTTTGCTGGCACCCCCAGCAGCCCTGCCTGCCGTGGGGAGGGCGACGGGACTGGCACAGCCCCATGCAGAGATGCTAAAAGCCCCTGAGCTGGTAGGGGTTGGCAGGACTCATGAGCGTGAGACGCGTGTGTGCGTGCACGGAGCAGGGACCAGCACCCCAACACTCGCCTGTATTTTAGGTGCCGCTGTTTCTGCCTCTGAAGGGGGGTGCCCAGCCTAACCCACTCGGGGAGGCCCCCCAAAGTGCCTTGCTTTGGGAACTTAAAACCTGTCTCTTCCAGGATATTTTATTGAGAAAGTTATACAAATGTTTAAAAATATGCTTATAATAATTAATAAAATGGAAAAGCTTTATTTAAAGCCAGAGGAGACTGTCCTTATTCCTGAACAGGCCCCCTCTGGGGCTGTGCTAGAGGGGTAGGGCTGGGGCTGGGGCTCCCCACTCCCACTGTGACTGGGGGATGTCACATCCTGAGACCACCCAGCAGCAACACAAGCCAGGAGCCAAACGACTTAGATGATTTTATTGAAAGGGGTGTCCCAAGGAAGCAGCAAGAGGCACCCACAGCAGCAGCTTCCCCTCGGCAAGGCCACGCTGATGGCTCAGGGGCTGGTCTGACTTCATCCCTGAAGCACTGCGCAGGAGTGGGGGTGGTGAGGGGGGCAGCAGGACCCCCGTTGTCCCCAGAAGGCACTGTGTGAAGAGGGGCTTGGTGCAGGCCAGCTCTGGGCAGGAGGGCAGGGGTGCCTGTCCCCACTGAGTCACCTTCCCCAGCAGGTCACTGGACCATTCCCATTCCAGCCAGGATGAACCCCCCCAAAAAGTATGTGTGGTGGGAATGAAATGCCCAGCACCTCCCAGCTATCATCACCCAGCCAAAGCTCCCTGAGAGCTGGGGGACAGCCACCAGCCTAGGATGGTGGCAACGGCAGTGTTGCAGTGCTGGCCACGGGGCTCCCCTTCCCCAGCGCCCGCCCACCTGAGTGGGGCCAGCACTGGGTGTCCCCGCAGCAAGTCCCTGGGGTGTTGTGTCCCTCACAGCACGAGGACAAGAACAGACCCAGCAGAAGTGACAGCAGCTATTCCAGACAAAGTAGCAGGAGGTGCAGAGCACATCACTCACTGTCCCGGGGGGTTGCCTAGCCCCGACCGAGCAGGGGGTACACCATGAAATAGCCCAGTGTGGAGCCCGCGATGGCCCCGAGGAAGATCCAGGCATTGTAGGACATGACGGCCAGCATCACCATGTAGCCCAGCACCACCTGCACCACATGGAACAGCGTCTGGCCGACGTGGTACCGAAACCACCTATGGAAGAAGATGGGAAACCCTGTCAGTGAGGGGCCGGGGCAGCCAGCATCTCCCCTGCTGCCAGCATCCCAGATCAGGTTTGTGGAGTGGGAAGAGGGATGGGGGCTGCAAACAGCAGCGCAGGGGGAAATCCTGCTCCAAAGGAACAGGGAGAATATTATTAAGAGGCTGGCAGTAAGAGCAGCCTTGGGCATGGGCTGGGATTAAATACAAGAGGAAAAACCCAGGGCTTGGCTCCAATGGCTTGTTCTGGGAAGGGAATGCCCAGGCCAGCCTTGCTGGGGTGCCCAAGCCACTGCTCATGCGCATCCCCGAACCACCAGGACCCTCCTGCACCCACGGTGGCTCCTGGGAGAACATGAGCATTTAAGAGAGCTGAAAAACACCCTGGACATCTCCCAAAGTACCTGGAGGGGCTGGAACTGAGGCTGTACACATACCCCTTTCCTGGCAGCCTATTACTCCACAGCTGCCTCTTTACAGCCTTTCTCCCCTCCTGCGCTGGCCCAGGGGCCATACACCCGTCCCTGAGCCCCCCCGCCGGGTGGGTGCAAAGGGGGCCCTGCGGTACCTGCCCTGCGCAGGGCCAGTGCCCCCCTCCTCCGGCTCCACCAGGGACTCCTGGCTGAGACTGCGGGGCAGAGCCAGCAGCGCCCGCCGCAGCAGCATGGCCTTGCCCATCTTGATGGCTTCATAAAGCATCGACAGCAACAGGATCACCAGCACCGAGAGCACCATCCCTGCACAAGAAACACCCCACTGCTGCCTACTGCCACTTACCAGTGGGAGAGGGGGGGTGGAGGTGTGGGGGGGTGGTGGGTGCTGGCACAGAGTGCTTAGGCATATCCATGGGATAAGGTGCAGGGAACAGCGGGCTCCTGGGATGGGGGCTGGGCTGGAGCAACAGGCAGCAGTTTTGTGAATTGTTGGGAAATGGTGTATTTAGCCCAATCCTCCCCCTAAATTCCTAGGGAGTATTTTTTGGAGGGGATTGCTCTGAAAAAAATAAGCATCTTTGCGCCGACTTGACAAAAATGTGGGGGTTAAAATACAATGCTGGGACAATAATTTAAAAAAAGAGTGTAAAAGAAAATGGGAAGCTGAGTCATTGCTGACTGACCTGGGGGGGGGGGTTGGCAGGCATCGGGGGAGGGATGCTTCCACACCTCCCTGCCAGCTGCTCTTGGCTTGGGAGGATTGACCCCTGCCTGGGGCATTACGAGGGCATGGCACTGCTCATCAGAGTAGAAGAGGGTCAGCCAAAAAAACAGGTAGTGCCCTCTGAGCTCTGGGGGTGAGTGGTGTGTGGAGCCCATCACGGCTCTGCCCCGACCCCCCATGCAGTATGTGCCCCAGCATTAGTGCTGGGCCGGGGCCCAGGTCTCCCCCCTCCCAGCCCATCACTAACACTGCCCCTGCCAGAAATGCAAAGCCACTGTTTCTCTGCCCCACATCCTTTTCCCCGGGTGGAGAGCACAGCTGGTGGCAGATGGACAGACAGACGGACAGATGGGTATCTCGGGGCTGGGCTGGGGCTGGCAGCCTACCAGTGGGTGTGTGGACGCTCCAGAAGTCAAAGAGCAGCACTGCCGTGTCCGAGAAGTAGAAGGACATCTGGAAAAGAGGCCAAGGAAAGGGCAACACTAGGAACCCAGCTCAGGGTGATGGGGCAGACGGGGGCTGGGGCACCAGCAGGTCCATGCACCCACCACCCCGAAGGGCTGAGCCCCGATGCTGATGCTCAGCTGGGATTTTACCAAATGGTGCAATTTTTTTTCCCACTGACTCCTGAAACGGGAAGAGGAACTTGCACTGAAAATCACAGTCACACTGACTGGGCTTAATTCTTCCCTTGACTTCTAGCAGAACAATTTTCACCTCTAGCAGCAGCTCCTGTGTGTGTCTGGGCTGGCGAGAAAAAGCCAGAGTTTACCCCTGTGATAAAGAGAGATGAGCCCAGGACTTCATTAGCCCGGATTTGAGAAGGGAAGGTCCGCGGGAGAGAGTCAGAGGCTGGTGGATACCATCCACATCCTGAAGGAAAGATGGCTGGTGGCCAAAGTCCAGCCACTGTGCTCTGCTTTCCTCTGCCTCCCAGGGGTTTCTTTGCATCACCAGGACAGGTCAAGGCACCCAGAGCCAGATGTACGACCACCTGATGACGGGTGCCAGGGCGGCTGGTCCAGGGATCCCTCCCTGCAGAGGAGCATTGTCCCAAGCGCTGCTCATCTGTCTGACCTGGGGCTGGTGGGACTTACAAGGGCATCAAACACCCTTCTTTATCATGCTGAAATAGGAAAAGCAAGTATTGCTCTTGTGTAACAAACCCACCTACAGAGCCAACACCTCAGCTGCCAAGGCTTGCTCGTTTTACCACAAAAAATGGATAATTTTTTTTTAATTATTTTTTTTCCTTCCTTTGGTGAATCTCTCTAGATAACGTTCATGGGGCTCACGCCCTCTCCTCTGCCGCACCAACCTGGCTTTGGCCACGCATACACACCGTTACTGACATGGGCAGATGCGGCTGACAGGACTGGCCTCAGCCATAAATACCATCCAATAACTGGGCGTCCACACCGCAGACAGGCTCTAATTACACCCTTCGGCCACTCGTTACCCAGAGTACATTAGCACATGTAATTGGCTCATGCTTTTAAGCTTCCTTTGGCAACAGATTAATGATAATTAGCCTTTAAATGAAGATATTTCTCCTTTGCAGGTTTTATTCACATCTGCAGTGTCATGTAAGGAGGAGGTAGCTATTTTAGGGCCAGGGGAACAGACGTGTCCAGCAGAAGATCCCCTCGCTGCACCAGGTCTCCCAGCATGGGGTGAAGCCACTTGTCTTTGGGTACCCGGCAGAGCCGTGAGGCCAAAATGATGCTCCTTGGGCCAATGGCCCCTTGTTCCTCTCCTGGATGCTATAGTGTGATTTCTCTGGAGACAGCATCTTGCTGGGTAAGATGTGGTGTGTGATGGTCAAGAGGGCAATTCCACTCTTTATAAGAGGGGAATTATGCTGCCGGGGTGATGCAACAGGCCCCGGGATATTGGATGAAGGAACACAGTACTGTCCTCACCCACCTGCCCACGCACCAGTGATTCAGCAGGCACCCGGGTAAGGCTGCGCCCAGCTGCTCCTCTGCACCTTACAGGTATTCGCACATGCAAATAAAGTTGCTGAAAAATATCCTGCACTGCCTCTTCTCATCTGTGTTTAGTGGCTTAATCTGCTGCAGTTTGGGGGTTACTCCTTGCCATTAAGTGAAAACCCAGTGGTGCCTGCACGGAGCAGTGTTAGGCTGCCCGGCGCATCCCGACCTGCAGCTCCAGTCTGACTGGGACACCCAGCCCCGCACGTCGGGATGCGCCTGCCTTCCTGCAGCACATCAACTCCTGGTTTGCAAAATAGCATGACAAACAGGACACCGTCCCAGCCGGCCCAAGCTGCAGCCCGCAGTGGGGACACTGGCCCAGGGAGGTGTCCCCACACCAGGACGCTGCTTGGAGCCGGTGTGACCCACCCTCTGGACCTCACAGGGATGCTGTGCCAGCAAATCGGGGGGACCTGGTAGCCTTAAACAACACGTCTGAGTTTAGAGCATGAAGCAAACCTGCTTCAGGGTGATGGTTTAAGGCCCGTATCGTGACTCGCGCTCCCGCTGCGAGTGCCTGGTGGAAGCCTGCGCCTGTGACAGCCCGCCACGGGCGATGGGAGAGCAGGTGACGGGACAGTCTTTGGGCCGAGGACGTGGTGGCACCGGGGTGCGAGGAGCCGCCGGCCAGCCCACCCCGTGCACGGCTCGCCGGAGCCCCCGCTGCCGGCGGGCTCTGCCGCTGCCCCTGCCCCTGCCCCGCCTGAGGCACGGCGTGAAGCCCGGGGCGAGCGACCGGGGAACCGGGGAAGAAGCTCTGGCAAGAGGACGCGGTACCGGAGGGTGAATGGCGGTACCGCAGCCACTAAATACCGCTGGTCCGCAGGGAGGTGCGGGCTTTCAGGGCTGACTTACGGCACCAGCCAGGCTGCGCCCAGCCCCACACCGGAGAAGGCTGCGGGGCCGTGCCCGGGACGCACACCCAGCCTGGGACCCCCCCGGCTCGGCTCCCCCGGGCTCGGCTTACCTGCATGGCGGCGGTGCGGAGCCCGTCCCGGTGCAGCCCGTCCCGGTGCAGCCCGTCCCGACCCTGCCGGTCCCGTCCCGTCCCGTCCCGTCCCGGTGCAGCCCGGCCCAGCCCTGCCGGTCCCAGCCCGGCCCGGCCCGTCGCGGGCGGTGACGCGCGGCGCGGGGCTCCCCGGGAGTTGTAGTGCGGCGGGGCCGGGCGCGGGTGTCTGTGGGTGGGCGTGGGGGTGTCTGTGTGTCCCCCCGCACCCCCCTTCCCGGGTGAGCCCCGGCGCCGCAGCGGGGAGGGGGCTCAGCCGCCCTGGGGGCCTGAGCCCACTGGGGCTTCGCTTTGGCCCTCGCCCCGAGCTCCCTCCCGGCTGACGCTCCCCGACCCAGCACGGGGGTCCCGCAAAGTGTTCACGGGTGTTTCTGCTGGTTTTTCCCCACGGCAGCAGGAAGCGGGGTGGCACCGAGTGTTTGCAACCCCAGCTCTGGGGTGAGACCAGAATGGCTGGCCAGTGAGGTGTGTTCTTCCTCTGCAAAAACACAGCAGAAAATGCTGCTACAATGAGCAATTTGGGGGGGTGGTGGTGGGGTGGAATTCTGTCCTGAAAAAATGTTGTGTCTGCTGTCATAGAACAGTCTGCTCTGCCTCTCTCCCCAGGATCTAAAATGTGCCTTGAGTTGGAATTTAATTTTCCTTTGTAATTTGCTGCACAGGGTCGCTCTCAGCCGTACCCAGCACCCCTGGGATGTGCCAGACCCCCGGCGCTGCCTGACCCCCTGCCTGCGCTGTGGGCAGCTGGGCAGGGAGCAGGAACCGCCTGCACCCGGCTGCAAATGGCTTCTCTTCCCCTTTCACCTCCCCTGGAGAAGGGAAGTCTCTGCGTGGCAGGGAGTGGGGTTTCAGCGGCACCCGTGACGCTGTGCCCGTATGTCCCCATGGCTGGCTGCAGGCAAGGGGACGTGGCCGGGGGGGTCTCACAGAGATGGGGGCAGCTCCAGGGTGAAGTAAGGCCAGGACTGGCATCGCACCCTTGCAAGGCAGAGCTGGGGCTGGTTTAACAGAGGTGTGGCCCCACACCAACCAGCATATGCAGCAAATAGAAATTAAATGCCAGAGAGGAAAAACCCTTTTCAAGGTGCTCAGTCTCTGCCTGGAAGTGGCTGTTGGCTGAGTGCTGCCCCGCGTCCCCCTTGGTACAGCAGGGATGGCTGCTGCACCCTACAAAACAATGCTACACCCAGGACTGACCTCGCAAAGAGCAGTTTGACTTGCACGTGCAATTTGGCATTATTTAAACTACTCTCTAGGGACTGTGCCCCCCAGAAAAAACTTCACCTGCTGCTCTCCTTGACCCCTGGGTGCAGGGTATGGCCTGGCTGCCACACTGTTCCACTGGCATTGGCATCAATGCCCACCCGCACTTGGACACGACGTGGGCAGCCGGGGCACACGTGCTGCAGGGCAAGGCGGGCAAGCTCTGCATTAGGGCCTGAGCAATGAAGGGTGCTAAGAAAACCAGGGGTGCAGCACAAAGCCAGCTGAGATCTGGGGGGGGGGTTGGGCTGTGCACCAGAGAAATGGGGGTGCTGCTAATACAGCTATGGCTCAGGTGCCCCATGTAAAGCCCTTTGCCCTCAGGTCTCATCCATACCCACCTGAGGCCAAGCAGCCCCGTGATAGCACAATGGTTAGAGGCAAGGGAAACACTGCTGGGAACAGCAGAAATAAAGTGATAAGTAACAGTGCTGCAGCACGGGAGCCAAATGGCTTCATTCCTGCCCCTGCCTGATCAGAGCAACAGTGCCTTGTAGCATGGTCTTGCTATAGCAGCCAACGCCACACCACTAAAGGCCCTCTGACCCCGACATGAGTTGCAGATCCAAAACAGAGCCAGGACTTGGGGGGGTTTTGCATTCTTCACTCCTTCTCAGTCCCAGGTGCTTGGCTGGGCTGGAGCCGCTGGGGCTTGCAGTGGCTGAGGGCAGCAGCCTGCAGTGGTTTTGCCCTGCAGAGAGCAGGCAGCACAGCACGGACATGCCCGACGGGGCTGCCAGGGCAGCTTCTCAGCCCAGTCCCGTGGGACACGGGTCCAAGCATTTGTGCACTTGACCAAGGCAAATGAAAGCCCCTTCCCCTTCATCCAAGCTGGCAGGATTTTTGCTTGTTTTTTTTTTTTTCTTTAGCAGACAGCTCCCAGTGGTTATAATTATACAAGCCTCCCCAATCACTCATTAAATTAGCACCTCCTCTCATATTTATATATAATATATATAATTTATAGAGAAATTACTTTTATAAACAATATTCTTCTACTCCAGAAGGAAGTGTAGTCCATGGCATAATGCAGCTACAAACACGTATCTCAAAAAGAGGACTGGCAGCTCCGGGGAGTGGGTGGGAGCTCCGTGCCACCCTCAGCCTCCGCCCTTGTCCCCAGTTCTTGTGTGGGGAAGGAACAAGCCTGCTCGGTTTGGGTGTCACCAGTTTCAGCTGAAGCAAACTGGTCCGACTGTGAAACCAAACTGGTGCAAGGTGTCACCGTTGTGAAAGACGGCCAGGTCCCGCAGGGGCAGCAGGGAGAGCTCCTCCGTGGTGAACTGGAAGATGGTGTCAGTGATAGAAGACTCGTTGTCCAGCTGAAATAAGCACCGGGGACAGCTGAGCAGCACCAAACCCCTCAGCCAGTGGGCCTGAAGGACCTTCTCAGAGCACTCACTGTCCCTTTCGCTGCTCCAGTTGCTCCTTGATGCACCCAACAGCCCTGAGGGCATGGCCAGGTCTCCATCCCCAGCCCTTCATGACTTCTCCAGGGAGCTGTCCTCCCCCATGTCCCCAGGAGCCCACCCTGTCCCCTGCCACATCCAAGCCCGCTTCCCAAGATGGGGGCAGCTCCTTGGGCCCAGGGAGAGGATGCTCTCCATCCCCATCCCACTGCGTGAAGCCTCATCCACCAGGTCTATCCCAAACCCTGGGGGTGCAAACATGTGCCAAGGGGTTCTGCAAATGTCAGGGTGCTCTTCCAGCCATAGAAAAGGGTCCGGACACGGCCAGGCTTACCACGCAGCCTTGCAGGCTGGCTTCATAGCTCTGCTCCCGGGAGTCGGCCAGGAAGCGGATTTCCTTCTCTGGCTGGGGCTGGTCCTGCTCGGGGGCCGGTCTGCAGGAGTAGGAGATCTTCTGGGTGGCCAGGTGGCTGTGCAGACGGAGGAAGCGGAGCTGCACTGGGCTGGCCCCCGCGTACTCCAGCTGCGGGGGCAACGAGAGAGAAAACCGGGTAACAAACAGGGGCTGCTTGGAGGGGTCTGTGCTCTCCCCGGTTGAAAACTGGGCAGGATTCAGCCCTCTGCTAAAGCACTGGTTTGGATTTTCTTGCAGAAGGAGGTGTTGCATCCCACTGTGCACAGCCAATGGGACCCTGTGCCTGGGCACTGCCCCACCACAGCAGGACAGGCACTAGGAGACCCCCAACCCCATGAGATGGGCTTCATGTCCCCTCACCTGTCCTGGCCAGGCACTCACCAGGAAGCCCCCAGGCAGGGCACTGAACCACTCGAAGGTGTCCTCAGAGGTGTAGGCACTCAGCCAAGCCTTGATGGGGACCTGCAGGGAGTGGGGACTATGTCACACTCTCCCAGCGGGGGACAGTGGCACTGCCAGGACAAGGACGCAGCTATACCAACCCATGCATGTGACCTGTCCCTGCAGTTTGGTCACACACCGTGACCAGGATCCTCACCCCAAACTGCTCCAACAGCTCCCTGCAATGGCAGCAGCCACCATGGCAAGGGACCGGCCACACTGTCCCTTCCCCAGCCCCACCAACCCGTCCTCACCTGACCCAAGGGGTAACACAGGGCTGAAGCTGCCCCATGAAAGCCACCCCATACCTGGTTGTGGACAGGGGCTATGCAGGTCTCACCCCCTGCTGTGAAGTTGCAGAAGGCTACCAGTGCGTCCTGGGGGCTGCCCTGGTTGGGGTCAATGTAGTATTGCCCTGGAGGGAGGCAGAGGGGAGTTCCTGGCACCCATTTTTTGGCACAGGGAGGATGCCATGTGGTGCCATCCCACCCCAGCTCAGGGCACATCCCTGGCTGCAACCTCCATCCTGCTGGGATGCAGCCTGGCTGCCATCCCATTTCTCCAAGGATGCCCACGAAACCCAGCTGAGCTCATCCCCCAAATCCTCATCCCCTCTTAATTCCCCCACGTTGGCCAGGAGGGAGGGCTGGCTGGATCCAGGACCAACATGGGGGCACCCCATGTGCACCCCAGTACCATCGGGCAGGCTGGGGTAAGCCAGCAGCAGCTCCTTGCAGGTGGCTGCTGGGTTGGTTTTGGTGCCATTGGGTTGCTCGACGAGGGCTTGCAGCTCCTGGCTCAGGGTGTCTAGCAAAGCCCAGACCGCTGTGTAATTCAGGTGGTTGGAGGGATAAATGAGGTGCTAAAAGAAAAAGAAGGGGATATAACCAAGCTGACATTTAGTCTCCCCTCCTCTTATTTTGGCCAGGAGCATCATCAGCTGCTCAGGGAGGGAATGGGACATGCAGAGGACAAGGACAAGCATGGTGGGAGAGGGATTAACCATATCTGCTTGCTCTTTGTGCAAGGACCTTGGTCCTTGTGCACAGAGGACCTCAGAAGCAGTGGAACATGAGACAGCATCGCTGTCAGTCCCTTCCCTCCCCGGGTGGCACCCACCAAAGCAGGGATAGGAAGCCCTTGCCCCCATGCACTCACCCGCAGCTGCTCCCTGGACAGCATCAGCGCAGGTCCGCTGGGACCAGGGGGGCCAACAAGACCCTGGATGACAATGACAATGCTGGTGACGCTGGCTGCTGCCCATGAGCCTCCTGCCACACTTGCAGCTCCTCTGATGGCACCAGTGGCCAGTTGGCCCCATGGCATGGCACGGCACGGCATGGTGGGACCTTGCTGCCAAATTTGGGGGACCCAAATTTTGGCATGAGGGACATTAGTAGCTCTGCTTACCGGCAGGCCTGGTGTGCCCCTGGGTCCTGGCAGCCCTGGGAAGCCTTTCAGCCCCTGCCGAAGGATGAGGCAGAAGAGGGAAGAAAAGCAGGGTGGCAAGATGCTGCTGTGCTGAGCTGCACCTCAGGGTGCCCCATGGGACTACCCTGCACCCCGGGGAGAGGGGAGGGTGCCCCGCAGCAGTGCTGAGCCTGGCTCCAGGTGCTCCCCCCTACTTACTTTGGGTCCAGACAAGCCCTGGAAGAGGATAAGACCCAGCTAAGAACACAGCAGGTAGGATTGAAGCCCCATCCCAGCATAACCCCTGTAGGACCAGGAGCAACCCCAAGCCTGCTGGGAGGGTGAAGGACTCACCGGTGTTCCGGGGATGCCAGGGTGTCCCTGTGGGCCGGGGGGGCCAGTGTCACCCTGCAAAGACACCGGAGGAGGTCAGGGCACTGCACAGGGCATCCCCCAGCCCTTTGTCCTTTTACAAGCCAGCCCCTTCCCCAGGTGGATTTTGCACAGAAAAATTAAGAATTCACCCCAAATACTCATCTCAGTTCCTGCCATCCCCCTCCACCCTGCCCTTACCTGCTGTCCCTTGGGTCCCGGCCTCCCAGGGACACCACGGGGTCCTGGCTTGCCCTAGGAGAAGTTGCAGGGTGTCACACAGGGTGACAAGGGACCAAGGGGAGGGAGGAAAAGAGCAAAACCCTTCACACACCTTGAAGCCATCGTCCCCTTGCTGGCCCAGGTCACCCACACTGCCCTTCTCGCCCTAGGAGAGAGTCAGGAAGAACTTTGGTGGCAAAGAGAAGGGTAGAAACCCCCTGGGACACCAGCCCAGGTGAAGGGCTCCGTCCCGGAGGGTGGTCATCAGGAACCCTGCTCCAGGTACTCCATCAATGGTATTTCATCAGGTAGGCAATGGAAGTTTTGCTTGCTGCCTGACCCTGGCAGGAGATACCTCCCTGGGAACATTTCCTAAGGCCAAACATCTCCTGGCCTCCAGCAAGTGGCTGGAAATGGGAAATTCCCAGTTATGTCTGGCTGAAAATTTCTGAACACCCCCCCCTCCCCCCCCATCCTTTTTGATTTGGTAGAATTAATTGTACCCACATTGCTGGGGAAGGAGGTGGCATGACGAAGCGTCTGCCTCCTCTGCTCAGCTGCAAAGGCAAAACTGAAAGTATTTTATCCCACACTAAAATATCATTCAAGAAAACCTCGGAAGTTCCCAGGAAACACTTTGAGAAAATAATGAAAATTTCTTGTGTGTTGAAATCTGGTGGAACAGCAGCAGAAACCCCAGCACAGCAGCTGCCCGCAGCCTCCCCTCCGCCTGCTCTCCCAGGCTCTGGCCTTGCTGAACACCCTGGACTTTAGCTTCTGCCATTGCTCATTTAGCTCGCAATAAATTTAAAGCTTTATTTATTACCAGGGCTTCATTTTCCTGAAAGCTGCGGAGCAACTACCCGCCACCAGGGACTGCTTGTCACTCTTATTTATAGCCTTGTGGCTGACGGATGGGACTGTGAGGATGTGCTTGGCTTCTCAGGCCAAGGTTGGATCCATCACTTCATCAGTAATGTCACAGAGGAGGTATGTGCTTTGTCCTGTGTCAGCATCAATGCTGAAAGCAGGGGATTTGAGGACCGTACACTGCTGCTTGCAACTCGAGGCTGGAGAGACTGGAAAAGGACCTGATTTTGGAGAAAGTCTAAAGATCCCATCTCCCAGCACCTGGGGACACAGTGGTCAACCCCCCAAAGAAGGATGCTGCAATGATCAGGGTTCAAGAAGAGGGCTATAAGTGATTGCATCCAGCAAATTAAATGCTAGCTGTGCCTGAAGTCCCTGCTGTACCCAGGGCTCAAGTGTCCTGTGCATGTCACCTACCTTGTGTCCTTTCGGTCCGGGGTCTCCTTTCATGCCCTTCAGCCCTGGGATGCCCTAAGAGAGAAACCACGCAGTACCACATCACTCTGCAGCTGAGCTGCTCCTGTCAGCTGGCAAGGAGAGACCTCACCACAGCTGAGGGCTGCCAGGATTCTGAGAATTTCAGGAAGTTTTAGAAACTTTGAGGAATATTCTCATCATATCTTTGATTTTTGCTTTCAGGAGGTTCCCTCAGCAAAACCCATTAAAAATGCAGTTCAGGTTGCAGAACATCCTGGCTTGCTTTTGTGAAGTTCCCAAAGATGGGATTTTTGTTTTAAATAGAGAAAAAATTTCCAGTAATTAAAAAAAATAATTGAGTAGGGTTTTTTTGGCCAATGCTGGCTGCTGCAGCGTAGCTTGTCCGTCCAGCCATGGCAATTCTCTGGGAACATGGCCAATGCCAAGCATCAGACACTTTACTGGAAGGGAAGTATTTGGCCCGTAGAACAACATATTGGAAATTATGTGATTTGCCTGACTGCACACACACTGCTGGGTTGCTAATTTGGGAGGAGAAGGCAAGATAAGATGGATGAATGATGGATGGATGAAACACCTAGAAAAAATCACTTGTTTTAAATGGATCCCTGTTTCGGTTGTCTGCAGAGCTGGATTGCACAGTGGTACCTGCGAGGGCCAAACAGCGAGCAGCTGGCACCCCAAAACTTCCAAGCTAATACTCACGTGGGGTCCTTGGGGGCCCTGGGGTCCTTCAAACCCCTCATCACCTGGGTAGCCCTGAAACGCAAAATCAAGAGACTGGCTGGTGTGCCCAGCAGTGTGGTGTGAGAGCAAGGCAAGAGCGATGCCCAGGTACCTTTTGCAGGGAGAACAGCCCACGGGGGCTGGGGGTGCAGGAGACCCCCTCCTTGGGCTGGAAGGGACTGGGGACATAGAGCCCTTCAGCTATGCAATGCCCCTATATTGGCTTATCCTTTTCTAAGCCGGGGGCTCGGGCAGGTGGGAGCACCCCCCGGCTCAGGAGCACCCCTGAGCGGCCAGGGTGCCAAAGCAGCCCTCACCCCAGCAGGGCAAAGCCAACCTACCTTGGGTCCCCGGGGACCTCTTGGGGGCCGGTGGCCCACCTTGCCTCGCTTGCCCTGGGAACAAGAGATTAAAGACTCACAAGCAATTAAACCCTGTTAAAAGCACTAAGCTAGCTGCCCCACATCCCCCTTGCTGCCCCCCGCAGGATGCTGAGCCCCCAGCAACCCCAGGCCCCTTTGCAAGACCTCCCTGGGCTCCAAGCAGCAGCCTCATGCCTCCCACCACTCTCCATGGGGAAAACACTGCCATTTACCCGTCTGCCAGCTTCTCCGGGGACCCCTTCTTCTCCTTCATGCCCCACATCTCCCTGGGGGAAGAAGAGATGGGAGAGGTGGGTCACCAGCAGCCCAGCCACATCCTGGACCAGGACTGGGCAGAAGGGGCTGCTGCCTGCATGGAGATGGGGACAGAGCTCACCAGGTGCTGTGGGACCCTGGGCATGGACACCAAGGCCATGGTGCAGAGCTGGCCAGTGAAGGGGAGGTCCCCTGTCCCCCCTCTAAGGACCTGAGCCAGGATGGAGGCAGGCCTGTGGGGCTGGGGGGGCCTGAGCTGGGGACACCTACCAGCCCCTCACCCAAAAACCAGCCAAGGCAGCCAAAGGGCATCTAAGGCCTCTGTGTTTGCCAGGCACCAAGGAGTGGTTGCCTTTACAGCAGGGAGAAACAGGTCCCCCCGGGACAATTCCCCCTGCTTTCTCTCCATGGACCACAATGGGGTTGGCCAGCTCAGGCTTGGCCACCCCACACCTGGTGGCTGGTCCTCTTCAGCTGCCATCTGCAGAGGAGAATTTCAGAGGTACCTTTTCTCCTTTGTGACCTTTCCGCCCTTTAGGACCGGCTTGTCCTGGAGACCCCTAAAATCCCAAAGAAGAAGGAAACCCCTCCATAAGGATGCTGCACCAGGGATGTCCCCTCCTGGCCTCCCTCCCCGCTCTTGCCACAGTGTGCACAGGAGGAGGCTCTAAGCTGAAGTCTTCATTTGAGATTTTTCTCCCTCTCTGGAGCAGGCTGGGCAGAGCAGGGCCATGGAGGTGTTTCAGCAGGAGCAAGAGATGCTACCTGTGAGGGACCTCACTGCAGCTGGGAGATACCAGCATCCCACTGCCTATGCCAGGGAGAACCAGTGGGGCTCCATCCCACTCCTTACCGTTTGCCCTGGTTTTCCTGGCTTGCCCGGCTCCCCTTTTGAACCCACCAGGCCCTAGGAAGGAAAACAAAAATCAACCCAACTCTGAAAAATAAGCTCCAGGGTTATTCACCCAAATCTCAGGTAGGCTGTCAGCAGCACAGACCGGGGCTGTGAGAAAAGCCGGAGACAGAGAAGTGGGGCAGCAGAGAAGCCCACTCACCTCAGTGCCACTCAGTCCCATGGCTCCAGCTTCACCCGGTGGCCCGAGAGGACCCTGAAATCATTTAGGGACAAAACATGAGGCTGGTATCGTCTCCAGCTTATTTGGGGGAAGGCAGGAGGGCAAGTACAAAGCCAGCTGCCTTGCCCTGGGGTCTGGACTGGGGTTGTCCCCCACAGGGGCCTCTGGTGCCAGAGCTGTGCCGAGGGGAGTCACCCTGCAGGGATGTCCCCTGCCTGTCCCTGTCCTGGGATTTACCTGCTGGCCTGGCTCTCCCTTGGCACCCACCACTCCTCTGGCTCCTTCGTGCCCAGTGTAGCCCCAGAGCCCAGGAGCACCCACCGGGCCCCGAGCACCTGCTGCACCCTGCAGTGCACAAAGACAGGGGAACTGGTTACCTCCCAGCCCAACCCCATCAGGAGCAGAGTCCAAGCAGCCATCCCTTGAGCAGCTTCAACTACACCAAGCGTCGGCTCTCACTATCTGCTTTGCAAATCTGACTGGGGTTTATTCCACATCCCACCTTCTCCCAGCAAAGGCAATCACCTGAGTTAAGGACGTCTTGCCTGCGCAGAGTGGGACTGCAACATGGGAAAATTGGGATGCAAATGGAATTTATCTTGCAGCTGAGTGCAGGGCATCAGTAACACACCTGTGGCTCTGTGCATGTCAGGACCATGACCACAAAATGCATCTCAGGGCAGTGCCAGTGCTCCTGAGCACAGGGTGGTTCCTGAAGCACTCTGACCTTACAGACACCTGCAGACTTGCTTCGTGAAAGCAGAGAAGGGGAAAATGCCCTGGACCTGCCTCAGGCAGACTCTGACAGCTGAGTGTTAATTGCACAACGGCTGTGGCTCTTTTGCACAGTTTTTAATAGCTGTATTAAAATGTCTTTATGGAGCTTTGGCTCTAGGGAAGCCAAGGAAATGATGACTCAGTTACAAAGCCATCACAGGCAGGACGACCCAGGAGACACAGCTCAGCACTTGGGCTGGCAGAGCTCACCTTGTGGCCACCCCATGGGTGAGCCACAGCCCCAGCCCCAGGCTCTGCTGCTTCATCACAAGATGCCACCAAACCTCTTTTCCAGGGGAGTCTTGCAGGGGCAGGGCCAGTACTCACCGCTGGACCGGGCTTGCCACGATCTCCCTTGACTCCGTCATCTCCAGCGAGTCCCTGGGGTGATGTTGGGGATTTAGAATAAGCCCCTCATCACCATGTGCATCGCGCTCAGGCCCTCTGCAGGTATTTTAAGCATCCTCTCCCTCATACTATGTCCAGCTGGCCAAGGCATGCACCTGGGCGCTGCATGGGAGTGGAGGTGATGTGATAGCAGGAGCAGATCTTCTATGAGGCATTCCTGGGTGCCAGACTGAAATGGTCTGATTTGTGGACTGGGGGCATGTAAGTACCTGCTGTGAGTCAGTGGCAAGATGTGAGGTGTTAAAAACCCCTCCTACTCAAAAAAACCTCCCTGCTCACTCCTGAGACCCCTGGCCTGGGCAGTTAAGGGGCAATAAATCCTTTGGCTTTGGTTTGTATTGGAAATGGTGAAGCACTGAGGAAGCCTTTGGCAGCTCCCGGCTCTACAAGATCCCAGGCATCAGTACCTCTAATCCAGCAGCACCAGCGGGTCCATCTGTGCCTTGCAGCCCTGGATCTCCCTGAGGAAGAAGGTGAAACAGCTCTGTCCCTGGAAAACCCTTTCCTTGCCTCATTGACTTTGGATCTCACGCAACAAGGCAGGGAGTCTCTCATGGCAGGTCCCCCAGGTCACCAGCTTGCCCAGGTCTGACCCAGGTCCTCTACCACAGCCAACACCACACCATCCCCCATCAGCCAGAGGCAAAAAGCAGAGCTTGGGAAAAGACCAGAAAAGGGCATTTCACACAGAAATGAAACGTTGGACCCATCATCCTGCCGTACCTTCACTCCTTCGGGACCATCGAGCCCAGGAGGACCTTGGAGACCCGTACCACCCTGTTCAGGGCACAAGCAAAGGAGCCCACTGATTTAACCCTGCCCAGTACTCCCAGTCACATGCACACCCCCCCACCAAGTCTGTGATCAGCCGAAATGGGAGGAGGGACATGATCCGACTTACAAACCGTCCTCTGGGTCCAGCAGGTCCTGCAGCTCCGGTGACACCAACCTGACCCTGGGACACAGAGGGAGATGTGCTCAGCAGGGTCCCAGCCTGGCCAGGGGGCAGGAGTCTGGAGTTTGGCCAGAGGCAGCATCAACCCAGACTGCCCAGCCACTCCAAACCGTCCTTTTGTGCTAAACAAGACCCAATTTTGTAGTCATGCCCATGAGACGTGAAACTCCCTATTATGGCAATTTGCCAATTTCTAGTATTTTCCGCAGCTCCTGGAGCCCAAGGTTTCCCATGGGGGGTGAGCCCCCCCTTCTCAGCACCCCACACCCAACTGCCAGCCTCGGGGGATGCTGGCAGCCTGGTGTGCTGAGGCAGCCCTTCTCTGTACTTGCCAGCAAACCTTCTTGGCCCTTCTCTCCTTTATGGCCTTTTTCTCCAATTTCCCCTGTAGCAGCTCCCAGGCCAGGCACTCCAGGAAGGCCCCTGGGGCCAGTGTCACCCTGTTCAGGGATGGAGACAAGGTGTCACCACGAAGAAGAAAAAGGAATAGCAATCAAATGAGCTTCTGCACAGAGGCAACATGTTTCACCCTCTCACTGGGTGCTGCACACAGAATTTCACCCTAGGGTGCTCAGGAAGGGTCTAATGCCAGGTCTGAGCCCTGCATCTCCAGTGGTCCTCAGCTATGGAGACACCCCTGTCCCGCTTCTGCCTCCACCACAGCAAATACAGCAGCAGAGGCTGAGCAGGCTATGGGTGTTCCTGAGGAGCTGCAAGGAGGGACAAAGTTAGAGGCACTTCTCACCTTCTGTCCTCGCAATCCTGGCTCGCCTGGGTCTCCAGCATCACCAGCATCACCCTGCCCAAAGGGGAAGTATTGGCATCAGGTGCAGTGGCTGCTCCCCAGCCCCATCTTATGGTGGGTTAAAAGCTGAACTCTGACTTCCATGGGCTTCTCCACCCTCCTCCGGCTGGGATTTTGGTGCTGGGTAAGAGATAGCTCTGCAGCTTCACCTGCACCAGGAGGTTATGCCCAGCTGTGACCCATGCTAGCCCAAAAGCAAGAGAGGACAAAATGCTGAGCACAGCCAAACAGCACCTCGCCCAGCAAGGGGACTCCAAAGCATCAGCCCCCTCTTTCCACGGAGGCACCTCATCCTGTTGGTTGTCCAGAGCCAGTGCACCAGGTGGCACACCTTTCCCATCCCCATCCTGTCCCCATCCCCTGGCAGAGGATGCCAGCGGACAGCAGTGACCGCCGTGGTGACAGCCAGCACACATACCTCCTTTCCTTGCTCCCCGGGCCTCCCCAGTGGCCCCTCTGGCCCATCGTCCCCCGGCTCCCCAGGGTCCCCTCTGATGCCCGGAGCTCCGCAGGTTCCTGCCTCTCCCTGGACAGGTTGAAGACAACCAGGATTATTCTTGGCTGTCTTTTCCAGCTGACCCTGGCTCTGCCCTCCACCACTTCTCACCATACAGCCACCCTAGTTTACCTTGTACCAGGTACCCAAGCTTTGAGGGGACCTGGACCCCCCTAACCATGACCAGCAACATGAATCCCCAGGCATGACCATGCTGGGGGATGATTTCAAAAAGCCCCAGGTGGATTTAGGTGCCTGCCTGCCCCTGCAGCAGCAGGGTCAGGCAAACCCAGCACTGCCAGTGGTATCGCCCCAGCACCCAGCAGGAACTGACCTGCTCGCCTTTAGGCCCTGGCTGACCCTCTGCTCCTGGCGGTCCCGGTGGTCCCTGGGGAGGAAACACACAGCCCAGCCCTAGTACAGCTCATTTACCCCATGTTGCACAAAGCCTTTGGCTCAGCTAACACAGACACAGCTTTAACCTTCTGGTTTAGTTGAGGATCAGCAACTTCCTCCTTTCATTTCCCATTCCTGGAGAAGACACATGGGGAGAGGCAGGCTGGAGCAGCCCTAGCCAAGGGAATGACAGGGTTCCCCAGCTGACATACCTGCTCACCATCCAGCCCACTGATTCCAGCTTCCCCAGGATCTCCTACATCACCCTGCCAGAGGACACAGACGTTAGGAGAGGCAGCTATGGTGGTCTTCCACACAGGTCCCCTGCAGACCCCACTGCCCCAGACACCCTGAGTTTGCAGGAGGGGTTGCAAGGGTCTTCTCCCACCTTGCACCAGACACATAAATCCCTATCCCGCCGTGCAAATCCAGTGGCCAAACTGGGAGGAGTCCTTGCCCTACAGCCCTGGGGAGGAAACCCCACTTTGGGCAAGGAGAGCCCAAGGCTCTGTCTGTCTGGGCAGTGCCTGACTCATGGGGCTGGGAAGGGGAACGAAACTACCTTCTCTGTCCTTACCTTCTCTCCTCTCATCCCTGAAGGCCCTTCAGGTCCGTTTGGACCTTCCCGGCCCTGAAAAAAACACCCCGTATCAGCAGCAATGCTTTGCCTTAACTCAGGAGGCCTTTGCAGCTCCCAAGTGGGGGTCTGGGATGCCCCTGCATGCCATATCCCCACAGGCAGGGAAGCCACGCACCAGCTTCCCAAGCCCCTTGCGCCAGCTTCCCTTTTCCTTCCGTTCCTGCAGGTGCTTTAGGGAGCTCCCCAACAGTGTTGCACCAGGAAAATTGTTGCACTCTGTTCTACTGGCTGTGTTGGGCATCAGCCGAAGGAACCCCATCTGCACTCACCGGGTACCCTGATGGGCCAGCAGTACCAGCCACTCCAGGAGCCCCTGTTTCTCCTGCCAAGCCAGGCTTCCCGGGGACGCCGTCCAGCCCTCGTGTGCCGGGAATGCCCTGCAAGGCCAAAAGGCCACTTAGGCATCCCAAAATGTAGCGCAGGGTGCAGCTCTGGGGGGGCAATGCCAGTGGGAGGTGCCTCATCAATCCAGGTGCAGGAGGGCACTGTTGTCCCTGTACCCAACTTGCCATCACCCAGCCATGCATGCAGGGTTTGGGTCATTGTCTGCCCCACAGTGAGCCAGGGGACAAAGCTGCCTCCAGAATGGGCACCTATTTTTCATCCCATTGGACATCACTCAGCTCCAGCCTACAGAACATCTCTGCAGGCTGCAGCTCTCCCACTTACAGGCAGCCCTGGAAGCCCTCGAGGACCTGGGTCTCCCACTCTGCCCTGAAAAAAGAAGGATGCTCAGCAGTGTGGTCATGGCAAGAAGGCACAGGGGACCCCGAGCAGGATGAGGCTTTGCTTGGACAATCCCCATGTGCCTGGGCCACCTCAACAGTGTCTGTACAGCATCAGGACAAAACCAAGCCAGCAAGAAGCAGGATCAGGGTCCTGCCTGCTCCCGCAAAGGGGTCCAGGATCCATGCTGCTAACGCTGGAGATAGCACACGGTATATATTGTGGAGTATTGCATAACTGCGGCAGAGAGAGCGGAGCAGGCCAGGCACATGGGGAGCATGGTGAGCCCTACCTGGGAGCCGGGAGCACCTCGTGGACCAGGGGGACCTGGCAGGGCCTGGAGAGGGAGAGCACCATCAGAGCCCCACACTGCAGCCCTGACTGCTCTCCTCTCCCCAGTTTAGCCCCTTGATGCCAATGGCAAAGATTTCCCATTTTCCCATACCCAGCCCAGCAAAGGTGACTTGCTCAGTGCTTCGCCAGTGAGGCTGGAGCTGCCCAGAGTGGCAGCAAACAGCACTTACCTTGGGACCAGCTTTTCCTGGAAATCCTGGTGGGCCTTGGGCTCCCATTTCTCCCTGTTAGGAGGAAATAAATATTTCCTTTTCTCTGTGTGTTTTAAGGTAATATCCTCTTAAGGGGAAAAAACCCCACCCCAAAACCAAAACCAACAGCTGCCTGGCATCTCACAACAAGCCATGGGAGTTTGAGCAGATGAAGTGCTGGAGAACCATCAGTTTGCCCAACTGCCACCCCTGCAACCTCCCTGGCATGGCTGAAGGAGACCATTAGCAGACAGCACACAAACCCATCCACTGGGTTCAACAGCCCAACCCAAAAATGTTTCCAAAGCCTGGATTTCCCACCCTAGTGCATCCCCTAAATGCTGTGCCGGATTTCCCAGCCCTACCTTGTCTCCCCTGCGCCCTGGCCTCCCGCGGTCACCGGCAGGTCCTGGGTAGCCCTGGGGAGAGCACAGTGTTAGGAGGCAGCTGGGGGTGCCCAACATCTCCAGGTTTTGGGAGAAGGCAGCTGCTGAGGCTGAGCTCTTGCCCAGGGAGAAGCAGAGCCCTGGCAAGACTGTGAGTGCCTGGCTGGAGGCAGCTAGGATAGCTGCTGCCTACAGGCAGTCGGGCAGCACTGTACCCCCCTCTGCAGGCAGGTCTATCACTTACATAGGTGCCGACGGGTCCTTGAGGCCCCTCCGAGCCAGGCTTCCCTTGCATCCCCTGCCAGGCAAGATGAGGGCATTAACAAACCTCTGCTCCCAGGATGTGGGCAGGCATCTTCCCATCCTTGGTGTCCACATCTGAAACCATGGGATCCCCCCCAGGTCTCCCCATGGCAGCCAAGAGCCTCTCAGGGCTGTTCACCACCACCACTGCTCCAACCAGCCCCCCTGGCATGCTTATGGCCCCGCTATGCCCCAGCTCTCACCTTTGGGCCCAGGGAACCAGGGTCTCCATCAGGTCCAGGTCTTCCCAGAGACCCCTTTGGAAATATTTGGGGAGGAAGTGTCAGTCAAAAGGCTGAGATGAGACAAGGCCTGCCAAGCCACTGCTGCCTGTGTGCTTATGGACAGGCATCACCTGGTCCAAACTGGGTTGCTGAGGACAAACTCTGCCACTGTGGCCCGTCCTGGTGGTTCCTGCACATCAGCACCCCAAGGCTGGCTCTCCGGCAGGGCTGTCACTGGGGAAGGTGATGATACTTGCTCTTGGGGCCATCACCAAGCCCAGCTGCGAGCAGGTTCTCAGGGAGGAGCTCTTCCAGCTGCAGGAGCTGCTCTGGGTCTCCATCCCAGTGGGCAAGGACTTGAGACTGTCCTCTCTGAACCTGTACCACCCATTTCCACCTGGGGTGCAGCAAATGTTTTGATCTCCTCCCAGGACCCAGGACCACGCTGTTATTCAGCCACCCAGGTGTGAAGGGTTTCCATGGGCTGCCATCCCCAGAGACCCCACTAGGGTCAGGGGAGCTGCAAAGTCCCTTGGGCAGGCTGATTCCTTGGGGAAATTATTCTGCTCTTCCCTAGCCCCAGCTATTTCTGCCACTGAGGCTTTTAAAATGTTTTTTAACAATAAGTTAAGATCAAATCCTACAGATGCCCTGATCCCCTGCCGGTTCCCAAGGTGGGAAAGTCCTATATCCTCCACCAGTGGGGCTAGCCCTGCTGTCTTCCCACCTAAGAAAATGCAGAGTTCATGCAGAAGGAATGTTTTTTTCCTTACTATTGATCCAGGAGGTCCTGCATGCCCGCGGCCCCCCTGCAAGCCAGCAAATCCCTGAAGAAAAGGGCAGAAGATGAATGATGGAGAGAAGGCAGAAGCAGGAGGGATGGAGAGGCTCTCCCCTGGCAGTGCATGGTCCAAGATCAACCTAAACCAGAGTGCAGCGCCTGGGGCCAGGCGCAGACAAAAGGCTCAGCCTGCCGAAGGCAGCGCTGGCGCTTTCCATTTCAAACCAGCTCTTTGGTTTCTCATTGTTGAAGCACCATAGCTGTGTGTACACACACACAATGCCCACACTGCATCTAGACAGTGCTGTGCAATGCTAACAGTAAATTCAGAGGTGCATCTCTGACCCAGAGCAAAATATTTTTCATATTTTGTTTTGAGGGAAGTGTCAGATTTTTTTTTCTTTTGCATTTCAGAGCAAAGATAAACAAATATTAGAAATCCTGCAGAAGGGAAAGCTTGCCGCTGGCCCAGGACTCGCTGCTGGACCTGTTCTGGATAGCAGTGCCAGGGACAAGAAATAATTTTGCAATAGACAGTTCTTAAATGCACTGCCCCATTCCATGTCCTTCAGCCTTCAGCATGATTCTCAGCAGATCCCTGCCTGCAGCTGCACCCAGAGGAGCACCCTCCGGCTGGTCTTGTTCAATCAGCACCACCCACCACCTGTGCCCCATCCCATGGTCATGCTTTTGAGACATGTCCCCAAGGGTAGAGAGCCAAGAAGAGGGGAGAAAAGACAGAAATCAGACAGCTGTGCAGCTCTACTCACCGGTGGTCCTCTCCTGCCTGGGCTGCCCATGGTCCCTGGGGAACCCTGCAGGTCAAGGCAGGTGATGATGAGGATGGGGAGGCAGAGGCAGCCTCTCCCAGTCCCACCATGCCAGCCTAAAGCCAGCTGATGCACATCATGGCAAAGTCCAATATGGTGTCAAGGTCTTGACCCACATGGCCATGGGGGTGGTGAGGTTGGGAAGTCCCCCCCTCCATAGGGCTCAGCTCCCCTTCTTGATACAACCCACCACCCCAGCCCTCACCCACAGTCAAGTACATAGTGTAGGATGGGAACCTGTGTACCAGGCTTTCCTTCTGCACCTTCTGCTCCTAGGATGCCCCGTGAACCCTGGAAGGAGAGTCTCATCTCAGAAAAGCAGAGCCTGGTGGCAGGGTATCCCCATCAAGGGCTCATCGAGCCCCAGAGCCTCCCTCCAGTGTTAAAAGGTGGCAAATCATCGGTGGCATGGTCCCCAGGGTGCTCGTCTGGTCTGTATCGAGCCATGGGTTTGTTAGTGTGCAGCTCATTCCTGCACAGCTCCTGCAGCTCATCCCACCTTTGGATGTAATTGCTGGGAAATAACATGATTGTGGGAGGAAATCCGTTCCCACCATGAACACCTCAACCATGTTTTTTCCCCCCTCTTCCACAGCTATTTATTCTTGGCTCTTTCACCAAACACGACTCTGAATAACTGAGTTTTCTTAAAAAGTTGTTATTTCCTGAATTTTCTATGCTCAGGGTTAAGAGGGAAGTTGTCATGTTGGGCAGGTGGTTTGACAAAACACTTCATGCAACGTGCAAAAGCCTGAGCTGCTCATCCCAAACTTATCCTGTGCAGATTCCCAAGCAGAGCCCAAACCTCCGATCTGGCCACATCCCGGGATGCTGCTCCCCAAGAGCTGGCTTCCCTGTCCCAGTGCTGATGGCACCATGCACCAGCACAGGGACATGGGTCATCTGCTACTTACAGGCAGCCCAGGGAGTCCGACCAGACCACGCTGACCCACGCGGCCCTGGAAAACAGCAAGCATTAAGAAAAGCATCCTTCTGCCAGGGATAAAGTGGCAGATTTGGAGGCAAAGTTGGTGCTTGAAGATGCCACGACTCAGCCCCAGCACAACCAAGGACACACAGTGAGGGGTCTCCAGGGTTGTTTCAATCTCCCATGGCCAAAGATGCTCCAAGACTCAGCTACAAGTACCAGCACCCCATTAGTTACCCGGGCTCCCCGTGGTCCTGGTGTTCCCTTCAGGCCATCAGGTCCTCGGCCTCCCTAAAATTCACACAAAGGGAAACAGAGTCATTTTGGGCAACCCTGCAGGTCTTGCCAGCCCCTCCATCCCAGCAAGCACTGAGGGGACTCATCCAGCCGCTGCCACGTTGGCAGGTCAGTGCACGGACATAGCAGGTGCAGGGATGCCATGGATGGGTTGGGGGGCCAAGAGGCTGGGGACCCTCCCCAGAGGGGCATTGCGATGCTGTCCCTTGGGTTCTGTAGGAAACTGGGGGATGTAGCACAAAATGCTGGTGCTGACCTTGGGTCCCTCGCTGCTGTTCAGCCCTGCTGGGCCGATCTGGCCTTCTTCCCCCTGCCAGGAGAAAGGAGAGGAGTCGGCCAGGGCAAATGCAGCCTCTAATCCTCCGCCTGCTCCCCCAGCCATGGCAGCCACCATCCCCCTGCCTCCTGTAGGGGAGAAATGCAGGGAGCATGGCCGGAGGTGACACTAATTAAATGGCAATGTGACCTGGGGCACCAGTCGATTTTCAGGACGGGGATGGGGACTTCCCCCGTCCCCCAGGATTATAAAGCTGGCCAGAAAAATAAAAGCTCAATGGGTTCAGTGTTGGCCCAAAACAGCACAGTTGAATATTTGTTTCCTGCTGATCAAATTAAAGGCAATTCAGGGGACTGATGTGCCGAGGCTCCTGCCTGCTCTGTTACAGCCTCAGCGGGACAGGCACAGCCTGGACCCTGGCTCCAGACCGATGCTGTGTGATGGCAGCACTGCTTGGCTGGATGGAAAAGGCACCGCCTGGCAGCGAGATGAGCCGTGCTGCATCTCCATCTCTTGGAGAGGTGGGAGGATGCATTTCTCATCCTGAAAAGCGAATGTGAGAGCAAATCCAGGCAGGCAACCCAAAAGCCCTCCGGGGTGGGGGGGCATCACACTCAGCAGGATGCTGCAGACCAGAAAGGTGGGTGGGAAAACATAATCCCATCTCTCGAGAAGCTGGAAACCACTAGAGATAAGCAGCCAGCCTGGCTTCAGTTCCCAGGTTGAAATACTGATCTGCAGCTGGGTTCGTCCATCCTGACAGCTCGCTCAGATCACACACTGCAGGAAAAAGCCCTTTAAAAATTGTGCCTTGTTTCTGTGGCATCTTGAGTGCTGCTGTGCTCGGCTCCTGGGAGCTGGCGAGGGTCGGGGCCGGGCAGCGTAGCGGGTGAGAAGCCGGGCAGCTGGCTGGACAACCGCAGCCCTCCAGAGCTGCCAGCACAGGCTCCGGGAGGCAGAGAGCCCAGTTGAAGAGAGTGATCTGTGAGCCCTGTGCTCTCAAAATACCCGTGAAGGGTGCTGAGCTGGTGCAGGGACTCGGCAGGAACCCTGCAAAGATGCTTGGGCAGAGGCAGCTGGGGAGGGCTGCCCTCGGACCTGCTGGAAACCCCCTGCCTAAACCTGCCCTCTCCTCGCATCGCTGACCCCCAGCTAATTTCGGGTGTCTGATGGGGGCACAGCCGGAGGGGTTTGCAGCAGCTGACTCAAAGCTCTGTTGGTGCCAAGTGCTGCGGTGCTGGGGGCAGCTGTGACCCCGAGGGTGGGGGCTTCGAGCAAAGCTCCCCGCCGCCCGAGCAGCGCAGAGGGAGATGCCGTTAGAGGGCTCCCGAGCCCGCGCCAGTTCCCACCGCCCCAAGGAGCGAGGAAATACCAGTGCTGCTGCCAGGTGGGCTTTTGGCTGGGGACAGCCCAGTGCCTTCAGCCCGCGGGAGGAGGAAGAGGCAGCGCAGTGTGGCAGAGATGCCTGGGGTGCTGGAGGGGAGCTGGGATTAGGCAGTGGGAGAGAGGGAACCTGGAAATGCACGGTGCCTGCACGAGCGACGCTGCAACGTGTGGCTCTTGGGCAGGCACCAAGGCATGCCGCCCATCGCCCGGGCTCGGGAGCAGGCAGGAGTGCTCACCTTGGGCAGGACTGGGGCAAGCCAGCACTGCCCGCACTGCCTGCATCCCTCAGGGCTGTCCCTTCCCCACACCACCCACCTCATGGCACAACGCTGGGTGCACAGGTATCCCACCACGCGACACCCTGGACCAGCGGCAGCACTTACATCTGGTCCCCGGGGCCCTGCTGCTCCTCGGGGGCCAGGAAAGCCCTGCAAGCCGACCTGGCCCCGAGTCCCTGGGGGCCCTTTTGCTCCTTGTGCTCCACGTGGACCCTTGGAGGAATAAGACACAGCATGTCACGGCAGGGCTTGAAAACAGGAGGGACAGCCAGTGCCTGGGGCTCCCCAACCCACCAGCAGGAACCCCCTGGAGAGCCCATCACTTGCTGCCCCGGCTCTCTGCACACCCAGCCTTTGGCATGGGGCCACTCTGGGCGAACACCCCACAACCCTCCCTCTGAGAGCATCCCTGGGGCACCAACAATGGGGGAATATAATACTTTTAAGCAGCCAAAGCAAGATGGAGCAGGGAAGGTTGGATCAAGTGTGGCAGTGTGGTGGGATCAAGCACAGCCTGAGCTGCTCAGCTGTCATGGTCCCTGAAAGCAAATGCCACTGCGTCCCTGGACATCCACACCACCCATCCACCAGCTGGAAAATAGCACATTTGAACAACAGAAGAGGAAGCAGCTCAATGAATCTGCCTGCAAGCCTTGGTACATGGTACCTTGTCTCCTTTTGTTCCCAGGTCTCCCTTGACTCCATCTGGACCTCGATAGCCCTGCAAGAGCAGCAGAGGTGGAGGGTACACTCAGAAAAACACGTTATGCCACTCTTTACAACCGAAGCATGCTATGATCCGATTTTGGCATCAAAGAAAGTTAGTTCTGACCAATTTTGATCAGGGCTTTCCTCCTGATGGGCCTTTTGGAGCTGGGAGCAGGTACATGCTGGATCTGCTCCTCATGGTGAGGGGGCTCCAGAGCTTCTGGGTTCATCCACCACCAAACCATTAGTGCCCCCAGCACTCCATGCCAATCCCAGCCCCAGCTCCCTGGCAGGTAGGATGCCTGCAGCAGCCAGTGGTGGCATCCCAGCTCACTGTCCTGATAGCAGCACAATGATAACAGGCACCTTGTCCTCGTTACTGTGTTCCCTAATGCAGACTAAAGCACTCCCACTTCCCTTGTGCCTCCCCAGAGCAGATGATATCTTAGGTCACGCTGCCATGTCTGAAAGCTCCTCTTATTACAGCAAGGTGAGCCCAAGTGCAGCTCTGCCTTCCCAAACAACTGCAGTTACCACTTATTCAAATGTCAAGTCCAAACACAGGCAAAGAACATAAAGCTGGTGCTTTGGGCTGCTCTAACACGGCTCTCCTGCATCCCAAGCAGGGATGGCATGGGTGCCATCACTCACCCAGTCTCCTTGGGTGCCTTTTGAACCTGGCAGGCCAATAAACCCCTTCAGAGAGAGACACAAAATGCAAGTTAAAAAAAACAAAAACACAAAGGAAAATATCACATGCACTCGTGGAGGCTAATGACCCTCCCATGCTACCTACAGGGATGGGAAGATGCTGGTAAATGAGAGACACCAGTTTAGCTCTGCAGAGTTGCTGATGATGATGCCATTGTGGGATTTGCTCTCCAACAGGCACCAGGGGATGCCTAAGCCCTCCCAAGGCTGCCCCCACCCACACAGCAGCTCCAGCACGAGGACGAGGTCCTTCTTAGCTTCCAAAATGCACCACCCACATCCCACCCTTCATCCCTCAATTCTTTTGCAAGCACCAGTTTTCAGCTCTGCATGTTATGGTTTCAGCACATGAGAAGAAAATGTACCAAGGGCTGTGCTCAGCTGGGACACCAGCTGGGTCAGGCAGGAGGAAGGCCAGGCTGCCCTGGCCTCCTTACCCTTTGGAAAGGGCAGCTCAGCACCCAAACTCCTTGGGAAAAGGCGTGCACCAGGGAAGGGATAGGCAGAGCTGGGGCATCTCTGCTGATAAATCCATAGGAAAAAAAAATATTAAAAAATCAAGGTCCCTGCAAGCAGCAGAGTCAGAGGAGCTTTGGAGTTTGGAGATGATGAGCATGGCTATAGGGACATGGCCATCATCCCCACCAGCCCTTGTGCCACAAACCCCATGGGAAGCTGGGGTGGCAGGGGGGAGCAGGGCATTCCCCTGCAGTGCTTTGGGGGGGCTGTGAGGGGGAGGATGAGAGCACCTTGCACCCAGCCACCCTCTCCCATGGACTTACCCCAGGGCCCTCCTGTCCTGGCTGTCCCCTCAGCCCGGGGACACCTTCTTCTCCCTGCAAGAGGAATGCTGGCATCAGTTCGTGCCACACTGGGCAGAGAGCACCCAGCCCCACTGTGTCCCCTCCCTGGGGCTGCCAGGGACCTCCAGGCTTCATCTGTGAGGTCTGCTGCAAGCACTGCCCCCCTCTTCCCTCTGAAAGCAGGGGCAGGGACTCGTCACCCCACCTCTCAGGTCCCTCCAGAGAAAGCCCTCAAGCCCGGGCTTCATCCCCACCAAGGTCAAAGCGAGCCAGCAAGAAGCTCTTACGGTGTCTCCTTTGGGACCAGCAGATCCCTCCATCCCAGCTGGACCCTGGGGAAAAGCAAAGGTGGTGGGAGGTTTGGGAGAAGGGGTATGCTGCTCACTGTCCTGCTCTGCAGTTGAGATTCCAGCCCATAGAAACCCTGCCCAACTCCCCAGGAGCTGCCTGTCACATCCCAGGGACTGTGTCCCCATCAGCTCACCCTTCCCTTTGCCCCTCCTGCCTACACATCCTGCCCAGAGCAGGGGCTGCAGCCAGCAGCCTGCCCATGGGACATAGCCCTTCCCACCCACCTGCTCCCGGATAGCCACAAAGACCCGCAGGATCAAGGGCATCGTGACCATTTGCAAAGCACATGGGGGACAAGTCCCCACAGCTCCTTCCTCGCTCAGCAAGTGCATGGAGCGGGGGGGACGCCCACACCTTGGAGACATGGCGGGCTCTGAGCCAGGACAGCACCCACTTACCTGCATGCCCCTGGGGCCGGGGGGGCCGCGTCTCCCCTGCAAGCCCTGTGGTCCCTGCAAAGCAGTGGGGGACAAGGAGCTGCTGTTAGAATCAAATCCCTGCACACATCATGCAAAGCCTGCAGTACACACCATCTCCTGGGAAATACAGCACTGCTGAGGAGCTCCAGGGCTCCCAGCTAGCCAGTGCGATGGGAGTCCCCTGCCACTGTGAGGGGTACAGAAAGGATTCCCACCCCTGTCTCAGCCTCTTTGCAGACTTTAGGGTGGGTTGAGATCACAGCCCAGCTTCAGGAGACCCCTCTGGGCTGGGTGACCCTCGGGACACCCTCCCGTCCTGGCACCCCCACCAGCTTTCCCAAGACATCCCATCACCATGAGGTTTGCTCATCCCCCAGTGCAGGTGCCTACAAACGTACCTTAGGGCCCCGGGGGCCGGGCAAGCCAGGAGGGCCCATTTCTCCCTGGGGAGAGAGCAGGAAAGGGATGGGGTGAGTGCAGTGCCCAGAAAATCCCAAATAACAAAGGAGGGGAACTGGGGCAGACCCACCTGAGAGCCATTGATGCCTCGGCATCCGACAGACCCTGGCTGGCCCGGCTCTCCCTGCAACGTGAGAGTGTGCTCAGCCCTATGGCCACATGCACCATGCAGGAGATGGGACGAGGCCTCCCAGGCCTCAGAGGCAGTCCTAGGCTAGTGGGGATGCTGGGCAGGCTTTACTGGTGTGTGTGAGTTTTAACACCATTTGTCCTTTTGCAATTTTCCTCCTCGCTACCAGGAGGCTGCATTGTAAGCAGGCACATCCTTTACAGGTATAAATCAGCACAAGGAATGAAACTAGGCAGGACACCATGGCATGTCCTAGCCTGCCCATGGTGGTCCTGCCCTGCTTTTGCTGCAAGCCAGATGGTAGCAGGTCTCCCAGCCCAGCCACCACCTGCGTTTTAGCAGCAGTTTGAACCCAAAAGCTGTGACTTACCATGGGGCCAGCAGGGCCCGGGGGACCCATTAAGCCACCTTCTCCCTAGAGGAGGAGAGAAAGGATGACATTTTTCTAGCCTGTTTTGCTTTGATTCTCTTCTCCTCTTAGTCTTTATAACCCAAATTCCCTCTTTTTTTTTTTTGCATCAAGCATCAGCTACTTGATGACTCTTTGAACAGCTTCCTGGCCAGCCCCTGGCTCCCCCACACCTTTCATGTTGGAGCATGCTTCCATGCACCACCACCAAACCACTTCAATTCTCCTTTTAAATCCTCTGCAAACCTTTCCCTGGGTGGGATGCCTCCCAAAGATGTGGCAGAAGTTAAGCTATCAGTGTGCTGAGAGCATGGAAAAATCCAGGTGCTGTCAGCCTGGGATTCATCTCAGCTGAAGGTGGTCACCTAAAATAAACCTTGATGCAATGTGCTCTGCAAAGGCTCATTTCTCTTCATCACCAGCCAGGAGAATGAGCTGGGATGCAAATGTCCATGGGGGAGATGTTGGAGGCAAGTGCAGGCTCCTGCCCCCAATATGCAGAGGGACAATGTGCCTGGTTGCTCTGGGGCAGTATCCCCATTAACAAGAGCCACCTCCAGGACAAAGGCACTGTGGTAGTTTAGGTCCAGCTCTCAGAAAAAAAAAAAAAAACAAACAAAAAAACCCCACAAGGATTTTGTAAGAGCAAACCACAAAGTGGTGCCAGTGACCTGCAAAGCCCAACTCCTTCCTCCTTGGACCCATCTTTCCAGTAGGGAGCAGCAGGCTCCTGCACCTCTTCAGGGAGGGCTGGTGACACAGAGAAAGCAAAACACTCACCTCTGGCCCCATGGGACCCTGGAAGCCTGTCACACCCTTCAGACCCGACATCCCCTGGGAGAAAAGCCGGGAGCAGTGTGTCAGCGAGGTGCCTGCCCTGAGGTGCTCACCCCAAGATGACAGCAGCCTTTGTCCCATCCCTTGCAGGAGGATCGGGGAAGACACAGAGACCACGAGGTCTTTGCCCAAAGCCAGGAGAATGTGGGCTGGAGCCAGGGATGGAGCTCAGGGCCATTGCAGAGAAGCAAAGAGGTTGGCCCAGGAGAGGGGATGGAGGGAAGGAACAATCCCAGCATGGCAAGGTGTGAGACACCCCTGCCTTCCCAGTTAACTCACGTGAAGCCCAGCAGGACCTGGCAGGCCATTTTCTCCCTTCACCCCCTGGAAAAGCCAAGAGCAGCCTGAGCGATGGAAGAGAATATGACCTGGGGCTGGGGGCCGTGGCAGGGAAGGAGCAACCCCCTGCCTGACCCAGGCAGGGCTGCGAAGAGCAAGGACAGATACCCTCACCTTCGTTCCCTTCTCTCCTTTCTCCCCAACTGGTCCAGGGTCACCCAAGAAACCCTGAAATGGGAACAACAAGGACTTGTGAGCCCCAGCTGGGCCATCAGGAGTTAAAACGTGGCTGCTGCACCCCAAAGGACTGTTGTTGTGGTGCAGGGGGATGGGGACCCTCAAGCTTGTGCTAAATGAGGCAGCCCCAGAAGAAAAGCCTGGCTGCTAATCCCCAGCACAGTGCCACCCCATCGTGGCTACTCTGCTCCTGTGTCCCAAGATAGCATTGCACCACGCCACATGCAACGGTGACACGGAGGTGTCCCAGTGCCTGCAGGGCTGGGATGGGGCTCTCCACGGCAGCACTGCACCAGGTGGCAGGGCCATGCCCATCGCCGGTGCCTTGGAGGACTCTATGCTGCCCTGAGCTGCACACAGCGGCGGTGGGGAAGAAAAAGAAAAGTTTTGTGGGCCCATGCGAGCAGTGCAAAGCTTCACGTGTCCACAGCTGCCAAGCGCTCAAGCACAGAGGGGTTGAGCCCAAGGGTAAGAGGTTCTCCATCTGGATGCTGGGATGATGCTCATAGGCAAGAGGGTACAAAATACAGGGCAGAAAAGATATATGATAATCCATATAGCATTGCTGTTTCAAAAAGAATAAATTTGGTTTCAAACACCCCAGTATGATCAGATCTCAGAGGACCCCAAAATCTCCTGGGCAGCTCTAAAAATTTTAGCTAACACTGGCCTTAAAAAGACTGGGGGGGTGAGGGGGGGGGGGGGGGGGGAAAAAAAAAAGGTGTCAAACTGCTAGTATTCACTTTTTTATGGACATTTTATATCTTGGCTGACCAACCCCTGGCACAGCCTGGAGACGAACGACAGTGAGATGCACTAGCTGGGGCAGCTCGGAGCACAGGGCACTTGCACGGCTGGAGGCTGAGCGGGCACAGCAGTGAGGGCAGCCGCCAGCCGGATCCCACACAGCTGGAGGGTGGCAATAGGGCATCCCACACCGTAATGCAACCTCAGCCATGGGGGGGACATGGATAGAGATGCTGCTCGTGCTATATGGGTGTAACCAGTAAAGAAAAGCTCTTGCTGCTTGGCATTAAGTGTACGTGCTGGGACTGGCACCAAATCACGCCCACGGCACTGAGCTGCTAAGTGAGAGCCAGCTTACCTCTTCTCCCTTCTCGCCAGCCAGCCCCCGGTCACCCTGGAAGCCCTGCAGTCCCTGGGGAGAGGGAAGAAGGAGCAAAGCAGGTGCTGAGGGGCTGCCCAACACTTCCCACCCAGCTCCAGCTCCAGCCCCACTCCCCACCACACTGGCAGTTCCCGGGGGGCTGCCAAGAGCCCCAAACCTCTTGGCGTGGTCCAGTCCCTGTCACCATCCTCCAAAGGCCCCCTGAGAAAGCTTCCAAGCCCAGGTGCGTTGCCTATATTCCCCAGGGATAGCTGCCGGGGGTCTGGAAAAGGGCAGGGACTGTCACACGGACAAGTGACCAGCTTCATAGCCTGAACACTATCCAGGAAGTCCATAATTGCTCTCATTTCTTTTTCCCCCAGTCATTTTATTCTGTAAAAGCAACTAGGAGGTTCAGATGCAGAAGGGCAGCCCAGCCCTCGTGCTCAGGCCCACCACAGTGCAGGATCTGCAGTACTCAGGTTATCCCAGCTGCACCTTAATGCACACATGTGATGTTCTAAAGCCCTTTTGTCTGGGAAACATGAAACTTGAGGCACTAATCCAGGCCTGCCTGGGTTTGTAGGCTTAGGAGGAATATTTTAGTTAAAGGATGCAAGTGAACATAAAGAGCAGCAGCATTAGGAGCCCCTTGTCTCCTGCCTGGGGCTTGGGGCTGCAGCTTCCCCACCCCAACACTGGCCATGTCATGGCCCTGCCTGCCTGCTTGCCCATGGCTCACCTGCTCTCCCTGCAGCCCCCACGGCCCAGGTTTGCCATCCAGGCCAGGGAAGCCATCCGACCCGGGGTAGCCTGGACGTCCTGGCAAGCCCTGGAGCCCGGGTTCACCCTAGGGAGAAAAAAGCCAAGCATGGACAATTAAAAAATGCACATCATTATGAAACCAATAAATTAACACTGAGCTCTGCCTGCCTCATAGTTTTGTAGCAATGCCTGCTAAAGACCAAGTACCTCACAAGGACATGGGGAGGGCTGGCAGGGGGACAAGCTTCATATATGCAGGTGCTGCAAGCGTTGGGCATGTGGATCTGCCCAGGCTCTCCAACCAAAACCGTGGGAGAGTCACAACCAGCGGCCATCCAGCAAGAAACAAAGTGGAAGGCAGGGAAGAAGCAATTCATTAAGAGAAGGTCAAGCGAATGCCCTCTGCATCTTCTTCTTGGTTCTGGGGCTTACACGCAAAGCCATTTCTGGTGCTTTCCCACATGCGAGAGCCTGAGCAGATCCTCTGGACTGGGCATCACCAGCTAAAGCTTAGGGGCAGCTTTTTTTTATGCCTCAGTTCACTGGCAATTCTGAATTAAGACAGGATAAAGAGCAGTCTAGAACAAAGAGAAGACATTTCCCTTCAAACTGCTTTGATTGATTGGATTTCTCAAAAATTTTGGAACACTTGGTCAAGTTCAAAAACTGGACTTTGTTTTAGTTTGTAAAGTCAGAGTTTGAAGGAAGAAAGGAATGAAGCATCTACCTCAGTTACTTCTCAAGTGAAGAATCTGGTTGCAAAAATAGAAAAGCTTCGGGGAGCTTTGCTTTTCCATCTCCCTCCCCCAAGGGCTTCAGCATCACATAGCCAGCCACACACATCCCCCACGCTCATTAGTGGCCATGTATGTTTGGGGGACTGTTTTGGGGTTGTGTGGTGGGGTTTTGGTATCAGGGGAGGGTCTGCAGGGGTGGCTCCTGTGAAAAGCTGCTAGAAGCTTCCCCAGCTAAGAAGGGGAACCTGCAGTGGGTGAGGAGATTGGAATGTGAGAGGAACCCCTCTGCAGACACCGAGGTCAGTGAAGAAGGAGGGGGCGGAGGTGTGCTGGAGGAGGGGATGCCACTGCAGCCCATGGGGAAGACCATGGTGAGGCAGGCTGTCCCCCGGCAGCCCAGGGAGGTCCACAGTGGAGCAAATCTCCACCTGCAGCCTGGGGAGGACCCCACACTGGAGCAGGGGGATGCACCCAAAGATGGCCATGACTCCATGGGAAAGCCTGTGCTGGAGCAGTCTGTGACTGAAGAACTGGAGCTCACAGAAAGGACTCATGTTGGAGAAGTTTGTGGAGAACTGTCTCCCATGGGGGGGACACCCCAGCAGAGCAGGGGATGAGTGAGGAGTGCTCCCCCTGAGGAGGAAGAAGCAGCAGAGACAAGGTGGGATGAGCTAACTCCCATTCCCCGTCCTCCTGCACCACTGGAGGGATGAAGTGGAGAAATAAAGAGTGGAGCTGAGCCGCGGGAAAGGTGTTCTAAGGTTGGGTTTTACTTCCTAATATTCTTGTTTTGGTTTGATTGGTAGTCAATTAAATTGATCTTTTCTTCCCCAAGCTGAGCCTGTCTTTTGCCCGTGACTGTAAGTGGGGAGTGATCCCTCCCTGTCCTTGTCTCAACCCACAAGCCTGCCTTTAGATTTTCTCCTCATCTCACTGGGACTGTAGGGGGGAGGAGCAAGTTAGCAGCTTTGTGGTGCTTTTTACTGGCTGGGCTTAAAACCATGACAGGCACCCAGCCCAAAGCCACCATTTTTGCCCCATTCCACATCCAAGTCCCAGCTTTGGAGAATATTTATTATTATTTGCAATTTTGCAAGAAAGAGACCTGGGCTGTGATGTACCTCTGGCTGTGCTCTGTGGCAGGCAAGCCTGTGCAGATGGGCCAAATGCAAAACAGACCATGGGCAAACCCAACACAACCATGTGCTCAGGGACTGATGCAGGTGGATAAAACCCCTCCTCTTCTTTTTCCTCACCCCTGCTGTCATCCAGTCAGCCTCCCCAGGCAGTGAGAGACGTGAGCAGAGACCTGCTAGAACCTGAACAGGCATCAAAGACCTCTTGGGCCAAGGTCTAGTAGAAACATGAACCTTAAAAAAAACCACCACAGGCTGGTCAAGAACTGAGTCCAAAGTTGAGTTGAGTTTCCCTGGTGAAAACCTGCCATAGAAAGCCTTTGGCAGATGCTAAAGCAAGAGCAGGAGAACAGGGGGCTGGGGACTGGGCTGCGGCCGTGACACAGCCCCCCAAACCGAAGACATCAGGCTTGCAGATGGACTATGATGGGTGGAAAAAATTTGCTCCTTCCCACTTCTGTCCTAACCTTCCCCCCCCACCCCCCCAACTGCTGACTCCTCTCACAGTTCCTGTTTATGTGAAGACACAGAATAACTTTGGCACCTTTTGGCTAAGCTATGCTGACAGAGTCCAGTGTTTACACTCAATCAACTTAATACAGTCAGTGACACCTTCCAGATGTTGGCAGCTGGTAAAACACTATCCCTGGGGTGAATCCTTGCTGAAAGGGAGTGGGGCCAGGGGTGACGGGACACCTGGCAGCAGGACGTGTGATGGAGAGCAGATACACAGTGCCTGATGATGTAGCTGTGTTTCTTGCCCAAGATATTGACTCTAACTTTTGCCATGAGCTTTTGGGACTCAAAGGTTCAACACAGCTGCCAGGAACCAGCCTGTGTCCTGGTCGCCCATCCAAATCCTCCTTCAGCGTCGACCCATGTAAGCCCAGCCTGTCCCTGGCTCCTCTTCTCAAGCCAGAGGGAAAGCCACCCCAGTTTTGGAGAGGAAGACACAATGACAAAGAGGATGGCAGGAGGAAAGAAAGGTCGTTGCTGAGAGGGAGCCAAGGGGACTATGGTGCTGTGGTTAACGTCACTGGGGAGAGATGCTATGCAGGATGGGAAACACTGGAGGGCTGAAGGAAAATGATTGCTCCCATAGATGGGTAAACAGGGACATGAAGAGCATCAGGGGTGGGCACTATTGTCCCTTTGGAGCAGCCCAGCAGCAACCAGGACAAATGAACAAAAGGCAGGGAGGTGCTGAGGGACACCTGTGCATTGGCTTTGTTGAGAGACAAGATTTGGGATGCACCAGCTCTTCCCATGAGGGCTGAGTACTAGCAAGCACGGTTGGGAGAGCAGGTGGAAAGCTCCAGCAATGCTAGGAGATTGGGACATCTGCTTTCCTTTTACCCACGGGGCATCCAAACCCCACAGGCAGCTGTGCTTGCTTGGTCCCAGGGGAGGTGGCTGGGTCCCATGAGGACACACACAGCAGATCCTATTGCAAAGCACAGGCAGAGCTCACACATCCCTTCAGCCGGAGCTGTGGTCTCCAGAAAGTGACAAAAGGACAGAACCATGCCAACTTGTTTCCACCTGGCTGGGAGGGCATCGAGTGACACACGGCAGAGTCCAGCACCCAAAGGGACTGTGCTGAGCAGTCACTGAGCCCATGCACCTGCTGGAGCAGGGTGCTGCAAGCACAGGGCAAGAAGACCTGCAGCATGGACTCAGTCAGAGGAACAAGCCTGTTGTGGAGAGCCACCCCTGCCAGCCACAGCAAGGTCCCCAGAGAGAGAACTGGGGCATCACCTCCCATGACCCTTCAAACCACTCACTCATTTGCTTGCAGTTTCCAGACTGGCAAACCTGACTGTTACGGTTGTCCCTCACCCAGCTCTCCAGGGTTTGATCCAAGAGGGACAGGGTCTTCAAGGGTTCCAGAACAGCCCCAAGGGCACACTTAACCTCTCCAAACTGTGGTCTCCCCTCAGCCAAGCCCCTCACCCTCCCCAGGCAGGCATCCCCACCAGCACCCCCACTCACCATGAACCCCTGCTGGCCTTTCTCACCCGGCTCCCCCGGATCTCCACAGGGTCCCTGCGCACAAACAGGACTTGAGTCAACAAACACATTGCCCTGTCCTGAGAGCAGCCTGAGCCTTGGAGAGGCTGTCCTGGGCTGGACAATGAGCAATGAGCAGAGGCAGCTTTGGGAAGGGCAGAGCAGGAGGATTCACATCCCTCAGCACACACATCACCCTGCCTGCCTTCACAGGGTCAGTGGCCAGGGCGGGATTGGCGGCAGCAACAGATCTGGTTCCCCATTGCTTTGGTGTCCTATGGGAGGTCAGGACAAGGAGTTTTGCCTTTGTTTCTTTTGCCTCATGGTGCTGCCCTGTTTGCAGAGGCCAGCTGGGGCGGGAAGCATCACCCAGCAATCCCAGAGGCTGTGTGGGCATGGGGCTGCAGACCCACCAGCCTGGGGCTGGCCCCATACAAGTACTGCATCAGCCGCTCTCTGGCTTGGTTTTGTGACTCTGGGAGGGATCCACATGGTCCCTAGCCAAACTCGGGGGCAGGAACCCGATGCCCTGGGGAAGATAAGCCAGCATTGTTCAGCTGGCAGGGACAGCAGGGCAGGGGCCGCGTCTGCCAACGAAACCCAGGGAGTTAGATATCAAACATCACCCGGGTTTCGGTGGGAAACAGACAAGCAAACCATTAGGCTTCTTTGAAATCCAATCCCAAGGCCCTTAATTAGAGCATGCCAGAAGCCACCAGGCAGCAGATATTTTTTGAGCAGCCCAGGACTGTGCAAGTGACTGGAGACACCAATCCTGCAAGCTGCCCCAGGCGAACCAGGGTGGCAGCCGGGCCAAGCAGCACCCAGCTGTGGAGGGGACACCGGGGCTTTTCTTACTTACAGGTGCTCCTGTTTTCCCTGGATGCCCTGGGGGCCCGGGGGCTCCGGGTTTTCTCTGGATTAAAAAGAGAAATGTTGGTAAAACAAATCTCACTGACTAAGTGCTTGGAGAGAGGAAAACCCAGGTAACCAAGCCGAGATAAAACCAAACCACAGAAAGCTGCTTAACAGCAATACTCACCGGCCAGCCTGCATGTAGAAGCTGGTAAAAAGATGATTGCTGAAAGGAGAATGGGAAGGGGGAAGCAAAATGTTAAAAAACCCCTAAATCTGTTTTTGCTGACTTCAAAGTCTTTTTCCTGTTGCTTGGGAAGACATGGCAATGAACCAGTCTGCCAGTTAATTTTGGTTTTTTTTATACTGTGTGTATGCAAGTCACAGGACAAGGCTTAATCTGAGGACAACATGCAGGAGATAAGGAACTGCTGTTCTCATTAGCAAATGAAGACAGAGACTCCATTTCTGAAGTTTGCTGAAATTCAGCTCCCCCATGAATGCCCTAGCAGCCTTGGGACACCAGAAATATTTTGCATGTGGAGAGGTTGGAAATGTGTTCTTGGTGAGCTCAGGTACCATCATATTTAGCCCAGGTTGGAGAAAACCCAGCTGTTTTGACACTGCAGTTTGCCCCAGGTGGGAAACCTCATCCTGACCAGTCCCATCTGAAACCCCAGATGAGGAGATCCTCCAGCAGTCATGGCTAGCAGGCTTTCTCCTCACTGCTCCTAGCAGCCATATCTTTCATGCACCTCCATTTTTTTAGAAGACCAGATGACCACAAAGAGGGAAAAAACCACCCAAAAGCCACTGGGTAGGCTAATCCCATTGTAGCCACAGCTAATCCCACAGTATTTCAAAGCCAGCATAAAGGTCCTAAAATTACACAGCACAACCTCCTCTCTGCACATGTTCAAGCCACGTTTTACCAAATTTTGGGAGATGCCCAGGAAACAAAACAATGTCTATCTTCAGCTACTGGCCATCCTCCCTGCCTCCCAGCAGCACAAACCACAGACACTCAGGAGGCAAAATCCACCTTTCCTCCTCCTCCTCCTCCCCATGGTGAGCCCAGACATATGGTCCAGGCAGCTCCTCCAAACCCTGGTTTGCATCAAAGACTAGGAAAAGCCCCCCTCCTTGTTCATCACCCCAATCCCAAGCAGCTGGAGGGGCAGGATTCCCACATGCTCCCCAGCTTCAGCCTCAGGGGTGCCAGGAAACCCCCTCCTGTTCCCCCCTCCAAAGATCCATCCTCTGATACCAGAGGAGAGAGAAGGGAAAAAGCCAAGGAACTCATTAATGAAAATAAACACAGACCTTTCAACATATGGAAATATTTCTAATAATGAGCAGGGCTCTTGGGGGCAGATGATGGATGGATGCATTTAACTAACGCCACACCAGGCATCTCGGTTCCTTTCAAGCTGATCCCAAATTGATTACTGTGAGTGAATGGGTGCAGGACCTGCCAGCCTGCCAGGGCCAGGCCATGGTCCTCTTGTCCAGCCAGTTCTCATTTCCCTCAAAAGCTGCTCACAAAAACTTTTTTGGGCAGTTGGAGCATGGCCAATGCTTTTGCCTTGTCTTGGGAATAAGTGAACTCAGATTCACTTGGGACAGGATATTATTTCATTAGGCTTCAAAAAAAAAAATCCAACCTTTTAAAAAGAGGGAAAAAAAAATCTCACAGGAGACGTGAACTCGTATTTCAGAGCACCAGATGCCAAGGGGAGGGGGGAGAAATTAATTGCCTTCTGCAATTTCAGCAGGAAATAGTCGGCGCTTTGCTCACTGCAGCTCTGGTCAGTGGGGAGCGGTGTGACGAGTACAGGGATTGTAAGCAAACGGAGGGGATGGAGGATGGGGAGTGATTGCCATACAGATCTGTCCTCCTGTAAAACTCCAGCCTGAGAGCAGCGCAGAGAAAACACTTCTGACAGCTCTGCAGGGAGTAGGTCATGCTCTGCAACATGGCCTTGGCCACCCTCCCTAGGGTGTCACAAAATGGTGTGTATGTTTCATCCACATAGTAAGTAATAGAGTGAACCTTGCCATTGAATTCTGTGAAGTCGTGCTTTTATATAAATTCCTATTAAATATTTTTTCTTTTGCTAATACCATTGGAAGTGATTCTTCAGGTGGTCCAAACCACTCCATTTTGTGACACAGGACCATAAAGCCACACAGTTACAGAACTGAATTAGCTGCTGACCTTTCAGTAGCAGGAAATCCCTAAAGGTTGCCTCCTTTTTGCATGGAGCAATATTTTCTTTTGCTCTAAGGTTACCAGCCCTCATTTCCCAGCCTGACCTCTTGCTTTTAAAGGTATTGGGAAAGATAAAGAGAAAAGACTCTAGCACTGCAGATTAAGCTCCCTAATAACTGAGGGACCTCCAGTTCTCCTTTCTCCTTCCCTGGCTTCTGGGACTCTACCACTACCAAAGTCAACACTACTAGAACAAGACAGCAATGGTTCCTGTCCCTTGAGTTACACCAAGACAACTTCTTGGCAAACCCAATGTCTGTGAACATGTCATGAACAAAGGTGAGACAGGGGCTTGGGGCAGAATTACGGTGGCCTTAAGCTGGTTTTGCTCAACTGCCATGAACAGCAAAGTCTTGTTTCACCAAGAGGGATGCTCAGTAGCATTTCTTGCTCCTAACAGCCATAGCTGCTCTGGGACAATCACTGATATTCCTTGCTTTCCTGGTCCATCATTCTGCATTGTGTCCCCTGGCCTGAGAGGTGGCTTCTCTAACTTGCATTTTCAAAAGCTGAGCCAAAAACCAAACCCCAGCAGGCCAGGATGTCCCCACGCAGCCCCCAGATCAGAAGCACTTGGTTCACAAGAGCAGCATTGTCCCAAGCCATAGCATTTCTCCAGCCCCCCAGTAAGTTGTAGGAGGCTGCAGAAGCAGACAGTCCCCCCCATTCTCACAGCAGCCAGCACTCTGCTTTTCACCCCTGTGCTATCTCAACAAAGATTAGCAAAACCCAGCCTATGGTTTTGCACTCCTGTTTCCTGCTGCCAAGCCAAGCGCCGGCACTGCCAGGGTCATACAGCCACAGACACAATAGCCCAGCAAGGCTTTTGGGTGCCCCACGTCATCCTTGCTAGACACTGACTTCCCCTCAAGATCGGCACTTTGCCAAAAGCACCAGGCCAAGTGCCAGCATGCAAACCCCCTGGGAGCCTGTGGCCAGGCCCCTGACAGCCCTCCAGCTTCAGCTTCCCAAACGCAGATGAGACTGTCTGCTCCCTCCTCCAGCATTCCCAATGCCTAAGCACTGAAGGTGGTGGTACACCAAAGAAATCACTATCTACAACATCCATAGACATGAACGTTTCTGCCTGCAGAAGAACAAAGCCTATGGTCCCTTTCCAAATGCAGGCAGGAAAAAAAAATGCAATGCTGACTGAGTGTGCAGAGCAGAATGTTAGCAGCCCTGTGAAGTGCTGTAGCCATGCCCTGACAACAGGAATTGATTATGCAAATATCTACCCAAACACACTGGAAGAAAGATGATTGCCCTGGTGCAGGCATTGCTTCCAGCTTGCTCTCTCCTATCCCCATTTACTCTGGTCCCACAGTGTGTGCCTGCAATAGGTCCTGTGAGCACAGCACCTGCTCTAGAGCAGCAGGAGGACAGGGGAACTTGGACTCCAGGTGAATCAAGATATCTCCCAACAATCAGCTCTCCTGCATTTCTCAGGAGGAATCTGATCTCCTCTAAGCCAGGTATTTATCTTCTGCAGCTGCTTTGATCCATTCCAACTGCAAGGGGCAGGTCTGGTCCAAGGACTTCTGGTCAGTCAGTCAGAGCCAGACCAGCACAGGGCCACTCTCCACCTTGTACCTCCTGCCAGCATTGTCCCTTCCTCAGGGTGTGCTGTGCTGGCAAGAGCAGAGGTCCTCCTCACTGTATTGTCTTGCCAGCATTAAAGGCATTTGCCCTGGAGCAGAAGGTGCCATCACCCCTCTTCACAAATGAATGAGTTGAAGGTAAAGTCAAATGTCCTGCCCAAGGTCATTAAAGCTTTTAGAGAGCCTGAACATTGAGCCTTGCCTCTCACCAGCCCACTACTCTGCCTGTTGCACCAACTTGCCTTGAGAGCCACCCTGCCCATTATCTGCTTTGGGCAGCTGATATCCAGACAGCTTGCAGTCCCTTCAGAGGACATTACAGATACAAAACACAGAGAGCATCCCTGCTCCAGGGAGCTCCAGCTCCAGGTTGGTAAAGTGCCTAAAGCCAATGCCTTCAGCTATTGCCCTGCCTGGCTCAGGCAAGACTGGAGAGGGAGTTTGAAATTAAGCTTAATCACAGCAGTGACTGTGCTGTCAGGCATCAGGGAACCTGGACGAGGCTGGCTGGGTTGTTGCAGTGATTGCTCCCACAGTGCATGGAATTTTGCAGCCAGCTATGCAGCAGCTGAAGCACTCCTGCCTCCGTGAAGGTCCTGTCCCCACTGCTGTGCTCCCCACAGCAGCAGGGTTCAGGTGAGAAAATATCTCGTCTTGGCAAGAAGCTTGACGGGCACAAACCCTGCAAGCCAAAGCCACAGCACACAGCTGAGGCATGGCGGAAGACTGGGATATGATGGAAAACAGGAGCAATGCTTTGTAACTGGGCAATGCAGAGCAGAAGGGCTTTTTTCCGCATGGCTTGGATCTTCTTTGGCCCCTATCCTATAGGGGTAGGGCATGAACCACCCTTGGGAGGTCATGGATGTGTGTGGACTATGGGGATCCAAGATCTCCCAGTCAGTCACAGGGGAAAGAGGGATAGCCATGTGAGCACAGCTGTAAATTGGGCGCACACTGATCCCATTTCACCCAAGGACATCTACCCACAGAGCCATCCCCAGCAATCTGCACCTCTCTCCTTGGCATCCTCCCTCTGCCATCACCGGCCTACCCTGCCTCTGTCCTCCCACCCAACAGATTAGAAATCTCAAACCCTTCTTCCCAGCTGTCATCCCAGCAGAGCAGAGAGATGCCTGCACAGGAGCTGATGGGGAGGTATAAGTGGGGAGCTCCTTGAATGTTTGCCTGCTGTGGCTGTAACTCACCGTGAATGTCTGCCAGTCCTCCCTGGAGTTCCTCCAGAGAATGATGGTGGGGACACCAGGGATGCCCACAGGCCCCGGGGCACCTGGGGGCCCTGTCCGCCCCATGGCTCCAGGGTACCCCTAGGAAGACAAGGGCAGCTCCTTAAAATCAGCTTGGGGTTTGACAGTCAACACAGGCTGGACACAGAATCTGGTTCACATCAACCTCTGAGCGGAGTCTGGGTCTAGGCACATTCCTGGGTTCAGACCAGCTCTTAAGATCTAAATAACCCTGACAACAGGGAAAGCAAAACAAATGAGCTTCATACACATATTCCTGTGCCCAGACCCATATAAATGCCACAGATACTGAAGCTAATGCACACAGACTTGGGGCAACGAGTTTGCCCCTCTACAGCCTGGGAAATATGGAAACTGCTGTGCAAAGGTGGTTAGGAGCACACTCGCTGTTTTACTGATGGGGAAACTGAGGCACCACCCTTAATCCAGAGCACCTCCAAGCATCTGTCAGTGCACTAGGCAATGCTGTGTGGAGCAGGAGACTGAGCTGTGCCATGCAGGCTGCTGCATGCCAGGTTCCTGGAGCAGAAAGGGCAGCTGTGGGTCTGACCAGCACAGGGCTGGAAAACAGATGTCTCTCTAAGATGAGCTGGTGGATATTGTATGGGGCTGGACTTTGGGACACACCAGCAACTCTCCTCCAGGTGACCTGAGCTAAAACCGCTTCATGTCCCTGCTCTGCTGCACCATTAAGTAGCTCAGAGGAAAGATAGCAGTTTGTCCAGTCAGCTCGGTCCTGAGCCTGGGCTTAAAAAACCCAGCAAAAGCAGTTCTTTCTTCTTCCAAGTGCACATAAAAGGCCACCAGACTGCAGCTTCAGAAGCTCACACTGCCTTCTTGATGAAAAACACCAAAACCAGCTCAAGCCATCTGTGGTATTTGTCCCGGACCCTACACCTCATCCCGTACCGTCCCATGTTTTCCTGCATACTCACTTTGTCTCCTTTGGGTCCCACCAGTCCACGTCTCCCAGGACAGCCCTGAAAGACAAAGGAGGAGAGCTATGTCACCCCACAGGAGGACCCCCCGCAACCAGGGGAGATCCCACGGTGGCTGGGTGACCAGTGCCATGGCCAGGGCCATCCCTGGCCCCAGGGAAGCAAGAACTGAAATGGCTTGTTCAGAGCCAACTAGCAGCACCAAGTCTCAAAGAAACATCCCAAAGATGGGTGAGGTGGAAAATGTACCCTATTTTATGCTGCTTACTTCCCACTGTCCTGCCCTGGCATCAGAAAGCAGCTCTGCTCGGCCAGCTGAGTGGCATAATCCTGTGGCATCCATCCCAGAAATGCCTCAGACCTTATGGCTGGGGAGCAGGAGCACATTTCCTGACACCTGGTGAGGAAAGGCGGTGTGTTAGGAAAAACTCTCATAAAGCTGGATCATGGCCACACACTCAAACAGTAGTTTGGATGAGGATGCAAACATCTGTGGCTTCTAACTTGTGTGAGAACCAATATAGCTGATCTCTAGTCAAAAGTTGTCATGGTTTAGCCATGACAGCCAGCAACTAAACACCATGCAGCAGCTCAGTCACTGCCCCCTGTCCTGGTTTCAGCTGGGATAGAGTTAAGTGTCTTCCTAGTAGCTGGTACAGTGCTGTGTTTTGAGTTCAG
>JANZLQ010000055.1:10353892-10368536 GCA_026212715.1 Elanus axillaris | reverse complement strand
GCGGTGTATCAGAGCTGCTGATTGTGCTCTAGAAATGAGGTGCTGCAGAGGCACCCCAGTTTATTTCACAAAGCCTTTTCGGGCAAGAAATCAAATAGAGAGCTGCAGATAAAGTGTTCTGGCTAAAAGTCAACTCCGTCATTTGTACATCTTAAAAATGGTTGAGCCGTTAACTACAAGCAACCACATTCCCTGCAAGGTCACCTCACAGGGGATGCGAGGGGGGAACTAAAGGGACCTGCAGGCAGCTGGTCCACCCTCCTGAGCCCAGCCTAGCCCTGAGGGGCTGATTCCTTGCCCACCCCCAGCAAGAAGACCCATGTCCACCTTGGAAGGGAACCACAGAGCCTGGGGCAGCCCTGGAGGCTCTGCAGGCACACAGTTGAGGTGCCCTTGGCTCTCCCCACAAAGCTTGTGATTAGCATGAATGAAGGTCTCATGCTTGGCATGAGAATACCACTGCTGTCCACCTTCCCAGCACCCAGCTCCTGTGGCTTGTCCAGGAGGAGTTTCTAGGTAGTCTTAGATGCCAATTACTCCTATTAATGCACTATAATTAGCAGCCACTTTCCTCCCTGAATGATGCAGTCCACAGCCTGCATAATTTTTTAGCAAACCACGGCAAAACTTGCAGCTGCTCCATAGCACACACCAACATCTCCCCAGCAAAAATATTTTGCATTATTTGTAAACCTCCAATTCCAACAGCTGGGAGTCTGGAGAAGAGCATTTGAAATATGAGAAGGGCTGAAAACTCATTTCAGGGGGAGGCAGAGGGAGTTCATTTACGTCCCCATGCTCCTCCTGGCACAAAGGACGCTTGGAGGTGAGGACCAGGCTTTAGATGCTCCTCCACAAGCCTCTTCCTGCAGCCATGCAGCCACACATGGTAATTAAACCCTCTGCAATCCCAGCTGCATGATTCAGTTTTGGGTTTGGCATATAGTAAATCCAACAAGAAACAAGAGCTGGTGGGGGCAGGGACTTGGCCTATAAGTTCCAACTAAAGTAGTTTTAAAAAATTGACTCATTCCTGGTTAGCTTTGGGTTTTGCTATTTCTAGTCCTATTTTGTAGTGGGGGAGTGGAGGACCTCTTCAGCCACCCCCAAAGGAAATTCATTGGCTTTTTATTTTGTAACCAAACTTTTTGTTCATGATCAGACCTGCAGCAATGCAGGACATTAAGAAAGGGCTTTTCAATGTGAAAATGAAAGTGCTTCATTTGAGATGAAACAAAAGCAGTGCTGAACCTTGCTTCAGGCTGCTGTGACCTGGGTACCAGGATATTCTATCAGCTCCCATCCCCCATGGCAGCCAGACATACAGGAAACTCCACTACAGGGCTTTTCTCCTTTCACATTTAATTAGGCACCAACACATTTTGGGGGAAAATAGGGGCCTTTTGCTTGCAAGCTCCTTCTTGGAGACCATGGACATCATCACCATCTCCCAACCTAAACCCCCAAGCAGGGCATGCAGCCCCAGCTGAGCAAAGCAGACACCCACCAAGACCTGGGCTTGCAGGAGACCCACTGGGTTCACAACTGCCCTGCTTTCACCTGAAGCTTCCTTGTAGCCAAGGCCTTTGCTAATAATTAACAGTAAGTCAAGGAAATCAAAGTGCCCAACAGAGCCATAAAAGGGAGGATTTTGGCACTAGATCAAAAGTGTGCACTGGCTCAGGGAGCTGGGGGAAAGTGCAGAGGCCAGGAACAGTTCAAGGCTTTCCCACTGCAGGGATTCACCAGTTTCACTAAAGACAAGGATGGACAAGTTCAAGGCACAAGCTGCTACAGCAAGAGAAATACCTTGCTGGATGATTTCACATTCCCTGTTGACATGCAGAAGAGGTCACACGCAGAGCCAGCTGCACGCATCCACCTCTAGAAGGAGCACTGTGGCACAACACCCAGGTGTTCACTGCACAAGGAGCACCTCAGGGGTGAGCAGTGGCCTGTCCTGGTCTCCAGGGCCCACCAGTCAGGAGGTGCTGGCAAGTGTTCCAGGGCATTTTCTCATCTGCAGCTCTGGCTGCTGCCATGGAGACTGGGCTCAGGTTTCCATGGGCTGCCATGTGAACGCCTGTAGGAAGAACGCTCTTAGAATCAATGGGCTGTTACACAGGAGTCTTTTTTTTTTTAAATTTTGCTGTTAAACTGCTAAAGAAGAGAAGCCACCTGATGCCTAGATGTACCTTGAAGTCCCAGGCAAAGAGGCTGCAAGGGTCTCATCAAATCCATTAAGAGAAACGAGCAGAGGAATTTCTCCACTCAGGGAACCAGTCCCTTCACCCCATCACACCCCACCAGTAGCAGACATCCTCACACTGCCCCCCCCAAAGATGCTGGCAAGGTGTCCTGCAAAGTCTGAGGAACCCCTTTGGAGAGAACCAAAACAGCTCTGTTCCTCATTTATATGCCCCAGTATTGAAAAGTTTCAGCTATGGCTGCTTGTAAGAGAACTTTGTGCCTCATTCTGTACATCTTGAAGAGGAAAATTAATGAAAGATATCAGCACCTCTCTGCTCCACAGAGCACTGTGACGGCTGGGTGATTAAGCCCCCGGGCATCAATAGCCAGAAATCATTTGACAGGCAGAGGACAAAGGGAGGCCTGGCTTAAGAAGATGCTGGAGACCCTGCCTTGTGAAAACAACTCTGCAAAACCAAAGATTTAAAAGCCAGTTCTTCAAAGAAAAGTCAGCTGTGGATAAGACATAAGGGCATAGCTAGCAGAGGGCATCAGGTGAGGAAAAGAACTGTGGAAAGCCATGGCTTACGGCCTGAGCTCAGTCCCCACTTTCCTAAAACACCATGTTTAAATATTATGTTACCAGATGCCTAGATCTTATGAGCTGTGAGGCTCCTGCAGAGGCAGGAGCTGAAGCGTTCAGGTATTCAATAGGTGAAGTCAGTGTAGACCAAACCCATAGGACACACACCAGCCAGTGTCCAGCCCTGGCAGCCTGCACTAACAGAGCATTGAATTCCTACACATTGCAGACAAGCATTTTTTAATTCAACTTCAACATCCAGCATGGGAAAAGTCTATACTAGAAACTCTCATCTGGTGAGCTCAGGGGAAATGGGTCTCTAAGCTATGAGTTACTGGTCTCTTAGGCACAAGTAATCATGACTGAATTATATTGGTTCTGTGTAAACAGAACAAAAAGCCAAAATTAATAGCATACATGTTTTTTCCTTTAAATAGGCCAAATTTCAAGAAGAACCAGCTGAGAAAGACAAATTGGGAACTGCTTTAAACAGCTCAGGAGTTGTCAAAAAACATGAGAGTTGAAGAGGAAGGCATGCAGGTTTAAAACCCCCAGAAACTAGATATGGGAAATAGGGAAATGAGCACAAATTGAAAGCAGCCATTAAGGATGATAAAAGAGAATAAAAAAGGAATTGGCATGTGATAAGCAATGCAGAGTCTATGATTTGTAGAAAATCAACTCAGACAAGGAAAATAAAGATAGGAGACATCTCTGACCCGGCCATCCCTCAATGCAGCACAGGGTCCCATTCGTGGCCCCCCGCCACGTGGAAGCGGCTGAACCGCCAGCAGCAGAAGACAGGGAAGCAGGGAAGACAGAGCCAGAGAATCTGCATTTCTGTCCACGTTTCAGAAAAGCCAGATGACATAACCAGATGACACTGAAATACTTTCCATTCCAGAAGTGACAAGGAGGAGGGGTTTCTCAATCCCATCCTGATAATTCAAACTAAAAAGCATTAAAATATCAGGCTCTCCTGAACACAAGCACCGATTTTTCAGTTTGGCTCAGGAAGCTGGGGAAGCTCCAAGGGACTGGGAAAAGGCTTTATGTTGCGCCAATATGAAAAAAAGGAAAAAACAAGAAAAAAAAAAAAAAAAGAAAACAGGAGGTCTTGAGTAATTACAGACCTTTTCCCTCAAGCCAAGCCCAAGCAAAATAAGAGAGCAACTGATACAAGGCTCATTAATAAAGAAACCACAGATAATGTAATTAATGCCATGGTTTTGAAAAGAGTTGCCACGTAACTAACTTGGTATCTTGCCTGAGGAGATTAAGAGTGTTTTGTTGACAAAGATAACAGTGTTGATATAATGACCCTAGACTTCTGTAGGGCTTTTCAGTTAGTACAGCTTGATACCGTGATCCAAAAACTCAACTGATTTCCTAAATGGCAAACAGGTTAAAACCCAGCTTGGAGCATATCTGTCTACAGGAGCCCAGACAACTAGTATAGCGTGCTGCCCTGGTTTTCAGCTAGGTCAGGTTAGGTAAAATGTACTTCAGAGTTTAGTGCCTTCTCTCAAGAAACACATTTTTGTTAATAGAAGCCTCTTCTATCCAACAGAACAAAGTACAATATTATTTACAAGCTCAAGATTAGAGAAAGAAAATTTTAAACTGTTTTTTCCAGCACATTCTAGCATCAAGCCCCTGGAAGAGGGTCAGTCATGGAAAAGTTGAAATTCAAGGCTGGACTCCTTGCTAAGCAAGATGCACTGATTTAAAGGAGGAATAATTGCCAGGAAAACCTATAGGCTGTGTTCAGCACTAGACAGGTCAGACATTATACCTTTGATCTGCAGCATCCACAGCAGGAGTGTGGGGAAAAGAAACCCCTTCTGGTGCTCAGCACAGCCTCCCTCTGCTCTGCACCGGCCCTTGTTTCCTCAGAGGTGTGCAAGGCTGCAGCCCTTAGCTTGGGCATCACTCTGTCCTCCTCCAGTTGTTTTGGGCCAGAAGTGCAGGAGACATTTGCTCAATCGAAACAGGAATAGCTCAGCTCAGTGATCCCCCACATCACTGCTTTGTGTAACCAAGGGCAGAAATTTTTACTCACAAGTTTCATATATGGCACCCGAGTGCTGGATTTCAGAAGTGAATATGTTCTAAGCCTAAATTATTTCTTTTGGAAGGTCCATGTGAGATGCCTCATTAATGCCCTGTTTTCACAGGGGGGTGTTCAGGGCTCCCTGGTATCCTACCCAGGCACTCAGACTGAAGCAACCCAAAAGGCTGAGCACCGCTGCAAGCTCCACATCCAGGGGCCACATTCAGACTGGAAAGACTCTGGAGGACTCCCCATGCTCCCTGCCACACTCTCAAACAGCATAATTGCCTCTCCTCCAACAGCCTTTTCCAAAGCAAAAGCAGAGCAAAAAGCACTTCTAAGAGGCCCTCAGGCAGAGAACGGCCTTGCTGGCATTGCACGCAGGAGATGTGGCTGCCCCAAGCACACAGGCATGAACCTGCAGCAGGACACAAGACACTGGTGGGAAAGCGCAATGCCCTGGGAAGTTGCTTGAGCAGGAGCAGAGAAGCTGCCAATTAAGCCAAGCTCTTGCTTCAATACTTCAGGCATACGGCAAGCCATAAAGTCAGCAAGGGCACAAAAACTGAACCCAGGCAGAAGGTCAGATCATAAAATGTTGAAGAGTAGCTGTAGTGCTCACTGGAGGATGCCTAATGGTTTGGTTACGTGGTATAGCATTTTATTTCTTTGACATGGGGTGGTGGTTAAACCCCAGTGCAGTTCAGATTAACATACTCCTTTCATTACATTTATCACACAGTGGATTTGAGGTCCAATAAATTATCCATAGACACCTTATCCTACCTGAGAAACTGGCTTCAGAGGTCTCAGATGGCTGAGATATTAAAGCTACCAGAAACAAGAACAACCATCTCAAGACAACACCTGAGAGCAGTGGAGATGTTACTGGGCTCAAGCTGGTCACACTTCCCCCACCAGCCTTCGCTACAAACCCACAGGGGTATTTGGTATTAGCCCAGGTGATCCAAGGAGTCAGCAGCCCAAGAGGTGAAGGGAACCAGTGGGGTGGAGGAGTGACACTTCCCCCACGAGGGCTTGTCTTTATTAGGCAGGATGGACCAAGCACAAGCCGCCTGTGAGAGGTATTTTAAAGACCAACATCCAGAGTACGTACATCTGATTTATACAGGCTTCAGACCGCTCTGATTTTAAAGGATGGATGCTCTGGTAGTACTTCAATATTAAGCAATCAAAAGTGCTAACAAGAAATTAGCAACTAAATCTCCATTTACTGCTTTCAATAATTATCTTTAAGATGGACCTTCCTCCTAAATTGTAAGTAAAGCCAGTATTTGGCTCTTTGCCATAAAACCTCCAAGCTTTTCTCCTCTTCTTTGCATATGAATCCTCTTAATCATCAAGAACACCACATTGTGATTTGCTTTATTCAACTGGAATGTTTCTTGGTATGACCAAAAACTAACAAGAAAAGTCCTGTAAAGTAAGCTCTTTTACTCTGTATATTGCATATTTAAATTCCTCAACAACAAAAAAAGAATTTTTAGTTAAAACTCAGACTTGGTAATAAACAACAAAACCTCACCAAAAAAATTTACTTTTTTTTTTTTTTCCATCCTGGTCATCGTAACGTCTAAGCTAATTTTGCTCCATGATCTCTGCTGCCACCAAGCATTGCCTGACCCATCAGAAGCACACACTCATGAATCGTGCCACACAGGAGCATCTCCTCCTGCTTAAGCAGGTACAAAATCAGGAGCAGAGACAAGCATTTGCCCAGCACACACTTCTGGTTCATTTGGCCTCCTGCTCCCTGGAAGCGTTTCTGAAAAATTACTTGCAAGGAGCTCCCTGGCTGCTGGTTTACACATGCCATAAAGCTTGAACAGTAATACCAGCCTCACCCCACAATTTGCCTTTCAGGCTGAAGGACAGCCTGAAGTCTACTCAGGCTTTCCTCCCAGTCCATCACCATGGATTCAGGCCACCCGCTAACTGGAAAGATGCCATGCTGTAAAAGAAGGCTCTCTCCAAGCTCTAATAGCAGAGTCCAGGCTGAAAATTTTAAATCCTTGCAGAAGTGCTCAGATATTAATAAGAGACCTACCTTAGGTTTTGTAGTTATGAAGACCAAAGAGAATGGCAAGGAGGAAGCAGCAGTCCCCACTGCTGAAGTGCTGTATTTGTATGCACAGTGACCGGGTTGGACTACTAGTGAGCTGTTACTTTTAAGGAGCTACCAGCAGTTTTAGGGTAGAATGAGACCAAACAAGTGATTGCAACACCAGTTTTGTTCAGTAACAAATCTGAGCATGAAGGAAGAGACATGCCATGAACAAACTGAGCATTTGCATACAGCTTTCACAGCATTTTTAAAATCAATAAGAAATCTCAGAAGTAGTTTGAACTGTCCAGATAATTAAACCTGTGAAATTTTGTCTCTTAGGACATCAGTGGAATTTAAGCTTTATCTGACTTTTGGTTGAATGTCTTTAGGATCCCGGATTAAATTGCTTTATAAAAAGCCATCCAGTTTAGTAATCAACTCAGCCCTCCTGCTCACGTACAGTACAGGCAGACAAAGAAAAGACAAAAGATAAAAGTGGCTCAGTACCATCCATGTCCCAAAGATTACTCATAAATTACAATCTACCCCTCAAAAAAAAAAATCACAAAAGGAGCAGACTGCAATTCAGGTACAATTTAGCCTGCCAGTAACAAACAACTAATCTATTGCTTTCATCCACTTATGTCTTCCTCCACTGTCGTCACCCTAACCCTCCATAATTATTTAGCTCTAATTAGCAATTAAGGAATTCACCAATATACTAATATACTTCTATACTAATATACTTCTAAATGAACAAAGGCACAGAAAGTGTAACTACAAAGTATAGCTTTGGATTGTCACTGCAGCAGAACTGATCTGGTCTTCATTATTTTCAAACTGTAACACATTAGTAGTGCATTTTTTTCTTTTAATAAATCCAAACGTCAAGGATCCTGAGGCGTCTCTGGTCCTGATTAAGTGCTTGAAAAATAAACTTGTCCCAGATCCAGAATATAGTTAGTCTTCCTCTGTAGACCTATGAATTTCACCACTTTTCTTATTACGGCAATGTCTCACCAGTTCACAGCAGTCACTGGGAGAACTGCTGCAAGGGAAGCTGGCTGGCAAATGAGCATCAGATGGAGGAGCACATCCTAAACAGGATCCATCAGGACTTGAGGACTAATTGTAGGGAGGTAGAGATCACCTTTCAGACATGCTCAGGAAGAGTGATTTTGCCATCTCAGTTCATTATTATCATTACAAATCCAACCTCTAAGCACCCTCATCAGGAAACCAGCAGTACGCTCACCTGTAAGCCTGCCTGCTGCTGCAGCGCTTGTGTCATGATCAAACCCCAGAGCAGATGGTCTGAACCCAGTTGCTAAAGGCCACTCGGCCATACATGAAGCATAGTTTTCATGAAGCAGTTAACAAGGTGTAGCCAGACAGTTTAAGCCAGGCATGAGAACAGAGACTATCCCCAAATGGTTAACCGCAATGCCTGCGAGGGTGAGGGGAATACAGAAAGGACTCTACTGCTCAGTCACACACACACACAAAATATCTCAATTTACATTTGCTGGCAGGTTTCCCCCTCAGGATGTCTGTTTGCATGAACTCGAACAACAAACCTTGGCTAGAAATCCCAAATAAAGCAGAAACACAAAGGACTTGCAGCCTGCCTCACTCAAAGCAATCACTCCTCTCCCCTGAGGCATGCAGAGGAGCTGGAGACATGCTCCAAGCTCCTGCTGGGCAAGAGCAGGTCTGACAAGGAGGAGGCAGCCCCAGCACCATGAGCACCTGTGGGACTTGGGAGCAGCCACCCCTCTCCTACTGTCAGACTCCCTGGGGAGCCATGCCAAGGAAGCATGTTGCTTTGTAACCCCCAGAATCATAACTGCCTCCTTCCACTGCAGAGCTTCAGCCCTTCCCACTTCCTCAGTGATGGCAAGCAGCAGCAGCAAGTCCTCCCCAGGCAGATGTCATGTCCGACGCGTGGGCAGAAGCAGCAATCATCCAGCCTCCTCCTTTTTCCTGTACCACGCAGAGACCTGCCACCCTGCTAACATCACCATTTCCTTCCCTCCAAGCAAATCCAGCTGCAGCCAGGCTTACAGGCAGATCCACAAATACCTCTGGGCATGCAGTGGCCTGATACATCTCATCACCACCTTCACCAAGCCACCCCTCTTGGGCTCAATGCAAATGCTCAGGAAGGCCACCTAAACTCACCTTGGCCTCCACCAGCTGAGACATGTCAAGTTACATTAAACCATTAAAGAGAGGTATTGCAATAAAGAAAATAATAACTAGTAGCCTTGCCTGGGTATTTTGGCTTTTTACCCAATTGCTTATTAGAGCAACTCATCTCCCCAGGAGACATTATGGTGGTGAGACATACCAGAGGGACACAGGGAGGGGAGTTCCCTGCATGTAGCTCCTGCAGCTGTGCAGGAGAGTCATACCTGAGCAGACGAGTCCTGGATTTCATTGGTTTCTTTTGGCACCTAGACAGTTGGAGAGAGAAAGAGGAAAAATATCACTGCCCAAGGACCTGCACTGGCTTAAGCTTGTGCTTATTGTTGGCTCCAGGACTGAAGAGCACACTGCCTCTGGCTGCACAGGAAGCATCCAGGGAATGAATGCACACTGGGAACCAGTCATTCATAGCAATGTGAGGGAACAGCTTTTCATTAAACCTCTCAAGTTTTGGGTGGTTTTCACGTTTCTTTTGGTTTTGAAGCTAGCCAGTCCTGAAGGGGGCCAGCAAGGGATGGGAACAGGTGTGATGTGGGGCAGAATTATCCTGTGGGTTCCCAATTGCAGTCAACTTACTGATGCTTAAAATAAAGCTTTCTCCCTGCTGGGTAAGCCACTGGAGCCATCTAGGCCTACAGAGCACAGGATAATACAGATATTAAGAGGAACCCATCACCTTGCAGTCTCAGAGGACACATCCTATAGCTTTTAAGTCAGAGATTTGCTCTTCTTAGCTCTAGGGAGTGAGTCCAGCTTATCTCAGAGCTACAGCCAGTACTTAAGGGTTGTCAGCATGAGACATGCCAGCTATCATTTTGGGGATGATCATGGGTTACAGTTGCTGTGAACTTAGACACACCGATCTCCCTTAGAGCAGGCAGACAACAAGTGTGACCCACTTTTCATTATATACTCTGCCTTCTCTGCATTTACTCCCTGGCAAAGCCAGCTCCTAGTTAGTTCCTTATGATCAGGGCTTTTCCTAAAATCCTCCTCTTAAAATAATACAGAATTTGATGCAGCCCATCCTGGGGAATGGAGAAATTACTCCTGGGCTCCTCCAGGAGCACGGAGAGGTAGGGGCAGCAGCACCAGCTGGGTGTCACCACTCCCTCTTTGCTGCCTGGGCACACTAGCCCCAGGGTGCCAGAGGAAGGAAACATCAGGCAGCACCCAGACAGGGCAGATGCCCCATCCCACACCCAGTTCCCTCCCCTGTCACTACCCTTTCCCAGAAGCTCTCCCAGCTCCTCACTAAACCATCAGAAAAGTGTATTACACATGGGAAGTTCATGCCAAATGCTGACATTAGGCAGTTGCCTCTTCAGCAAGTCTTTTCCAGGCAGCTACGAAGCCCTTCTAGATACCCGGTCTAGAGAGATGAGGTGTCTCCCTGGGCCAACTCCAGCTCCTGAGGAAAGCCTGGATGCTTCATGTCATTGGGGATTTACTATGTGATTTGGTCCTTTTGGTGCAGATATATTTCTTGAAAAATTGCTCAACACTGTAATAAGGGTAAAATCCACAAAACTTCCATTTTCCAGCAATTCTGACAAAACAGAGGAGAGAACCTTTGGAAGGACAATACACCCAAGGGTGCAATGCAGCAATCTTGCTGGGAGTGAGCAGAGGTTTCAAAGTGATGTACAATTCCCAAACACAGCTTTCACCCCCTCCCAAAAATAAAGCTCCAGCTGCAGCATTACTCAACAGCTACTCAAAACTTTCCTGTCTTAAACACACAAGCACATACAGTCATACACACACCCAGGCTTTCTTTGGCTCAGAAACTCTCCCTTTAACTCGTTCTCCCTTTGCACCAAACCCATCTGTGACTTGAAGGGAGGGTTTGGATGGTGAAAGAACCATCACCCCATGTGCTGGCCAACATGGCCTCTTGCATCTCAACTCAAACTGGAGACCCAAGTACTTCCAGGCTGCATTAATGCCCTGGGTTGGTCCTTTCATTTGAATCATGTTACACCAAAGCAAAGCATGCGCCAGCAACACCCGAATTTGTCATCTGCCCTCAGCCACACCTCTGGCCAGGCTGGTGAAAGCTCCTGTGGGGAACCGAAGCGGTTGAGGTTCAAGGAGTGCGTGCACGTTGAGTTGTAGCTGTGGCAGTGCTCGCCAGCGGCTGCTGGGTCTCCCATCATGAAGGTCAGTTGCTGTAGAGCACCCTGGGGAGGAAGAGACACAGAAACCATAGTTTTCCCACATGCTTCCTCCAGGGGAGAGGGAAAGGTCTGGGGGCAGGGAATCAGGGGGTGTCTCTAGCCTCTCATAGCCAGGGAGTTCTTTACAGGATGGTTTAGGCAATCAACATTCATTTCACATCTTCAAGAGCTGCATGCAAAGATCCTGGGAAAAAAAGACTAAGGGCCAGCAAGGTGCAAGCTATTCTTGAGTTAAATAACAGAGTGGATTCCAGAGGTGATAAGCATACTGCAGGATCAGACCCTTACTATTCACCTTCAGAAGACCACCCTCCCCAGCCCAGCCTGAGCAGCAACCCAGTGCAGGGGCAGTACCAAAAGGGACCCCTCAATGGGCCAACAACTGTGTGCCTGCAGGCAGCAAAGGCTTGCAACTCCACCATCACCTCCCTGCACACCTAGGTCCTCCAGCTCTCAGCGAGGCAGCAAGGGCTGCTTGGCTGGGTGCTGCATGGCAGCAGGGAGCTGCTCTTGTACTGCAAAGGCCCTGCTGAAAACAAGGGTGCATGAGGAGACAGACCAAAGGGAAAACATTCTGTACAGGAGAGGACTTGGATGAAGAGAATGAAGCATGATATTGGACTCCCAGCACAGACCACTGGACAGAGGAAGGAGGTAGGTAGATATACAGAGATACTCATTTGTCTGCATAATGCAAAATGTCAACCTCCAAGGTTCTGCAGTTGTCAAAGTCAAAACTGATTCAAAAAGGGCTTCCCTGCCTTACTAGGCTGCCTTCACATTTTATCCATTAAGCTCAGGGTGACTGAAATAATTAGTTAGCAACACAGCACCACTGATGCTTAAGCAGCTTTTCTGCATGACCCAACTACCCAGAGGGAACATCTGAGCCAGCTCTGTCCACCCAGTGGTCCTCTGCTACCTCCCAGCAGCAGCAAATGCAGAGAGGAGCATGTCTGACCTGCCAGCTGACCTCTTCACTAAATGAGCTGAAATCTTCCTCCCCAGGCTGGAGGTGCAGCTGGGCAGCCCACTTAAACCAGGGACAAGGAGAGAGCTAAGCCACAGAAATGGAGAAGAGCTTCAGATTGATGACACAAACCAAGGGTTGCTCTCAGAAATGTCACTTGGACTTTTTTCTGTAAGAGCTAGATCTGTTTGATGCCCTCAGTTTCTGTGTATGAGGTTAACCACCAGATATATTTCAACACAAAGCCTGACAGCCTTTGAATATATCAGGCATTTTAGTAAGTCATATACTTTGACCCTTTGGGAATCCTTTGCTTGTAAAGTCCTTGGAGCAGGGACTTTATCTTCAACACATGCATGGAACAAGCTCCCCGGCCAAATGCTTTGCATACTGACTGCACAGATGACTTCTGTACATGGTACAAGTCATAATCAACAAGAGAGGATGAGTGTATGTCTGTAACCTAGAGGTCTACTGCTGACCTGACTGCTGGCACTTGTGTTGTCCTGACCCAACAGCAAGCACTTTGCACAATTCAAAACCTTTGCAAAGCTCACCCTCCCCATCTGTAAAAAAGGATGGTGTGTTTTAGGAAAAGAAGGTAATGAGGTCCTTCAGAGGGAGCTGCTACTTCACTTCATGCAACCAGAAGAGACCATGTTCTCAAATACAGCCCTGCCATGTCTGCCCAGCTCTCACCTTAAAGGGGATCTCAAAGGACTCAATCAGGCCTCCGACGATGATCAGCCCCTCTGTGTTCACTCCCATCCCAAAATAATTGGACCAGCTCACTCTGTCCACCAGCCGGCAGTCCACATGCAACTCCAGCCTCTCCAAGGAGATGCCAAGAGCAACTTGGTGCCAGTGTCCATCACCAAGAAAGGAAACTGGGAACCTGTGTGCCCAGAGGGGGAAGGGAAAAGGCACAACATGAAACTTAGGTCCCACACTTTATGCAAGAGCAGGCTTCACCCTTACCAGCTCCCAGGGCCCCTCATATATCCATCCTTAGTGCAGATGCAAAGGACAGTACCAGAGAAATTACGTCTACCTTATTGTCACAAGTAAGCACCATCACTCCTCTTCCAGCATGGGAATGCTATTTCTATCCAATGGATTTGAGCACATCTACAACCAGTTGAGGTGTTTTGGAAATTATTGGTATTTGTGTGTCTCCCCACTTGATTTATCCCCAGGTATTTGAACCTTTTTGTTCTTTGCTTTGTTTTCCAGATCTGCATCATTTTGAAAGAGGAGTTAGACAGTGCCTACCTGTGCAGTCATGCTACCAGGTTTGAGGGGCCAACAACCAGGTGTGGGGACACAACCTTGATTCATCTGAGGTGGGGTCAGAGAAGCACTGCTCACAACCCGTAGCAGGAAACCCTAACTCTGGCCTTGGAAGCAGAAAAGAAAGCATGAAAAGGCAGAAAAAAAAGCACCTGAGTTGGAACTTACTCATAGTGTCTCCTCCTTGCGGTGACAAAGACCAAGGCATATGGGTTAATCCTGATCTGGAACAGCACATGGCTCCGATGGCTAAGGATGGTCACTAGGCTGGTGTCCTCCTTCAGTGAGTACCTGAGCTTCATCAGCACACTCAGCTCATCTGCAAACCTAGAAGAAAGAAGCAACACATGGCACCCTGCAGCAGCTGCTGTATCACCATGTACTGCCCTCTTAGTACAAAAAAAGACAAGTCACAGCACAAATGAACTGAGTGAGAACAAAAAATAGAAAACCAAGAGCAAACAATCATTCAGGTTGTAAGGTCAGGTAATCAAAAAGAAGCAGCCAGGTCAAAATTAGCCGTGCCCATATAACTTTAATGCATCCCTCTCAGGTGCAATCTCAGCATATGCTTACATGGCTGTGTGTGATTCTCCATGGGACTCCTGCCCTGCCTACTGCTGAGATTGGATAGTAACCCTGTTACAAGCAGCTGTTCAATGCTGTCTTCTCTCACCGTGTCCAGTGTCCTTGTCCACAGCAAGCTACAGCCCCATATCAAGTACAGCAAAGGTCCAGCTTGGCCTATACCTCCGTAGACCAGTGCTTTAGTAACAAGCAATGCTGATGGATATGGCTGTGCTGTCTCTCTTGCTCTCTCCAGTTATGTGCTGGAGCAGAGAGGTCTTCCTGATGGCAACAACAAGAAAACACATGCCTGGAAATGGTCAGTCAAGCACTGTGCCAATGTGTCTTCCCTGCACACAACCAAGAAAGATGGAAGAAAGGGAAGAAGCACTGAACTCAGACTACAGAGTGGATGTGCTATCTTTGTGTCATTATGGAATGGGGTCTTAAAGTAACCCCTGTCGTGGTTTAACGCCAGCAAGCAACTAACACCACGCAGCCGCTCACCCCTCCCCCCCCCCCAAGTGGGATGGGG
>JANZLQ010000055.1:10335269-10348548 GCA_026212715.1 Elanus axillaris | reverse complement strand
AGCTTCCAGCAGCTTCTCACAGAAGCCACCCCTGTAACCCCCTGCTACCAAAACCTTGCCACAGAAACCCAATACAAGTAAATAAATAAATAAAAAATTATGCATTCCTTTTCCAAAATGAAGTCACTTAGAAAAACACATGGAAAGAGGGATTAAAGACTTTACCCCACCACTCTGAGAAGTTATAAACAGATTCCAGCTCAAATATTAAGCACACAAAAAGCACCAGCATGTCTAGGATAAAGGAGAAATGAAGGCAGAGGGGTCTGTATATGCCCCTGCACTGTTTGGTGTTGAGGGTTTTGTCAATGTACCTGCATCAGACCATAAGCTCCATATTTTCAATACAGGGTTTTCCTGCCCTCATCAGTCTTTTGGCCTCACACAGTTAAAATTCCCAAGGAACAAAAGGAGAAACAGGAAACATGGACAATGCTCTGGTCAGACTGGGGACCTAGAGGACAACCCCACAGGTAAATCCCTCCTTCAGGGAGGAGGGTAGGCAGACAGGGAACCTTGTAGAGAGGGATTGCGGTTGCCCTGCAAGGCCAACTGGGAACTCGCCTGGTGTACAGGTGCCCACCAGCCTGGCCTGGGCAGTGGAGAGGAAAGGTGGCAGTGAGCACCAATGGCCAGCAGGCAGTGCCTTGTTACAGGCACAGTCCCAGGAGTGGCAAACACAACAGGCAGAGCCAGCCACTGGTAACAGGGTCCACAGGCAGACCCAGATAAGGCTAGCCATGAACCAGGTCCAGGGTTGCCTGTGGAGGACAGTCAAGTGCAAAGGGAGACACAGGCAGAAGCTGGTCTGGAAACAAGGCTACGGTGTGGGTGTGAAGTCCATCCAAGAGACAGAGACAAAGAAGGAACAGGAGATAAACATACAAGGTATCCTACTAAGAGACAAGCTACATCAAGCATAGGTCCATAGTCCACCCAGGAGACAAACCCAGAGGCAAGGCTAGAAGCAAACACCCTTCACCATAGCTTAAGGGAGAGCTAGGGTACAGGGCTGAACTGAAATAGGGCTCCTGGGGTGGGAGCATGGGTGGAGATCCCAGGTGAGGCTGATCAGGGCTATTAAGGCCCATTAGTGCTTTTAGAGACCAGACAGGGTTCAGTAGTGGTCTTCTACTACCCCACCAGATCAGCTGGGGCTTCATCCCAGAGGAAGGTGTTTCTTAGGAGGGCACCCCAGGTTGTGGATACAGAAAAGTGGCTATGTGTGCTTTCCGCTGGCTTGTACGCACATGTGAAGCTTATACTCAGCTTTACGTTCTCCCCAAAGGAGGGAAATGAGGGAAAAGGAAATTATATTCAACAGCATAAAACATAATTGGAGCCCTAGGAGAGCTCATAACAGAGCCTGTCAGACTGAGTCACTTCCCCTGGATGCAGCACCACTGGTTGGGACCTGAAATAACTGGGCTTGGCAAGCCCTGGGGACAACCCCAGAGGGAATATAGCATATGACTTAACTGTTCTTTTCTCCCTCTAATTTCTGAGTGCCTTATGAAAATGTCCTGCGAGAAGTCTGCTTAGAATCACAGGCAATGCACTTCAAACTCTGAATTAGAGAAGCTTGTGCATCACAGATAGAATTTAATAGTAGGCTGTCTGCATTAAGTGATGGAAAAAGAGGACTTTATACTGGGGAAAGGGTTTCCTGGCACCTCACACCACTGACACCACCACATTAGCACAGGCATGGTCCGTAGCCAAGCACTCAAAACAAGACAGCCCTTCCAAAACACCGATGCCCCTTCACTACTCTCTTGATGGCTCACAGTCCTCCACCCTTTGCCTCTTGAAAGACATTCTTGGGCTTGGAGGTTGTGCCTGACCTTCTCTGAACTAAGGGGACCCAAGATGGAAGCTTCATATTTATTTGGACTTGCCTGATGACTCTGCACATTGCGTGGACAAAGTCAAAGACACCTTGGTAGTGTTGTGTTTGCAGGACATCAACCCTCCAGCAGCTCTTCCTGCTTCTCTTTCTATCCTAGCATTGCTTGTAACCTAAATAATGTCCATGGCAGCCAACCGTGTCACCTCCTGTGCCATGTTTGTTTCCTACTGTTCCCATTTCCCTTGACACCTAATAATTTCTTTTTAAGAGCAACACCACAAGCCACACGAGATGAGGTTTAAGCCAAAGCGCACACAGCTCGCAATGACGGACCTGTATTCAGAGGGTTATGCAACAGGATTTCAGCCTTTGCCTCCCTGCTCCGGAGAGCAGAGATAATTTGGTTTTGACCCAGTGGCTGCAAGTTGATGGGGACAGAGCCAAAGCAGGAAGAAAAAGAAAAAGCACATTTCTCACGGAGAACGTTGTACCTATTAGTGAAAGAGTGAATGCAACCACCGACCCACAGAGAGGACAGAAAATTTCAGGGAAGCGAAACCTTTTCAGAAGAAAGAGCTAGTGGTACATATTGTTTAGACAGGAAAAAAGCAAGTGCAGGCTTCTTTTCAAGCTCATTACGCAGATCTGCAGGTGTGCTGCCGCTCCTTTGTACAGGCCCAGCATGGGGGGCTCTGCTGGGATGGGGATGGGGATGGTGCTTTTGGGGACAAAGTCTAGGGAGGAGGAAGGGCTGCTGGAAGTCAAGGATGACCCTGGATAAGGATACGCTGGCTACAAAAAGTAGCCCAAGTGGAAGAAAAAAAAGAAAGCCTGAGAAAGAGCTTTTAGGAGAAGATCAATGGAATCAGGAAAGCAAAGAGTTTATGAGTTGCTAAACCCACAATGGGGATGATGAAACCAGAATGGCCACAGAAGTGAAGTGGGCTTGGCGGGCATTTCAGCCTTCAGCTTCATCGTCCTCATCAGGTCTTCTCTCTGCAAATCCCAACTGCCCAAGCCATGAGATGGTGTGAAAATCTCATCCCATTAACTGAAAGAGTATGTTTCCTGCCCTCTGGGGACAGGGAAAGGCTTTGTAAACATGGAGCAAATCAGTATCCTGAGAGCTGAGAAATGAGAGTCCAAAGACCCTTTTGAAGGAGGTGCTTGGAGGGACTGGAAGGAAAGCTCACAATGGCTAGCTGGTTTGCCAGATTTGGTGGCCTCAGCTAGGCTGGATTGGTTTTGTTTTTCATAAGAAGAAAACAAAAAAGAAGCCACTTCTAACCTTCCCATGACATGTATTGAGACATCGTGCAGAGCTCTTCAACCATCTCCTTCCTGAGCAACCAAGAGATTTAACCTTAACCCAAAGCTCCTGGTCCCTAGGAAAATGCTGTGGGGTACTGCAGTACAGCCCAGCCTTGCACATCCCTCACCCCTGCGCCACACGCACACCCTGGTGTGTCTCCAGTCCCCTGTTCTCCACGTATCCTCCCCAGTTCCTCCTTTCTCTGCTCTGTGCATGTATGTCCTGTCCCCTCCTGGACCACTGACAGCAAATGCTTTTGGGTTGAGCTCAAACTCTCACTATACTCAAGCCAAACACTGTGGAACTGATGTTTTAGCTATGGTCAGGGCTTAATAGGTTTAGCTAGAGGGGTATTTTTAAATGGATTTCATTTAGACCTGTGCAAATCCCTGCACAGCCACTCTTCAATCTGTTCAAGTCTGCCTCACAGCAATTAAACTTAATTACTGAATTACAGTGAATCAGCATAAAACAGATTTGAATTGGTCTACAATGCCTATACAGCAGATTCCATGGGATTAATTTAAAAACAACTAAAAAACATACTAGTAAAACTTGTGTGACACTGAGTAGGGACAAGTCCCAAAAACATTGGCCCTCACTGTTGTTAGTAAATAAGCTTCTCTTTGTTGCTCCATTGTCAAAGTAAATTAATGGCAAATTCTACAAACTATCACACTCCAGGGGCTTGTTTCCAGCATCAGCTTTCCAAAAGCCTCCCTCTCTGTTGTTTTGTTTTATAGGGTTGGAAGACGCGCACATAAATATGCACACAGCCACTGGAGAAAAGCAACAAGGGGATGATCATGAAAACCTCCTCTGGGTGGGATGGTTAGCGCCAGGCAGGTCAGCCCACAGCACAGCGAGTTTATACCCCTGATTTTCAGCATCCTCTCGTGCTGATGGAGACCACATGCACGTTGATGTGCACCCCCACCCCCGAGTTCCCATGGACAAGGTTTGGCTGGATTTGACAGACTTCAAGGTTGGGACCAGAGGGAGGTCCCTCCAGCCCCCATCCCTGGCTCCAACAGCAGGTGTTTGCAGGGGAGGAGAGGAAAAGGGCAGGAGCAGAGCAAGTCTTTCCCGCTGCTTCCTCCCAGCTCCCTGCAGTGTAAGGATTTGCTGAGCCAAAGGCAGTGTCTGTGTTAGCAGCCATTGGCAAGGACTTGAGCTCAAGTCTCTCCTGTCCTGGGGAGCACTGGAGGATAGTTCTGCTCAGCTGGCTGTGCTACTCAAGAGAACCCTGGGCACACAGAGCTTTCATTCTCTCCCTTTTGAGCTTTCACAGTGTTTTGTGAAGTCTTAAACTCCTCCTAAGGCAGAATGGGATGATTTTTAAAATCTCAGCAACATGTTGTGGGGGTAGGAAAGCTAGCTGTAGCACAGTAGCACACAAGCAGCCCCTTTGCAGGCTACGCTCTCCAAGCAGCAGAAGGAAGGGAAGGAGGTAGAAGGGTTTGGTTTACCTCCTAACTCCCTTTTCTTCATCACTTGGCAGGGGGATCATCAAAATATACACCAGAAGCTACAAAACTGAAGTAAAGAGGTAGAGAAGAGTACAACAGAAAGATTTCTTACAAAAGGAAATGCAATTTCAGAGTTTTGGAATGAAGCAACCATTTGATGGGAAATATCTACTTTTGAAATACCTTGGTCCCCTTCTTCTCTATTACAAGTTGATCTTCACAAATGTTTCTCCAGCTAAACCTCCCATTGTCTTAGAGTAGTTATTTTAAAGTCTGGCAGAGGCTCAGACTGAGCTATTATTTCAACAATGTTGAAAGTGTCTTGAGTAACAAGGGAAATGGTCAGGTTAGTATTATCTTCTGCTGCAGACATACACATCTGGGAGAGATTACAGTCTGAGAAAATAAAAATAAATATGTCCAGGGAGCCCATCCTGGGAATTCCTCTCATTTCAGCAAATAAGGGCTTGGTGCACCCCAAAACAAAATCCTTCCTCCAAACTCCCTGCTCCTGCTTCTTCCACTAGTGATGAATCAGTTCATTTGGTTTAGTCTAACAGCGTTTTTAAACTGTACATGTAATGTCATTTGAGGCTGGAAAACTGAAGCTTAAACCTGATATCATTGGCAATGTGCAAGGCAAGCCAGATCTAAGGCGAGATGCCCAGATGTTAGTCACTGGTGAAAGGCAACCAGAAAGAGTCTGACTGGGTGCCAGCAGCCATCTGTCACACTGCGAAAAAGCACACGTTGGCTCAGGATCTCTGCAACTCCTGTTTTCCAAGTCATAATCAAAGTATCAAAAAACTGCGGGAAAGTAGCAGCAGTAAAGTAGTGAAAGGTCTTTTGTGCTTTAAGACCCAGGGGACCTTATGTTCAAACACCAGAGCTGCCCCGTCTGGTCAGACACCAGCACCTCCAAGTGCAGCTTCAGTTTTGGTAGTGGTCACAACTGGAGGGAGCAACAGCACATCTGCCCAGCTGGCATAAGAAAGAGTCTCTGATTAACTTAAACCTGTGCAGACTGCGCCAATGAGCATTCACTCACCATCCATGTGGGAACAGGGCTTGTGCTATCCCCGGCTGTATACACAAGCCCTTGCCAACTGAGAACCCCAGGAAAATGTACACAATGTGTTTCCTTAAGCATCCAAATGGATGCTAATTCACAACCTGCTTTGCTCAAGCAGATCTACCTATGAGTGGCTCACCCTGATGATTCAACATGTTACCCAGGCTTCCATTTCCATTTCCACATGATAATGTGTAAATTGATTTTCCTTTTGTACAAGTGAAGAAATGAAGCAGAGCTAATCTTGGGAGGCACCATGAGGATATGTGTTTGAGATAAGTAGGATGTACATGTGCATATGCTAGCCAAAAGGAAGGATCAGAGAATTAGCTTGCCCTGGAAACTCTTGCTTGCTTCTCCTGTGTCTATCCTCCCTGCTCCCTCGAGGCCTCATGCATCAAGCAGTGTTCTCTTGCACCCCAGCTAAAGCAGTAAACGCTGCAGCTTTTAACTATAACAACCCCACTGTTCAGTCCCTGCATTGACCAAACTCACTGCTATTTTCTTCATTGCAGCCAAAATATCAGAGTGTGTTTTCCCTAACTTGGCTGATTTTCACCTCTCAAACTCTGCTGCCAGCAGACCTGAAGGGCAGAAGTCTTTGGCAGAGCTAGAGAGGTGCAGGGAAAAGGGCAACCTCCATATGAGCCAGTGATAGCCAGAGAGCATCTTTCCAAAGCTTTCTCCCTTCGTGCGCCTGGAGCTCCTTTGCAGAGCTTCCTGCTCTGCTCCTAACATCAAGCACTGGCAATCGCAACCCTATTCCTCTGCTGGGTCTCAGTGTATTCATTACAAACGTGTTTTATCAACCTCCCTGCAGTGGCCCTGAAGACTAATTGGCTGGGGGAACATGAGGGAGTCAGATAGCTTAATTTTCTAAGATCAATAAGAGTCGATGACTTCACTCAGGGAAAAATCATATAATGCAACTGTAAAGGTCTGGCTCAGGTCACTCTCATTTTGTTCACCTAGGAAATACCTTGTTATTGCATCCCTGTAAGATGAGCTGGAGAACTGGTAAAGATCCTACCCGGAACTTACTGTGCCATTGGCCTCATGTCTTCCAGCCCATGATACTCAACGTACCATCACATGCATAGACATGCATGGAGCTGGCAGATTCACACTCAGAACCATTTTGAGTCACATGAATTTGCAAGTTCAGGGGTGACAAGAGGCTGGAGCAGGAAACCACAGAGACTTTGCAACAAACTTCTCTGCAGTGAGCACAAGATTCCAGTGTTCATGATGGTAGATTGTGCCCCAGCCAGAAACCCCTCAGGGCTGGGGGCAGGATGCTGATCAACATCTGCTTTCACATTTAAAGCTGTGTTTCTAGCATGGTAATCTGCAGAGAAAACCTTGAAAACATCACCCCAGAGTAATCAATGGTCCCAAAAGCACAGGACAAACATGACAGCTACATCCACAAAGCTGGATGCACACCAGTTCTGCTCATCCCTGGGACTGGCTTTGGAGAGAAGTTGGCACTCAGGGCAGAGAGCTTGAGGGCAAAAGCCAGGGGACATGCAGGGGACATGGGGCCGGACACGAGGCTGCCAGGGAGATGCTCCCACACTGTGCCAAGCACAGTAGGCAGAGAGCCACGGCCCCAGCCTCATCCAGGCTCCTGGGCACGGTCTGCTGCCTGCCAGGCTGCTCCAGCTGCCCGCCTGGCAGCAATGGGACTGGGGATGCATCATGGGAGCTTGTGGGAAACTCAAGGTCTCAACTGCTGGCAGGAAAAGGCAACTCTTGTCTGCTTTTCTCAAGAGCATGGGGTCTATTTCAGGAGACTCCCTATTGCACAAACATCTGGCAAACCTCTTACCTCTGTCCAAACCCATCCTAACTCAGGGAAACTCTTAGCCATGCCTTCATTCAGCAGGGCCAATTTTCCCCTTTAAAGAATGGCTACAGGTCAGAACATGGTTTACCTTAGCTAAAACACATCCACTTCATGCTGCAATTTATTACTTTGGAGATACTGGTGTTCACTGCAAAGCAACAAGGGTCCCATGCCAAGGGAGAGGGGACAGACAGACGCTGCTTCCCTGAGCCTATGCCTGCCACAGCCCCGGGCTGTGGGAGCTGGATCTGCCTGAGCTGAGCCTTGCCATCGTGCCTTGCCATCGTGCCTTTACCAGTTCCTGTTACCCAGCGTATGGCTAATGCACAAACTGAAATTAGTACTGTGCACTTAATTAAAGGGAAAGTTTTCCACTGCAGGAAAGTGAAGTGCACAGTGCTTTGCAGGGATCTATTTCTGCTTCCTTTGCTTTTAGATATGCTGTTGCAAGGGTCAGTGCTCAGGGTCTGACCTGGCATTAAAATTCATTTGATTGGGAACAATGTTCTGGAGGTTGTTTTTAGCTATCACGCATTGTCTGCCCTAGGGGATCTACAGAAATGGAGCAGGAATGAGAGAGAGAAAGAAGCACAAGAGCCTCCTGCACCAGCAACAGCACAGCCTGGGGCAGAGCAGGGCAGGGGCAACAGTCCTGACTTTTCCCTCATGCTCCCTTCAACACAGCTCACAAGAATAAAGAAAAAATTAAAAATGAGTGTTTCCCAGACTAACAAGCTGACATTTGACAGCCAAAAAGCACTCTGATTTTCACCTCGGGCAAAACATGTGCACATTTGTGATTCATTCCATAATCACAGCTGCCAACTTTCCTGCACAAACTATTGAATTGTTGCGGTTTCAACCTTAACTCAACTCCTGAATGCTCCTCCAAGTTCTTTATGCTCGGCATTTCACACAGCTACTCACCTCTCACCTCTCCCCCTCCACTGGTATCTTTACACCCCAAGTATGTTTGGGTCCCTGTGAGCCTTCAAATTCCATGGCAAGCTGGTCAATGCCATGAGCTGCTGCTTTCCCAGGCATAGGGGCTACTTGGAGGGCTAGGGGCCCTGAGACCTCCAAGCAAAAAAATCTCTTCTTGTTTCACCAAAGCCCTATGGGTCAGGTTGAGCCCATAATGCTTGAACCACAGTGCAGAAGGCTCTGGGCAAATAAACATAAACCAGGATTTCCTTCACATAGAAAGAAGTTGTCAACCCCCAAACTGTGTTGGAAGCACCACTTTACCACCCCCCAGGAGGGGCTGACCCTCTCAGAGCTCCCTCAGCAGACATTCATCCACCACAGTTCCCCAAGTCCCAAGGCTGAGCCTGGGCTTACCATGGCCAGATCCTGGGCACAGGAGGCTCTGCAGGCAGTGAGCTTGGCTGAGGATGGGCATGGATGCTCCACTGGGACTGAAGAAGCCTCCTGCAACTTCACTTAGGGATGAGATCCCAAGGAGGACACACTCAGAACATGGGCATGGGTCAACCTCTACAATCGTCAGCCTTTATGCAAAAGCCCATTGCTGGATGTGGAGATCTCCATCCCTTTTCTCCCTAGTGTTCAAAATCCTCTTCCTCCCTGTGAAAAGCATCTTGTCCAAAGGCTGGTTCATGCCCACTCCTGTATCTTCTACTTCTAAAGCTGCATTGGAGCATCCTTCCCACTAATAATGTCTTCCCAGCTCAAATTAAGTTTTCCCTTCTCTCCATTTCTTTATTAACCTAGAGAATTTCCCAGGGAGAAAAACAGAGTTTCTTATGCAGAAGAACCCAGAGGAAAATCTCTCTTTTCCCACCAAAAAACAGTTTTCAAGCCTTTCTTATTCATCATAAGCAAATCTGAGAAAGGCAGAGGTCACACATGCTCACCTATGCACGCTGCCTCTGCACAGCCCATCTCAAATAAGAGTGCAGATTTTGGGACAGCCCCAGACACAGAGTTGACAAGTCTTGGCTTAACAGCAGGGATGTATCTGCCTTGTAAAAAAATGTGCTCTTCATTCCTCCTGCTGCCTTTGTGCAGGAAAACTGCATTCATTAGAGATGCACTACTTCTCTGAACAGACAACACTGAGAAAGTGCTGGATTTGGGGTGTGGGGGAGGTCTCAGGATTAAACAAAATTGCTGGAAGAAATTGGTGTCAAACAGAAAACTTTCCCAATATTTGAGTAACAAATAAAAAGGAAAATGAGTCATTTTGAGTCAGCCTAGAAATGAAAGGTTTCATCTTTGTCTATGGATGAGTTACCTCTTTCTTATTTTATCAGTCCAAGTTACTTTTAGTCAACTGAAACACAGAGAGCTGTTTTGAAAATGAAAATGAAATTTTGTTTTTAAACCCCTGAGATTTCAGGACATTTCCAAAAAAAACCAAACCAAAACAAAACAAAAAAAAAAAACGAAAAGCTTTCTTAACAAAACACAGGAAAACCAACTTTTTAATGGTTTTGAATTTCACTCCCACTTCTCGATTTGAAATTATTCACATGACTAGACCCAGTTTCAGTAGCTGCTCCATCCACCATCCACCCCCTTTCTCCTCACATGCACCAAGTCACTGAGACACACTTCTCTACTAGCAGCTCAGCTTCAGGCTCCACCAAGTCCATCAAGGTCCATCAAAGCAGATCCCCAAGCCCACCCTCCCTCAACTTCACTGTTCCTTTACCTGGAAGCAGCCAACCTGAAAACATCCCCAAGCACACTCTTCCTCTGTGTAGACATATCTTTTGTTTTAGTGCCTCAGCATAATGTCTGATAACCTCTATGGCAAATACTTTGCTATAAGTGTATTCTACCTCACTTTCAAATCACCTCTAGTACAAGGTACTCTGGAGTGGTGAAGAGGACCACTCAGATTACCATCGTTAGAGATGCACACAGGTTGGAAGAAACCAGAACTCCTCTAGTCCTCTACCATGAACCTCACCCATAGCCCACGCTGGTATCTCTCCAGCTTCACTGAAGTGGGCAGCACATTACACTACTGCCCTGCCACCTCTGTGTAATGATTAAAAAGAAGAAGAAAAGCCAGACCCATGAGCTAACTTCCCAGAATGAAAAAAAAGGGTTTGCTAAACTAAAATAATGTATCACATAGTGCTCCAAAAGTGCCAGGAATTATATTTTAAGCTAAATACTGTATCCAGTATCACAGTGGGAGAAATCCTTCTGGTGGAAGTTTTCAAGGTTTCTCTTTCCAAGACATTAAAGCATTCCCAGCTTGTGAAAAACAATCCTTGCCACCTGCCCTTGCATCTTACTGCCAGCAAGTAAGATAGCCACCACAAATTGCAGACCGGGATGGGGGGGGGTTGTTTACATGGTTCCTGGGAGTGACCTTGCAAAGGGTCTAGGCTTTGCAAGCTGCTGAAGAGATGCCCATCCTCGGCAACCTGGAGCTAGCAGCAGTGAAGCTCAAGGTCTCAGGCAATACAGACCAGCCTCTGTGGGAAAACTGGGAGCAGGGTGAGGATGGTGTTCAAGGCCAGGTTGGATGGGGCTTTGAACAACCTGGTCTAGTGGAAGGTGTCCCTGCCCAGGGCAGGGGGTTTGGAACTAGAGGATCTTTAAGGTCCCTTTGAACCCAAATCATTCTATGATCCTGTGATAGGGAGGGAAAAGCTTTATTGCTGGAACAGGCTGGTCAGGGCAATCTGCTGGACCTGTCTACACTGGCACATTTGTCTAGGTGCTGTGTGGAAGAGCTGGAGTGGCTGGACACCTTCAGGCACCTGCACAGCATCCCTGTGGGACAGGAAAACCCCTACGCCTTTGCACAGCTCCTGGGCCAGGGAGGGTCAATGTCAATGTCCAGCATCTGCAGCTGACTCGGGAAAGGCAATCCCCTGTTTCCTAATCCTAGGCTCCACCACTTTTTCTTCCCAGGGATGTGCTGAGGAAGCCCAGATCTCCCCAGAACAGATGTCCAGCACAGGCACAAGCAGCCAAAGTATCTGACAACAGTGCCTTTGCAGAGACCATGGTCCCAAGGGAGGAGAGGATTTAAGAAACTGGGATCCCACCAGACATAAATGGCCTACACTTCCAAAAACCTTCTCCACACCTCACTTGTGAGTTCCTTAGGCACGGACAACACTCTACCACAGCACAGCTCTGCTCCTTTAGGCTCTCCCCAAAGGATCCCTAATAAGGAGCAACTCTACAAAGGTACAACAAATACTTCCCTGAGGCTGGTGTGCTGCAGACACCACGGGATGCTTGCTCTTGCTCTCCACACCTGTATTTCCTAAGGGCAGAGAACATTACTTCCCTGTCAGCAATACCTGGTACATTTATTCACCGAGCAACGTGCAGATTGCTGTGAGCACAACTCTCGCAGGGCTCCTCCAAACTAACTGGAGTGAGTGTGTTTTCAAGCCATCAGATTAAACGTCCTAGAGATTGCTGTAACAGTCTCTCATGCTGGGCTTGCAGCAGTGCTTCCAGCCTTTGCAGCACATAGCAGTCCTCCGTGAGCAGCAGGGACTACATGAAGAAGTGACTTTCCTTCTTCTTTTTCTAGTTCAGAAGTGAAGCAAACAAAAAAAAATGATGTAAAAACTGGAATTGGCTTGAACTGCTGTACCTTTCCCACCAAACCTCCAGCAAATTAAGTACTTCAGGGAATCAGCTGAGCCCTAAATACTTAATTATTATCATTCACTATAAAATCTGAAAAACACAGGGCCAAAATCACAGGCCTACAAAGTCAATAGAGCCGTTCCCTCCCTGCCTCAGCCCAGGGACTAGGACACTGCCTTAAGATGTGGGACAACCAGCATCAAATACCTCATCTCCCTAAAATATTTGATTTCTACATTTCAAGAGCCTGCCCTACCCTCCTGTTATCACTGCCTTAAGGTGCAGTGAGACAGACTGCATACAGCTATGACTGGATGGTGAAATGCAGTCAGGACCTGCAAGAGCTGGGCTGTCACTGGAGAAGGGATTGGCCAGCGCTGGGCAGCTCTGTGGACGCTAATCCCTCCTGGAGAAGGAGCAATGGTCAGTTACTTTTCTACAGAAAACCACAGAGGAAGGGCACAGGGAAGGAGACATGACTGCCAGTCCTGGTCGAGGTCTAGGGAGACCCATGTCATGGTGTTCAGCAGCAAACTGTCAATCAAGCTAAAGAGAAACCCTGGCTGGGGTGGGGGGGTCCTTAAGGAACTATAGATGAAGCTTTGCTCTGCTCAGCTGCAGAAGGAGCTACAAAAGCGACAAATCCAGGGCATCACTTCAAACACAACAGCAACCGTCACCCAGAGATGTCAGTAATCTCCTGATTATTGCACCGTGCTTTGAGCGAGCAGTTCTTGTGCTGTCTTTGATGTGGCAACTGTTGATGCTACAGGCTTCAAAAAAAAGCAACTACTCTCCTACATGCTTACCCACTTTCAGGTTTGAGATTAGAAGAAAAATCTACTCATTTATCCAAGCAGAGCACCATGCACCTCTTTATGCTTTGGAAAACCTTGATGCCCATCCCTTTCTCCTTGGCCGCCAGCTCTCCTCTAGAGGCAGGGGTGTAAAGCAGCAGTAATGGACCAAGACCTCACTGTGTACAACCCCATCAAACAGAGGGGCCTTCTTCAGACTGCTTATGAGACAGGGCTTGAGCTGCATTAAACCCTGCTCTCTGCAGCAATGTTTGTACACTGGTATTCAGAAAAGGAGTAAAAAGCGAGGGGGGGGGGGGGGCAATTAATTGGTGCGA